>OX438612.1:1237368-2474737 GCA_949316135.1 Choreutis nemorana
ATTATAAGAGCCAGGCAACACTGGTACAGTGACAAATACGTTGCTATATTAAAATAAAAATATATTATATTAAGTTGTTGACTAGCTCCTGACCGCAACTTTGTCTGTGTAGATTTCTTACACTATAGAATATTTGAAAACTATGAAAATAATAACCACAGTCCAGATCAATACGCTTAACTAACATTGGACGAAACCGCGGGATTAGAAAAAAAATAAAGTGAGAAATTGTATTAACAATGATATTACAATCGTTAATTCATGTTTTACTTTGCTGTCCCGAAATTTTTATAATTTTTTACAAGGTTTTTTATCTATCATTAGTTACGTGACATGGCACCACCACTGACGTTTAAGTATGAAATGACTAAAAAAACACAATTAAGTCAAATCTCATGAAATTTATGTATAAGCTGACCCGGCCAACGTTATTTTGCCATATAAATAATAAATAAAAAAATAGATGTTGGCCGATTCTCAGACCTATTCAATATGCTCACAAAATTTCATGAGAATCGGTCAAGCCGTTTCGGAGGAGTACGGGAACGAACATTGTGACACGAGAATTTTATATATAAGATAATAACCATATAATATAATAATATAACCACATCACGATACACACATTGACTCGGCCCTGAACTACGATATAATCTTGTATCGCAGGCACTAAGCAACGATATGGTATACACTACATAGATAAGAATACAACATCCAAGACCGGTAAGCGAAACAATGCGTCTTGCAAATAGCAAAGCCCCGCGAGGATTCGAACCCGGAACCTCTAGCGTAGCAGTCGGCTGTTTAATCTACTGCGCCACCGAGGTCGCATTCTATCCAAGTACAATTTAGTAGATAGGCAATTTAAAAAACGTCCAGATCATTATATAAAGTGGTTTTCATAAGTCAGTGTCTTTATTTAATAGCCTTTTTGTTAATCTAAGGCAACCCACCCTATCAGATCCGGGGCGAATTTAATAAAAGTGCAAAATTGAAAAACTTTGCCTGTTAACTGTACCCATTCGTTTAATGTGACTTCTTTACGGGCCCGTTTCGATCCCTATTTGTAAAAAGTTTACATGGAACCCAGACACGGTTAGCAAAAAAGTAATATCAGTTGCAAATGAAATCACAATGCAATAATCTACGGGAATAGAAACTGCAGAAAAATCGCGACGCACTGCTGCTGAAACCGCCGCGATTGGTTGTTCACCTTTTGGCATTTATGTACCTAATGTTATTAAAACTATAAATTTCGTTATGTACGCTTAATTGTGCTAATGGATATGTATTTTTTTATTTCCAGGTTGGTTGTAGGGATTAACTCGTAACCGCCAGTAACCGGTTATAATATGCAAATTTTATTTCATGTCATTTTCATTGTCATTTTGTACGAAAAATTGATGTTTGAAAAGTGAAATTTGAATGTCGCTACCGAATGCGAGTTACATAATCAGGGCACGGTTTATTTTTTTCCCTCGGTAAAAGTATCTGACAATGCCATAATTAACAATAATCAACTAACCGACTTTAAAAAAGGAGTAGATTAAACGATTGTTCCAATGTTTTATATGTATGTTCACTGATTTTTCCGTCCATTGTGGACCGTTAAAAATATATCTGAAAATACACCTGACGACTGTCTTTATCATCATTTTGACATGCAATTTTGTCACTCTTAATAGTTGAATCTTGGCTTAAGCCAGTGGATTTTGGCTTAATATCAATCATAGTAAACGAAGCCTGTCTGACTCAGAAATGAATAAATATTTAATCAAAAATCACATTTCGTTAATTTAGCCAAAACCTCTGCTATGTTATTATTTTATCAATCATGAAAAACTAAGAAATTATTCTTAAGACATTACGAATTTTGGATTTTTTTTTAGAGTTTTTTGTTCGTTTTTTTAGAGCGTTTATCGCAAAACGTTTAACCAGCTTAGTGCGTTACAGTAATAGTAGCATTTCTAATTGAATGGAACGCATATTTGCATATAGATTGCATCGGTCCCTACCACAAAGTTCTCGTTCTCATGCTAAGGGGTACCCTCGGTTATTCATGTTAATGTACCCGATGATATTGTAATCTGATTTCTGTGATTAGTTCCTTCGAATTCCTGTTGTGTTTTGTTATTTTGCTGACAGCAAATATTAATTACTGTTGAATTAATTGAATGTGAATATGATTTTTTTTCAATTTACAAACAAATATGGAGAGATATGTAAGTTTTTTTTTTTTGTCTCAGTACCAATGTATTTGTGAACAATAATAAAAGGCAATAGTTTTTCTTGTAGAGCTAATATTACCATACAAGACCAATGTATCCGAAGCACACCCACCACTGCAACTACTGTTTACCATTATCAACAGTGGTGTCTTTTGATCGAATAATCAACGTGTGCCCGGACACCCTACCGGCTGTCTAATCAGTGGCGTGCCTAGAGTTTAGAACAGGGCAAGCCGAGAGATACGTTATTGTAGTTTTTATAATTCATTTTGAGATATGTCTTATTGCCTCATTACACTTCATACTTACGCGTTCGAATTTATTGTTATTTGATTTGAAAAGTTACGAACGAACCAGAGCGCGAACTTACCTTGGTTCGATAGGGCAAGCCGGGCTTTTGGGCTTGTATAACAGTACCGCCACTGGCTGTCTTGGCACGCGTAACGAACTTAATCAGAAGAAATAGAAGAGTAAGAAACTTTCAGACTTCAGCAAAGCGGAGACGGCTATTAAAATGGCCCAGAGGCCAAAAAAAGCTTAAGGGGACTACAGTCAGGAGACGCCTGACCGTCAAAACGCCATGGTATGGCGCTAACAGGGGTAAATTAAATACTAACCTAAACATGCTTAATAAATTTTACTATTAATGTTTTATTATTATTAATAATTATGTAATAAAGAATACAATGGCGACAAAACTTGAATAATTATTTAAAGTTAAAACCAAGACACTATTATTTAATGAAAAACTTAATCGTTTATTCAGACCAGCGTTGCCAAAATCTAATTAAGCCCTTAGATAATGAACGGAGATAAGCGAAATGGTACTAAAAGCAATTAAGTTTGTGTGAAAATGCAAGTTGTGGCCTCGCCTCTAGTTTCACTATTCTAAATAATCATCATTATCTGTAAAATTTAGATTTTATAAATATATATTTTTTGACGGCCTCTGTGGCGCAATAGTGTTAACAGCCAACTGCTACGCTAGAGGTTCTGGATTCGAATCCCGGCGGGGGCGGAACTTTCTGTTCTTGCAAGACGCATTTTTTCGCTTACCGGTCTTGGATGTAGTATTCTTATACCATATCGTTGCTTAGCGCCTGCGATACAAGTTCTTACGATACTAACTGCAGGGCGGAGTCAATGTGTGTGTCGTGACGTGGTTTATTATTATTATTATAAAAATTAATGTTTTGGTACTATTTTTATGAAATTGGCTCGACTGTTAAATATAGATGAGACTCGAATCACATTTGATTCGAAAGATGAAAGTCAAAATTCAATTTGATTCAGATTTTTGATTCGAACTGTTGAGTTGATTCGAATCGTCGGGTTGATTGGAATAGACGATCTGATTTAAATCGTCGAGTCGATATGATCTTATTGATATTGAAATGTCGAGTTAAGAGTCAAACTCAAATTGTTTATTTTTATCAAGTAAGTAATTATAAGCATTTCCTTAAAATACATTCCTTGACTCAGAAAAAGGTAAATAAATTTACATCAAAATCACAATCAATTCAATTAAGTCTATTAAATAAATCAAAAATATTTTTATTTCTTTTATACATAAGTATTCGTATTGATTCGATTCGATTATTTTTATCGATTTGAATCATCGATTAATTCGAATAAAGATTCGAATATTTGCCTGATGTTTCGAATTATCATTTTCGACCAATCACTAGCTAACAACTAAACAATAAGGAATGCATCTCACCGCAAATACAGGTATCTCAGGGACAATAAATATTAGAACTTTCGGTTTTCGTTAAAGTTAAAGCTTTGCTCAAAGGCAGGGCGCAAATTAGGAAAGTAATAAAGTTATAAAACTAATTATAACTTTATAAGTTAGCTAATTAGCGTCTCGGGTTAATAGTGATGTAAAATGAACGCTAAACAAACGATAATACAGGCGAGTCACGTACGATCCTCACATGGAATATCGCCTACGAAATACCTAGTTTTATTAATATGTCGAAAAAAAATTAGTCAAGTGTGAGTCGGACTGTCAATAAGGGTAACAATACTTTTTGGATGATTTCTAAAAAGTATTGTAATTGACCCCTTTTTTTTAATTTTAAAGAAATTAGAGAAAGCAAAACTTTCGAAAAAATCATGTCTCTTGAATGCGTTACTCACTTGAATGCGTTACTCACTTGAATGCGTTACTCACTTTAATTTTTAATGTCTAATGTTTTAAGTGTTTTTTTTATAATAGCGGCAGTAGAAATAGACATTCTGTGAGAATTTTTAAGAGTCTAGCATGTATGGTTCATGAGATAAAGTCCACAAAATAGTAGCTTTTTAATATAAGAACACCAAAAGTGATAATTTCATTAAGAATTTTAATTAATAATAATAAAAAATCACGACACACACATTGACTCAGCCCAGCACCAAGAAAATCCTGTGTCGCAGGCACTAAGCGACGATATGGTATAAACTACATACAAAAGAATATAACATCCAAGACCGGTAAGCGGAAGAATGTGTCTAGCATTACACACACAAAGATCGCCCAAACCGGAATTCGAACCCGGAACCTCTAGCGTAGTGGTCTGTTTAAACCAATACACCACCGAGGTGGTTAAAATAAAAAAAATGCTTTTTGTGGATTAGTAAGTAAAAAAAACTAAGAAGAAATAAAATATGAATTATTTAACGTCACTTGACGTAAAACTTGTTTGAATTTAACATTGAAAGAAACGTAAATACTCACATTAACTCGTTTATTTTTATATAAAACATCATATTTGAAATAGAAAACTAAGCTTATTTCGAATCAACAAGCGTAAATCTCAATGCGAGAGCTGTTTAAAAAATCCTATATGTGTGTAAATTCCTTGAAAATCGTCGGGTTTATTAAATCAGGTTCATATGAGGGCCCTCGGCTTTGTGTAGACTACACATTGCTCAGAATTAACATATGAAATTCGCTTACCACAATAACATCCATCTTCTGGATATGGTCATTTTTTTTTTCTGACTTTTTTTTTCTGCTTCCATAAAACAACAGAACAGAAAATGAACTACTATCTGGTAGAAAAGAAAGAAAGTTCTATAATCTGAACCCAAAACGTGAAAATTAAAAAAAAAACTTTTTTTTTTATTTACGCACGTCTAAAGCAAGTGCATTACACAAACATATAAAAACACTTAATATAAACAGAAACTGATGTACATGCCTATAACAGACGAACACAACATTTACAAAGGTTACACACACTATACTAAAACAAAAACAGGTCACAAAGAAAAATAACATTGGTTTAGATTAAAACTTACATAAAATTAAGAAAGAAAAAAAGAATTGAACTTAATTTAGGTACAAATTAGTAATTAATTTGATTAATTTGAGGATAATCAAATTTGAAATGGCAAATGGCTGGCCATACAGGTCCCTGAAATGTTGACCATTGGAGATGAAAGGAAGAATGGGTGACCACGGGCTGGAAGGCGTAGTGTTGGTCAGCCTCCCTCGAGGAGGATGGACGATCTTGTAAAGACTGCAGGGATCAGCTATTTGCAAGCTGCAACATGAAAAAAACACGTTTTTTCTCATATTATCATAATTAATAATCCATTTAGTTTGGTTCGAATCCCGACGGGAGAGAACTATTTGTTATTAGCAAGACGCATTGTTTTGCTTACCGGTCTTGGATGTAGTATTCTTATGTATGTAGTTCATACCATATCGTTGCTTAGTGCCTGCGATACAAGACTGTATCTTAGTGCTGGGCTAAGTCAATGTGTGTGTCGTGATGTGGTTATTATTTTATTTCATCTACGTCCATGCTATGTAACATGAAGGGTTAGAAATTCAATATTCTTAAATATATAAATATTTTTAACTGTGCCATATCTAGTAACATAAATCCTTCAATAATTCCCTCCCTTGTTACGTCGTTATAGAAGTACATGCATTCTTAAAATCATCGCGGAGCTTCGTTTCTCTGGCGTGTTTCATCAGATTGTGGCAGGTTCTGGGGGAAGGAGAGGGGTGCCAAATTGACATGTCACCCCTCCTCTGGTATTATCCGGTGGTGTGAAATGAAAACACGTTGGTTTTGTTATATAATAGGCTTTTCCGAGTTTCCTTCATTCCGATTAGTGAGTCGTTAAGTTTCCCAAAGATCTTACATACTTTAGGGTTACAAATTAAAAATAGGAATACCATGGACCCCATAAGAAATGTTATTTTTAAATTTCAAAAGTAAATAGCTTTTGTATAGGTAAATTTGTGCAGATGACATAACTTTGGTTTTTCCAGTTTTAGCGAGAAATGTCGCTGATTCCCTTAAAAACGGGTCAAGCTCGAGTCGGACCTGCACCCAAAAGTTTTAACTGCAAACAATTAAAATCTCTCCTTCCATCTAGTTACATCTTTTATAATATTATTTAAAAATACATAAAAAAAAATCCTATCCCAAAGTATTTTAAAATAGAAAAAATATTCAGTACCTATTTAATATAATTTTGTCACCCAAAAGAAACCCGAATAAAAATGTGTCAGGAGAAATAATAAGTGTTTTCACGCCTCATAAGGCACCCTTACTGTTTGAACTATTACTACGAGTAACATAAGGTATATAATAATTTATTATTATTATTTCTATAATAAACCCACCCTCGGGGCGTAGTGCAATAACATTTTACTACTTGAAAACTTCGCGTCGTTACACTAGGTGTTATAGTTAAGGGCATATACAAAAAGATTATCATTATTTTAGGCTACAATCACACTTGGCGTTTTTCGAGCGGTGGCGTTTCTCCGAAGTTTTTTTTTTTTTTTTTTTGGTTTACAAACAGAATACAAAACGATTTATCAATAGGTTTAAGTACAAACATTACTCATGACTAAATTGTATTCCAATAACATGTATACACTTCATAATTTGAGTTACTAATGGAACACCCGCATGGTTCTTAATGTAAAAAGCGTACGTTATTATTTTATTTGTATGTATGTGTTTTCTCAGCGGGTGTTAGAATTTTACATCTTGTGAGCGTAAGTCCAGTCACTATAACATTAATTCTTAGTCATTTATCGCTATTGATTAATATTTTATTTAGTTTTAATATAAATTACATCATGTCCAAAAGGCCACCTTGTAACCGTACCCATCATCTCCAAATAATCACTTTTTTATTTTTTATTCAAGACCAGGCAGGCATTTGACCCCAAACCCGCCTGATGTTAAGCGGCGATGAGGTCTAAGGTGGATCATGCCTGCCTAGGAGAAACCTATTCAGTCTTGCCTTAAAGAGGCCCAAGTTATATTGGTCAGGGAACACATCGGCAGGCAAAGAATTCCACACCCTCTTCCTCTCCTCCTCTACTCCTCCTCCTCCTCTTAGCGGAAGTCACGATGTTTTGAATAATTTAATCCTTTAAATTATATATCTATATATAATACTGATTTACTAAGCCAATCCTATGAACAATTCTGAACAATTTAATATAAAGTTAATTAAATTGTTACTCATGGCTAAACATGTGCATAATTGTAATTTGCATGCATAAAATGTACTAACCCATTTTCAAAGAATGTTATGTTATGCTGTTAGTATGCCAAATAAATAAATAATAATAACTACACCTACCAATCGCATGATCTTAGAATTTCTTTAACGGAAGATTTTGATATAAAATTAACACAGGTATCCACGGTACAGACAACCAAATAAAGCTTCACGTAGCCAGTGCAATATCCATCCTTATGCTATTCAAATTAAGGACGGTGCAAAATCCAAACAGGGTAGGTTGATGCATGGCCGTGTGTACGTACCTTTATTAAAATTCAAGTTGAATAAAACGTATAGCTGCAAGAATGTTATCTTCTCTAAATTGCACCGCTATCCAGGTTCTCTCAATTTCCTATGTTTTATTAAAAACCGCAATTTCACTGGGAGCTGTAGACATGAAATAATGTTTGCATACGTCCTGAAATTTTCGACTTTTACTCTGAATTTCTAATATCGCAGCCAGCGAATAAGAGTCGAAAATCTAATAAAACTACAGATAACAATAACTTTTTTATTAACAAAAAAGTGCATTTTGCATAAAAAATCTTAATTAAAATTAAAACTTAGGATATTTCTAAAGAAAAGTTAAAATTTTAACCTGTACGAACACAGTGGAGTAAGATATAAAGAAACAGACGTCTCGCAGTAGAAGGGACGATTGCATAGTAAAATCAACATGGCACGCCGGGCGCGGGAGCTAGTTCAAACTATATAAACTAGAAGCTATGTTTTAGTAAACGGTAATAACGAAAACGACGAGAAATAGAAGCGTCGGAACAACCTTATGGCGTGTTGGAGCATGCTAGCTAACTTGTATTATATTAAATGCTTTACTACACCTACCTGCTACCTCTATGTGCAAGTCGGAACATTTTTTAACGTAAACATGGGTAGGTATTAGGTTAGAATGCGTGTAAAAGAAAAAATCTAGACCATTAGTTAATGAAAACCGCGTTTTCTTAAAGTTAATCATCAAATCGAGATCATGTAAGGATAAGTTGAATCAACAACAGTCCAAAAGTCCATCAACAGTCCAAAAGAGTGTTTTATTTATGTCCACTAAAATTTATAATAACATCCCTAAATGTTTGCATGACATAAATAATTTTAATATTTTAAAAACAGGACTGCGAAATCTATTGATTGAAAAAGCATATTATTTGATGACAGAGGCTTGTCACCCTTACCTATTTAAAATTTAAATAACCTGACATTGTCTTTTTTTTTTACACATTTAATTTAATTCATAATGACAATTTTTCTGTTATTATAAATTAAATGTGTAATTGTTATTGTTTGAAATTTAACTTTACTCATTTTATCGTAACTATAATTTAATTGCTAATCGTTTTTCTTTTATTTTAATTTAATATTTTGATTGTATTGTATTTTTTATGAAATGACTTTCGTATGCCAATTGGCTGCACATACCTGTCTTACCTTGCCTCAACATCTGCTGTACCTAATGTATTGTGCACGAATAAAATGAATTTGAATTTGAATATCATATGAGACATTCTAATTACAGTAAGTTTAGTAATCTGTTATTGGTACTATTATGTTTTAGTTTCCGCAAAGTACTAGCACAAAAATTAAGTGCGATTCAGCGTTGTAATGCCGCCAGCATAATGAGGACCTTTGGATCAAGCGGGGTTCAGGCTGGAATTTTTTAAATAACAAAGTTATTGTCGACGACGAATCTATTTCAGTTTTTTTTAATCAAGAAATTTAATTGTTAGTTTGATATATTTTTCCTTTTTATTATTTAGAAGTTTATTAACAATATTGATGAAATAAAACTTGAGTTCAATTAAAAAATCAAGTTACCTGTACAAGTGGCTTGCCAGTTCAAACGGGTCGCCTAGCAACAAAGTGCTTGTCTTAAATTGTTGTCTGAACGCGGCTTAATTGCTGCTATAGTCGAAATAAAACTGTATAAAACGTCCCAGTTTTAATGGCAATGAATTTTAAAGTCCCGCTCCTTTATTAGTTTTTGCTTTATTTAGAAATGGGGACCTTCTGATGAAGGGATATTGTTTTATAAAGAAAATTTGTCAAGGGCCAACAGTAGCTTAGGAATTTTTTGTCCTAATTATAAGTTCTTAACTCTTATAGCGTATAATGTGTTACTGGTTTTTTTTTAACCAATAAATAGTTAAAGAAGAGTACCAGACATAAAAATCATAAACCAACCTTTTGGGATTACCGGATATGTAAGGTGTATTTTTTGTTGTTGTTAAATGATTGATTTTTATTTGCTTGCAAAGAAAAAATCTCCCTCAAATGCTCAAGATGCGGAATGAACACCCTGGCTTTGTTTCTAAGCGACTACAGCACGGAGTTCACAGTGAGGGGCACACCCGCAGCTCTGTCACACCACAGCAACTCCTATTCACCAGGATCAACAGTGGCGTCCTTTGATCGAATAATCAACGAATAATGCAGCTGTGCAATGACGCACAGGCTGTGCCCGGACACCCTACCGGCTGTCTTGGGACCCGCAACGAATTTAATCAGAAGAAATATGAGTAAGAAAGCGGCTACAGACTTCCCAGCACGGAGTTCTTCTAATAATTCGTAAATTTTTCATACAGGATCGATTTGTGGGTGATGCCTCTGGTACTGCTAACGTCCATAGGCTACTGTGCTTGCCATCAGGCAGGCCGTATGCTTCATTAGCGTTAAAAATGAGTGAATGAAGCTGGCAGAGATTCTTCAATATCAAATTAAGAACTCGCGTTTAACAACAAAAAACTTTGACTTTTGTCAGCATTTTTAACGCCTTTCTTTTTATTTTGAAAGTGTAGTGGACCTATGACATTTTATTTAGTTTAAAAACCTTTTACTGATAAATGTTGATTTAAGTTTATGTATAAGATGTATAGTTGTACTTGACACGGCAGACGGCGCTAGCGTTTAAAAAAGAAAAAACTGTCTCAAGTTGGCGCGCTCCGTCAGTTGTTGATTTATGTTTTCACTTGATTGAATTTTTTTATTACACAGAGTTAATGATAAAAATAACTTTTCACTACCCTTCCTACTTCGCTTTAAAACATTGAAAGATTTCTGTAAACAGTATGTTTAAAATGACAACTTTTGAATTCTGTATTTAAATTTACGTTTCAAAATAGTTTAGTTCAAATAATATTTAAGAGATGTCGTTGCTTGTTGTCTACATCGCGGTATCATTTACTGTCGCTAAAGTCAATAACAGTTTAATGCATTTAATCGTGATCTTATCTGTTTATTATGCCTCGGTTAATCCGATCCGAAAGGTCGAGGGTTCAAGTCTCTGGCTGCCGTACATTGTAGCTCCCATATTCCTCATAGTACCCGGATAGTGGCGAAAGAATCGGAACCTGTCACTGGGACTCAACATAGACATGCGAAATTCGGTGTGTTGTCACACCTCTGCCAACCCCTCTCGAGGGATTACGGCGAGTTTATGTATAGTGATCTTCTGCCATGCTTACAGTGTTTCATTCACAAGTATCTCTAAACAGAGTATTGAATCTTAAACTTGGAAGCTTATCCAATTTGAATTAGACCAGTTAATTCCGATGCCCTAATAGGGCTTTCGGCTCTTAACCGCAACTATTCCAACAGAAATTACCAAACGTTTCCAATTAGTGTAGTCAAATTCCTTCACATACTATAACTATAGGACCTACGTAATGTTATTCCATTTTACCGAAACCGTTTTGATAATAATAATAAACCACATCACGACACACATTGATTCAGCACTGCAGGAAGTATCGTAAGAACTTGTTTCACAGGCACTAAGAAACGATATGGTATAAACTACATAGTTAAGAATACTACATCCAAGACCGATAAGCGAGATGCGTCATACAAATAACACAATTTTAGTTATAAATCTACGAAAAATTTAGGTCGTGGTAGCTCAGTATGTTAAGTGCCTTGTTTAACCGACCGATCCGACCCAACAGGTCGAGGGTTCGAGTCTCGGGTTACCGTAAGTTGTAGCTGCCATGTTTCTCAATGTGCCCGGTTAGTGGCGACAGATCCGCAACCTGTAACACTGGGACTCAACATAAACACCTCTTCAACACCTATGCCATCCCCTATCGAGGGATTATTGCGTCAGTTTAGGTTTTTATGTATGTCTAAGAAAAATTAAAATGAAAATAAATGTAATATTAAGAAGCTTTATTTGGGAAAGCAATTTATTTTATTCCAAAACCCCTCGTAAGTTGTTTATTAGATCAGTTGGCAGCGTTATCGTGTATAGCAGAAAATATTATTTGCTTCAATACAAAAACATGTACTTACGTAATGAAAGGTATGTGACGTGACGAGCATGTTTCACGTGGTGAGACCGTGACCGCAGTTGACGTGGAACAGCGACCAGTCTTTGTGCTATTGGAGTCATTCCCTGCAGCCGTAACTGCGGCGCGGGGGTAGCAAAGAAACACCACGTCACTCGAACGACTATTGTTTTTAAGTTTTATAATTAATACAGTCCACATATCCAATCCATAATGGTCCTTCGAACCGGGTCATTATGTTCGAAGAACTCAGCAAAACGCCTTCCCCGAACCGCAGTTACTGCCATAGACAACGACTCAGATAGTGTTAATGAACATAATTAATAAATACTAACATAGATAATTAGTTTAAGTACTAATCACTACTTGGATTGAAATTTTTATTAAAGAGGTGACGTTGGCAAAAAAATAATTTTTATATTGTTGTTAATATGCTAATAAATTCTCGGGCCATAGCAATTTAATAAAATATTATTATTTATATCAGGTAAACCTGCTTGGTTACCCGCGAAGATGTAAATAAAAAACTAAAAATTTAAATATGAGTTCGCATTGGTCGTACATTGACCGCTGTTCTCAAGTCTATGCCCTTATTTAGGGCTCCGCATGGCCCCCGGCTAATTGAATGCCGATGACGTGGACTGAAGGGCGTGACCGGGCCCTTCATATCAGCAGAGGAAATGATTTTCATATTTTTATTTCCAAAGGGTCTCGGTTCTACCTCTTCGGGGATTACGTCTGGAAAGTTTTCTGGTTTGGATTTATTAATAAAATTATTGTATGAATGTTACGACATAGAGTATATCACACACACACACACACGCACACTCACGCCTTCGTCCCAAAGGGGTAGGCAGAGACAATGGTTCGCCATAAGCAACGATCCTTACATACATCTATCGCCTCCTCCACATCCATACACCTCCTCATACAGACACGACGGTACTTCTGACCTGGCCTTTTCCCAGCACGTCACCAATCTGGACAAGGTACGTCCGCCTAGGTCTACCTGCCCTCCCATACACATTACCACAACACACAGCTTCCGTTCATTTTGACTCATCCATGCTCTCTACGTGCCCAAACCACTTCTACATGCCCTTCTCAATCTTCTTCACTACATATAGAGTATATATGTAAGGTTTTAATCATTTTTATAATACACACAGAGTTAAACATACACAGTATAGACTGCAGATCTTGTACTACTATCTACAGACTGCAGATCTGGTATCGACGGCCACTTGTTACATATCACATAAAAATTCAAATTAGATCATAAAATATACTTTTAAACTATTTAACATTAAAATGGATTCGTTAATACATAGGAAGTTCATATGCTCAGCCAGTATTAGGCTTACATTTATATATTATACACAAAATGGCAGAAAAATTTAGTTATCATACACCCAGGGCAGTAAAACCTTCAAGAAGAAAACCGCATAAAAATAGGTCTCCGTTTGGACGCTACGATGCCACAGACACAGTTTTAGGGTTAAAAATAATGTAATCGAATGATCCATGTTAGCAATAAATCGTATCAACAAACAAATCTGACATTTCATCTACTCAGTCATTAATTTTAGATAAAGTTATAAAAGCATTTCTGAATAAATATTTCATAAAATATCATTTTTAATATCCTTACGTTGAACAACTTCAGAACGGAACAAGACCCAATAGTTCAGGTTGATCCACGGCCTGCCTACATACATGAAGTTAATAAAGAAATAAAAGAAAAACAATGCTTTTGTTTTAAAATAAATACATTAAATAGAGTTTTAAACTAATTTAAATGAATAAAGCTTGAAAACTGAAACTAAAGTATGTATTTGTACCAATTTTTACTATCCACATTACAATAATTCCAAACAGTTTTCTGTATCTACATGACAAATCAAAGCTATATTTTTTTCTTTTTATTCACATCGCTCACTAAGGAGTTTCGCCACATAGAGTAGGTATACCGATCATTTATTTTTTCATAAGAAAAAACAATCCTACATCAGTTTCTATCCTCAATTCCAAATTACAAACCACTTTCATATATTTGACACCTCGATACGTAAATTTGACGGGTTTTCCGCATCTGTCACTAACAAGATTATTTACGGAACAAATCGTCAAACATTAGGGTTCGACAGTTGTAAACCCTATGCTTTTTTCACGTCGGATTGCGTACAATAGGGTGTTAGAAAGGGTATGTCAATTCGGTATGGTATTTGCTAAAGCATATTTTTACTAAACTAGGACTTGGAGTCGGAGGATTCGAAAGGAAAGAATTTATTATTAACAAAAAAAAAAAAAAAACATAAAAACTACAAGTTACAATTATAGTGATCAAGCTTCGAAGTTGGAAGATAGAATGTATTATTATTGGGGAAACTAGTAATGGGTCATGGGATGGCCTGTTGTTAATTTGAGTAAATATTGATTTCCAGTATAGTAGGTGTCTTACAGTAGTAATAGTTTCACAGGTGGTAAAGATGTAGTAGATCTATTTGCGAGATCGTCTGGATTGGTACCTTCTTTCTTTTTCTGCCGTGAAGCAGTTCGCTGTGTTTCGGTTAGCAGGATTGGAAAGCCAGAGTAATAACCGGCAAGGGAGCTGCATTATATGGGCAAAATATTAACGGTGTTGGCGTTCTATGGGGAACTTACGACGCGATTTTAAACTGTCAGCTGTGGCGGCTGCGGCACCGCTGTTTCTGTATAGGTCGTATTGAATCAGATTAAACAGCGAGGCCTTTAGCCTCATCTGACACAGTCGCCAGAGATTCCTTAGTATCGAGATTTGTAGAGGATGACTTGAATCAGACTTCACGACGGGGTTCATAGCTGCAGCTGGCACGTTCGCGCAATCCCTGCGGCGGCTGCGGTTTGAAACCGCATCCTAAGACATCAAATACATCGTTGTGTCAATAAGCAGCGAGCCATGCTTTCATTCCATCACAAGATGGCTTGGTTGTTTATAGTTTCGACAGGCGTATATAAGCGATCCTCTTAGAAATTCCATTAAAGATTCACTATACTACCTTTAATGTCATTTCCATACAGTTTCTCATTATTGTGCATCCTCTTCCTCAGCGGAAGGCATCCAGACGGTAAACGATAAAGCCTGGGAACCCGCCTCGGTTTGCTTGTATTCTGACAAGGCGTGTCTGATTCTAGCAAGTCTTCGAAAGGAAATTATCAACGGATACAAAGAGAACGAGGAAATTCAGATACTTCATGCAAGCAACTTTACGTCTCAAGCTATGAATAAAATGCTGAAAAACTTTAGTTGAAAATCACCTTTTTATGATTTTCGGTATTTGGGCCAGCAGTTTAGTTCAGTTTATATTTAGGAATTTCTCCCGGCTGGTGTTAATGGCGAGTTAGGGGGCCAAAGACCGACGCAAAAGCATCTGAAACCCTAGGACTTGTAACCCTTGCTTTATTAAATCTAATGTCTGTGAGGTCACGCCCCCAACCAAAAAGCATTTCAAATAAATCCTAATTGTCTTCTATATTTTTTATTGTTAGTTTAAGATTTTGTTAAATTTTAATACAAGGGCATTGTTGTTTAGCGATAATATCGCCTTGTAATGCCCTTTAAAGGCAAGGAATACAAAAACAGCTACAAAAACGAATATTAACCATAAAAATTTAAAATTTTTAAGCCTAAATCTGCCAACTTGATGAAAGGTTTTGTTATAACCATGATTTATGCGAATAAATAGTCTATTCTATGATTTTTTCATTGGGGCGGGACTCTGTTATTTGCAAGTCGCATTGATTCGCTTACCGGTTTTGGATGTTGTATTATTATCTATGTAGTTTATACCATATCGTTGCTTAGTTCCTGTGGCACAAGTTACGATACTCACTACAGCGCTGAGTCAAAGTGTGTGTCGTGTTGTGATGGTTATTATTATTTTATAAAAGATCATGAGTTTTTTGGGTGTATGGCTTGCAACATTAGCAAATCAGACGTCTTCCAACGGACTCACATTCCTTCTTTATCTTCAATCTTGAAACATTCTGACCCAAGTAGCCTACATCCTTTTGGCTGCGATTTTCTTCACGGTGAAGCTATTATTTAGTGAGGTTGCATGAGTACTATGAAGTACTAATTTTGTTTGGAGGACTTAACGGTCACAATCTACCTATAAAAATAAGTTTATTGATTTGAGATGTCCCAGTTCAGTGTCATATCAAATATGAAAACATTACTGACAAAATTGACGAGACAAAATTAGACAGTAACAAGAAGTTAGTAATTAGTGAATTTACATTGATAGCTGTAGCCAAGATGAATTTTCTCTGAAACAAGTTTAACAATGCTCAGACAAATACATTCAAATGTTTAAGATGCTCTTAGACGAGCGAACGCCAATATTATGTTCACTTGAGAAACTTTAGTTCCACTCAACAAATAAGTACCTAATGCTTTAGTTTCAATATCTTCGTTTCAAGATGTTTAGTACGAGAATCAATAATTCCTGAGGGACTGACTTGGGTGTTTATCTTTTTCATTTTAAACCAGCTGCCCTGCGGCTCTGCCGGCGTAATTTTTTTTCGTGAATTTTTCTGATGTTTTAATAGTTATTCTGGGACAAAGACAAATCTAATAAATTAAGTATGGTAGAAATTAGTCCAGCCTGTCCCGAATTATAAATGGAGGACTGACCCCAAATAAGAACAGTCCAATCGATTGATAGATTAAAATATTTATTGATCATATTTTTAACTGACTTTCAAAAACTTTGTTGCTCTTTGTTTTCAATTACTGTTTTTTTTTTAATTTCAAATTACTATTTTTTTGTTATTTATTCATGAGATGGACACAATGGACGGATGGATGGTTTTCAATTTCTGTAATTTTTAAATTTCAAGTTCATAATTTAAAAAAAAATGAAATTGACACAATGGACGGATGGATTACGTACAACGGAATATTTTTTTTGGCTCATATTTTTTTAAATCTATCTGCAAGAAAATAATTGTATAAATTATAGAGACACTAGGATCTATCAAATAGTAGTTTACTATCGCGCCGCAATAAATCCTCCATGGTAACGATTTCCTTATTTTTATTTCACTGTCATTATTATTAAGGGAAGAAAAAGGAAATTCAATTTACTTGTCAATACAAATATTGACTGCTTGTATTCTTTGAGATGTTCACCACACGAAAATAGGCTTTAGACATTCACTTGACTAGTGAATGACTAGATGTGGCTTTGAAATATTTCCAGATATTTATTTTCTTTAGTCATGGACGATTTACCTGATGGAAAGTAATCACCGTTGTCCATCGACATGCCGTGTCCTTGATGCCTTAGAATGCTGTAAACTACGTTAAAGGCAGAAGAGTTTAATTATGTCTCACATCTCCAGACAGATGGCTTGAATTCACTGTTCCTGGTATCACAATCCTAAATCTACAAATTAGAATCGTTGCGAAGTGTTGCTGTAGAACCCTGCCGGAACCTGGCGAACTTGACTTCGAATGCAGGGTCACTATTTACATAGCTTTCACATCATACAAAACAGTATTAGAGTATTTGCACACTTCACAATTTCTTTAATTACTGAATTAAAATATACGTATTTTTAAATATGCGAATCAATTTGTAAAAGAATAATTAAAATCAGCTAAATAATTAAAAGCATATTATGTGATTTTTTAAATGCCTTCATTTCTGACTCTTTCTAAAACGTTTTCTATGACACTACAGGCACGTGACGTCACAACGACATATTACCCTCCAAACTCCAAGCTCTTTGTCTAATCCAAAATTTCAAATTCAAGTATTTTCGACAATCACTCAAAGATCGTTTATATATATATAAAAATTGATGTAGTCAAGTACTGACACCACTTTTACATATTTAGGAGTAGCTTTTACATAGTAATCAATTGCGGATACAGGAATAAGGGGCCCAGACAGTTAAGCGTTAAGTTAAGGGATGATTAAACAGAGTGACGACCTTTTTTTTTAGAGACGCTTCTTGAGGGGGCTTGCGAATTATTAACAAAGTTAAAAAAAAATCGGAGGACGTGGTAGCTCAGTTTGTTACGTGCCTTGGTTAACCGACCGACCCGACTGGTCAAGAGTTCGAGTCTCGGGTTGCCGTACATTGTAGCTGCCATGTTCCTCATTGTGTCCGGATAGTGGCGACAGATTCACAACCTGTCGCACTTGGGACCGCGAAATACAGTGTTAAACACATCTGCCTACCCCTCTCGAGGGATCAATTACTGCGTATGTTTTTGTTTCTATGCTATGCTGTATGTTTATGTTTAATTAAGTAAGGTCAATAGTCCGAAGACCAGACTTTTGGGTCGCTTGATCCCCTAGTTCACTTTTGGATCCACAGTATGACAGTATTAGTATAGTATTGCCATAATTATTAAATTTTGGGCTTTTCCAGTACACCAGTATATCTTTGTGAACCATCATATGTGACATGTGTTTGAGTGTATATTTTTATGAAGAACTTCTGAGGACGTTATACAGGTTGAAACGATTTTCAGCTTCCCCTTTCACTGATTCCTTTTACGTGGGATGCTGTAATTTTTATATGCTATTCGATTTTGCTGTTGATTTTTTTAAGCGAATTCTTGACGTATTTCGTGACGCAGCAGTATGTGAGAGTTCAAGTTCCAGTTCGAACAAGTACTTGCTCTGTTCTTTTTTCATAAACAATATCATGTTCATGGCAAGTGACCTCCGATTGAAACGACGTCGCCCTTTATGTCTCCAAGAAAGAAGGTGTTATACCTTTGAGGGTGTCCGGGCACAGCCTGTGCGTCATTGCACAGCTGCATTATTCGATCAAAGGACACCACTGTTGTTACTGGTGAACAAGAGTTGCAGCGGTGGGTAAAAAATGACCTTTCAAGACAGTTAATAAACTGGCTCTTCAGTCTCTCAAACCTCATAACAAAGAAATAATTAAAGAAATAGAAAGGAGGGTACCAACCCAGAGGACTTCGCACTTAGATCTACCTCTGAAAGTTGTAAGTGTTGCTTTATTGCCAAAAATAACTATTTTCGAAATGAAAAAATATCATTGGTAGACGAGAAAAGTCAGTTCTGATCCGAAAATCATGAAATCCGAATCCGAACGTATATTGTCATGTGAATCAAAACAAACAATTCCATTATAACGTGAGAGAATGGCATGAAATATAATGGCTGATGTTTACCCCAACGTTACTTGCTAATGATCCCATACTGTAGTAATGTGTAGAATAAAGTATCAACTAGCAGTTAGAAGTGCCAATAAAATAAATTATAATTTACGCCACCTCAGCCTCGGTGGCGCAGTGGTGTAAACAGCCAACTGCTATGCTAGAGGTTCCGGGTTCGAATCCCAGTGGGTTCGGAACTTTGTGCTTTTCGCAAGACGCATTGTTTCGCTTACCGGTCTTGGATGCTGTATTCTTGTCTATGTAGTTTATACCATATCGTTGCTTAGTGCCAGCGATACTTGATTATTTCTTAGTGCAGGGATTAGTCAATGTGTGTGTTGTGATATGGTTATTATTATTATTATTTATTTTGTTTAACAAATAGAACATAGAATCCGATGGAATGTAAAGTTAATCAACTTTAGTAATATTATAATCTAAATTAGACAATACAAACGTAATAACATAAAAATAATAGTTCAAAAACACTAGAAAAACACTGTCGGAATGCCAGTGTCTATCTTCCGGCTTCATCATCAGACCTTGAAACCTAATATCGTGGTCGAAGTTCATTACAAGACTTTTCTAAGAAATCCAAAACAGCTATGATACGATTTTCCATCATGCAGTTCCAGTTCATTTCTTCCAGCTCCATCATCAGATCAGTTCGACAGTACCGTATTATTGTATTGTCATCAGAACTAATTGCTGCCAATTTTCATTACGCTACGACCCTTGGAAGATGGACCTTAGATTCCGTTACATAGTTAGTTACATGCAGGTCAACCTAATAAAAGCGTCTTAAAAACAAGATTACTTCAAATCACATAACACACATAACACATATAATAAATACGTTAATAAACTCACGCCGTATTCCCTCGAATCTATCAACCAGAGAGTAATCTGCCAACCAGAGGTGTTACACACCGCATTTCGCATGTTTATGTGGAGTCCGAAACGAAACTGTCGCCACTATCCGGGCACAATGAGGAACATGGTAGCTACAATGTACGGTAACCCGAGACTCGAACCCTCGGTTGTAAACCAAGGCATGTAACAAACTGAGCTACCACGTCCTCCATAACAATATAATCATAACGTAATCCAAATACAATAAACAGGTACGCACAACGTGAGTCACATCGTCACAATCGCGGTCATTCAATTCAAAATTAGTCTTTTTTTTTGTGTGGAATAAATGACTAGGCTAAGACTGTATTTTGTAATATTGTGTAGAGAAAACGAAATGATTAAGCTACAACTCTATGCGTGGATGTATGTAAAAATCAAATTGTACTGTTGAAAAGTATGCATTCCAAATAGGTGGTATTTAAAAAATGATGAATTAAAGGTCTGTACTAATCTATTTAAGTTGGACTCTGTATAGTTCTTAAGTTGTACAGCATAAGGATTGAGTACACTTGGTATGGGAAGCATCAAGCGTGGCTGTCTGTACTCATTTATGTATATTTAATAAACATTTTCATTTTGACCTTGAAATGAGAAAATAAAGTTCAAAAGTAAAAATAAAGTTTCATGAGTTTGAATTGAAAATATTCCTTTTAAATATACTTAATTTTAGACTGAAGTTTCGAAACTAGTTAGATATTTTTCGAATATTAGCTTATTCTGTCTATTTATAATATTAAAATTAAATCTTCAGTCTCAACTGATGCCTCACATGTCTATATTTGTCGAATTCTATATTCATTTCAGTTATTAATTCGTCCTTTACAGAACAATGATCATATCCCCACAATAGCATTATGAGCTGTGAAATTTACGGGGAAGGGCATTGTTGTAGTTGGATCTTGTGTATGCCCTTTATAAGGTACTTAAAATGCGTTGTTTACTCACTGTGTTTCGCTTAACTGTCTTGTATGTAGTATTCTTATCTATGTAGTATATACCACATCGTTGCTTAGTTCCTGTGTAACGATACTTACTGCAGGACTGAGTCAATGTGTGTGTCGTGATATGGTTACTATTATTACCTTAAACTCGGTTTCTTACTAACCAGTGATAAGATAGTGGGTAGAGTGTCCGGGCATAGCCTGTGCGTCATTGCACAGCTGCATTGTTCGTTGATTATTCGATCAAAGGACGCCAATGTTGATCCTATTGAACAGGAGGTGCCAGTGTGTATTGTGGTTTATTTTATTTTTCGTATGCTAGTCGTATATTTTTAAGCAGTCATTCTTTTAATTATAATTCAACAACGATTTGATAAGGTTTAGATTCGATGAGTTTCGATTAGCAGATAGGATAGGAACACAAAAATAATAATAATTTTTAGGTAGCAAAAGTAAGTGATTCGTCGAAAATCGATTTTGTCGAATGACTAACTCAAATGCTTAGCTAAACCTACTGAGTCTCGAGTACTACGACTTGTATTCAGTACTCTGAGTACAAGTCTAGTAGTGAGTACTGAGTCTAGTATTGTTTGTGAGTGAAAAGTTGATATTTGGCAAAATTACTTATAGTTTAACATGGAGAAGACATAAACTTGACGACCTCGGTAGCGCAGTGGTATAAACAGCCGACTGCTACGCTAGAGGTTCCGGGTTCGAGTCCCGGCGGGGGCAGGACTTTGTTTTATTTGCAAGACACAATGTTTCTCTTACCGGTCTTGGATGTTGTATTCTTATTTATTTAGTATATACCATATCGTTGCTTAGCACCTGCGATACAAGTTCTTACGATACTTAGTGCAGGTCTGAGTCAATGTGTGTGTCGTGATGTGGTTATTTATTTATTTATTATTATTTATTTATTTATAAACCAGGCAAGCCTTTCATCATTTTAGAGGTTTCCATAGACATTTTAAGGTTATTTAATGGGTTACTTATCAAAGAAGCCTCGATATTTTAAAGTATATCGCTAACAACCTAGCAAGGGCAGGACCTTGTTTATAACAAATCCCAGCGTCGGTTTGATGGATCCTTCTATAAACAAAGAATCGTGACACTGAGTGTATACAGATTTTCCACCTCACGAAGGAGGTTCGGTTTTGGTTGTATTTTGACGTGTATATGCACATCGCTCTAGTGTGCGTGCTTTTTACTGAGCGAACTCGAGGTACCGCACACAGATACATCAAGCATGTACTATACGCCTGACAAAACTCACACAACCTTATTCGAACTTTCTTCGTGAAACGTTATAAACTGTACCCTGCCTATTCCAAAACACCATCTAAGAAGACATAACAAACAGCGCTAGTGGTCTACGAAAGATTTGAAATCACTACGAAAACACTGTAGTTTAAATTTTCGCCGCTCGTCGTGAAAGATTTGTAGAGATAGCTGAATTTTGTCGAATCTGTTTGTTTGCTCAGATTTTACGTGCAGACACGTTGTCGTGAAGATGGAAAACAATATTTCATGGAATATATTCCACTTGAAAAGAATCGCCAGTTATGAAAATCAATAAAATGTTATACAAAATCTTTAAATTTTAACTTTCGTAACATCCCGTTTAACAATCGTAAGTAAATTGCCTCCGACAATTGAACTATCATCGGATAAGTTTAAATATTGGACAGGCCTGAAAGGAAATTTTACAGCCTCACTTCTACTAACAGAATGGTATGTACCCACGTATATAAACTCATGCCAGAGCTGTTACACACCGCATGTTTATGTTGCGTCCCAGTGTCACGGGTTGCGAATCTTTCGCCACTATCCAGGCACAGTGAAAAACATAGCAGCTACAATGCTGGGTTGCTGCACCCAAGACTTGAACCCTCGAGCTGTCGTGTCGGGTCGGTCGGTAAACCAAGGCACGTAACAAACTGAGCTACCACCTCACGTACGTCACGATATAGTTTTTATGTATATATAAATGAACTATCAGACACACACATATATCTTGCCGGTTAACACAGGTTTATACTGAGTATTTCTTCTCCAGCGCTAAAGATCTTGAAAAAACATTGATCATCAAACCATAAGGCAAAGTAAATTTTGCTCTGTTAATAACGACACTAATTTTCTTTGGCTTTCTGAACTTCATTCAGTAGCATGTTAATTATAAAACTAATTAGTATACACGCACACGGATGCGTCACACACACACAGTTGTGATGAACAACGGATCTTGACTCGTCATGTCGCGGAAATGGCCTCTGCGATGTGTAGGGTAACCACAATATTTTATTTTATTAAATCAAACGCACAAAGCATTAAAATTCTTGATGATTGTTTAATTTTAACCTTGCTTACATAAAAACACACATTTTAAAATAAATATCTATAAGATGAGCACCAAATCCTTATCAAGTGTGTGTTTGGTAAAACAACCAGCAAAGCATCACTAATCAGAACACAGATCATTTTTAATTTAAAAATATTATAAGAACAATGTTGTTCTGGTTAGTAGGGGCTTACTATAACCTCTTAAAGCCATACCATCACCAGACAGTCCTTAAGTCAGCCAGCTTTTGTATGGTTTAAAAGCATTCTAAAAACGCCTTAAACATGAATGAGATGCTGAATGGAAGAGTGAGACAAAGCTATACCAAAAATTCGTCAGTGAATGGTTGCTGACATCTTTTATCAAGTTCTACCGGTGCGGATATTTTTTTTAAGAACCAGCATTTGACCAGGGTCTAGGGTTGGTCTTGGAATTGCTGCAATTTTAATCATGCGCTATGCTATAAACAATACTCTTAGATAAAAAAGTAATTAGGCAGTTTGTAAGTTAGCACGCTCTACCCTCAGTCATACCATCACTTACCATTTGGTAAAATTGTGTACATTGAAAATCCGTAACATGGTCACCGTATTAAACATTATTCAAAGTTGAATACGAAAAGGGTCTATTATCTTTACAAAATTATGTTGCCTGGCCATAGATTAATGATTGCTAGTAGTGCAGCGGAGCCCAATCATTAATATATATTCCTGATATTTGTTTTATAAAAATTGCTTATTACTTTATTTTTCCCCAATACGACTGCACTGGTTATTCTTTACTCATGATTCCATAAATTTTTATCCGTTAGCGAAAATTTTGTATCGAAGTTTATATTCTGGGGTATGTTTTATCATTAAAGTTATTCTCAAAAGAAATGTTACTGAATGAAATTTGAATATCAAACTGCTCGAAAATTATTATATAGGAAATGAAAAGCAATGCTGGAGTGCCACAAACGTGCTTTATTGACAAAAATGTGAAAATTTTATACGTATCCATTTTACATTAGATCTTGTTTGAAAGATGAATAAGTTATTTGATGGCACTAAAATATGTTGGTAAAATTAGAATCTTTCGATTCCCTCATGCCGCCGGCTTAGCAACCGAAATTCCTAGAACTGCTCAACCCAAAATCTACACAATAATTCACTTAGCTTGTGTTTTGTCTACAAACATTCTAGTGCCATCAAGAACTGCCCAACACTATATAGGTACCGAGAGATCATTTACTTATGTAAAATACAACTTAAGCATCATCGTTTTAATGATGGCAAAACTGAGCAACACTTAAAAAAAGCACATCGTACACTTTATTTAAATAAAAATGGATGGTAACATTCACAACTTAATAGCAATTCTAAGTCACAACTTAAAAGATTTCAATACATCGTTGCTAATATTGGGTTTATAATCCTTTGACATACGAATACAATCTTAAATTCTTTACAAACCAATAATGTCTCCTCGATCGATGCAGGAAAAGTTGTAAGATTAAACAATGAAGGTCCAGCAAGTATTGCACATTAAGTTTTAGCAAGTAGCTGCTAAATGAACTGTCTTCGACACAAGTTTAAGAGGGGCCAGAGTATATTTTGATTACGTTTGAAAAAGTTTTTTATGATATGTAGATTGATCAGCTTAATTGTGGAACAGGGGATCTGACTGCTATAAAAATTATGGTAGTACTTATGTTAATCAAAATATAAGTTTTAAGAAATCGAACTTTGAAAGCAAAATTAAAAGTCAGCCAAGAAATAATTGGGATATGATTTTTAAAATACTAAATATCCCTCTCTCTTTCTAAAGCGGGTTTCTCTATGCAAAGTCTGTGACGCTGTCCACGTATGACGTCACATGTGGATATTGCACTCCGTCTAACATTTAATTTCCAAATTTCTTTGACAAATATTTAACGATTACATTTTTTCTTCCACAGATCGATTTGTAAAACGTATATTTTATTTTGATCGTAATTTTGACAAATTATCAGATCCCCTGATATTTGAATGTATGTGTGTATTCATTTGCAGCACTAACAAGAAACTTAATCGAACTCAGAGAAGTTCTTTTAGAGTAGAAATCAACAAAGATTTAACTTACTAGGAATATTTTTATTTACTAGACCTTCAGTTGTTTCAGTTATATACAATATTACACTCGACATCCATGTTACCTTTCTTAACACCTATTTTTCATATACTTCCATTCACAACAAACTGTACTCTATCTCACTCGAAATAAGGATTTCTATCCATCCCTGTTTTAAAACACGACCTCTTGTATGAAGATCGTGTCACATAACTTGCATGTAGTTAGACAATTATGATATAACATTTAAAATTAACGAAAAGACAAAAGCAAGCTACATCAAACATTTACATTCGTGTTCATTTGAACCATATATAAAAAATACGGTTAAAAATCATCGTTGCAAAGGTTTAAAACTGTAGGAAAGTTAAATTGTAACTTGTAAACAAAATTGTTGCTCAACTGGCCGAACATTCCCTCATCAACAATTGGCTTACCATCTAAGATTTTAAAGGTATAGGATATGAAAATGTGTGGACAGGGTCATTTTTTTTACTGTCGACTTGTTAATACAATTTTATTTTCTAGTTCATGATAATCGAGTTGAGCAACATGTTGTGACACATGTCACGATTCAAATGTTGCCTAAATAAATACGAGGCTTAACAGCGTGAGTCATGTTGCACTCGCTTGTTGTTGTGCAACGTTGCCGATCATGTTCTTTGTCATATGTTGCTAGACAATTGTCGCCTAGTGGATACGAGGCTTAAGCCAGTACCAACGCATCCATATAATTGGTGAGGTATTTTATGAACAATGTTCGGCCAGCCGATTCCAGTTTAACGATTTTTCCAATGAACTGTTATAAAATATTTTAATCGAATTATTTTTCAATGTATTTATTCACATTACATATTTTAATTCAAAAGCATCTCTCACATACAGCAAACAACTGAACATACTTTTTAATAAAGATGAAACAAATATTGTACTATGTTGTAATAAAAATTGTCGTTGTTAAAATAAATAAATTAAGGAATAAAATTGAAATTACGCGTGAGACTTACAAAGCGAAGCGTTAATGTTTTACTTGATGAAAATAAAAATAAATTCTTACAAGACTCAGAGTTACAGACTAGTTAATATTAAGCGAAATGCGTTTATATACTGATGAATTATATTCAGATTTGCTCCCTATAATTAAATACTATGGGGACAGAACCTGAATGAGAGTGTAAATATTGCTTTTAATTGTGGAATGGATTGGATATTAAAAAAGCAATTACGGAGGTTTCTTGCCGGATTCTCCCCCGTAGATATAGCATTCTGTGTGCCTACCATGAGTTTTACCTTCGATTGCCGCTTGCGACTGCAGTTACAAAATTGTATGAAACTTTGTAAAGCGCCTCTAACGGATTGATGAGGAATTAAGTATGCTCATACAAAATTACTGCAGTAATCTATGTTACATGACCAGTAGAAAAACTATACTAACCCATGATAGATACACTGAAAGGGTGGTAGTTAAAAATATGACTATGAATATGGTGAAAGTTTAATTGCTTATTTAAGTCTATTTAAATTACATCATTTTGTATCTGATGATTATCTACGGAAGAAGGCACATTTTTGGACAAAAAAGGAACGTGGTCGGAACTGCCTAACATCTATTTGGCTATTATAAGTTATCAATTTTTAATCATCATGGCTGAAGTGATGGCTTCAATCGAATTCGGTTAATTAAAAAAGGATCTTACTTAAGCCGAAATTTGAAAAATGCATTTATATAATGAAAAAATGGCAGACTGCTGTCAGAATGTAATGTAATGTAATGCGAATTCATGTATTTTCCATGCCATGCCCAAGTTTTATTAAATTATTAGGAATCATTAATTTATAAGGAAAATAAGTTTTTAGTTTCACGAAAAAAAAAGACGGATGGTGCAGTTGATGTATTGATAAAAATAACAAATTGCGAACGACCTTCCTTCTTGTCTTCATTATCAAATATTTCTGACTTTATTTTTTTGATGTTTTTTTTTTTCTAAATAGTGTGAAACATAGGGCATGGAATACATAAATTTCATTACATCGCAACTTTTTCTGACAGATTTTTAGTTTTATATTATAATTACAAAAACAAGAATGACTAATACATAATATAATCACATGAAATATGTCTGAATTTTATACACATAAAGCGATTTTTTAAAACTTACCTTACCAGGATAATGTTTTTTTTTTTTTTCAGCCATTCCTTGAAAATAGCCTAGGCACTTACGGCATACATTTTTGGCATATTTATATTATAATTATTTTTAATACATCCAAATAGCGAATTATACATATTAATGACTTTTTTTATAACTAAGTAAATTCAATATTCCTTCGACCAATCGATAAGGGAAATGTTTAATTTACAATGTTTTAAATAACTTACAATAAGTGTGACATATTCTAATTTAGTAAGACATTTTTTAGTTTTGTTAGAAAGGTTGTTAAAAAAAAAAACTTAAGTAGCTCATTGTGAACTCAAAGGTTTTTTTCTACTATTTTACAATGGTTTTACTATCAAAATATTACACTATGAACCTTTAAATTGTTCCAAAAACCAAATATTAAAATAGTGCAACACATTTTTAAATGAGAAAAGAAAATAATTTGTAACAACAGAATAAATAAAGTTTTTTATTTTATTATGCATTATTTACTGAGGTATAGTTAGTGAACTTTTAGTGGAAACTATAAAATTTTTAAAATTGATTATGTGTGTGATATACCCTTATTTATGAAAGCTGAATAATTTGCAGTGAACAACGTTATAATATAATTGTAAAAATATTTCTGTTATCTTACATACTTGTTTATTTATTTGAGCCAAATTACAAGTCTAGACGAAAATCGCGTAAGCTCTTTACTAGTTAGGATTATTATGCTTTAGCTTATTAATATTGAAGTAGAATATTATTGCAGAAAAAATAAGAGCCTTATTAAGAGCTTTTGTGACATAGATCTATAAATTGGTCGGTTGTCATGGCAACCAACTGAATTTCAGACGGTTGCCGTGTTTTCATACGACTTTTTGAGTTTGACTAAATTTCCTATATCCCGTAGATCGGTCAGGTGGACCTGCAGCAAGATCGTGCGGCGACAGCTTAAAAAAAACTGCTTCAAACATTGTAGCTAACTGCACATTATTCAGTCACTATTAAATATAGGTGTTATAAAGGTGTTGGTGAAGTAGGTAAACTCTCTAAAGGTTTATTGTCTTGGAATAGATTTTGGTTCAAGACTAACTAAATAATTACTTAAATATTGACTTCGTGTCACAGCACTTTTTGACTTACAAAAAAAAAAAAACAATGTATCATTGCTCAACTAAACGTGCAACTAATAATAACTTACTTATAAAAACGAGTTCACATACAATATATTCACAATTGTTACATTACCGAACGGTTAGGTGTATGTTTAGGTAGATTGTGAGGAATTATCAGCATCTTACGATGGCAAATCTTAAGCAAAATTTTACCAACAAAATACCAAATCACCTAAATAGTTAGTTGTACGAAAAGTGTACGTCAGATTTAGCAAAGAAACATTAATGTGAAAACGGATTTAATAATTTTTTGGCCCAATGAAATTAAAAAAGAAAATATCTCACAATTTGATTGGCTATCTTATACCTCATTATTTGTTTAAACGATTATAAAAATTAATGACTTACCGACGGTGGCGTTAAACAAAACGTGAATTAAAATAAAAGAGGCGCCATTTCGCACTGTCATTTATTCGTCAATGTCAGTTTTGAGTTTCATAAATGCTTTTTTTTTTTTAAGTTGACAAAATTACCATTTTTTCTTTCTTTAATTGTTCTTACTTTAAAGTATCTTTAGTTATTGCTAAACCCAACGGAAGTGATAATTTCAGATTAATCACATCATTTCATTCACCGGAAATTAAAATTTCGAAACGAAACTTCGTCATTGCAAATGAGGCCGTTTAAAAAATACGTTGATGCAAAAAAACTTGTGTTTTCAGTTCGAATTCATCTTGCAAACATATTAAAACATTATTTAATTTTCATTTTTATCTAAAAAACAAAATATTCGAACATGAGATACAAGTTTAGGCCAAGCTTGTATGACAAAATTTAAGTGTCCTTCTTCGTCGAAACATTTACTGTTTAGCACGCAAGTTTGTCAATACGACATCTGTTTCTATCTGTATCGCATCTTTGACAAATTACCAGGGCGAATATTAAATTAGTTTTGGGTTTGTGGTTGAAAACGTGTTTCTACTCAATCGCCTGTGGCGATATCAATTTTTAATCTCGGTAGTAACCAAATGCTGTACGGTAACTGTAACTAAACTGGTTAAAATGGTAACATGTGTTACCAATTAAGATGTTTAATATTAAATTGTAAGAAACATACCTCCTACCAATGGAACGAATGTAGTGAGATTTTTAAACAAGTTTATTTTACTTTATATCAAAAATTGTTTACTTTGAATTCTGTAAGTTTACAAAATGAACCATAAAATCGTGTTTCCTTTCTTTTTGGCAGTTTTTATGTAAAAAAACACATTTAGTGTCTTTGAAAAATAAATGCAAGTAGCAATTATGTTTGTTTATATATATTGTAAAAATTATTTTTAAATTAATAATTATATCGTATTTAATTTGGAGTTGGCGTAAAAATCCTTTTTTTTTGTGTTAAAAGTAATTTAGCATTTTTGTCGGTTGCTTGGTTTTAAGCTGTTTAATTCCTCAGTTATATATTTTCTATTTAAAACAATCGCGATTCAGTTATCAAGTAACATAGAACATTTAAATATTACGTACAGACCCGTTTAAAAACAAAAATTCTTAATAACTACAAAAAAAAAAACAAAAATGTACTTCTGACATTATACTACAAGTAAATTGATTCCGATTTCGATATTTTCCGTAATCAAAATCAATACGAAACGAACTTAAAAAATATGAAAAATACCATTAACATGAAAAAAATAATTAAAATTTTTCGACGATGATTGTCAATCAATCACATCGTTTTTAGCATTTTTTCTATGAACAGTGGTTTTTCTCAGTGACAGTCGACTAAAAAGTAAATTACGATCCATTTTTTGTATACTCATAACATAATCAAATTCACAATTAAGGGTGTCCCTTTTAAAGAGATCTTTCCAAAGACAAATCAATCATTCAGTATCACCAAACCGTAATTCACTTTCAAGTACAACCTTCCAAACAGAACCTCACTAACGAACCGTCGAAAAAATTAAGAACAAAAACATAAAGGAACGCCTATGGAATCACAACACTTGATTTCTATAGTAAATATAGTATTACCAGCATGACCATAGGTAGCTGAACAGGTTGTACTGAAGGTAGCTTGAGAAAATGAAAAATAAATGCAATATCATGTATCTAAGGTTGTCCTGTCTAACCCGGCGAACCCTTTGTGAGGAGTTGCCTTTGGGGAACTCGCCCGTTCTGTAGAATTCCTCTAGCATTTTATCCTTCTCGTAGAATCTGTCGTACAGCCATTGAGTCATGCCTTCCGCGTCTGCTGGGACCTGCGGGATGATGATCAATTAAGATCTTCACAAATTGACATTTTAGGTTGCCCTATGGGTTCCTTACCTGTCCTATCGCAAAAAAAGAATCGAAACTTGAAAACAAACTCGAACTTTTCTCATAAAAGTATGGCATTTTATTCATATTTCATCAGCTGCAGGGCGCGACATACAAAGACGCGAAAGCGACATATCTCTTTTTGTCTTTGTAATGACAGGGAAAGAAGACGCGTGTCGCGTGGGGTATGACGCATCTATTTGGCGTGCTAGGCCTGCTGTGAAGGATAAACACACGAACTGTAATCCTATTTTTTTTTTTTGATTTTTCAATGATGTTGGAATATCAGGTTTGGTTGTGGAGTTGTTTCGATGTCTGTTACTCAAATACGGCTGCAGATAGACAGTTAATTGCCTAGGATACTTGTATCCAAAAAATGATTCAGAGATATGAAAAGTGAAGTCTTCACAGATAAAGTGATGGAAAAATGCTGGTTCACCCCCGATCCAAAAAGAAGGTTGTTATTTATCATTTAGATACTTAAGTCAGGTTACACAGTTACTTACATCTCTGCTAGGGTAGAGCCTGTAGTGGATGTGAGTGGTGCAAGGGTCCCTGATGCTGCTTACGATATCCTGAAGCTGGAGCGGTATCCTGTCTTCGTATGCGATGGTGACGTCCAAAACCCACTCGATCTGATTGCTGGTCACACCTTCCGAAAGAACTGACGACTTCTGATTGAAATTGTTGTCTGGAACATAAATATTTTATTAAAGAGGCACATTCAAAAGTTGTCCGACTAACAACATAATTACACTTGCTTAATTACGTCGTACTTGTGTGATCATGCATCATCTCAATTTGAATCTCGGGTGTAACTTGGTTTAATTTGCAAGATGCACTGTTTCGCTTCACATACACGTAGTATATACCTACGCCAAATTGAATGTTGTGCAAAATTGAGTCTATATCTATACAATACGAAATATGTACATCCAATACATTAAAGAATAAACTAATTTACTCATATTAAATAAATAACTATTCAAACCTATTAAAATTGTCAAATTTGAAAGCGTCAAATCAATCAACGACACAGAATCCTTTAAAACAAACGAAGTATTAAGATCTCCTAAAATTAGGTACGCAAATTAATTTCCAGCTCATCAAAAGTAAATTTCTTTAGAGTGGAATAAGCCACGAATTCTGCCTCGATCCAATCTTCCCTCTGACAAAGCCCCAAACTGTAGACCGAGGCGTTATTAATTCAGAAAGGTCGAATTGCCTTGTCAGATGTAATTTCTTCACGTATTAATCAAACAGAAATAAGATATGTCGATAGCACGAAAGTCTTGGAGAACATCTGTTGCTTTCTGCTGAAGGAAAAATAATATGTTACTTGTCAGGGCAGGCGGCGTTAATTTATTGCTGCTATGTATTACTTGACGCCTGGCTGGATTGAAGGTGAAGTAAATTTGCCTTTGTTCCTTTAGCGACCTTTGAACACATTAATCGAGGTCTGTATTTTGTCAATGCATCTAACCAAAAAAATCCACTAGGAAGATAAAAAAAAATGCAAGTTTTGAACTAGCAAGCGTCTATGCTCCAAAAAAAATTGCCTACAACAGCAAGGCTTCAAGCTAATGAAATATGAATAGCCTACAAATATAAATGAGATAATTCGTTTTCCATTAGAACAAAGAATACAAAAACGACACAGCCTTTATATTGCATATGTTATTGTAGCGCCTGTCACTTTTTTAGAAGCTAAAATTGCGCAATTTCATGCAACATATAGCAACTATTGCAAAGACATACCACACCATATCAAACAATATAATTTGTGAGGGGTAACAAGGAAAGTAGGGATCTATTGATTTTTATGAAACAGTCAAGAGACAATTCTTTACAATCTCTAAGCTCAAACAGGAATGTCGGAAGATCGCCTTTTATTTCTAGAATTATGAAATAATCTTAATTTAAAAACTAGCAAATTCCAAAGAAATGGACATCCTTCTACATCTACAACACTTGAAACTAGTAAATAAATACATGATAAATAGAATCTATGGAGCAATTAGAAGCAATTTAAAAATAATTGACTGTGAACAAAAGTTTGCTAACTCTGCAGAAGGGCTGTATTTTCAGCACCAGAAAAACAATCACTCACCTTTCCTATTAGTAGAGGTATCATCCTTTGAGGTACTCGCTCCCTGGTCCTTGTGGGGACCGATCTCCTCCATGATCACCTTCATGGCACCAGCTCGTGGAATCGTCACATATTCCGGCTTGGGCATGTTGTTTTTCTCGGCGAACCTGAACCAAGGCGTCACCAAAATTAAAGATTATATATTCGGAAGAATGTGTATCTGTAGAGAATGGGTTTGTATTTTGTGGCACAAATATTTGGAAAGCCAGACTGTATGACGCGTGTAGGATTGAAAAAATATTTTCATGTGTTTTTAATAGTCAAGTGGATTGAATTACATTTTAAAAATGTTCAGTGTATTTACAGTGTGTATTATTTTAATAATAACCACATAGCGACACACACATTGCACTAAGATAATCTTGTATCGCAGTTACTGAGCAACGATATGGTATAAACTACATAGATAAGAATACAACATCCAAGAGCGGTAAGCGAAACAATGCGTCTTGCAAATAACACCCGCCCCCGCCGGGCTTCGAACCCGGAACCTCTAGCGTAGCAGTCGGTTGTTCACACCGCTGCTCCACCGAGGTGGTCAAATTATGAACAGGGTTTCATGTTACTATTGGGACATAAGCTAAATTATATCTCAGAAAATCTACAAAAAAATAGTTATTCTCGGATTGGGCGAAAGCTTATCTTAAGATAAATAATTAAATATTTAGTCCGTTAATACACCATACACGAAGATAACCAATATAGCTAAAGACTTAATAACTTATAGCAATTAATGTAATATATATTTATTTATCACTAAAGTAACAAACAAGCATACGGCCCGCCTGATGGTAAGCAGTTACCGTAGCGTACGGACGTTTGCAATAACAGGAGTATCGTGCACGCGTTGCCGACCCAGCAAGGAATTTCTAGCACCCATTTTGAAGAAACCAGATCTGTAAGTCTCTGGAAGTAGTAATGTAGTGTGTAGTCACTTAATGTATGTGACATGAGCTTTATCGCACCCTAGACTGTAAGATGTATTAGTATAGGCTATAAGTACGAGTGTAGTATACAAACATGTTCATATAACAAATTAAAGAATCTGGGGTTTCTTGCCGGTATCTCCCCCGACATAAATTTTCCGAACCGGTGGTGGAATCATTTAAAAAAAAAATCATTTGATGATTCTAAATACTTTCTATTAACTATATGGAATAAAGTGATTTTTATTTTTGTAATTTTAATTTTTGTAAGGTCGCTTTCACGGAATGTCAAAATCAAAATCAAAATAACGTCATTCCGTAAACTTAAAAAAAAAGTACATGAAATCGTATTTTTTTAATGTCTGGAAGGTCGGATCGGAAAATTGTAGTTGGGGAAGATACCGACAGGAAACCCTGGATTCTTTCATGTATGTAAGTTTATCAAAAAATTTGTTACTGCTTAGATAATAAGACATCTTACAGTATAGGGTGAAATAATGTTATACAGATGTGTGTTAGTCATATAATTATCTAAATTATATAATACTAATAAGGTACCTTTGACTGATTTCCCTCCTTTTGTGCAGGAACCCCCCTTCCGGGAACAGAACTATGAACTGTCTACCGAGAGGCAGGTAGTACTTGTGAATGTGCTTTCTGAGTTCCTCCAGGGATTGCTCCCGTTTCGATTTACCCTGGAACAATGGAAATATTAAGATAATAATCCTTTAAACGCGAATGTCTGGACGAAGATGAATGGATGTTTGATACTCTTACACGCAAAAACTACTGAATGGATTTTAATTTAAAATGTACAATAATTTAGTTTATACACTAGAATGACACAAAGGCTATAATTTATATAAAAATCGTGTGAATTGTACAAAATATAACGATCATCGGTAACAAAAAATCCCATAAGAACCATTTTCGATTTTAACAATCGAATAATGATGATTTTAAACAACCTCATGGGTAGAGAAGCAAACGGTTTATAAGTGATACGGCTTTCTATTGACATGGCAATGCCCTTAAAGTATTAAAACACCATAAGCACTGGCAATACGTACGCGTTGGCTTGTGGGATACTCAGCAACTACAACCATATACATTCGCATAAACATAAACTAACGCCGTAATTAATCCTTCGAGAGGAGTAGGCAGGTGTTAAACACTTCATTTCACATGTTTATGTCGAGTCCCAGTGTGACATGTTGCGAATCTGTCGCCACTATCCGGGCGCAATGAGAAACGTGGCCGCTACAATGTACGGCAACTCGAGACTCGAACCCTCGATAGAGTCGGTCGGTTAACCAAGGCACGTAACAAACTGAATTACCACGTCCTTAACCATATAAATTACATAAGTAAATAAATAACTTAAATACATAGAAAGCATCCAGTAACTCAGAACAGGATAATCATGTTAATCAAACTTATAGTTTTCAAAAAACTAAAATATAAATTTAAAAGGATTCTTTCCCATACGAAAGGTCTGCAACATTGTTTAGTATTTTATTTCGAGGCGTTCCTTTAGTAATTTCTCGGTTCGACGACCGGTTGATCGCCGGCGAATCGTTTCCGATACGACGTCACGATCCTGCCGTTCTCCATTCGTGCAGGGAAATTGAAACTTACGACATTTTACGGTTATTTTTGTCTTACAAAGTTTCCGCTAGATAGATTTAAAGTTGTTTTTAAAGAGTAGCTTAGTTACAGTTGTTCAAAACATAAATAATATATTTATATTTGGAGGTGGCTAAACCAAAACAAAACTAAAACGGTTGAGCTCAAATAAAAAATCGTTTATCACATTTTTGACGACAAATTAATTTAGAACAACTTGATCAATCTGTTTCATTTCATTTTCCTTTTAACCATAATATTATGGCTAAGACTTGTATTCGTTAAGGGTTTTTTTTTCTGAAAATATACCACGAGAAATCGACAATTCGTAACACCTATCCGAGGCTATGTATTTTTTTTAACTATAATTTTTTGATGTAAAAAATATCGATCATAGTAGTAAAGTTCCTATGTATCCAGAGATCGTTAACGTTGGTACAGTGCCGCCATCTGTCGGGACTTTTTCGCACAAGGTCGACGAACCCGTGGGAACTCAAGAAGGCTTCGGCTCTGATCCCTTTGACTGGATTGATTCCTTCGTCTCGTTTGTTTTTATAATTGGACTTTCACCCACAATTATAATTGTACTAATTGGAACATACATCTGTTTATCTATCACCCTTTTAAGCAACAATATGTAAAATATAGTAAAACTTTTAGTAATTATGTTTCACATCATCTCGTTGTAATTATTTGGATATTACCAGCTTTAAAGGATGGTTTGAAGAAAGTTTTTGAAGCAACAGTTACCTCTGTTGCCATAATTAAAAACCTGCCAAGTGTGTTTGTGTTTGGTATATGGTTGGTGTTTGCTTGTGTATTGTTGTTGGTTTTTTAATGTATTAAATATTTGTTGGTATAGCGGCAACATTAATCAACATTCTTTAAAAGTGTTTGTTATTAAAGTTCATGAGATACAGCCTGTTGACAGATGGACGATGGGACTGCGGAGGCTTAGTATAGTTCCGTTTTTTATTTTTTGTCTACGGAACCCTAAAAATTGCCTTAAGGAAAGCTGAGACGGCTTCCTTTACCGTAATCGATCAGTACCTTCTGGAACATGTCTATTAGTGAAACGCGTGGCTTCGCTCGCTTGGGGTGGTCTGAACTATCGCAGCGTCATCGTATTAAAGTACGTCGATAATATCCATTAGTCCCTACGCTCCCTTTGCCTTAATGACTTATAAATACCCGTGGACAGGAACCTATTGAATTGGTTGTAGAGCTAATAAACTTTAAGATACACCAAAATCTACACATCAAATCTCAAGGCCCCTAAACTCTTGTAATAATAATAATAATAACCACATCACGACACACACACTGACTCAGCCCTGAAGTAAGTATCGTAAGAACTTGTGTCACAGGAACTAAGCAACGATATGGTATAAACTACGTAGCTAAGAATACTACACCCAAGACCGGTAAGCGAAACAATGCGTCTTGCAAATAACACAAAGTCCCGCCCCCGCCGGGATTCGAACCCTCAAGCGCAGCAGTCGGCTGTTTACACCACTGCGCCACCGAGGTCGTCAAAGGTTGTACCTTTCAAGTTTACTTTTTCACAGTCGTTTTTTAAACATTAACGAGTTATTTGTAATTTTCTGAAACCTCTAAAGGTTTCTCTATGGTGGTTTCGTAATGGATTGTAAAATAAAAAGTAGATTTGTTACCACAAATTCATCGAGAGCGAAACCGCGGGAAAGAGCTTTAAGTAAGTATTTAAATAGAAAGTAGGATAAATTTCATGACTCGTAAAAGACAACATTTAAAATTATCAAACAACTTTATTATAGCATCACCATAATGGCAATAACATTGAGTATTTTGCCATAGTCAAGTAATATTTTTATCAAGTTTTGATGAGGGATAAAAAAATGATGAGATTAATAATGAAAGAATAAAAATGATAGAAGAAGTATGTATTTGTCTATATTTGTATGTATATCGTAGTCTAGTGTCTATAGTACAAACCTGCGCCATAGTTTGGGACAATTTCTGAATTGGGAATATGCATGAAATTCAATTTGATTATTAAATCAATTTATCGTAAAGTATATGGAAATAAACCAGATATAACCTTTAGCAAATAAATCTATATCGCTCAACCTTTTCTATGGAAGATGTATGGCGCCTGTGTACTTTGACGTCATTGTACATATCGGATCTCACTGTCTAAACAACAACTTTGAAGCTTTATAACTTAGTTAATAAGTCAGATATTTGAGTAAATCTAACCGATTTTTGTTTATATATGTGCTATCTAATTATATTAAGTAAATAAAAAAAGTCATGCATATACCCTATTGTCCCAAGAAATTATTATTATGTCTCAGAAAATTTAAAAAAACGTCGCGGCCAAAAGCTCCAATGATTATGTCTGTGTGTATAATGTGTATGTGTACTTTTTAAGGCAAGAGTGAAAAGGCTTCTCCACTCTAGACTGCATCACCGCATACCTCAGGCGGGATTGCGGTCAAAAGCTTAAAAAAATTGATTAAAATTTTCTTGATCTATCCATACTATTACTAGCTCTGTGACACGAATCCGCCCGCATTTTCGTCTGAGTCGACGGGATGTAAGCGTGATTGTGTAATAATAGGAATCGTATCGTATATTTGATACGGACAATGTTATTGAATTTTATCATATTTTTTTGTACGGGTGCATTGTTTAGTTAAAGTGTCAGCGGATTTTGAAAACACTTGCCAGATCGTCTGCGTTGGTACCACCCTCCTTTCTATTCACATCACGACAAACACATTGACTAAGCCCTGCAGTAAGAGCTTGTGTCACAGGTGCTAAAAAACGATATGGTATAAACTACATAGATAAGAATACTACAACCAAGACAGGTAAGCGAAACAATGCGTCTTGCAAATAACACAAAGTTTCAGCCCCCGTCGGGATTCGAACCCAGAAGAACCTCTAGCGTAGCAGTCGGCTGTTTACAACACTGCGCCACAGAGGTCGTCAATGCCATGCTTCTCAATGTGCCCTGATTGGCCCTGGCGTCAGATTCGCAACCTGTCACACTGGGACTCCACATAAACATGCGAAAAGTGGTGTGTAGCAAGCACCTCTGCCAATCCCACTCGAGGGACTACGGCGTGAGTTTATGTATGTATGTATGTAAGCTTAATCAAAGCTAAGGTTTTTTTCGAAAACGGTTAAGTTACATAATGTTAATTAAATATGATACCGCATATCAATTAACAAAGAACTAGTACTAAAACGTGTAGGAATTTCACCTGAGTTAAAACTATTCTATTGTTACGGGAATACTAAAACTATTTTGCGTTTAGTACCTACGTCAGTATTTCATATAAAAAGTAGGGTTGGCAAAAAAAGGTTTTTTTAAAAAATAAATATGAAAAAGACAGGAAGATGAGGTGCGTGTGACGTTTAAACAGTTGCCGTAGCCTACTCTTGCAACGTCAAAGGTATCACGCGGAATTTCACATGTGAACTTTATCACTCACCAAACTGAAGGTAATGTAATATATTTTTATTTTTATTTATAAATCAACACAAAATAACAACACACACACAAATGACAATAATTTTAAACATAAGACAAAAAAGGTTTTTATTGTATTGACAAACACCAAAAAGAGGAGAGCGAAAGGTGTGTGTGTGAAATTGTGTATGTGAGTTTTATGGTGAGTGAGTGTATGAGTAGGATTGTGTGCCAATCAAGATTACCTATGTGGCGTTTAGCTACATTCATTAATAAAGCGTTTAATACATATTTTCATATTTTCCCATACTAAATATTGAATATATTAAGTTCAAGTTCATTAGCGATATTTCACCACAATTTCGATTGAGTATTTTTAAATATAACCATACAAATATAAAAACCATACCTCATGGTAACTTTAACTTTAAAAAAACTAAACAAAATGTATCTAATTTAAAAAGTACGGTTAGCAAAAACATTTTTTTTTTTTTGCCAACTGTCCATATTTAAAGCATAAGTTTCAGGAATTCCACCAACTAATTAGTGTTACGGAAACGTGGTACAGTTAGCAGAAAAAACTTTTCTTCGCCCGACCACCTTAGTGCCTACTGATAAAGTTTAAAATGCAGTACCAACATTTCGCTTTACATATGACTAATTTCAATGAATAACTACATGGTATGTTATGTGAAATGTTTTATTTAATATGTGTATCATTTATATGAAAATGAAAATCAGAGTTTTCAATTAATTACTGAGCATGAATTTTAGTTTGTTTTTGAAACTTGCCTCGTTTGAGGTTGATTCAATACGGAAACATTTTCTGAATATTTAGAGACAATATTGAATACACATTGTTTTATGGTTCGCACCTTTTCAAACGCTTCGCAAGGGTGCAATCTTTTTTTCATATATTTGTTTTAGGAACATTTCTACATACTGCATCTTATCCTTAAAAAAAACTATATTGGTACTCAGTGAGAAAAACAGTTGAAGACAAATTTATCACTTTTTTTTTAAAGTAGCCTATATGTTAATATAGTTGATCAACTTTCTGTGTGCTGAACTTCATCCAAATCTCTTCAGGCGTTTACGCGTTTCATACTAAAAAACATCCGAACTTTCACATTAATAATAATACTGGCGGCCCGCTCCGGCTTCGCTCAGGTAAATATAGGGTTTTAACTTTTTTGAAAATATTCTAACGCCTGTGTTTATCAGGTGTAATGTAGGATACTAATGCTCGAAGAATATTTCAAATCGGTACAGTAGTTTCGAGCCTGATCAATGAAAACAAACAATCAAATATTTCCTCTTTAGTTTAGTGTATATGTAGGTTGGAAGTAGTCTTATGAAGTGGTAAAGTTTGTATTGAGCATGTAACATAAAACATACCGTAACAGAAACTCACGCCGTAATTAATCCCTCGAGAGAGGTAGGCAGAGAAGTTATACAGCGCATTTCTCATGTTTATGTACGAGTCCCAGTGTGACGGGTTGCGAATCTGTCTCCACTAGCCGGGCACAGTGAGGAACATGACAGCTAAAATGTACGGTAACCCGAGAAGCGAACCCTCGAGGTCGGGTCAGTCGGTTAATCCAGGCACGTAAAAAACCTCATCGTCTTAAATTCGAAAAAACTGAGAAAATCTTTCTCAGATATTCAGAATGCTCTTTCAGGGAGCATGAGAGCAAAGTCAGGGACGAAAGCCAGTCTATTCGTGAAAGTAATTAGACAACGAGCCAAGACGACCGTCCAGTCATTACCTTATCATTATAAATTTCACTAACCGACTGGATCCACCGTTTTGGAAACGTTGTGTGAAAAAAAAATATCAAAAGGAAAAAGTTGGGGAGAGGTTTAGGCGCTGCGCAGACTGCGCTGCTTTTTTTGGGGCCGACAAGGCACGCCACCATAGACACGGCAGTCGCCGGTTGCTACTATCCGGTGACTTGGTGACTTGTTTATGTGAGAATATTTACTGGTGGCTTGTATCCGACACAGAAAACATGTTGCCGCAGCGCCTGAGGCTAACATTAAACACTGCGACTTACCTTTTTACACTCGCTTACACTTTTACACACTTCTCAAAGCAGCGCTACAGTCGCGAATAGTGACAAGTTTACTTAACTGCAGTGATATGTATACCAACAGTAGCGATGCAAATGCTAAACAGTATACATAAAATTTGTTAATCGCTCGTGTCGCGATACAGTCGCGCGACTGTCAGAAGCACGAATCGATGCAAAAAGTTGCGGAGTATAAAGGACCTTACTAGGGGGTCTCGTTAGTGTCCCGCTGTCCGCGCAGGTACCATGTGAAACTTTTGCATCGTTACTCCTCCCCCCCTCTCTTCTACCTACGTGAGATAAGAAAAATCTTACCCTAATGTGATGCGGTGGCGGACAAATAAATGACCTACTACATTTTCTTTTAAATTTTTCGTCCGCAGGGTGGTTAGGTTAATCTTTTGCAGTATAAAGTCAGTTTAATTGAGGTATTAAGAGTATCGCATAGAAAAGTATATAAATATTGCGTTTCGTGTCCGTCATACTGTCAATGAGGTACGAACGCTTTTTCAGCGTGCGTTAAAAAGTGAAGGATTTGATTCTTTATGTGAGATTGCGAATTGTACACATTTAAAAATAATTTGATAAGTCAATTTCTTAGCTAGATTGCAGTTATATCATGCATAAATATATCAAGATATTTGACAACTTATGTGGCGCAGTGGTGTAAAAAGTTTTCTTATCTATGTATTATATACCATAACGTTGCTTAGATCCTGTGACACAAGTTCTTACGGTACTAACTGCAGTGCTGAGCCAATGTGTGTGTCGTGACGTGATTGATTATTGTTATTATTTATACTAAAATATCAAAGCTAATACACTCAAAATTACGCTGATAAATAATACAGATAACAAAAATTACTGTGAGATAAAAATAATAAGGTACTTATAAAATAGCACATCAAAGGTAAATTTGAAATAAACATTTATTTTTTACAAAGAATCAATTAAGAATATTTACATGAAGCAAAAAATAAAGCACTAAGAATTATTTTACAGCGGGTGACCGTTAATTTTGCCATCGAGTACAAAGCGAAGTTGCAAACGCGTGTTTAAAGAACGCCGCATCATTACTCGACTCGAAGTTTCTTTATTTCTTTTAATTGCCACTAACTTGTAATGAACTTATTTCTTCGCTTTCTTTCGGTAGTAATTATGAAAGTTTCCTCGGCTCCGAAATTTTCCGCTAACTAACTACGTTGCTACATTGTATTAATCTTCGTCTGACAGTCAGTGCCTGTGTAAATTATATCGAAGAGTTTGTATGCCTTTATGTAAGAAACTTGTAAATATCAGAACTGCTCGTACAATTGAAACAATGGTGTGCAATGGTGGCAGACTATATTTTGTTTCGAAAAATGCAAAACCAAAAAAAAAAACAAATTCCACGCAGGCGAAGTCTTTTCAAATAATACAAAAAGTTTAAACTGCATCCTGATTCATATAAGTGATCCGTGGTACCAAATAGCACAAAAAACTTGAAATACCACCACGCGTCGATAGCAGCACCACAGTCTTTATTTATTTAAATTTGTTTAACTTTTTATTGAAGTCAATTAAAAACCGAGTCGTCATGTAGAGCTGTGTTCCGTACCAAAATTATTCCGTTCAAAAAAATATTTTTAGATTTTTATAGCATATATTATGATAGGAATACACTTGTCAACGTCGTCGTTGTATGGATAATCTTTATTCAGTATAAAAATGCGTACGGAGCCGAAAACTGAATTATGAAAACGCGTCTTTCCACTACTTGTAAACGGCGATTGTGATTGATGATGTCAAGTGTTGTAAGCAGCCGATTGCTATGCAAGCGGTTCCAGGTAGAATCCCGGCGTGGGCGGAACTTTTTGTTATTTGCAAGACGCATTGTTTCGCATACCAATCCTGAATGTATTACTCTTATATATGTAGTTTATACCATATCGTTGCTTAGCTACATGCGAGACAAGATTCTTCAAACTTCCTGTAGGGCTGAGTCCTTGTGTGTGTCGTGATGTGGTATTTATTGTATTTTTTTACCAAAAAAAATATTAATGTCTCCGTATTTAAAATAAAAAAATATCTCTTAATCTTTTATTATCTATTCCAACACGATTATTTACGTTAACAAGCAAGACTTTTCTAATTATAACGAACCCTAAAACCAATTGATCCATAAATTAAATCTTCATCGAATCTCTTTGATGTGCAAATAAGTTGAGGTCGCGGTCACGGGTGGCTGAGTGGCGCGTGAGCATCACAAGACTAAGGAAATACAGATGGGCAAAGCCTTTTAAAGTTTTATATAGAAATAATAACCACATCACGACACACACATTGACTCGGCCCTGCACTAAGATGATCTTGTATCGCAGGCGCTAAGCAACGACATGGTATAAACTACATAGATAAGAATACTACATCCAAGACCGGTAAGCGAGACAAAATTGACATTTGCTAATAAAGTGGTTAGTGAAAACTGTAGTAAAAAAGCAGTGTTTTTTATAATCGATTGAATTTTAATACTAATAGTATTAAATTAAATTTGATTTCGATGACATAGTCCCTGCAAAATAATAAAACACCTGATAGCAATGACGATCACGTCAAATTTACATCCCTTCCTGCCGTTGAACTAATAATAGTAATTTTGTTTGTTACAGGTTTTGGTTAAGTTGTTATTTGTTGCTGAAGTGAATAGAAAAATACTTAAAAGTCATGCTCGTGACCAGTGTTGCTAGCGGTACTAAAGCTTCAATGGCAGACAATTACGCAAATTTGACGTCATCAACACAGCTGTTAGGTATTTTATTATATTGCGGGGATTAAACATTTTTATCATCTTTGACCGGAACCATGCGCGTGCGCACATGAATGCATGTTTCTCGCACGAGTCATCCTAATGACTGGTTCGTGTCAAATTAAATTAAAAGTTACAAAACTTTTTGTGTTTTTCGTGCTTTTTATTTAACATTTAGTTTTTTTTTTCCTAAATGAAATTGATTTGAGGTTTTTTTTTTAATTGCCGCAGTCTGTTTCAATCTTTAAGTAGGTACACGACTTAAATTTCTCAATTCAACATTTTAATCCGGCATTTACAATTGACATTAAATACATTTTTTTAATTAGATCACTCTGTGCTAAATTTAAATATCCTTAAATAACGTACCATTATTATTGTCATTTAAATTTAATTTGTTAATTACTCATAATTATAATCCTGTAAAATGACAATTAAGAAAATTTTAGTTAGCGCTTAGTCTGAACTTAAAGTTAGCAAAGTCCGTTATTTATTTTAGTGTTTTTTTTTTCTTCTAAACGTACTAGAATTTTTAATTACTACATTAAAAAAACCAAGCTTTGTCTCTGTATAGGTGTATTATTAAATAATATTCTATATATATATATATGTAATCCCGAAATCTAAATCTGTATATTTAGGGATAAAAAACGAAATCTTCGCAACACACACACATGCACGCTCACGCGCATGCACACGCATACACACACACAGACACGCACACACACGCACTTTTGTATTTATTTTTAAATTACTCATTTATATGTAGAATAAGTTGTACCATAAAAATGAAACCATAATTGGCCAATTGTTAAGTTTTTTTAAAATGGTTTTTAATGGTTATGTAGTGCTGTGGTTTTATGTAAATAAAGAGAGAGAAAAAAACAAAAAGAATGGCCAATAGAAATCTAACCTATAATATAACAAACCAATTTACCTACAGTTCGAAGACAGACACAAAATCAGCTAACTGGATTATTTCAATCGACATGTGTATCGGATACTGTGATTGCGATACATAACCTCAGATCGTCGGGAACAAACTTCGTGTAACTGACTAACTAAACCAAAGATTATCCGGAAAAATCTAATTACCGCAACCTCTTGCGAGAATGTTACGAAATATAATATAGATAAACGTAGTATATAATAGATAAACGTAGTAGGACACAGTGTAGGAGAAAATAACTATATTTTATTTATAACACGTGTTCCCGAATGTTGTTTTTTAATACATAATGGGCCAACAATGGACGGCTCACCTGACGGAAAGTGATACCGCCTGTTGAGATGACGATGCCCTTCAATGCCCTTAATGTCTAAAACGTCGAGAGCGCCGACTATGCGTTGCCCATGTAGAGGTAGAGATGTACCTTACGTGCTGGTAATTATACACATAGCACAGCGAACTGCTTCACGGCAGAAACAGAAAGAATCTCCGAAATGTCCGGTTTCATTCAATTAGTTATAAAATACACACACACACACACTCACGCCTTCGTCTCAAAAGGGTAGACAGAGACAACGGGGCAACGATCCTTACATACATCTCTCGCTTCCTCCACATCCATACACCTCCTCATACACACACGACGGTTACTTGTACTTCTGACCTGACCTTTTCCCAGAAAGTCACCATTCTATAAAACACACAATGCAAGATAAAGTTTTTTGATGGCGATTTCTTTTGCGGACTACAATGATACGGTGGGTCTTATGCATTTGACTTACCATGTGATCGATTAGATTGAAAGAACGGGTCATCCAGTGGCATCATACCAGTGTCTCGAACTTTCCTAAGCTAGGTGCCCGACCGCGTACCTATTTCGTCAGTTAATTCCCCGAGTTCAGAGTTTCACTTAAGTTCTGCTGAACAAATTGCACCCCAGCGGCTTCGCTCGAATATACGATGCGGTCAAGCGAAAATAGAGCTTAAAACTATTGCGTTACAAACACATTTCGTCTATACGGTTAATGTCAATTCGAACATTAAAGGATTACAACGCTCGACTTTCGGAATCCGTCAAAGTTCTGGTATGAAGCTGGTATCGTTTGGATCGCCGCTGACGAATACTATAAACAAAGAAAGTTGTTTGTCATATAGTTTACAGAACGGAAAAGCTCGGATGCTTTAGTTGAATTTTATTAATATAACAAATATAATTTTATCTAACTCAGACTCAAAATACTTCTTTTCAAATAGACTTAAAATAAGTACTTTTAAATCGCCATCTTTTACACTGCCACCGGTTCGGAAAGCTGTTTCTGCGGGGAAGAATCAAGATGGATTTTTTTTTCCTTCATTTTTCAAAATAATTCCAATAATAAATTTCCATTACAAACTATCTATAGAATATTGATTCTTAATAGTTAAGTGTAGTCAGTTTGTATGTTTGTAAGTGTGTGTATGTAGTTGCTGAGTTACAAGTATATAATCCATGTCTTGTCATTCTATAATGACACTGTTCTAGACATTATAGGCAGTTCAATAAATCAATAAGTTAACATTTCATATTTAATCCTAAGACAGTACTAATTTCAATAGATATTCCCAAATTATGAGGAGTAGCCCTAATAAGAAGCAGCCCTAATGAGATATAGCCCTAATGAGATGTAGCCCTAATGAGAAGTAGCCCTAATGCGCCTAAACCATTGGAACTTCATGCCATGAGCACTCTCTCACCCTGGACTTTAAGATGTAGCTATTATTGCAAGTGTTATAAAAATACACACAAATTATATAATCGGAAAATTTTCCGAACTGGTGGTCGAGTCTTTTTAAGTTTAAATTTCATTACCTTTTTTTAGGGTTCTGTACCTATGAGGTAAAAACGGGAACCCGTAATAAGCCTCCGCTGTCCGTCTGTCTGTCAGCAGGTTGTATCTCATTAACCATAATAGCTAGACTCTTGAAATTTTCAGAGAATATTTATGTCTGTTGCCGCTATAACAACAAGTACTAAAAACATAAATAATAGTACTATATATAAAATTCTCGTGTCACAATGTTCGTTCCCGTACTCCTCCGAAACGGCTTGACCGATTCTCATGAAATTTTGTGAGCATATTGAGTAGGTTTGAGAATCGGCCAACATCTATTTTTCCTACCCCTTAGTGATAAGGGTTGTCCACCCTTAACATTTTATTTATACGGCAAAACAACGTTTGCCGAGTCACCTAGTGATTTTATATACATTTTTGGCTTGTTATTTATTTTTTATTAATAATAATTTATTTTACAAGAGAAATTTAACATTTTACAATACTAATGACCGTCACACTAGGCGTAAGCCTGTGTTGTGGGACCCTAATAGATTAAAAAATTAAACATTGGTGGCGCTGACTCAGCTAATAAAATTAAGAAAATAGCAACTAAATAACTAATTTATAAGTTAGAAACACGAACACTGTGTGAGGGATCGTATCTGAAAGAAAAATCTAAATAAACGATAATATTGAAAGAACTAAAATGAAGTACATACATAAAAATGAAAATGCATACATATATGCACATACGCCCACATAAATACATACATAAACAACATATAAATACATATATATACAAAGGAGATACAAACCTAAATGGTGATCGATCACTATCAAGAGCTAGTTGAAGAATGATATGATAATGTTGGTTGATATAATTAATAAAATTCCGGAAGTTTTTCAGTACTGTTGTAGTCTATTACGAACTTATTTTACTGAATATCAGAGAAAATCTTGAAAAAGATGGAGCGAATAAAGGTTAAGGGATTTTTTAAACTTTTGTGCTCAAGTAAAAACGTCGGGGCCTCTCCTCGGAGTTCCATTCAACGGCTATCTGAAAAAAATACTTTAAAACTGTTTTGCTAACTGTACTTTCGACTCGAAGAACCAATCTTGATAATGTTTCAATTGACAAAGTTTCTCAAGAGAAGACGCATTTGGTGATTGGCTTATTTAAAAAAAAAAACGAAGTTTTTTTCTTGTTTATTTATTTATAAACGTAAACTCACCCCTCGAGAGGGGTTGGCAGAGGTGTTAGTTAAACATTTCATTTCGCATGTTTATGTTAAGTCCTAGTGTGACAGGTAGCGAATCTGTCGCCACTATCCGGGCGTAGCGAGGAACATGGCATATACAACTTACGGCAACCCGAGACTGGAACCCTCGACTCGGATTGGTTCAACAAGGCTTCAGTTAAAGCTCGGTTTGTACGTAACAAACCAAGCTTTAACTGAAAGCTTTGTATATACAAATTTGAAGCCGTTTTGTGCCGGTTCGGTGTCATGTATAATTCTTATGTATGAAAGGTAACTTGGTAAAGGTAAAAAAAAAACAACAATATAAATTTACAATTATTAGGAAGATTACACGTAACATAGAAAAACAACATTATTGCAAAGACTACTCGCTGAGTTGCTATGAGTCCTTCACTAGGCCAAGCCTGTCTCGCAGGTACACATGTTTAAAATTTAACTTTTATTTGACTTAACGCGATATGTCATAAATTTTTTCACATTTTCATTATTTATTATAAACATTTATTTAAAAAATAGGTAAAGGTGTATCACTCATTTGTTTCACCCTGGGAATGGCTGCCGAAAAGCGAACGGTGACCGCGTACACGTGAAAAGAAACTTCGACTAGTAGAATATAAAGTTATTGCATATTGAAGTGCACCAATAAATTGAAGCTTTTTCCTGCATAATATTTGAAACTATATCCCAGTGAAAGTGTTAGTGTCTCCATGGTCTAAAATTCTCATTAATGTATTATATAGGCTCCGGCATTTATTATAAATTAATAATAACCACATCACGACACACAAGTTGACTCAGCCCTACAGTAAGATTAAAGTATATACCATATACTATAGTATATACCATATTGTATTGTATTGTATCACAGGTGCTAAACAACAATGTGGTAAATACTAGATCCGAGACAGGTAAGCGAACAATGCGTCTTTCAAAAAACCAAAAAAAAAAAAAACAAATAACTTTATTCCATAAACTTTAAAAAAGTACTTAGAATCGTCAATTGAATTTTATCTTTCCTTAACAAAATTCTGTCGGGCAATATACCGGCAAGAAACCGCAGATTCTGAAATTGGTAAATGAACATGTTTTATACTTAGCCACTAATACATCTTACATAGGGTGAGAGACTGCGATAAAGCTCACGTGATATATTTGTGATAAAAGCTCCGTCCCGCCTAGATTCGAACCTGGAACTTCTAGCTTAGCAGCCGGCTGTTTACACCATTGCGCCACGGAGGCCGTCATATGACTCTGAGGTCTTGGATACATTCTATTCATTTGCTTAGTATGTGTATTTGCTTTATTATTTGTAGTGTAGTGGATTTATTTGTGTGGCCACAGCTTGACACTCAATAGCCAAAAATAAGATTCAAACAATTTGTTTCAACTGTCAAAAAGCATACACAAAACACAACGCATGCTATCTGACCGCTCCACCTGAAAACCAATTCTTCCTCGATTCTTTCTCAACTTTCCCCCCCCCCAATATCAAAGTCAAATTCAAAATGTTTTTATTCGAATAGACTTTTACAACCACCGGTTCGGAATGCTATTTCTACGGGGAAGAATCCGGCGAGAAAACTCCGTAGTTGATTTTTTCAATATTCAATTACAATATTTTCTACTTCAAATTACAATTTTTCAACATAATAATTCTAGCTACACTCTAACTGTCAATAAGATAAAACTGTGCAGCTAATTAAATTTAATATCGCGAGTACCTTCGATCAACCCCTTCCACCGGTCTTTGATTTTCTCCATTTCTGAACGTCAATTAGATCACCACTTTCACGTCTTGACAGGTAGATGATACCTTTGTTTTGGAACTGTTAATTAGGGGAACCAATCAAACAGCCGCCTAAACAAATTCAAAAAGATATAACGAGAAGGGTACCCGATATCTGTTTTTAATTGAGACAAACAGATTCGGAAACGGTAATTAGAGAGAAATAGGTGTTTCGGAAACTGTTTGAATAATTAGGACAGTTCATATTTTATAACAAAGGTTCGTCCTTAGAAGTGATCAATCAGAAATGATAAATTTAATTTAGATATCATACTCCTTGTTATGAATCTTCATTTTACCCGTATAAAAAATTGCCATCATTTAACCCATTAAAATGATCGAGATATAAACTTTATAGAAATTCTTTTGACTTTTAACAAAAAACAGTAACAATGACTTTGTTAACGTTAAAATATGGTAAACTATTTGAAATATGCTATATTATAATATAGAGTCGGACCTTAGTAAAACTGCTATCGAAATCGGATTAGACGCTTTGAAAATTTTGCCGAGCAAACTGACAAAACGATATACCTATCGTTAGAACAGCTAGTGGGCTACGGTAATTGCCAACAATTCATCTATCTATTGATGCTACAGTCCAATTAATCACTTTTAAAGCTCATCATGAGAAGTCTAAAATGTAAATTTTCAGTTCCGGGGGTAAGCTGCGATTAGCAAATACCATTCTTCATTGAACAGGCCTGTGTTTAATCAAACGATTGAAGTTTGTGGGAGAAAGGGGGGTATTGTAGGGGGGGAAAAGCCCCCTTTCCGTTAACTAACCCCCGAAACCTCAGCCATCGACGGGATCGTAATTTTCGTTTTCTCAGCGCTTCAGAAACTGAATTGAGAAGAAAATTTTGTGCCAATAAAAATAAATAGATTATATCTTTCTTCGCAAAGAACTATTTTATTTAAATAAACAGGGTAATATTAAAATAAAGTTGTAACATTAAATTGTTACCGTCTGCTTGTTTGTATTAAAAAAAAAATAAGTACCGAATAATAATAAAAAACATATTAACGATTGGTAGCGCAGCGTTGGCCAATCGTTAATGTATGCAAATAGGCTTTTATAGTTTCGACTCATCTCTAACCTCGCTCATATATAAATAAGCTGCAGTTTAGGATTTCCGATACAGTTAATTTACTAATAATGCAAATTTTAGTTTATTTCGATTCAACTAAACCAAATACAAATCAACGAAAACAAACACCTAATACTGGTTTATATTGTCTCTGGGGCGAATATAACAATTGAATACGTTATTTGTTTATTAAATGAAATATGGATTTGCAAATAACAATGTCAACAGTTACATTATTATAATTTAGCAGTTTGTTTGATGTGAGTTATGAAGCCGAAGCTTTGTAGGGCTCCGTATTATAAGGAACCCTTTTAATAATCCTCCGTTCGTTAATCTGTCCGTCAGTCAGCGAGCTGTAAAACTATTTTATTTCACTTTATTTGGGAAACAAATAGTTGTCATAATTTTTTATGGTTCTAATCTCAAAGGGTTATAACGAGACTTTAAGATTAGCCTCGATTCATCCGTACGTTCTTCAATTCGTTAGTTTTTCCCTTCGTTTGTCAGTCAAGCGGTTATCGATCTCATGAACCGTAATAGGTCGATATTTGGTATATTCTACGGGTATTTATAATATAGTTATAACAACAGTATTATTATAGTATAGCATTTGTAGCTGAAAGCCAATGAACCAGCATAGCACAGCACAAGATGGAGGATGCCTTCATCCACAAGTGGAGAAACCATCTTTAGAGTTACCCTCCTTTCCATTTCTGCCGTGAAGCAGTTCGCTGTGTTTCGGTTCGAAGGATTAGAGAGCCAGTTTATTTACTGGCACGGGATTTATAACATCTTGACCTCTACATGGGCAACGCATAGAAGGTTCTCTTGGCGTTTCATGACATCAGGGGCAACGTCGTGTCAATAGGCGGCGGTACCACTTCCCATCAGGAGAGCCGTTTGCTTGGTTGCCCATAAAGTTTAAAATAGTTTAGTTTTCGTATTTTTTGTTAAATATACATTATTACTTATTTAAGAATGAATAGAGGCTATTTTTGTTCAAATTATTTTTTTTTTTTTAAACATTTTTTTTCTATTTAAGTACAATTTGCCATATTATAAAACTCGTCAGAAAGGTTACACGAGCGAGTTCATTGGGAACGAAACGTGGTAGAGCTGCGTAGGGCTTCTTAGGGCATATCGCATGTCGCTGCCGATGCCGAGGTCACTCTACACCTAAAGGGACGAATGTAAGGGCCTGATCAGATCTTGCGATCAGTCAGTTAATAATACACGTAGAACCGTTTAGCGGATGACATCGGCGTGAACGGAGTTGATTTTAATAATAGCAGGAACATAAAAAAGGTAACAATATCCGTCCAAACTTTTAAGTAACAATACCAATAAATTAAAAATATATATATTTAAATTAAATTTAACCCTTATCATTCTCTTTATTATGTTTATTGTAATATTATATTATTGTTTACAAAAACATATTTTGTATAATAACGTAGCAAAATTCAAAACCTGTCTCGATCGTCGTGTTAATCATCAGCCAAGAATCGAAAGCGGGATCTTACGAGTCGCAACCAATCTTAAATCAAAGAGGCACAGATCTGGGTCAGTGCGAAAAATATAGTATTATACATGGAGCAAAGAGAAAATAAAACACGTGCGCTGGCCACGCGACTCGCGTAGTCTGCACGCGTGCAACGAAAAGATCTGAAAGAAGCCTTATTAATTGTCTTTGTACTAAGCACTTTTGAAACAAACGTGGCATTTTACTAATTAGATAACTTGTTAAACATTTACTGAACTATAAATTGTAGTGTGTCAAATATTTTTACATACTTTCTTTTACTACTACATACTTGTTACAAATTTAATTAATTATTGACTAAAACGCTCTTCTTGTTTGTATTAGTTATTATTAATGTCATGGATAAGCAAGCTCATGACCTCTGGACCTTTGAACATGATGGACATTGCTTATGTAGAGTGATGTTATAACATCCCTGTAATCATAATGGCTCTCCAATCCTTCGATACGAAACACAGCGAACTGCTTCACGGCAGAAATAGAAAGGAGGATGGTACTAACCAAGAAGATCACGCAAGTAGATTTATTCACCCTTTTTTTATTAATAACTTAAAAAAACAACTCATTTAAAATTTGTTTTAAAAGATCTCAATTACAACAGAACTGTAGCGAGTCAATCAGACCACAAAAACCCTCCGATACAAAACGATAAATAAATTGGAACATAAAATCAAAAAGTGTCGAAAACTGAAAAAGCCGACGAAACAGACAGCGCTTGTTGTTTATTAAAAAAAAAAAAACAACAAAAGTATCGCAGAGTAAAAACGCATGTTGCATTGAAATCGAAAACGTGTTGCGTTGTAATACAGAACACACATATATATTTATAATACACATGTAGGTGTTAGTTGGTGTGAAAGGGCAGTTTGGGACTCCTGCTTATTTAGCTTGCAACAGAATAAATATAGGCTAAGTAGTTTTATACCTCTTGTTCGCGGCACACCCGCCACTCTGTCCCACCACTGCCACTTCTGTTTATCAGAATTAACCGTGGCGTCCTTTGATCGAATAATGGAGCCGTGCAATGACTCACAGGCTGTGCCGACACCCTACCGGCTGTCTTGGGACCCGCAATGAACTTAATCAGAAGAAAAAGGAGGTAGTAAGAAAGCGGTTTCAGACTTCCCTCCCAGCAAAGCGAAGACAGCAATTGAAATAGCCCAGAGGCCAAAAAAAGGGAGATAGTCAGGAGACACCTGATCGTTTAAACACTTCCTTATGCCACTAACTAACAGGGGATAAATTAAATACTAACCTAAATCTATCTCAGATCTCTTGTTATAAGAGGATACAATTTTAAAGTGCTAGAAAACTGTTAACTCGTCAACGTATATGAAGTTAAATTTAAGAGTTCAACATACCGGTTACTATTGATATATCTAAAAGAACACGATTAAATTATTAACATTTAAACTTTACTTTATGTTTTTAAAAGACAAATAACTCCCGGAGACTATTTCCACACCAAAACACATTCGGCTTCTACGCGATACAAGCAACATTGAAATCCAAGAAGAGAGATTAAAGTGAGTTTTCACGACTACGTATCATGCATTTACAAATCCACGAACGCTTGCCCTCCAGGCAACAATATCGCAATTTATCAAATGAACTACATTGTTGCCCCGGCTTCACCCTAAAGTCTCCTACAGATTCTGTGCCCCTGGTGAGTAAAACACGATGGGGAACGTAAAGTAAAATGGCGGAAACACAGGTGGAGAGATCCCTTTGAACGTTTTTTTCTCTCTCTCCTTTTGATTAAAAGGAATGATTTAAAAGCTGATTTGAAAAAAATAATATAAAAATTTTACGCTTCCCTTTCCGAGGGTAATTATATATTTTTTTAATCTTTCTAATTTTTTGCTTGGACGTTGGAAATACGGGGAAAGATGGATTAAGAAATTCTTTATAACGGATGTTTTTTTACAGATTTCTTGGTGAAAATAACTTTACTTTGAAGCTAAATATAAAACCGCTTTTTGAATCTTATTCAAGTTCAAGTTTATAAGCTGTTGTAATATTTTAAATTAGATATTGAAAAACTTATTTTTTATTATATTCAAGTTTTTAAATTTATCGTATTACTATATGTTTTTTTTGTCATTAATTGTGACGACCTCGGTGGCGCAGTGGTGTAAACAGCCGACTGCTACGCTAGAGGTTCCGGGTTCGAATCCCGGCGGGGGCGGGACTTTGTGTTATTTGCAAGACGCATTGTTTCGCTTACCGGTCTTGGATGTTGTATTCTTATATATTTAGTATATACCATATCGTTGCTTAGCACCTGCGATACAAGTTCTTACGATACTTAGTGCAGGGCCGAGTCAATGTGTGTGTCGTATATTTATTTATTTAATTATAATTCTGTAATTATAATTTATTCATGTTTTTTAACCATATTTTTTATTAATGTAACGTGTGACAAGCATGTGTGCTGTATTAATAAAATAAAATAAATGATCTAAAAAAGATTAAAGAAATTTAAAAAATGTTAAAAAATACAAAATGAGACGTGATCAGCTTGAAGTTCTCAATTCAGAAAGTCCCTAACCTTTTTTAAATTGAACCAAACAAGCAGATGGTTTGCCTTATGGAAACTGACACCAGCGGTAATAACAACAATGCCCTTGATGTCGACGCCAAGAGCACCGACAATGCGTTGCCTATTTAGAAGTAAAAATAAATTATCAATAACAGACCAAAAGTCATTTTGTATTTAAAGTTTAAATTAGCAAAGCGAATCATCGATTATAATTAATTAACGTGATATAAATTAAAATGAAATGCTTAAATTTTCAACGGAATTTAACTTTGTAACATTTATTCCGGCGGCCATTGTCTTTGTAATGGAAAACCATTAAAACCACTCCAAAATGCCTATTTCGCGTAACAGATGTAAGTTTTTATTGAACCGAATAATACCAATGATTGTTTTTGAATGAAATTAATTTTAATTGCGGCAGTATATTTAAGGCGAATGATTGATAGATAGGTTGTTTTGGATGTCTCCTTTATAGAATTCGGGCATTGAGTTTACATAGCAGTTACTTAAACCGTTTTTGGGTTCAAAAACAAAACGGGACCCTACTAATAAGCATTCTATGTGTAATAGTGACCTCATGCTAGCTATGCTCAGTTAGACTCATTAAATTTTCAGAGACTGTCTATTTCTGTTGCCGCTATAACAACAAATATATACAAAAAAATATAAGAAACTTTAAATCAAAGTGGGCTGCCAGCAAGAAACGTGATTTCTTTGTTTTTTTTTTTGCTTTTTCTGTTTACTATTACAAAATTTAATCTTATAAGATACGGAACCCATAATGTGCGAGTCCGAGTCACACTTGACCGGTTTATTTCAAACACACCCGCCGCTCTGTCCCACCACCGAAACTCCTGCCAACCAGGATCAATATTGTTGTCCTTAGCATTCTAAGACATCGAGAGCATCGTCGAGTCAATAGTGTGCGGTGTCACTTTCCTTTAGGTAAACCATCTGCTTGTTTGCCCATGATGCTTTATGGAAAAGAAAAAACCAAAAGAGCGTTTATACAGTTAACTGATTTATTTGCGAGACGCATTGTTTCGCATACCAATCTTGGATGTAGATTTCTTATGAATGTAGTTTATACCATATCATTGCTTATCACCTGCGACGCAAGATTCTTCAAACTGTAGGGCTGAGTCAATATGTGTAAAAAAACGATTGTTAAGTATACACCTAGAAATGTCTATCGAAAAGCACTTTCAATAATTGTAAGCAATACAACACAGTAACACTGATAGCTCAATTAATCAACGAACAGGCGAAACAGGAATTCGCACGACGAACCGTTGTATTAGAAACGATTTAAAAAGAGGAAGTTTAACAAAGGAGGCCGAAATAAGGAGAGTTCAATAATAAATTACGCCTGACGCACCCCGCTCCCCCCGGCCATAGTAAAATGAGACGAGTGGGACATATACTCGAGCATTTGAAATGTTTAAATTTAATGACAAGTTGTTTTCGCATACAGAGAAGTAATCTGGTCCAGTTATGTATGAACGAACGAACCCGAACCCGAACGAACTACTCTGATTGGTACTCCTAGCTACTTTTATACAAGAATTTTTTTTTTTTTACTATGTAACAATGTAAGAAGTAGAAATGCAGTCCAAAAGTCTAAACGGTCAAGAAAGTTGACTCCAGGGAGCTTCTGATTGTAATGACAGCTTTTTATCGATTCTATCATGAAAGTTATTAAGGGCAAAGAGGTAGGCGTGGTCTGGACTTGAATTCTGTACAAGAAAACAACCAGTTAAGCGATGACAGAAGGTAAAAAAATCAATCAATTAAACGCTCGTTTAAATAGACAATAATTACCAAAATACAATAATATTAATAAATTCTTGTTAACATTTTTATTTCGTGATATCACTTTCAACAAATTGTAAAGTACATGTTAATTATCTGTTTTCCTTGCTAGCACTTTTTTTCGGTTGATTAAAAAAAGCGGTGATCGCGAATGCACAGCCCTAGTTTGTGAGCGCTACTACATCGGGTACGGTATGTTTCACTGTTCTTCATTGACTATGCTACAGCGGTGAGCCTGGCACATTGGGGACTGACACCTCGCGGCATCTTCCCTGTCGTGTGCGCCGGGCCTAAGGTACACGCAAAAGCGATCCTCGAAGTAATAGTAATAATTGAATATAAATATTAAAGTAATAGTTTACTATTATTGTAATCGAAATAATATACATATAGCCATAAAGGAATATTCTATTAATTCCATTCATTTTCTTTTTCTTTGATGAATACACTGGAACATACACATTAACACACACACACACACACAATGCTTAGACATCCAGCTATTGGATTCTATTAAATACATTTACTTTCCCTCCACTTACCTGCCTTACATTCTACTACTGGTTATTTGTTGAACAATCCTTACCTGTAACAAAAAAAAAACAATGAGCATATTGTAATTATTTAATTTTTAATTTATTCTACATTATTAAAACATTATAGCTTTGAATTTTTTTAATGCAACATGATGGGCAATCAAGCAGATGGTTCATCTGATTAAAAGTGATCGGGGCACACCCGCCACTCTGTCCCACCACTGCAACTCCTGTATATCAGGATCAACAGTGGCGTCCTTTGATCGAATAATCAATAATGCAGCTGTGCAGTGATGCACAGGCTGTGCCCGGACACCATACCGGCTGTCTTGGGACCCGCAACGAACTTAATCAGAAGAAATAGGAGGTAGTAAGAAAGCGGTTTCAGACTTCACTGATTAAAAGTGATACCGCCGCCTATTGACGCGATGGCCTAAATGTTTGAGATCACCAAGAACACCACCAATGCTTGACCCATGGAGAGATAAAGATGTTACAAGTGCAAGTAATAACACTCGCTCTCCAATCCTTCAAACCGAAAAAACAACCAAGCTCAGCTTCACGGCAGAAATATAAAGGAGGGTGGTACCAACCAAGAAGACGAATAAAACTCACGTGAGATGACGCTTTATGTTTAGATGACATTCATTTATATGTGTGTGTTCATTTATATTTAAATATAATGCTCATGATACAAGCCTTTGTCAAAAACACATAAACTCACGCCGTAATCCCTCGAGAGGGTTAGGCAGAGGTGTTACACACCGCATTCCGCATGTTTATGTTGAGTCCCAGTGTGACAGGATGCGAATCTGTCGCCACTGTCCGGGCACAATGAGCGACATGGCAGCTACAACTTATGGCAACCCGTACCTCGCCCTACCGGGTCGGGCTTTGATATTTAGATTTTTTTATTGATCTACCATGTCCTCCAAGTCTTTATTAAGTTATTTTATATATCTTTTTACATATACAGAAAAAGCTTTCAGGGCATATATAATTATGACTCGATGTTTTATCAGAAAATATTAAGAGATTTATTTTTGGGGCGAAAAACAATTTTCAACGTGAAATCTCGCCGAAGCTTGTCACTTGTAAGACAATGAAAGAAATGAAGCGTTCAAACAGAAACTGAGGGTCGTAAATTAGTGTTCCCTAAATACGAAGGTAAAACGTTTTTAATTCTATATTATATTTTTTAGTAGGCATAATTGATACAATCTTATAGGTATAATAATAGCTTAAATATGACGTATCTTGAAGAACGTAGTAAGATGCTAAGGCTATGTAGAATATAACCAATAAAATTCACGCCTTTATCCCTAGAGAGTGGTAGACAGAGGTACTACACACCGCTTTTCGCATGTTGATGTTGAGTCCCAGTGTGACAGGTTGCGAATCTGACGCCACTATCCGGGCACATTGAGAAACATGGCAGCTACAAGTAACCCGAGACTCGAACCCTCGACCTGTCGCAAACTGATTACCATTATTCGCAAATATACAGTCTTATTTAGTCATCTTGCCCTCGCCAACGGCAAAGTAAGAGAACACCGGAGTATTTTTAGTGGGTGCCGTCATATCTTCCCCAAGGATGAGTCTCACATACGTCCCTCAGATGGCATCCTTAGCCCAGGGGGGATGTATAAAGCATTTTCACTCCGACAAAAAAAATAGCTAGAGCGTGGGACAATCCCAATGGCAACCTGAAGACGTCATTTCCACTGTCAATATTTTATACTTATGTATATAACACGTTAATATGTATAGTATTGACGGTATCACATTCATATTATCACATCACAATACTGGGATCGCGATACGCCATCGACGAATTTCGTTTCACAAATTAAAATCCCATTTCGACAGTAATTTTCCACGAAAAACCAGTAGTCATTTAAAATTATATCGTTCGCGAAACTTTAAATTTCAAATAAGCGGCCATATAAATGCAGTGGTCAATTCAATTTCAGTGGGAAATTATTTTCGAAATATTTATTTTACGTTTTCCATTACAGACTACGGTTGGTACGAAAGGCGACGGGGAATACTTCAACGTTCATACCAATAAGTCATCCCATTTCACGAAGACCACTAGGACTAAGATGTGTTGAATTCGTCAGGCGTCTATATGCACGTTTTTTTCAGTGTGTGTAACGTCGAGCTGGCTCAGTAAAGACGACGAGCACACTAGAGTACTGTTCATATACACGTTTTAACACAGCTAAAGCCGAACGGTCTTCATCTCGAATGGGAATACCTACGGACCATGATTTTTATTGGAGAAAAATATTTAATAAAACTCCAGCGTTCCCTTTTGAAATGTTTGATATTTTAATTATTTCCCTTTGAATTTCCTCTTTCGTGGAAATGCTATTAGTGCACTCGATGTCTGAGAATTTATATAGCGTGTTTTTCTATTTCGAGTAATTCAAGTCTTAAATCAAAAAGCAAATTCTGGGAAATTTCAATGAAAATAGGTTCAGTGGACGAAGTTATGAAAAACCAGCAGACTTTGAGATAGCGTCAGTACATTAATAATAATCTGAATGAATATTTTTTACATATTTCATTATGATACATATAACCTGGGGCTCTTTAAGGCAAGAGTGAACAAGCTTCTCCTGGGTAGGCATTTTTGAACTTTGCCTCCATCGCCGCGGGGATATAATCAAATGCTAAATAAAAAATATATTTTGTTGTCAAATTTATTTAGTCTTAAACATTCTATTTTGATGTATGATAATCTTTATGTAAACAAAAGTAAATCAATAATAATATTGTAGCTGAAACAATATCTTAACCTCAGAATTGTTTTACAGAATTAAAATATTAAATAACTTTATAAAGTGCATTAATCTCGTATATAATATTTTAGGCTACAAAATTTAACCAGCAAAGCTGATTAAAATGGAATGATTTATGCTGATTAAAACCTTTATCCTTTAAACCTATTGGGGTTAAGGTTCGAATTGGCTTGTTTATTCTCTTATGCAGGTCAGAGTGTGTAAAATTTTAGCTGGAATTTAATTACAATTAGGCATTAGCAGTGCTTAGTGCATCATGGTGACTGGGCTCAATGAATAAAGGATAAACCAGCGGTTTAATAATGTTTCAAAAGGATATTTTATTTAAAACTTTCTGATATAACATTCTTGGTTTTTTCACCTTTATATCACTGTAATTAATAAACGGTTTAAAAACACGCTTGGAATGTCAGTGTCTGTCTTCCGGCTTCATCATCAGACCTCGAAACCTAATATCATGGTCAAAGTTCATTACAAGACTTTTCTAGGAAATCCAAAACAGCTATGATACGATTTTCCATCATGAAGTTCCACTTCATATCTTCCGGCTTCATCGTCAGATCAGTTCGACAGTACCATATTATTGTATTGTCATCAGTACTACTTACAGCTGCAAATTTTCATTACGCTACGACCCTTGGAAGATGGTTAAATTAGTTACCTTAGATTCCATTACATAGTCACATACAGGTCGACCTAATAAAAGCGTGTTAAAAAAAAGATACTTAACTCAGCTTTATATTACATATATTTGGTATTGTTATATATAATGAGAAGGGAATTAATTATATACAAATTATAGGTACAATATTTTGCGTGTGTGTGTTTTCATCATGCAATGCATTTACAAGTAGATAAAGTTTTGTATGAGCATTCTTAATGCCTCATCAATTCGTTAGAAGCGCTTTACAAAGATTCATACAAACTTGTAACTGCAGTCGCAAGCGTCAATCGAAGGTAAAACTCATGGTAGGCACAAAAATGCCTTACTCAGTTTCATATTTCATAATATAATTTGAGGAAAATAAATAAAAATCGTACTTACAAAACCACCCGTAAAAAATGCTTAAATAAGTCAAAGCATTTTTTAAACATACATAATGTTTAACCTCAATACCTAATTAAAAAAAAAAAACCCACGAAATCTATTTTGCAAAAAATATGTAGTAACCTGTCTTCGTGTCTGTTTTAATAAAAAAAAGGTATTGACATCACTCCGGAGACTTCACTATACGCGGAAAAAAACAAAATAAAAAATCTGGCAAGAACGAGTTGTGTTTGTTAATAAGGGTTCCGTTTGTGTATTTATAACAAAAAAAGATAAAAAATTGTGCTAACGAAACAGTAGGGTACGACAAAAAAAAAATAGGTACTTTATTCGGAAATATAATAGTAATATAATATAGTATCAACAATATTTCGTATATAAAGCATGCAAAATTTAGTTATTAGAATTAAAAACTATGACAAAAAGTTACTCCACAAGCCAGATTAAAAAAAAAACTGTCCCATTTATAACTATAGCATTAATTTATTTCGTTTAAATAATACAGCACTTACAAAAAAAACATACGTCATCTAATATAAGACAAATTCGTAATAAACCACAAGAGTTGAGATATGATAAAGCTAATAAACTAATATTATTTGACGACCTCGTTGGCGCAGTGGTGTAAACAGCTGACTGCTACGCTATAGGTACCGGGTTCGAATCCCGGCGGGGGCGGGACTTTGTGTTATTTGCAAGACGCATTGTCTCGCTTACCGGTCTTGGATGTTGTATTCTTATTTATTTAGTATATACCATATCGTTGCTTAGCACCTGCGATACAAGTTCTTACGATACTTAGTTCAGGGCTGGGTCAATGTGAGTGTCGTGATGTGGTTATTTATTATTATTTTATACTTGCACAAGTAATTATACGATACTCAAACGTTAATCAAGAAATAGACGAACATAAGCGCATCATTATTATTCATTAATGCCAACAGTAAATATGTTACACAATTCTTTAAAATAATATCGTAGGTCAAGAAAAGGTAAATTCTTATATATCTACCGATTATAGACATAAGCAGAATTCAATATGCAAAATCAGTAAAACACACTTATACATCCAAAAAAAAAAGTGCCTAATCATTCAGTTTTCTCCAACCCAAATCTTCGACGTTTGTTCAATAAATTAACATAGTACCTACTTTACTAGGAAATCAAACACATTCAAATGTACAACACCACAGAGTATCAATCATGTATATTCATTATCTATAATTGTAAATAGGTGTTTTATCATTCAGGTTTTTAGGAGTGTATTAAATGTATACATTTTTTAAATAAATAACTAGCTTACCGGTCTTGGATATAGTATTCTTATGTATGTAATTTGTACCGTATCGTTCGTACCGTACAGTTCATGTGACACAAGTTCTTACGATACGCACTGCAGGGCTGAGTCAATGTTGTGTGTCGTGGTCTCGCTTTGTCCTACCTTTGTCACAACGCAATATGGTTTTCCATAACCGCGGAACCCTGTTCATCGTCATCTCGACCCGAGTCACGTGCCGGCCGTTTTGACTGGCCCTCTCCTACAATATTAGGACGTAAAAAAGCGGTTTTTTAACTTATTATTGCCCTCGAATCCCCCCCCTTGTCTTTTTGAGTGATAGAGGAGAGCTTCAGATTATATTGGGCTTTTAATGGTGGGGCACGTTTGGACAATATTTTAACTTGTTAACTGGTTTCCGGTAGTTGTTTCGACAGATTTAATAGGTAAAGAGTTTGGATGTCAATAAGAAAAGTCTGTTTTACCGCTTAAATTTTCGTTGTAAAATTTCCGAAGGGAAGAGAGAAAAAGGTTTTATTCATTTATTATTTGTTTTGTTATTGTTAACATTCTTAAGTAGTAAAAGCTTTAATGATTTAGAATAATTTTTTTATAATGATAATACTAATAAAAAGAAAAAAAGATTAAGCGTAACTTTAAAATTTTTGCTGTAGTGTCTCCTTTTAATTTAAAATGATAATAAAGGAATGAATTTTATATATTTCACGACAATATAGTATTATTATAGTTATAATAAAACATTTATTTTTAGTATACATTTTTGCTATGCCCTTGGTGTGGGTGTCACATGTATACCTTATACTATAAGTGATCCTATGATCCTATTTGCATAATTAAGCCCAAATGAAGCTACTACGATAATCGTAGTAGTACTACGAAAAGCACGTAGTCAAATAGAGATATTCGTAGTTAAATTAAATCAACACAAAAATACTACGATAAATTGTTTTTTTCTTTGATATAAAAGTATATAAAGAGCAATTTTAGTACATATACATTTATTTACTTATATTATATTATTATTATTGATATTTTTTTCCCAATTTTTTTTAACTCATAGGTACATTTGATTACATATTCATATAGCTTTGCAAGTCATGTGCTTTCCATTTAACGTTACATAACACGACTCACATAACATATTGATAAAGCAGTAAAATATTCATACGAGTATTACTAAATTAGCTTTCATATCAAAGGAGAAATATTTCGACATAATTTTTTTACGATACAATTTTAAACTCTACCCTTTAGACGATAAAGAGCAAAATCGAATGCTCGTTTTTGGAAAGGATCCCATTCTTGGTCCGGAAATTAACATTTCCTTCTCGATCGCATGAAAGATTATCATATAATGTAATACTGTATGATGCTTAAATATTAAAATGATATTCGAATTGTCTGTGTAACGGGATATTATTATTATTTAATTTAAATACAATATAATTCATAATATATTTAAAAATTATAAAAAATCTCTTAATAAATAAATATCATTATAATTTATTTAAATTAAATAATCCACTGAAGCTGAAAATTAACTAGTTTATTGACAGTTATATATTTTTTCAATTACAAGTCAATGTAATAAACTTAGAGAGAGATTTAAAATGTTTACCTCTACATGGGCAAAGCGTTGGCGGTGGTCTTGGCGTTCTTAGAAATCAGAGATGGGCTTCGCCGTGTCAATAGCGGTATCACATTCCACCAGGTTAACCACCATTATAATAAAGCTTATAACCGTCATCACAGTACTTACCTTCCTTCAAATTAAATTCCGTATTAAATATTAAAGTGAAGATGAACAATGAAAACTGACTTTCTTGCAACTGACAGAAGCCCTAGGGCTTATACAGTTTTCTGTTTTTAACTTCATCTAAGGATAGATGGAAGTTTGCAAGATATTTCTCACAAAAAAATAAAACGTTAACTTTACAAGAAATGTTTTAAAAATGCAGGAATCTTCGGTTATTTCAGTCTTAAACTATTTAGGTAGATTTTTTTAAAATACAACATAATGGGTAAACAAGCAGTCGGTTCTCCTGATGGAAAGTGATACCTCCGCCTATTGACACGACGATGCCCGTAATGTCTGAAACGCCAAGAGCACCGCCTATGCGTTGCCCATATAATAGTAAAGATGTTATACCTCTCGTGCTGCTAATTACAATGGCTCTCTAATCCTTTGAACCGAAACGAAGTGAACTGCTTCTCGGTAGAAATGGAAAGGAGGGTGGTACCAACCCAGATGATCTCGCACATAGATCTACCACCTGTCAATTTTAATATTATTTTAAATAAATAAATAATATCCATGTACAAAGCGATATCTTTTTTTCTTAACACATCACGACACACACATTGACTCAGGCCTGCAGAAAGTATCGTAAGAACTTGTGTCACAGGAACTAAGCAACGATTTGGTATATACTACATAGTTAAGAATACAACATCCAAGACCGGTAAGCGAAACCATGCGTCTTGCAAATAACACAAAGTCTCCGCCCCCGCCGGGATCGAACCCGAAACCTCTAGCGTAGCAGTCGGCTGTTTATATCACGGCGCCACCGTGGTCGTCAGAATTGTACATTTTTTTTTTTAAGATTAGAAATTTACAAATTTTTACAACTGGATAGAGATAAAATAAACAGATTGATTGATTCAATTAAAAAGCCTAAAGTGTTTGGTTTCGTCACTTAGATGGTTATTTAAGTATAGGTTAAAGACAAAATGGTGTAAAATAAATAAAAAAAGGTTTTCTTATCTATTCTGGGCAGCGAACAATACGGTTAAAGTAAAATATAATATAAGTAATTTTATCCCTTCGCAATTCAACCTATAGTACTGATTTTTAGGAGTTTTTTGCCCGTGTCTTCCTTCATTGTCCCTCAAAAACCTTTTTTTGTCATAATATGCATCCTATATGTTAATCTTGTAGCTAAACTATATTTGTGCAAAATTTCATCCAATTCCCTTCAGCCGTTTTTACGTGATTGACTAACATACATACAAACATTAACAGGTTGTATTTTGAATTTGAATTTGAGTTGAATTGTCCAAAAGATTTTGATCTTATTTGCTTTAATGAAAATAGATGAGATATTTACATTTTTGTAATACAAGTTTATATTTGCAAACCGCCTAATTATTTCCATTTAACAATCTAACCTAAGTAAAAAGAATATTTGTTACTAATTCAAGTTTATCCAAGCATCTGTGTTTTCAAGCAAAACACGACAAATATCGCCACTGAGAGATTATTTAATACATATATAATTATTCACGATTTGTTCATCCTGAATGTTTATTCTGGTGCCGGCAAAGTTGCCAATAAAAACATTTCATAGCGTTGTATTAACGGGAGGGAAAGTGAACGCCCGGAGAATAATCAATACAGGGCCCCCCGCCCCTCGGGGCCCCCTGCAGGTACGCCGGGGCCCCCTCCCGCCGCGGTGCTACAGACTAACATCAAAGAGACTGGTTACAAGAACATGCCGTAAGGGTTTGACCTTCAATTCACATTGAACGTGCCGAATCCCCTTCAAATGCTTTGATTCGCGACTAAAAGTTCGATTTAAGAACACAAAGTTCAATTGTTTATTGAAAGACTTTTGTTCGTGAAGTTATCCAGGGATTGCTTTATTACGACTGAATATTTTGAATTGAGAACTTTAACATTTAAAAGCTTGTCTATTTATCTAGTCTTGTCCGTTTTAATCTTTGCCGCAGCATCCCATCAGAGTTTCGTCTGGACCGATTGATGCAACGCAGTTCACTCGATAAAATAAAAGTTTCATTTCACTATCAAACAATCCAGACGCGGTAGATTTTTAGATTTAATTTATTTTACGACAGCCATTTTCTCTATGATTTAATTAAATATCTCTTGCAAATAAAACTTAATTAAAGCTTTGATTTATCTTAGAAGTATAATGTCCAATTCGGATGCAACAGTAAAACCGTTTAGGTAGCATATAAATGACAGGGTAATTACTAGCATTCCTAACAATATATTCACTTATTGTATTTGTTGTATTTACCTAATTATTTTGAAAAAAAGCAGCTACGGAGGTTTCTTACCGGATTCTTCCCCGTAGAAATAAAATGATGACGATCTAAAAGTAAGTACTTATTTTAAGTCAATTTAAATAAAACCAAAATTGTCTTTGACTTTAACATCTGAAATCGACGAACTCGGCGGCGCAGTGGTGTAAACAGCAGACTAGTGAACGAAGTTGGAAAATAGTCGACTGCTACGCTAGAGGTTCCGTGTTCGAATCCCGGCGGGGACGGAACTTTGTGTTATTTACAAGACACATTTTTTGCTTACCGGTCTTTGATGTTGTATTCTTATCTTTGTAGTTTATACCAAATCGTTGCTTAGAACTTCCGATACAAGATTTATCTTAGTGAAGGGTCAATGTGTGCATCGTGTTCTGGTATTTTTTTAAGAATACAATAGGGCTAGTATGATATAAATACTTCTATTTAAAAAAACCCTTAAACACTTTGCAATTAAATAGTCATAGAGAGGTTTTATGTTTACAGCCAGGTACAATGCAAAAATGCATAGAAAAAATAGAAGTAAATAAAACCCTAGAATGAGATAAGTAAATCTCCATCTCCCGTGTTTTTTATTTAAAGTTTTTTAAAGGACAAGTCAAAAGCCAGACCAGTGAATTAAATTATAATAAAAGAACCTAAAGTACTGAAAGTAACAAACATAAAAACAGTATTTGTGAAAACAGCGTGAATTTAAACCCGTTGCAATACATTTTATTGGCATCCCGCTCACAATATTTCACTTATTAATTCCAGCGTTTTCAGACCTGCAGGTTTATTGCTATTTCCACTTAGAAATAGTATTTACACCTGAGCACTAGTCTAGACGGGAACATCTTTTAGAAAATACTTTTAACTTAACGTAAAGTCATTCCACCTCACGAAGACCGCTCATCTATAGCTGTGGTTGGAAGCGTACATGCACAGTGCTCTAGTGTGCGTGTCGTCTCAACTGAGCGAGCTCAAGGTGACGCACACTGATATAATATGTATGTACACACCTGACGAAGCTAACAACGACCATCGAACGGTCTTTGTGAGGTAAGATGACTGTAGCTTAAGTTCGAACTCAAAGTTCTTCGGAAAGGAAGGTACTTAAATAAACTTTTCTTATAGAGCGCATATATTTCAAAGTCTTCAAGGAAATCAGTAGAGAATTCTATAAAAATTATCAACTTGAGCTCGATGGCTATCTTATCGAAGCCGTTTTCTTTCTATGAGCACTGTCTCTTAAAACAGTTTGAAACTATGAATGAAAACCATTAAATGGTAGGTATCAGAACATGTTACCAATGTTTTAGCTCAACGTATTCCCAAAGTTACGTCTAGAAAGCATAAACGTTTTTTTTTTTTAATTGAACCCCCAAATACAAAAATAAGGGAAGTTCTTATGTATTTACAATCAACCGCATCGCTTACATTTTTAAGTGTACGAAAACACGTCGCACTCCTTAAAATTAATAATCAATCAATACAGAATTTGAACATCTTGAGACGCTTAAACGCTACTCGGAAACCATTACCAACTAAACCTTTACAAAAACCGCCTTTACCCGGCCTTGATAATGTTTATTATTGTTTAAATTGAAACACTTAACGATGGAGCCCACCGCAAAGTGGCTTTAGACTTAATTAATCATCAGAGGAGAGAAATTTGCAGCTGTTCCTTGTAATACAGAATCTCGCTTGTACAGTTTTCTTGTACACCGTAATAAGATTTGGACGGAGGTCCCTCGTCTCTTCTTTAATCTTTTCATAGCTTGTTAACGAGGTTGTGAGGTTTTCTAAGAAAATAACCTTTAAAAATTAAAAGCTGTACATGCTCTAAGACACAAAGAAGGGTCGATTAATAAAATATTTTAATACAAATTTGGATCTAAGCCCTCAAAGCAAAAACTTTATTATTATTAGCTTTTTGGTTGTTATTTATAAGCTTAACGATTTAATAGAAATTATTAATTTGTCCTTTTGCTTTTAAACGTTTTCATTCGTTTCATTTTCGTGTTTTCACTTTGTGGAATCAGTTGCCAAAAGCGGTACTCCCGGATATATACAACATTGGGGCAATTCAAAAAAAGGGCTTACTCCTTTTTAAAAGCTCGGCAACTCATCTGCTGACATCTTTTACCTGCAGGTGTCCATGGTTCAAAGGATTGGAGAGCCTGTTTAATATTACATCTTAATTCTACATGGGAAATGCTTTGGCAGTGCTCTTGGCGTTCCAGTAATCAAGGGTATTGTCGTCATTAGGAAGCGGTATCACTCACCATCAGGTGAGCCACTCGCCCTTTTGACCTCTTTTGAATAAAAAAGGTAATTGTCAGTATGAAAATTGGGATACATAAAAATTTTGTTTTCCAAGTGCACTTTTGAGTGTGCTTAAACATCATTCTTGCAATATTCATGCAAAAGCGTCAGTTTTTTGGAATTCTATCGTAATCACCAGAATATATCATGGGAAAACGTTTATTTTGGAGTCGGAAAACGATATAGGCTAGTTTTAATTTCGAAAAAAATACAGTTTAGTACAAAATCTACCGGATTTAGAATAGGACGACGAATATTTTATAATAACAATAAACCACATCACGACAAACACATTGACTCGGCCCTGCAGTGAGTATCGTAAGAACTTGTATCACAGGAACTAAGCAACGATATGGTATAAACTAAACAGATAAGAATGCTTCATCCAAGACTGCCAAGCGAAACAATGCATCTTGCAAATAACACATACTTCCGCTTTCCCCGGGAGTCAAACCCAGAACCTCTGAGCTGTTCACACCAATGCATCACAGAGGCCGTCGAATAAGATACGTGAGAATTTGTTATATTTTTTTTAAATTACATAACTATATATTTATAGTGATACATAACTATATTATCAATAAAGCTTTTAAGTATTTTTAATATTGAAGTAATTTTCCCTTTATAGTTGTATCGAGTCCTTTTAAAGGTAATAATTTCCTTAAACCTAAATATTCAACCTTAAAGGTAACCCCAGATTTAAGTTAATTTTTGGATTACTTTAAAACTTATTTTATTTTATATAATGAAAAACCTTTATTGGCATAAGACAAGCTTATTTTTCCTGTAACTTTTTATTTCTTAAGGCCGTTAAGGTTTTTGGTTTAAAAATATCCTCTGGAATTATGGCCCGGGACGATTTTTTTTTAGACATTTCTCAAGTTATTCCGTTAAAAAGCAAAATTCGGAAGTCAAAGGATGCTTGGCAATTATGAGAGAAGAAAAACAGCTCGTTAAAACCATACCGGTTGTACAAAGAGGAGATTTTGCAAGTGAATACGGGATTTTTAATTTATTATAAAAACTGCTGACTCTTTGGTGGAGATTTTTTTTTTTGAAAAAACGAACCAAACGTCACTGCCTTGGATTTTTTAAATTTAGAAACTTACATTATAGCAAAAGATCTATAATTCAAACTTCATAACTATTAAGCATTTACGAGTACATGCAATTTTTTCCCCTAAATGCCTTCTTTGATCGTGAAAATTTTGAATCGGGAATACGATGCATTCTTTTGGATTCTGATTTTGATGGTACATGTAACGAAAAAGAACATTTTAGCGCTCACAACCGTGTTTCTTGCGTCGGATACAAGCCAACTGTGAATATTATCTTTTCATAAACCAGTTTCAAGTCACCGAAGGTAACTGTTTCCGATTACCGCTCCCCGACATGGCAACTCCGATTTTCAATATTGTGACGTGTCGGAAGAAAAGAGCTTGTATCCAATAATTGTGTTTTCAGCAAAGCTCAAAGCAGAGGCCGCAATAGCAATTTTGATGTCAAAACCGTCAAAACGCCGTCATTAGGTATGGAAAAAATTACAATATCATTGATTTTTTAATGTCACAATTGTTAACAATATTATTACTAACAACTGATGTAAATATAGTTAAATGATGACTTCCTACGGCCATTTAGAGGTTTTTTTTTAAAATAAATCTGAAGAAAGACTTGATTAGGTATCATTGTCAAAAAACGTAGTTTATTTAGTTTGTGTTGATTTGTCACTTAGGTTACAAACGTCTAGTTACGAAACGGGAAAGTGTACAAACGGGAAGAAGCCACCTAAACCAGTATAACCTGTAACATTGTATTTTTAAAGAACATTATGGGCAAAACAAGACGACGGTTCACCTGATGGAAAGTGATACCGCTTCATAATGATACGGCGATTCCCTGGATGTCTGGAACGCCAAGAGCACCGCAAATGCATTTCCCATGTAGAGGTAAAATGTAATACCTCTGGTGCCGGTAATTACACTGGCTCTCCAACCCTTCGAACCGAAACACAGTGTACTGCACCAGGGCAATAATAGAAAGGAGGGTAGCACGAACCCAGACGATCTCGCACGTAGATCTGTAACCACCTGTGTGTACGGACAACTCCTCACTATTCAAGAACCTCGCATTTACAACATCATAGTTTAATGCTAAGCCGTTTAGAGTGTAACCTTTAATTAGTAATCAGAATAATGGCAGAATTTCGACCCTCACGCACAGGATCTTTAGACGTTTGACTCATGTCGACATAGATTATGTAGATATTAGAATCAATTCATCAGAAAATTTAACCTAACCTAACCTAACCTAACCTAACCTAACAGTCGATCTTCGAAACGAAAGATCTTGATCGACGCACACACACAGGCAAATGTCTGGGAAATTAGAAATTTAGAGTATAATTTTCAACAATATTTTTCCTAAAAATATTGAAATAATTTTAACTTTTCAAATAAAATTTGACCTGAGCCTGCAGGTCGAGGGTTCGAGTCTTGGGTTGCGGTACATTGTAGCCGCCATGTTCCTCATTGTGCCCGGTAACCTGTCACACTGGGACTCAACATAAACATGCGAAATGCGGTGTTTAACACCTCTGCCTACCACTCTCGAGGGATTCATTACGGTGTGAGTTTGTGTGTTTTTTTGTATGAATCATCCCACATACTATTAATATTTATAAGACAAATGATTTGATGAATATAAAATCAATAATTTTTGAAAAAAAAGTTCTTTTGTAGTTTCTTTCACGTAGACATCACTCGGAACTTATGGTAGTTTAAAAATATGACCATTAAAAAGTACTTGCTTTTAGTCTATTTCAATTTTAAAAATCTGCCTTTGACTTTGTATGTGTTAAACGAACTTTCGCCTGAGTCCGTCTTGACTTACATTTCCACACGATCTCGCATAAAAACCCGCCATCTTGCATCACTACATAATCTTTGCCGTACAGTAGCGGTGAGAGCTATTAATTAAAAGTTACAACAATGGTGCTAGATAAGGGTGTAATTCAATAAACCACTGGACCCGGGAGCCACAACTAAACCGATATTTTATACGGCCGAAGCTAAGAGCAAAACCTGCAAACTTAACCTAAACAGCGGGCAAACTTTGAAGCAATAAAACCCATACGATCCCTGTAATCTAACACGTTAACTAGCGACATGTAAGCAAGGGGTTATTAAAATATAATATTTATGTATTTAGTTAGTTAGAGTTTGAATATCATTATTATGGTCGCATAAGAAACTATATAATGGTCGGTTTCGTAATAAGATAAGCCGGGATATGGTTTTAAATGGTTTCTGTTAATCAAAATTGTACATATCATGCGGTGACATCGAATGATTTTATAGCATAGCTGGTTCTTATAGGATTCTTAATTAATTGACATTTATCGTTATATTTTGAAAAATTCGCACAATATCTTTATAAATTACTGCCTATGTGTTATTCTGATGTATAAGCTATATTGTTGTCAAGTTTCATTAAAATCCATTCAACAGTTTTTGCGTGAAAATGTAACAAACATTCTTACATCCTTACAATGACACAGTTCGCGTTAATGTTTTTTCGAACAATATCTAGTTAATGAATCAGATATTTAAATTGTTGTAACCACTTTATTCCACCCACGAATCAGTCAAGAAAGTCCATTATAAATACAGATGAAATAGTAATAAAAATTACTTGTCACAATTAAAAATTCAAAATCAAAACAACTTTACTCCGTTAAAATAAAACCGTCAAATGAATTTAATTTTTTCTTAAAAATTACTCGACACCAATTTCGATTGACGGTCTTGGATGTAGTATTCTTATATATCGACATCGTACTGTGAAAACCTTGTACGAGAGTTCAATAATATTATTTCTTTACCTAAGGACACTAATGAGATGCTTAATTATTTTTATTGTATGTCCATTGAGGTCCGAACTGCACATTTCTGTTGAGTATAAACCTAACCTCTGTTACAAAGTTTTACATTGAAAAACCTATTATATTATAGACTAGCCAAAAAATTGCGTTTACGATACTTTCACAGTACGGTGTCAATATGTAGTATCGAATACTAAATATGGTCAAATACTTATGGTCGTAGTTCGTCTTTTCTATTGTATGTAGTATTGTATATTACATATGGTTACTAAGTGCTTGCGTAACAAGATTATATCTTATTGCTAGGCTGAGTCAATGTGTGCGTCGTGACGTGGTTATTAGTATCATTATTAAATATTAGACCATTAATTAACCGTTAATCTATAAAAATAAATAACTCCTACAACTCTCCATGATACCTCGTTACCAAGCAATTAAACACATAAATAATACCACGTCAAATCCTTGAGGTAGGAGTACAGTTAATCCCGTCTCCGACGTTATAAATACTATTAGGGGTCCCGCGGTACCCCCACATCTGGAGTCTCTAGGGGTCCCGGAAACCCCCTTTGTAATTTTCTAAGGCCCAAAGTATATGTTTAGCGTACGGTCCCAGTTCGAGCGTTACAGAAATCTATTTAAGTTTTCAAGGGAAGAAAGGGACTTCATGGATCACTTCATCCGGGAAGGCAAAGAAATCAAACACTAAAGGGATCTATAGAATCCCGATTTCGGGTTCGAATCCCGGCGGGAGCAGGACATTCTGTTTTTTGCAAGACGCATCGTTTCACTTACCGTTCTTGGATATATTATTCTTGTCTATCTAGCTATCTCTATGTGTGTGGGTGTGAAATGTGTATTTATGTACACTTCATCGTTGCTTAGCACCGCTGACACAAGATTCTTTAATCTAACTGTGGAACTGAGTCAAAGTGAGTCGCGATGTGGTTATTATTATTATTTTACCTTTATCTAGAATCATGAAGTTTTGTAAGAAACAAAAATGGCGGTTTGAAAGTACTTCATTTAATTAAAACGTATATTCGAATTCAAACATTTTGACTTTGACTTTGATCTTTCCGTTTATCAGCGGCCTGCATGAAGTACCTCATAAATTGTGATGAAATTTTTAGGCAAAGTGTATTTAAATAAATTATACCAAATAATTTAAAACAAACTAAAAACACTGTGTGTGTGTTCAAGAAACATGATTTCAGATTTTTTGCTGTAACATTAAAATGCATTCTATTATATCTTAAACAATGGTACGACGAGTGAGAGTCCAGCTCGTACTTGACTAGTTTTAATGTGTCTTTTACACTAAAAGGTAAACTCTTTCAGTCGCACCACACCCTTATGTCTGGCCCACTAATATCTAAATACAGGGAAGGTAGAGCTGCCTTTATGTTTTTATTTCGAATAAAATACGAAACAATTGATAATAAAACAAGGTATACTGAACCATTTGAAGCCCATGAGGCTTAGAATTACAGAAATAGAGAAAAATATTCGATTTCAAATCGGAAAATACATTTTTCTTACGGAAAAATTATCAAAAAAAAAGTGCAAAAAAAACCCAAGCCAAATGTCTATTTACTCGTATTTCTATTAATAACCTAAATTATACAAAGTACTGTGACATTTTGAAAAAATATGTTAATTACAAAGTAAATTTTTTTTATACCTTATATTATTCGAAATAGAAATTCCCGCTTTCAACTTTCCCGGGAAACAATTTCCCGACACCTCGAGGAATACCTTTCGACATTTAGCGTACATACGTAAGCATCAAAAAATGTCCCTCAAACAGCGTACAGTTTTCGGCATCCTCAACCGAAAATCCACCTAAACGTATTTGTAATAAGGATCATTAGTTGTATTTGCATGGCTGGAAAACAGGCTCGAAGCAATATCTCCTCGTCACCTTCACATTTATATGATAATGCGACTGGAGTACGGAGGCGTTCGAATTTCGGAAACTGATCCGAAAGTAGACGATGAACCCCGAAAAATTCCGAACTCGTAAATCTAATTTCGCACCCACCTTACCAAAGATTATGTTTTACCAAGAAAACACAAATCTTAAAACTTAATCTTACCTACAAAATTTATTATATTAAAATTTAGTACAGACATACGTCTTATATTTAAGTAGTTCACAGATTTAAAAGCAGATAAAAGTGAAAGGATAAAAGACGCTTAAAATGTATGTGTTTTTGTGAAAATAGATAAACACAAAATAATTTTATTTTAACTTTTGCTTGACATTTCATCAATACAATGCTAAAAATATTAGGATAATACAGGTGTAGTGTCATGTCACCTATTCATTATTAATTAATTCTATTAGCATTGATCTGTTATTTGATTTACAAATACAAAATCCCATGAAAAACTTGACTCGAAAAGTGATATAAATTTTTGATTGAGACAGAAAGATGGATATTCAATAATTCCATATTTTTTTAATCTTATTACTATTCATCATCTTTTAACGTCATGGCCAAACAAGCAGACGATTCAATCACACCGTGATCACAAGTGATCACCGTCGCTTATAGCCTCAACGACGCCCTTGATTAATGTTCTCATATATAATAATAATAACCACATCACGACACACATTGACTCAGCCCTGCACTAAGAAAACTCTTATATCGCAGACACTAAGCAACGATATGGAATAAACTATATACATAAGAATATAACATCCGAGACCGGTAAGCGAAACAATGCGTCTTACAAATATCACAAAGTTTTGTCCTATCGGAATTCGAACACGGAACGTCCGAAAGATTTCCAGCTTTCGACCCCTATTCCACGACGACCTGCACTGCCCTCTTGTCGCTGATGGTTCGCTGGGCTTCCCCGAACGGGGTCTCAACCGGCAGGGCCAATCGCGGAGAAGGAACGACCCATAAAGGACAAGATCACGCCGAAAGGCGAACCAAGGAGCCCCGCTAGTTAGTAGGCTAGCGGCGAACAACACTCCGAAAGAGAGGCGAGCCTCAGATTCGGCTCCCCGCACCCCCCTTCGAGGGGCGCGAGAAGAAAACCCACGAGACCAGGGACGGACTTTGCTTCGAGACATCGTGCTGCACAGACGTGCTGCCCGCTCACTTTATACCTACGCGTACCTACTTTCTTTGTTTTCTATTGATTCTCTTTGAATAGATCATTACCTAATAAAATTCGCAAAATTTGCATTATTTTTTTAACTAAATCACTTCTTATTCCTGACACTACGAGTATTTATAGTGGCAAGTCTGGTTTTTTTATTCTATGTCAAACAGTTACCTAATATTCCCGTGCAATAGTAGGAGTTTCTTTGTCGGCGGGTGAATACTGACTGAAACTTATGACTAGTGAACGGCGAGTATCGTTCCCTCTTTTATTTCGTTCGTCCTTCATTTTAGTTCCTCTTTTATTTAGTCCCACTTTTAGGAACAAGACTTTAGAAATATTTTATTATTGAACTACATATTTTTGATTCGAGATTTATGCTTATTAGAAAGTATAAAGTATATGTCTAGTAAATGGAATACAATATGGTCTTAGTTTTTAATGTTTTTTTTTAACATGATATAATAGTAAAAGAATTACTACCTAGCTTCGAATTAAAACCTTTAAAAAGGGTCACTAGTTATATAATTACGGCTCATCTAGTTTTTAGACCTCGGTGGCGCCGTGGTGTAAACTGCTACGACTGAGGTTCTGGGTTTGAATCCCGGCGGGGGCGGACTTTGTGTTATGCAAGACGCATTGTTTCGCTTACCGGTCATGGATGTTGTATTCTTATCTATGTAGTATATACCATATCGTTGCTTAGTTCCTGTAGGTTCTAACAGGTTCGGCAACGATACCCCTGGTATTGCAAACGTCCATAAGCCACGGTGACTGCTTACCATCTAGCGGGACGTATGCTTGTTTGCCAGCTCAAAGATATAAAAAGTTTCTGAGACAATAAAGATGGGTATAAAAGCTACATCATCAAGGGCATCGCCGTATCAAACGACGGTATTACTATCCGTCAGGTGAAATTGGCCTGCTCGTTTGTCCATGCAATTTAATAAAAAAAACAGATGCCTTAAAAAGCTCAATTCGTAACATAGCACTATCTAATGGCTAATATTTATCCACCTATAACGTATCTATATAAAGCTATGTGACTAAATACATAACTGGTCATTACCGTTATTAAATAATTAATTATCTCTTCTATGTTATTATAAGCGTAGGCTCAGTCCAAATAAAAGGTTCATATTTATAGGCATTTTTTCAACATAAATGACACCTCCTCCAAACGGTCACCTGGTAACCGTGCCCGTCATCTCACCGTCATGTCAGCGGAAGTCACGATATTTTAAAAAAAAAGTTAATCCTTCAAAGTTTACACATAATCATTGTTATATAATAACTGATTTACTAAGCCAACAATATGAATCAATCGGAACATTATAACAAATGCACATACAGTATATGTTTTCTGCCCTAACGAAAAATATACATTTGAATGTAATATCACTTTAACAAAACACACATTTTTCCCCATAGATAACACTCATCAAATCCTTCAAAGCGTGACGCCTAAATACCGACATGAAAAGGGATTCAGAAATATAATATCTCTACACACACAGACAGGAGGTTTCGTAAAATTCAAACCTGCGTATTAACGAGATCACTGATAACAAAACACAAACAAATACCGACTTTAATTAAAGTACAATTAAGATATATTTTCAAACGTAAGACTCCAGAAGCGCTCAAGTGTCTCAGGTTAAAAGAAAAACGGATTGTCCTCGGATATATACATTTCCGCGTGAATTTTCGGGATCCTTTATTAATTACGTTAAGTTTGGGGAATTAATTAAATCTAAAAACCCTTCGCGCGAGGTTTTTCTCCGATCCCCCCCCCCCCCACCCCGGACGGCCCTTTAATAAAAATTCATAATCCCCCGGTGTAATGAGACATCATGGAAGCTAGGTGGCCGGTCGGTAATTTCGGTTTTAATTCGTAATTTACAAAGGAAACCTCCTTAACTTTACTAATGAGGTGATTGAGAGCCAGGGAGGATCATTAGCAAAAAAAACCCCTCCCGAGAAAAGGTGTAATTAATACTTTTCATTAAAATAAGGACGACACCGGGTAGGCCTTTGATGCGCCTCTGTGAAGGTTTTAAGATGTTAATATTAACTTAATGTTTACGTTGAAGACCAAAAAAAAAAACTACTGAAAATTAAAAGCAAAAACGAGATCTAACATTATATACTTTGAACCAGATTAATTACAAAATGGACTACTATCAAAGTAAGTACCTCATGCGGCAATATTTTTGAAATATTTAAAAAATCCCCGATTGGATAAATTTGCATATATTCTATTGTTCATCCCCATTTTACCTATACATTTTGAAAACGGTATCGATCTAACATAGCACGCTCGATTAAGTCAGCATACAAACAAAAAAGTCTACATCAAAATAGCTTCATTCGTTCGAGAGTTAATTTACAATAGTTTTTTATTACAATTTGAAACATTTTTTTTTTTTATTTCATACAATTTAAAGCTACTTAATCTCCAAACTGAATGAACTGACCAAAAAAATTCAAGTAAGTCCTCAAAAATGGCCGATAGAACTCAACTAACGTACTTTAGTACTACGCACGACATGATAAATATAAATAATAAATTACAAGTACCATAGTAGTTGTGACTACGGACGTAGTTTCCGTAGCACAGATGCTACGAGGCTCGTAGTACGGAAGAGTAAACACGTAGTATCTTTAAAATTTTCGAACGTAATTTTTTTTTGTAAAATATTAGTCAGACTAACAAGACTTTAGTCTTGAAAACTAAATAAAAAGTCTTACAACAAAAGTAACAAACGACAACCTCGGTGGTGCAGTGGTGTAAACAGCCGACTGCTACGCTAGAGGTTCTGAGTTCCAAACTGGGTTAGGAAGTTTGTGTTATTTGCAAGACGTATTGTAACTCTTAGATGTTGTATTCTTATCTATGTAGTTTATACTATATCGTTTCTTAGTGTCTACAATACAAGATTACCTTAGTGCAGGACTGAGTCAATGTGTGTGCCGTGATGTGGTTATTATTATTAACTTAAAAAAACTCAAATCCGACTTTTGTAATTTTACAAAATTCTACCTATTTTCTTTCGGCATGTCGTAAAATAATCAAAAACGCTAAAATAATTACCGTTCATCATTAAAATAAACAAATAGCCGGTGCTTTAATAATAATTGAACAAACAAAGTTCGTGTGGGAAAATCAAAAATGGAATCGAAAACTATTTTTGATCGAGCACAATAGGAGTTAAGGGCGAAAATTGGATGGCGACTGCGGCTTTGCGGTGCATTCCATTACGAAATCATCGATCATTATGATAGTCGAACGTCAGCGTGCGATCATAAACTTTTAACCTGCACAACATCCATTGCTGGTTTTAGTTGCAAAAAAATGAAATTATTTCTGCCATGGCGCGACGTGAGAGGACGTGGTAGCTCAGTTTGTTACGTGCCTTGGTTAACTGACCGACCAGACCTGACAAGTTGGGGGTTCTAGTCTCGGTCTGCCGTACATTGTAGCTGCCATGTTCCTCAAGGTGCCCGGATAGTATCGACAGATTCGCAACTCGTTTTATTTTACATTACCATGGCAAGCTCCAAAAACTACAAACTTTTAGATGGATCGTACTCTCGTCCTATTTTTAACTTTATTCTTTTATTTTTATCAGTTTCTTCCTTTGTTACCGACCGAATCTTTGAACTTCATTTACACCTAGTAAATTAAACCTTGCTACTTATCCTACTAATACTAAATTAACTTAGTTAATGCCCAAATATCAAGAGCCGGGCCATGATAGTGTAACCAGCAACCGGTCGAGAAATTGAATTTTCAGTTTTCAAACGTTAATTTAACTTACAAAATGACATGTTTAACAACTAAGACTGCTAATCAGTGGTTGCGAGTAAGATAACCATGGGGCCGATGACGATACAATAAATCAACACGTATTTTCGACAATACGGAATATGCATGATTTTTTATTTTATTTTATTATACTTCGATAGCGCATATAAACCCAAACCCGTCAGATTTACTCAAATATCTGAATTATTAACTAAGTTATGAAGCTTCAAAGTCGTTGGTGAGACAGAGAGATCCGATAAGTAAAATGACGTCAAAGTACACAGGCGCCCATACAACTTCCATAGAACCAAGTATAATTCCAAGTATAAACCGATTCAATTTTCAATTTTCAAACCTATGCAGCGGTGTACCGTTCGATTTTCAACGATCGCGAAATTTCGAATATGGATACGGGGCTAGATTGGATGCATATCCGTTATCTGGTCGACGCAGCCGCGGGCAATATCCGCACAGAGGCGCTCTCGGCTAATTGATTCTGATGACGATAAGTTGGAATGATTGGAAAACAGTCAGTAGTGCGGTAATGGACCAGCGTGTCTGGATTGGATACGAGGCGATTATATCTGTTGATGTCCAGTCGAGTGATTAGTAATCATTGGAAACTAGCTTCCTGGATCCGTTCAGGTAATTGGGATTTTTAGAAGATAACTATTTTAATAGTATCCAAAGAATATCCATTTTAAGTCTTAAAATATTTTATTAATATTAGAATTTACTATGGGATATTTATAACTGCTACGCCAGAGTTTTTGGGTTCGTATCCCGGCGGGGACGAATCTTTGTGTTATTTGCAAGAGCCATTGTTTCAGTTACTATGCATATGTAGAAAAGATTTAGTATTCTTCACTTAAGTAGAAAATAATATACTCAGTGCCTTTGACATACCTTCTTCCGATACTTACTGAAGGGCTGAGTCAATTTGTGTGTCGGGATGTGGTTTATTTATTTATATTTGAGATAATATCAACTTTCTACTTATTTGAAATAGGTAAGTATTTCTTTACAATTTTACTTGATACTGTGAGGTGGTATGGCCGAAGCTGGTAAATTTTGTAGCTTGGCATAAATAATGCTACTCGACTTGAGTTGACCTTGAAATTTTTCTATATTTTCATGTCGAACCCATAAATCTGTCCCACTACTGCAACTCCTATTTATCAAAATCATCAGTCGCGTCCTTTGATCAAATAATCAACTAATGACGCAGATATGCAATGACGCACAGGCTGTGCCCGGACACCCTACTGGCCTTGGGACCCGTAACTTAATCAGAAGAAATAGGAAATAATAAGAAATCGATTTCAGACTTCCCTCTCATCAAAGTTTAGTATATTGGCAGCATTTAAGAAACATTTTTAATTTGACAAGCTTCTTAATCAGGCTAGGCATGCTTGTCACCCATTTTTCCTCTCATAAAAAATAGATCACCGCCAACCACACAAGTGGGCAAGAATCAAGTGTGCACTTGAATTGTAAAGGTGGGCACACACACGCCCCCGCGCCACACGTGTAGTACCCACTTAACATAGTTAACGGCACTTCATTATGCCAGGACTTGATGACGTCACACGTGGCAAATATGGCTCACGATGGTTCATTTGAATCAATAGAGGGATGAGAAGAACCATTTTTAAGAGTTTTTTTTCTGTGGTATTTTGACTTTAAAACTTGCATTAAAAACATTATAATCGAAATTTACATTTAAACATTAACTTAGGACTTCAGAATTTAGATATTACAGACAGATTAATTTTACTGTCGACAGCCTATAGTAACTATATAACCATCTGCTTAAGATCTTGTACAAAAAAAAAAAACAGATCAGAAGCCAAAATTTTTAAACTTACAGACATGAAAAGACTACGCAAAAAAGTCGCCCGTCACCACAAAAATTCCAGCAGAACAAAACCATGACTTTCAACACGAAACCGGAGATTAATAGAAATGTTTGTTGAAACCACTTTTTCCCCTAAAAAGTCCGACTCTCCACGTCGACCCGTCGCTCTTACGGTACGAGTGATTTTCGTGACATTAGCATAAACCGAAAATATGGCGAGTCCAACCGAAAACCACCGGGTGACACCCCTAATCAAAACAACAACCCAAAAGTTTTTATTGTTTTATCGCTCAAGCCGAATCCCGTACATATATAGCAGCCCTCCTCATATATATATACATAGATATTTTACATTTCAAAGAAAATCCAAATTGGAGGCCTGTTCTGATACAAGTAATTTGCTTTTGAACGCGAATCCCTGATAATTTAAAACAGAACTTTGTCGTTTGTTTGTCTGCGTATTTGAATTCTTAATACGCACTGAACATGAACCGGTCCCAACTTTACCAATGGAGCAACTGAGTTACTCATTATTATTGTTAGATAACTCTGTTTAAAAATACAATCACAAAATCTAAAATAAAAATGAGTCAGCCCTGTATACAAGAGTGAATCTATAAATTTTCATACGATTCAAAAACACTCATATAAATTATCGAACTAATACTAAGATTATAAAGTCTGTAAGGCTGTATGGGTGAATGGATGTTTGTTACTCTTTCACGCAAAATCTACGGAATGGATTTTAATTAAACTTTACAAGAATACTATTCATAAGTACATAAGAATAACAAAGACAAATTTATAAAGGTAAATTGCCCAAAATATAACGATAAATATCAAATAATTAAAACATTTCGTCTACTGGGCGAACAAAGTCGCGGGCAAAAGCTGGTCATTCGTAAAATTTGAAACAATTTCAAAATAAGCAACATCTGATTTTACTGTTCATTAAAACAATCCATTTTTTTATGTAGGTTAATACAATTTATAGAGGATACGAGACCAAAAGTCATTCATTCCACCAATCCTCACCTCTTTCCACCTCACTTCAACTCTTCCCTAACTGTATGTGGCAACATTTAATTCCTTTGTCATCAGTCAGACCTACCAATCATCACTTTAAACTGTTATAAATTGATCTGTAAAATTAACGGTTGCGAAAAGGAAACTGCAGTAAAAACCGTAATTTATTTCAAAAAGCGGTGGCAACCCCGTTAGCGTTGCCCTGTGATCTTCTGATTTGATGGACGGGAATTAAAAAGAGGAGATCGGTGTTGCCATTTAGATAATTTCCGAGACTATTAAGGGAGATTTGCATGACAATGGCCTTATCGATTTTTTTTAAAACGTTCACGCATAAAAATACATTGCGAATTCTTAATACTTACAGTTATTGCTATACAATCGAGTTCATTATGATGGGTTGTAAATTTGGTGCGTATATATTGGTACCACCCTCCTATCTTTTTCCGCCGAGAAGGATTGCCATTATTAAAGAGCCAGTGTCATTACCGGCAAAAGAGATATAACATCTTTACCTCTACTTTTTTTATAAAATTTATAAAGATATTACAATAACAACAGATAATTGAGGCGTTGTTAAAACCACGGAGGTTTGTACCTAATGCTTAATGCGTATTAAAACGATATTTTTTAACGGTTACATTGATTTATTTAAAATACAACTAAAAAAGTGGGTACAATATATATTAAGGCTATATAATTTAATAAATTGGAGTTATGAAAATAATTTGAAAGAGAAAACTGAGAAAAATAATTTACATGTTACTAAGGAAGCATATTTTGAGTATTCGTCTAGCATTTTTATGACATAGGCAACGCATTGGCGGTGCTCTTGGCGTTCCAGATATCAAGGGCATCATCGTGTCAATAAGCGGCGGTATCACTTTCCACCAGTTTGACCTTCTGGTTGTTTGTCCTTGATGTTGTATTAACAAAAAAACATTAGAATTATTTGTGATTCCTATCAAGTGACATCGGCTTAGTAGTCTTTAAAATAAGATTTCTGCCATAAAATAAGGAATTAATTGAGAAACATTTGGTTAAGTAAAAGTACAATTATGTTACAGAACAAATGCCTAACAGAAACGATTATCAGCAGATTACCAACTTCGGTTCGGAGTACTTTCGCGAACGCGAGCCATTTCAGTGTTGCCAACACAAATAAAACTCAGTTTCACCTACTGCTTCACGGCGTTCATCCAATTAACTAAAACAAGTCTCTAAACCCTTTAGCAGCGGGATGAAAATCAACTTTACTGCCTACAGGTTGAAACTCAATTTCCTATAAATTGCGTTACGCTGTTGCAGGAATCGAGCAAACTTAGAATTTAGAAGAGCATTTTAGTTAAAATTAATAATAGTTTCAAACTTACTGCGTATATTTTTAATAACAAAACATTCTCAAGTAATTATAGTGTCCAGACGGCCACAAATAATGCTTTACATAACAAGTGAAATATCAATTCTAATGCTGTACAATTTAAAGAACTAGGTATTATGGTGCGTCTATCTAGTATGGTGCAAAGGCAAATCCTCAAATATTTTGGTCACGTGAATCGGCGCGAATTACTCCATAGAACGCCTCGTCAGGCAGGGGAAGGTAGAAAAAGACCGCGAGACAGATAGCCAATGCGTTGTAAGGACCAGCAGCTGTTGGTGGCCCTCTACATGAGTGGACCCATATGCCGGAGAGAAGCCAGAGATGGGGAGAGGTAGTGCGTTGAGTCTTTACAGTTGCTGACGATGTCATGACAACCACGACCACTCTGCGAAGAGTAACGACGAAGAATCTCTCACTTTACGTAATTTATAAGTATTAATAATAAACACATCACGACACACAAAATTGAATCAACCCTGCACTAAGATATAATAGGTCCATTTTATGTACCCTTTCTTTTGGTATAAATTATTTTAAACATGTAAACTAGAATTTAAAGTGAGAAATACAAAAGCAGAGATAATTAATTTCCACCCGCAAGGAATCGGCATTATACGGAAATTAGTTTCAAAGCAGAAGTAGTGAGGACGTGGTAGCTCAGTTTGTTAACCGACCGACCCACCCCGACAGATCGAGGGTTCGATTCTTGGTTTGCCGTAGGTTGTAGCTGCCGTGCCCGAATAGTGACGACAGATTCGCAACCTGTCACACTGGGATTCTGAACATAAATATGGGAAATGAGGTATTTAACGTCTCATCCAACTCTTCTCGAGGGGTAACGGCGTATGTATGTAGTTTCAAAGCAACTGAGAACATTTCCTGTCATCCAAGCGGAAGGAATAGCGTGTACTGACTTTGTCGTTTTGTGACCTAAAAATATATAAATATGTATTAAAATATATTTTTACATACATAAAAATATATAGTTTGACACTCTTTGGTTACGGAACCCTAAATTCTTTTTCATACCATCAAGCTGGCAAACAAGCATACGGCCTGCCCGATGGTAAGCAGTCACCGTAACCTATGGACATTAGCACTTTGCATACTATCAACACTAAAATTGATACACTTTAAGAAAAAATTTGACAGAGTATTGACCCCGAACGAACCCCAAAATTATAATAACGAAATTAAAAAAGATGATATAATAAAAAAACGTACCAGACCACTTGGGCTCCAACCCTTTTTAAATTAACTTCGCCCATCCGTTCTGACAATACTCATTACCACTTGAATGACAAATCAAAGCATCCTAACAACCGAGGGGCAAAAGTATTAGTTGTCCTCAAACTGGGGAAAAGCAGAGCCTGGCGGTAAACATTTATCTAGGGCTGTCACAGAACGAAATTACGGCCATTTGTATGCAGATGTCAGGTCTGACGAATTAAGTCGCACTCCTTTGGCTGGGTGGTAATAAGTCACGAAAATGGACCCATCGGCAGCCCTAGCTTCCGGAGGAAAAATTCGGTGCACTGTTTGATTGAGAGCCGAAAGGCCTTTGCTTCGTCTGTATTGGGTTTCAGTACGTGTATAGAAAAAATCGGGTCTAGTAGAAAATTGGACACACAGAAGTGGCTAAGGAATACTTGAGCTTTTGTCGGGCTCCTTTTCAGATTTTTAAACAAACTTATTATGAAGGTCCTCTTTGAAAGTCGATTCTAAATGTTGATGAAAAGATTTATGAAATCAAATAACTTTTTTATTTATTTTTATGCAAAGCCACAGGCAAACAAGGTAAGTGATACCTACGCCTTTTGATACGACGATGCCCCTGATGTCTACCGCCAACAGCACCGCCTATGCCCTAGAGGTAAAAATGTTATACCTCTTGTGGCTGTAATTACACTGGCTGTCCAATTCTTCGAACCGATACAGATACTTGCTTCGAATATTAGAATTATACCTCTATATCATATTGCATTTGATATACTCCTATATGTGTATATAATTAATTGAGTTTTGTCATCTTAATGCAGCATGTGTGAGACAATTGAAATATATTTCCCCCTTATGTACGTACATGCATGCATATATTTTAATGGAGGTTTGGGATTCAAACTCCCAAAGGGCTTGGATTGATTGCTTTAATTGTCAGCTATGCTGTGGGGAGCATTAATTACTTTAATATTTTTTTTATGTAAACAGTACAACTCGCTACCCTGAGATTACTTTGCAACGATGTTGATAGCATTGTCGTGTCGGTCCCACCATATTAACATTGGTTAAACGTTTTATATTATATCGAAAATGTAATTAATTGACCATAATAAAAATTCTACTGTAAAATTGATAAAAAAATCCATTCTCTATGTTTTTAGTACTTATTATTATAGCGGCAAAAAAATGGATTCTGAAAATTTTATGTGCATTATAGTTCATTAGTTTAGCCTGCTGACAGACGGACGGATAGCAGAGTATTAGTAATAGGGTCCCGTTTTTTACCCTTCGTATACGGAATCCTAACAAAAACTTCTACAAAAAAAAAGGATTATGAGTCGCTGGGAAATTATATAAAGAAAGATAAACCCGGTCATAACCAGATAGCAATTAAAAATGGAAACATAATTTGCCTGTTGATTTATCGGAGTAGAATCGTAAACGCATTAATAAACCGGGAGCCGATGCCGAATCACTGCCGGCGAGCGACGACCGTCTCTCTCGTCCCTTTTCATAAACAAACAGCATAATTAAGCTGCAGCCATTCGAACATATTGAACTGACAACTGCAGACGAGACATTTGTCACTGTAACAACCGACTGTATTGGTACGCGCTCCTGTTCTATCAAACCGAGCTATTGTAGTGCGAGAGCGGAAGGAGTAGAGCCCATCTTTATGTAAAATTTAAGTCGATGACCAAGTCTATATTCTAAAATAAAAATAATCAATTGCATGAATTACGAAGAATGCAATGTTTTATACATGTGAATGCACGAGTATATATCGTAATAGGTAACTATAATACAATAGTGTGGGTCGTCGTGATCATCATTTTTATCTACCACCCAGTTCGGATCGCTATCTACGGAGAAGAAGCCGGCAAGAAACCTCCGTAATTGATTTCTATTACCTAACAGAGCAGAACTATTGAAGGACCAATTTTACATGATTGACTTTTTTATCTCTACCACATATTAACACACACATTTAAAACTAATTTGTATTTTTCTTTTCATATTCTCGTTATCAACTCATTTTATCTTTCCCTCTACATGTGTAACGCATTGACTGTGCTCTTGGCGTTCTAAGACTACAAGGGCACTGTCGTGTCAATAAGTGGCGGTATCATTTTCCTTCAGGTAAACCATCAGCTTGTTTGCCCATTATACACATAACACACACACATTACACATAAACACAAAAAAATTAGTTTTCTCGACTACGGTTAACAAGATACAGTCCGCCGATGAACAGATGGAACACAAACGACTCAGTTTTAATAACAGTTTTCGTTGGCAATTTTTTGTACGGAACCCTAAAACCTTGCATCAAACTCATAAATCATGTTAGTTTACATATGTAATAATATAACATAACATGAAATTACATAAATTCTTTTGTTTGCCCCAGAGTATATACCAATTACTATGATTATGACATTGTTTGGGCTTGGATTGGTTTTTTTAAATCTAGATAACTTTAAATCACTTCATAATAAATAACCACATCACGACACACACATTGACTCAGCCCTGCACTAAGTATTGTAAGAACTTGTATCGCAGGTGCTAAGCAACGATATGGTATATACTAAATAAATAAGAATACAACATCCAAGACCGGTAAGCGAAACCATGCGTCTTGCAAATAACACAAAGTCCCGCCCCCGCCGGGAATCGAACCCGGAACCTCTAACGTGGCAGTGGGCTGTTACACCACTGCGCCACCGAGGTCGTCATAACTTCGACTCTTTATAAGCTAAAGAAGCTTTAAAATAGCAACAACAAAAAAATCTGAATCAAAAATTTAAATAGCAAAGGGTCATTTTATGACGACGGAGGGCGTGGTAGCTCAGTTTGTTACGTGGCTTGGTTAACCGACCGCCCGACCCAGCAAGTCGAGGGTTCGAGTCTCGGGTTGCCGTGCATTGTAGCTGCCAAGTTCCTCATTGTGTCCGGACAGAGGCTACAGATTCGCATCCTGTCACACTGGGACTCAACATAAACATGCGAAATACCCTGTATAATGCTTCTGCCTACCCCTCTCGAGGGATTAACTACGGCGTGAGTTTATGTTCTATGTGTAAATGACAAAAATATCTATAACGGTTCATGAGAGCCGCTGACTGATGGACGGATAGACGGTAATAGGGTCCCGTTGACACTTTTTTGTTACGGAACCTTGAATTGTTTTATCTTAAACTAGCCGACCCGGCAAACGTCGTTTTGCCATATAAATAAAATGTTAAGGGTGGACAACCCTTATCACTAAGGGGTATGAAAAATAGATGTTGGCCGATTCTCAGACCTACTCAATATGCTCACAAAATTTCATGAGAATCGGTAAAGCCGTTTCGGAGGAGTACGGGAACGAACATTGTGACACGAGAATTTTATATATAAGAGAATATTTCTCCCCCTAGGGATTAATTACGGCGTGAGTTTATGTTTTATGTTATACATTTAATGACCACGTGTTGTTACAACATAAGGAACTAACATGCACGTCTTAATTTCAAAAGGATTGTAACGGAATCCTCGTTATTTATTAAGCAAGGATTAAAATTAACTCCGAGACGCGAGATTAATTACCGCGTTTGTACAACCCTAGCTCCGCCGTCTGAGGAATTAAGGGGAGTTGTTCACGCGCGTAAGGGTTGTCACGATTTAGAAATTTATCCACATTCCCTTATACATTGTCATGTCATGTCTGATTAGTTTTCAAAAAATACCTCAATAATTTAATTTCTCTTCATGACGCCCTTATAGAAGCAATGCCACATATTATTAAAACAACACATTTTACTTCACATTAACATTTATAATTTAAATTTTAAAGACACAATAACTGAGAGAAATCAATATATTACGATTAATCGATTTATTTAATCAATGAAAATTTAAAAATTCAATATGATTAATCCGAAATTCTATATAAAATCATGTTCGAACCTGTTATGTGTGATAATTTCCCCTTTTTCGAATCACTTACCTGTAAAAGAAAAAATACACATTAGTTTTGAATGTGTGTGTTAATATGTGGTAGAGATAAAAAAAAGTCAATGATGTGAATATGTCCTTCAATTGGTCCAAAATAATTCTGCTCTGTTAGGTAATAAAAATCAACTACGGAGGTTTTTCTTGCCGGCTTCTTCACCGTAGATAGCATTCCGAACCGGGTGGTAGTTAAAAAATGACGATCACGACGACCCACACTATTGTACGTATTGTGAGGACGTAACCGACCGCCCGACCCAGCAAGTGGAGGGTTCGAGTCTCGGGTCGCCGTACATAGTAGCTGCCATGTTCCTCATTGTGCCCGGACAGTGGCGACACATTCGCTACCTGTCACACTGGGACTCAACATAAACATGCGAAATGCGGTGTTTAACACCTCTGCCTACCACTCTCGGTGGATTAATTACGGCGTCAGTTTATGTATTTACACTATTGTATTATAAGTAACTATTAAAATATTCGTACATTAACGTATATAAATACACACGGAACTCAAATATATATCTGAAAAAATCCATGACCAAAATTACCGTAGAGCTAATCTTATTTATCAGAAAAAACCCGCCCTGGCCGAGACTCGAACCCCTATACCTGTAAAACTTGTGAAAAACTCAAAAACAAAAGGTGGTGTAAAACAAAATCCATATACTATGAAAACATTCAAGTAATCATAACCGATAATCGACACAGTTATAAATACTCATATTCTATTAATTTTAAATACTTTTGATTTTTTTTGTCTATAAAACTCAAGCAAAGCTCTCAAACGTTTCATTTCATTCAAATAATATCCCAACTTAAAACAAATATACGAAAAATACACACACTAAAATAAATACTATAACAAAAAAACAAAAACAGTCGGATCCCGAAAGTTTCTGCGAACAGTTTAGACTTGAAAGAGGAACGGAAATAACCTTTCCATAACGTTTACGAACTGACAAACAGTTAAACGAATGAATTATCAAAGGGCCCGGGCATTCATAGGGCACGGTCACATGCACATAGAAATACGCTGAGCGTCCTGTGGAGCCTTTGCTGTGGATTTAATTAAAAATAGAAACGGCAAAGAGTATAAAAATTGCAGATGGTAATAAAAAATAAAACATAGCATTTATTTTCTACTTGTATCTGATGAAAATGATGACCAGAAAAAAATAGGAATGTTAAAATTCAAGAAAATTATTTAAAAGAATCTATCATGGTATGATAAAATTATACGAAATCATTTTTGAGTTTTCATCTTATACCAAAAAAAACTTTTCCAATATAATAATAAGAACTATTTCAGAGTGAACTTTTAGAATGAATGTAGGTCTCTTTGTTGTGTCCGAAATCAAAATCGCCGGCAAAAAGCTGTAGAAAGTAAATGGTGAAATCGAAAATTAGCCAGTTCAATCAACTGAACTCAAGCCGTAATTAATTAATGTGTGAATTGTTCAAAATATAACGATAAATGTCAAGCAATTAAAAATCTTATTAGAACCATTTTCTCCTCTATGCGGACGAATCCGCTGGAAGAAGTTTTAAACAAAAAAAAAACCCAGTCCTATCTGCACTATAGTACAATCTGTGCCTCAGCAGACAGTGTTGCAAGTAGAGGCTAGAGATGTGTTTACACAAAGTCTTTCATTTCGAAGCCGCGGGGACTGGTCAATTTCAACTATCACATACTTACAGCACATTACCTATTACATTCTCATGAAATTATACACATTTCCAATTGATTTCAGAGTTTCATGTTTTATAAGTGACTGAAAATAAATCATTTATAAGAATTATTCGATTTTATTATCGAACAGCCGACTGCTACGCTAGTGGTTCCGGGTTCGATCTCGGCGGAGGCGGGACTTTGTGTTATTCGCAAAACGCATTGTTTCGCTTACCGGTCTTGGATGTTGTATTCTTATCTATGTAGTATATACCATATCGTTGCTTAGTTCCTGTGACTCAAGTTCTTACGATACTTACTGCAGGACTGAGTCCTGAGTGTGCGTGTCGTGATGTGGTTTATTTATTTATATTTTTATAATAATATGGCAACTCTGATTAGAACGTCAAAGTAAGTCACCAGATTCAAAGTTTAAAGTTTTTATTCAGTTTGCAATTCGTTCATAAAACATTAAACTTCAAAAATATCCCGTATAGTTAAAAATACTCATCAAGAATCGAATATCGAACTATGTGGCTAGAAAGACAAGGTAGAACTATTGTTCACGATTTTACATAGAGCAAATGTTGTCGGTATGCAAATTGTGACAAAAAAAAATCCAACATTATATGGCGGAATTTTGTGTTATTATGCAAGACGCATTGCTTTGCCCACCATGACAATGGAAGTAGTATTCTTAAATACGTAGTCTATACCATATCGTTGCTTAGTTCTGATGACACAAGTTCTTACGATACTTACTTCAGGGCTGAGGCTATGTGTGTGTCGTGATGGGCTTTATTAATTATTATACATTTTATACTGGAAATAAATGCTACACGCGAATAGACAAATGACTTTTCCCAAACCAAAAGAAAATATAGAAATAATCAGGATTAAAACAAAACCAAATAAACAAGACAAGAATCATGTATCGTAGAATTTATAAACACGCTGAAAAAATATTTCCTAACTACATTTATTTCTACCGGCTCGTAAAGGGAAAGGCAAAACATTTTTAGTATTTTTACTGGATATCTCCCATTCACAGGAATTTTTTTGTTCGACAAATTCCATGGTACAAAGCTTTCCTTCGAAATCCGTCTTTTGCCTTTTAGCTTAAGGTCTATTTTTGTATACGGTATGGTAATATTATTGCAGGGAGGTTACCCTGGCGTATATAAAAGACCCAGGGGAGGTTGGTGGCATAGCGACTTCGACATGCGTTCATTAAGTTGCATTGTGCATGCATGGAGCTGCGACATGCGAGAAAAATGCGTACAAGTAGGTATGCACCCCGGCATAGGGTAGCTCGAAACAAATTTGACAAGGGTTCCTTTATATATTTTTTGTTCGGGATTTGGTTAGTTTTTTCCTCTATTTTATTCAACCTCATGTGCAAATCAGCTGATGGCTATTCTGATGGAAAGTGATACCCAAGCCAAATGGAAACAATGCCTCGGACTCTATTCTATTTATTTGTTACACAACTGCGGGTGAGTTTCCAAAGCAAAACATTCTTAAAATCAAGAGGAAGTTTTTAATCAAGATGGCTGATTTAGGCTTTAAAAATTGTAGATTTATTGTATTAGTATTTGTTTTTGTAGCTGTTTTTGTATACCTTGCCTTTACAGGGCGATATTGCCGCTTAGCAACAAAGCCCTTTTATAAAATTTATAAAAAAAACAAGAGTAAATAAGTTTTTAGACAAAGAGTCATTGGTCGCATTAGAAAAAAAAATCCTTAAAAATTGCTTTTACATATAATAATACATTCGAAAAGATATAAAATAATCCTAAAAACGATGTAACCAATTCTGTAACCTCTTGGAAACCTCTACTCTCTCACTTTTAATGAAAATTCATTCACGTACTTGCAAAAGCAAAAATAAAAATCGAAAAAAATTCACGTTTCTATCTTTTGCGTTTTAAAACAATTTAATGAATTAACGTAAAAACGCTTTTTTCAGCGGAACCCACATCCAGGGAGAGCAAAAACAAATTTCCCTACTATAATCGCATTAACGTTTGCGTCGAAAACTATATTCAATTACAGATAAAATAGACAGAAATGAAAACACCATCCTGGAGCCTACTAAAATAAAAAACGCATTTACCTTTTGCTGGAATTGCGATTTAAAATTTAAATTGTTAATTTTCTCCTTGCAGAATTTTAGTTTGGTATTAAATACGAAATTTGAAATCTTTTATTAGGTTTTAACAGCTCCTTTGTAAGCAATGCAATTAATTAGGCAGAACAATACAAATACATCTTAAGGTAACATATAAGCCCTGCAAGCCTGTAATATCGCAGGACAATCCTTTGAAAGACAAAGTTAACCAAATCACTGATACACATACAAAACAATGGATTGCCTTAGCACAACTTTTAGTATTAGAATTATCGAAACGCAAACGCAATAGAATCATTTCCGTGATTAAAACGCCCATGCATTTACGTTCCCTACAAAAACAACTAGAAAAGCTCGATTAGAAAAAAAAACATTAATAAAATACAAAGCTAATAGAGCACTTTCCGCTACAGCACTACCGCGGGAGAGCAATTTACCCGAAATGACAAAGTAACTGCAGTTAACCAATACGGAAAGTTTGAGAGATGGAAAGCAAATTTAGTTGAAAACTGTACATTTTACAGTTAGGGAGCTTTCTGGGCTATTCTATGATTCTACAACGAAACGCTGTTTCATGCATTTTTAGAGAATTGAAACACAGGGACGGTACAGCACAAACGTAGTAACGTAGTATTTAATGATAATGTCAGACAATTTAAACTTTTAATTTATCTGTATGCAACCTATTGTGAATGTATGTTATAGGCACTCCTACAAGTAAGGTACGCTCAACTACAGCAGTTTGTAGGTATGAGTGCTGTAGGTACTTGTTATAATCTGTATGAAACATATTGTGAATGTAAGGTATAGACACTCATACAAGTAATGTAGGCAATTATAATATGTATGGAACATATTAGGAATGTAAGGTATAGGCACTCATACAAGTAATGTAGGCACAACTACAGCAGTTGTTAGGTATGTGTCCTGTAGGCACTTATTAATCTGCATAATGTGGAAAATAATGTGAATGTGAGGTATAGGCAATCAATATAGTATTTGAATATTGAAAAACGCAACTACGGAGGTTTCCTGCCGGATTCTTCCCCGTAGAAATAGCATTCCGAACCGATGGTAGTAAAAAAAATGACGATTTGAAAGTGCTTATTTTAAGTCTATTCGAATAAAATCATTTTGACTTTGACTTTGAATCATACAAGAAATGTACGCTCAACTACAGCAGTATGTAGGTGTGCTAAGGGCGAGTCAATTTTTAAGATAACCGCCTTTTTAACACGATGATGCGCCTGATGTCATAGAAAATCAAGAGAACCTCCAATAAGTTGCTCGTGTAAAGGTAAATAAGATATTGCCCCAACATTATAGGGTTCAAAGATGGAAAAGAAAGTTAAAATGAGGAGACAATTCTACCAGTATTATTAATATGAATGTTTGGATGTATCTGACGCAAAAAAGGTTAAAGGGTTTTGAATGAGTTTGGCAGGCATATAGTTCATACATCACCTTGATTTACACATAGAATATTCAGGAAAAAAATCAAAGCTATTATGTACATTCTAGATTTATTATACATTCGGTCTCTGTTGCGCAGCAGTGTAAACAGCTGACAGCAGTCAGCAGTCGCATAGCAATGCGAGAGGTTCCAAGTTGGAATCCTGGCATGGACAGATCATAATATTATTCGCTAGACGCAAAGTTTCGTTTTCCGGTCTTAGATGAATTATTCTTACCTATGTAGTTCATACCGTGCCTCAGCATCTGCGACACAAGATTCTTCAATGTCTGAGTCATGATGTGTCGTGATTTGGTTACATTTTTATATGAATATAAAACTGAAGGCGTGTATTATACTGTCGCTTTGCTGTGACGTTTGTTAAAATGTGTACAAAGCGTGTGTCGAGTAGCCGACAGTAGGTACCCGCTGCTGGGATTTCTGCAGAACTAAAAAGCACCCTAAGTGTTATGTGGGCCACTGCCAGGAAACTGCATACGAGCAATCATTTTATTTACTCTCTCCACACGATCAAGGAAAACATAGAGAAGCTCGCAGTTTAAAAAGCGAATTACATAGTAACATGTAACGGTCTTAATCACCTCGCTTATAAATAAATTAAATGCTTAAATGATTTAGATTAAACTACAGTGAAGGCCTTTTTTGCTTTAAAGGTAATTTGGAATTCTCCTTTCCAACTTATAAACAACATTTCAGATATTCTCATTGTATTCATTTTCGATTTTGTTTTGACGAGCGATAAAAATTACCAGAGCAACTAGCGGTATGAGAGAGTTATATGATCCAGATATGTCACCAGCGCGCAGAAAAATGCGTGATTTATCTAATAGTAAATACCCGTCCCGGCTTTGAACGGATATTTTGCATGTATTACTTGCATATAAACCTTCCTCTTGAATCACTCTATTTAAAAAACCACATCAAATTCCGTTGTGCAGTTATATCAAGCATACATAGGAACAGACAGTGGGAAGCAACTTTGTTTTATACTATGCAGTGATAGCTAATGTTCATGAGGTAGTGGTCGAATCAATTACTACAAAAATTAACTGAAACCGAACAAAAAAGGTACACGTAACACTAATGACTTTATAATCGATCACAAGAAAAACGTGCGTAAATCAATAGTGTTTAATAAGCGTAGCTTGTGATAGCATCAACCGTGATCCAGATTTACTGATCAAATTGCCCTTTCAAATCCATATTTTTCTAGCCAAGGGACTGATTTATATCGAAAATATCAGCGCTATGACATTCCGTGTCTTATTTTTCTACCTCCCCTTTTTCTATCTCGCATATATAAATGTAAGCATTCTCTAGTTTATTCGAATAATCAGCCACAAGTTAACTTGACAGTCTACTTGAAGATGTTCCAGAATGATCTAATTGAACGAGCGAGCAAAGCGAGTGAAGTTTTCAGACTGTTCGGATTGCACTAGTGAGCAATCTGGCGTTTGTATGTACGTACGTATAAACGTTTGTCCGATGATAACTCGAGTATCGTTGATTGAATCGGCACGAAATTTTATAGGCGGGTTAATGAAGAAAAAAGGATTGTTAAGATCGAGTCCGAGCTTAATCGGTCAAGAGATTTCCATGTTATATGTAAGTAAGTAAGTATTCATTTAAGACATGACACTAAAATATTATGCTACATCCATGGAAAAGGCTTGCAACTCAGCATTATGTCAGTACCTGCAAAGAGGACTGACGCCGGTCTTCCGTAGCACCACGTACAAACATTTATGTATTGGTATTTATGTGGTTCGCGAGTTCACAGTTCGAAACGAACCACTAGTCTAACACCTAGGAAAAGATAATCAATACAACACCAGTCAAGTCTATTTTTGTTCAAATCAAATTTAAAGTTCAACTAAACCTACACAACTTCCTTAAACAATTTTATAAAACTCACTTAAAAGTTACTTTTTTTGCAGGTGTTGTTTATGGTACCAGAGCAAGTAAAAGCGGAATACGTGAGTCCGAAATACGTTCAGGATCTGAAACTGAAGATATCCAGGGTTGGAAGGCGGGATGACTACACCTTGGACCTCAGTGCAAGGACTCTGCATCCATGGGGTAACAATGCTACGGTAAATATAATTAACAATATACAAACATATACTAGTGCGAGATCGTCCAGATTGGTAAACGAGCGTCGAAGCGAGTGCAATTTTACTGACGCAATTCGATAACTCGAGAATCGATGATCGGATCGTCGTGAAATTCAGTAGGCTGCTTGCAAAAAGATTTTTATAGTTCGATCATGAGCAAAATCTGTCAGAGGATTTTTGAGATAAAGATGGTCGCGAGTTCAGGGCGAACTACTGGTTTAACAGGAGGAGTAGGTTTTTTGAGGTTTAAATCGTTTAATATTTTTGAACCACGCTGGATTTTTGCGATTTGCTATTCATCCATGTTTGGACGTGGACGGCAACCAGCAATATAGATTAAAAAAAACTAAGTTTAAATCATTTGTATGATACCAAAGGTAATTAGGAAACAACATTTAAAAAGGTTGTCGGTAATTTTATCTATTCAAAAAATCCTTGTATGGTTGTCACTGAAGAAACAAAACAAGATTTCAAAAATTGCTTCTCTTGGTTTCTTGATCCCATAGATCCGTTTTTATTCTCAAGCCATTTCTTCCCACTGCCATTGAAGAAGATAATTATGCTGACTACATTTCAGGGACACGTGGTTTTCTATGAATTCATTAGGAACGAATTCAGGCGCAGTTTTATCGAGATTCACTACAAGCTGTGTGACACAATGAAATCGCACCCCTTCATTGGGAAAACTATACTCGAAGCTATGCCTGAAAATAAGACTTGTCCAGTACCAGCTGTAAGTTTATGAATTAAAGCTATATTTTTTAAATATTAGCACATTTTTGACGAGACGTGTTAGCTTAGTTTGTTACGTGCCTTTGTCAACCGTCCAACCCGGTCCAACAGGTCGAGGGTTCGAGTCTCGGGGTGCCGTAATTTGTAGCTGCCATGTTTCTCATTGTGCCGGATAGTGGCGACAGATTCGCAACCTATCACACTGGGACTCAACATAAACATGCGAACCTTGTGCGACACCTCTGCCAACCCGTTCGAGGGATTACGGCGTGAGTTTATGTTTATGTGAGTCTATGTATGTTATGCACATTAATTCCATCTCACAAAGACCTTACGGGTACAGTTGTGATGAAGCTTGTAAATGCATGTATTTTTGTGTGCGTGTGGTCTTTACTGAGCGAGCTCTACATTACGCATACTGATACATTCAAATTCAAATTCATTTATTTCGTCCACGGTACTTTGGCTACATACAAAAGATGTTGTGGCAATATAAAAGAGTTATTGCGCAGTCAATTGGCATACGAAAGAAATTTCATAAAAATATATAATACAAACAAAATAATAAAAAAAAAACAATTAACAATTAAGATTATAGTTAATATAAAATAAAATAAGTAAAGTTAAATGTCAAACAATAATAATAAATTATAGTTAAATAGTATTAATAACTTAAATGTAAAAAAATACAAATAATTAATAATAAACAAACAGATTTCGTAAGATCGAAAGACGTACGAAAATTTGATCCAAGACTTACTGCATATTTTATACACTTTCTAAACAAACCTGTACAAATATCAGCTATACCTAGTTCCCGAAACATAAAATTGCTTAAATTGGCAACGATTACGCTTCAAATTGCGACTATGGTATGGTATGGTCTGGTAACCTCTGATAATTTTAATTTTGTCGTTTTACTTGCAGGGTCTCTACAACTTAACTCATTTGGTCATACACCTAGGTTCCCGATATGTGTGGCCGTTTGAGAGGTGTAAAGTTGAATGGATAATTCAACTTTATACAAATTTAAAGGGTATTCCATTTTAACGATAAAAAAAGAAAAATCGAAGAAACATTCCAAGAATTTAACATTGAAAGGAAAAATAAAAGATTTATGCTATTCTATTAAAATGATGCAAATTTGTCTTTTTTTTTTGTGCTCATCTGAAATGGAAAATTACATTTACAACAATTGTTTTAAAAAACTAGTTTTAGGGTGGTGGTAATATTGAACCAATTATAAGAATAAAATAAAATAAATTAATTCTTGTTAATTATTACATACAATTTTTAAGTAGCGCCTAAGATTTTTTTAATATTATATTAGAACATTATGCATTTTCAATTTGAAGTATCATTTGTTTCAATTTCAAGTATCCCTAATAGTATATGTTCGTATTTTTTTTCAAGGCTGCCAACTGGTGCATTAATTATACTTCCCAACTATATTTTTATGGTTCCTTACGTCAAAACGACCTTGGAAAACAGTCGACTGCTACGCTAGAGGTTCCGGGTTCGATTCCTGTCGTGGTGGCGGGACTTTGTGTCATTTGCAAGACGCATTGTTTCGCTTACCGGTCTTGGATGTTGTATTCTTATCTATATAGATACTACTCAAAACAAAATAAGGGCCACGAGGTATTTTTTCATTTTGGTGTAAATTATTAAACATTTACATATTGAAAGTAGTAAAATATTGAGTCTACAAACTCTTTGATACCTAAACTTTTTAATATTGTAGTATTCATCTAATGCTGGCAACAATTTTAAATATAATTTGATTTAAAATTATTTTTGAAAATTTTGATTCAATTTTCTTTGTCGTTTTGCTTTCCTTAGCTTCTTGGTTTATTAGAAATTATCAGAGTTCATTGATACCTCAAGTCAGAAACATCTTTTGCAATATGCCACAAGCACGCAGGCGTCATATGGACTCGCTGACAGCAACCAGAGCCGTTACAATGATTGAAGAAGGTCATTCGTAGTGATCTGTGGGTTTGCAATTGGGATTTTCTCGAAGAGCTATTCAAAATCTAAGGAATCATTTCCAAGAGACCGGTAGTGTTAGAAGAAGACCTGGTTCGGGCAGAGTTCGCATTACAACAGCTCAAGAGGATCGTTACACTCGATTAAGTGCGCGCCGAGATCGCACAACGACGGCCCGCAAGCTGCAAAATCGTTTACGGCTCACAACGGGTACTCGTGTCAGTGACCAAACTATTCGTAATCGATTGCATGAAGACCAGCAGGCATCAAGAAGGCAAGTTGTCCGTGTTCCATTAACCAGAAATCATCGTGCAAATCGTTTAAGATTCACCCGTCAACATTTGGACTGGGACATAAACCAATGGGGCATGGTGGTCTTCACAGACGAATGCAAAGTTAAATTTTTTAACGACAATCGGCGTATTAGAGTATGGAGAAGACGCGGCGAGAGATTTTCAGAAGCCTGCATCCATGAAGTCGATCGTTTTGGTGGTCCAAATGTAATGATTTGGGGCGGGATAAGCTTACACGGCAAAACTGAGCTCGCTATTTTAAATGAGGGTACTGTTACTGCTCAGCGGTATGTTGAGGAAGTTGTCAGACCACATGTGATCCCATTTGCCCAGCGAGCGGGTCCTGGATTCATCTTGATGCAAGACAATGGTCGTGCACACACGGCTCAAGGGACTCGGTTTGTACTGGAAGCGTCTCAAATTCAAGTCTTGCCGTGGCCGGCGAAAATTCCGGACTTAAATCCAATAGAGCACATGTGGGATCAGTTGAAACGAAGAGTTAGAGACGGTGATCAGGCAATCCACAACCAACAGCAACTCATCAACGCTGTTAAAAGAGCCTGGGAAGAGATTCCAATGGAAAATGTCAGGCATTTGATTGAGAGCATGCACTCCAGGCTTCAGGAGTGCGTAGCGAAACGAGGAGGGCATACTCGATACTAAAAGATGAGCATGGAGTATTTTCTTTTGTTTTTAATTTTATTCATTATTATTGGAATAAGTTTATTGGTCTACACGGTAAAAACAAAATTAGTTTTCGCTATGGAGACAAAAAAATATATACTACTCAAAACAAAATAAGGGCCACGAGGTATTTTGTCTGTACCATGAAAATAATAAAACCAATATATATTTTTTTGTCTCCATAACGAAAACTAATGTGGTTTTTACCGTGTAGACCAATAAACTTATTCCAATAATAATGATTAAAAAGTTTATTTGCTTTTGAAAGAAAAATCACATTTAAGGTTAAAAATAAAAACAATGTAAAGTTACTGAAAACAAAAGAAAATACTCCATGCTCATCTTTTAGTAACGAGTATGCCCTCCTCGTTTTGCTACGCACTCCTGAAGCCATTCCATTGGAATCTCTTCCCAGGCCCTTTTAACAGCGTTGATGAGTTGCTGTTGGTTGTGGATTGCCTGATCACCGTCTCTAACTCTTCGTTTCAACTGATCCCACATGTGCTCTATTGGATTTAAGTCCGGACTTTTCGCCGGCCACGGCAAGACTTGAATTTGAGACGCTTCCAGTACAAACCGAGTCCCTTGAGCCGTGTGTGCATGACCATTGTCTTGCATCAAGATGAATCCAGTACCCGCTCGCTGGGCAAATGGGATCACATGTGGTCTATCAACTTCCTCAATATACCGCTGAGCAGTAACAGTACCCTCATTTAAAATAGCGAGCTCAGTTTTGCCGTGTAAGCTTATCCCGCCCCAAATCATTACATTTGGACCACCAAAACGATCGACTTCATGGATGCAGGCTTCTGAAAATCTCTCGCCGCGTCTTCTCCATACTCTCATACGCCGATCGTCGTTAAAAAATTTAACTTTGCATTCGTCTGTGAAGAGCACCATGCCCCATTGGTTTATGTCCCAGTCCAAATGTTGACGGGTAAATCTTAAACGATTTGCACGATGATTTCTGGTTAATGGAAAACGGACAACTCGCCTTCTTGATGCCTGCTGGTCTTCATGCAATCGATCACGAATAGTTTGGTCACTGACACGAGTACCCGTTGTGAGCCGTAAACGATTTTGCAGCTTGCGGGCCGTCGTTGTGCGATCTCGGCGCGCACTTAATCGAATGTAACGATCCTCTTGAGCTGTTGTAATGCGAACTCTGCCCAAACCAGTTCTTCTTCTAACACTGCCGGTCTCTTGGAAACGATTCCATAGATTTTGAATAGCTCTTCGAGAAAATCCCAATTGCAAACCCAGAGATCGCTGCGAATGACCTTCTTCAATCATTGTAACGGATCTGGTTGCTGTCAGCGAGTCCATATGACGCCTGCGTGCTTGTGGCATATTGCAAAAAAGATGTTTCTGACTCGAGATATCAATGAAATCTGATAATCTCTTCCCAGGCCCTTTTAACAGCGTTGATGAGTTGCTGTTGGTTGTGGATTGCCTGATCACCGTCTCTAACTCTTCGTTTCAACTGATCCCACATGTGCTCTATTGGATTTAAGTCCGGACTTTTCGCCGGCCACGGCAAGACTTGAATTTGAGACGCTTCCAGTACAAACCGAGTCCCTTGAGCCGTGTGTGCATGACCATTGTCTTGCATCAAGATGAATCCAGTACCCGCTCGCTGGGCAAATGGGATCACATGTGGTCTATCAACTTCCTCAATATACCGCTGAGCAGTAACAGTACCCTCATTTAAAATAGCGAGCTCAGTTTTGCCGTGTAAGCTTATCCCGCCCCAAATCATTACATTTGGACCACCAAAACGATCGACTTCATGGATGCAGGCTTCTGAAAATCTCTCGCCGCGTCTTCTCCATACTCTCATACGCCGATCGTCGTTAAAAAATTTAACTTTGCATTCGTCTGTGAAGAGCACCATGCCCCATTGGTTTATGTCCCAGTCCAAATGTTGACGGGTAAATCTTAAACGATTTGCACGATGATTTCTGGTTAATGGAAAACGGACAACTCGCCTTCTTGATGCCTGCTGGTCTTCATGCAATCGATCACGAATAGTTTGGTCACTGACACGAGTACCCGTTGTGAGCCGTAAACGATTTTGCAGCTTGCGGGCCGTCGTTGTGCGATCTCGGCGCGCACTTAATCGAATGTAACGATCCTCTTGAGCTGTTGTAATGCGAACTCTGCCCAAACCAGTTCTTCTTCTAACACTGCCGGTCTCTTGGAAACGATTCCATAGATTTTGAATAGCTCTTCGAGAAAATCCCAATTGCAAACCCAGAGATCGCTGCGAATGACCTTCTTCAATCATTGTAACGGATCTGGTTGCTGTCAGCGAGTCCATATGACGCCTGCGTGCTTGTGGCATATTGCAAAAAAGATGTTTCTGACTCGAGATATCAATGAAATCTGATAATTTCTAATAAACCAAGAAGCTAAGGAAAGCAAAACGACAAAGAAAATGGAATCTAAATTTTCAAAAATAATTTTAAATCAAATTTTATTTAAAATTGTTGCCAGCATTAGATGAATACTACAATATTAAAAGTTTAGGTATCAAAGAGTTTGTATACTCAATTTTTTACTACTTTCAATATGTAAATGTTTAATAATTTACACCATAATGAAAAAATACCTCGTGGCCCTTATTTTGTTTTGAGTAGTATATATTGGTTTTATTATTTTCATGGTACAGACAAAATACCTCGTGGCCCTTATTTTGTTTTGAGTAGTATAGTTTATACCATATCCTGCCTGCGATACAAGATTATATCTTAGTACGGAGCTGAGTCAACGTGTATGTCGTGATTATTATTTTAAAAAGGAGCTAATATATCATCACTGTTTTTAATATATTAGCTCCCTCCCCTAACCTCCCTTCTCATTTCTCCCTTGATTCGCTGCTAAAGCCAATGTTATTACCGGTACGGGAGGTATAACTTATTTACCCATACATGGGCAACACATTGGCGGTGCTCTTGGCGTTCTAGACTGATGTCTAATGCCCTGATGGGCATAGTCGTGTCAATAATCACTTTCAATCAAGTGTACCATCTGCTTGTTTCCCCGTGGAGTTGTATAAAGCCAATCTCGCTTTAAATTGTTTGTTTTCATGTCAGATTTGATTTTCTATCATCTTTAAATACCGTGACATTGCACAAAGATACAAATCAAAAATTGAAACATATTTGATGAAAGCTATTATTAAACAATACGGTATTTTTCATTTGTCGTAACATCTCACCTTTAGTGACCTACTCGTGCACAAAGTACCAAAACAAGGTTGAAGGGAAGATGATAATTCGTATTTTATACTGTTTCTTCTTTCTTTATTTCGTATACACAAATGTAAGTGAATAATTTCCTACATTTTTTTCTAGTTTAAGCATATCCTTTTTGTATCTTACGAGTACATACGGGTGCTAAATTAAAAAGAAAAAAATTGACGAAGACCTTGATGGAGCAGTGGTGAAACCAGCCGACTGCTATGTTAGAGGTTCCGGGTTCGAATCCCGACGGGGACAGAACTTAACGTTATTTGCAAGACGCATCGTTTCGTTTACCGGTCTTGGATGTCGTATTCTTATCTAAGTAGTTTATTGTTGTTGCTTAGCACTTGCGATACAAGATTATATCTTAGTGCAGGGCTGAGTCAATGTGTGTGCTGTGATGTGGCTATTAATATTGGGTAGTTAAGTCTTTTGTTAAGGACTTTTCTTGCTATTCACTCCACACTAGACTCACACTAAGCTATGAAATGAGTGAGAGGTGGCTTTTCGTCTCTATAAATTTGAGAAAATGAAGATTTAACTACCCACATTAATTGCAAGAAGAAAAATTAAGCAGCAGAATATAACATTAGAAAAAAGCGATGTAAAATAAATAAAAAAATGTAGTTTTATTAATACAGGCTCTTACTGTCGTTCCGGAGCAGGCAAGAGCAGAATATGTAAACCCAAAATATGCTGAAGATGCTAACCTGACGGTGACAAGATTCTCCAGAAAGGACAAGTACGCCTTCCATATTTACGGCAGGATTCTGCATCCATGGGGAAACAATATCACGGTTCGTAGAAGAAACCAGAAGAAATGTCATCCGTTTGACAAGCCCGTGACATCTCCAACATTTCCTTTCCTATCTAAGCTAAGTATCGGTAGCATTTCCAAGTATCATTGTCTTACAATTTATTAAAAAAAAGTGGTGACCTTTTCAGAGTTCTGTACCCAAAGGGTGAGACTGGGACCCTATTACTAAGCCCCCGCTGTCCGTTTGCCAGCGGGCTCTATCCGGCTGCATATTTTTTTTTTTTTTGGGATTGTCATTTTCTTTTGCCGCTATGACAAATCAGATGATAACAACATAAACAAATTAAAAATTAAAGGGGCTCCCTATCTAAACATTAATTAGTTAATGTTTATTATTGAATGTAATTTTTAGATAAACATTCTTGTTACACACATACATACATATACGCCATAATCCCTTAAGAGGGGTTGACGGAGGTGTTACACACCGCATTACGCATGTCTATGTTGAGTCCCAGTGTGACAGGTTGCGAAACTGTTGCCACTATCCGGGCACAATGAGGAACATGGTAGCTACAATGTACGGCAACCCGAGACTCGAACCCTCGACCAGTCGGGTCGGATCGGTCGGTTAACCAAGGCAATTAACAAACTGAGCTACCACATTCTATATGGTACGAAAGCCATCAAATGCCAGTCCGACTTGCACTTTACCGGTTTCATTTTAGTTAGCAACCCTTTACCCTTAAATTGTGTCAAATTTACATTTTATACATCAACAAACAAACAGACAGTTCTCCTGCTGGAAAGTGACACCGTCCTCTTTTGGTACTTGACGTCTGAGAACGCCGAGACTAACGTCAATGCGTTGCCGATGTCGAGGTGAAAATTTTATACCATATAATTTATGTTTTTCAGGTTGACCTTATATTCTACGAGTTCCTCCGGAACGAGTTCCGACGCAGTTTCGTTGAGATGCACTTCAAATTGTGTGACTTGATTAACTACGACCCATATATTGGGAAAACTCTATTCAGAGCTATGGGCCTTTCGGAAAGTAAATGTCCCTTTCCAGCCGTGAGTAAACATAGCAATTTCTTTTGTAGAGAAGAAGACAATCATGTGAGCTTAAAGCCTACAAGTGTCTATTAAAAAGCTGACTTTAAGGCACTTGTAACTGAGGTGTTAAAATATTTCTCAATAATAGAAAAGAACTAAAAAATTAATAACTTTATTTTTAATGTGCCTTTAAATCCTGATAAACAAAGAAAATTAAGAGTAGAATTGGTGGTAAGTCCTATAAATCTGGTTTAGTGCACGATAAAAAAAAATGCAACTAGCCCCCCTCCTCCTCCCCTTTTAATACGCTGGTGGCTAGAAGTGAACCCAAAAAACTATTTATATACCTGTGTTTCGCGATGTTCCTTTAAAAAATCTTATATTTCCAGGGTTACTACAATTTAACTAACTTAATCATAAACCTTGGATCGACTTTCGTCTGGCCATTTGAGCGATGCAAAGTTGAATTGACATTGAAACAACTGCCTACCATGGACGTGGTAGCAAACGCATCAACAATTTTGAGTTTGAAGAATGAAAAAAAAAAGAAGAAAAACAAAAAGAATTGAAAATTTATAAATGAACCTAAAACATTATTTTTGAACATATCCCTACATATTAGAAGCTATTGACGACTCAAATAAAACTAAATTAAAATTTGAAGATACTATGTCAGAACTAAGCCAATTTAAATAAATTTGTTTAACGTATTCATGGATAAAGTAATGATCAAATTAGCTTTGCTCTTGACTTTCTAAGATATTAAGGACATATTCGTGTTATACATGGCGGTATCACTTTCCATAAGGTGAACCGTCAGATTTTTTGCCCATGACGTTGTATTTATTTTTAATTTGCTCATAGTTAGTAGTCTTGATTGAAATTTTCATCATAGACAATCATCTGACATATAATTTTAATTATATCTTCATCTAACTTTAAATCATTCTGAACATCATCATTGTAACAAGCACCAGGATTTATTTTTGTCACTGTATTTACTAAAAAATCAAATATATTATTTATCCTTGTAACCTTATTATTATACAACCTTAAAACGGAAGTGTTTAATATTTAACTTAAATTGACAGATTTTTCCTCTGATCTGTCTATGAAATTGTCCGCGTAGAAATTTTACTTGGTCTTTAAATGAAGGTCAAAATGTAGCCAACGTTTTCCCTCGACATTCAATTTATCTAAAAGCCAAAATTTTTAAAATCAGTTTAGCGATTCAGTCGTGAAAAGCTAAAAGCTAGACCTCCAGCACAACTATTAACTCCATTTTCGAATTTATTTGTTTATTTAACACGCAACAGATAACAGTAAAGAAGGATCATGTTTTTGTTTCCGAAAGCTTTGGTTGTACTGTAGTCCAAAAAAAGCAGTAGTGGTTAAGCCCAGGATCCTTTTTGATCAGAAACATTTATATCGCAAGTTTTAAAATAGTTTCTCTTTACATTTCAATGCTAAATGAAAAAAGCTAAGAAACCATGATTCGTATTTTTCAGTGGCTACTATTGTAAGTACAGCAATAAAAGCAATCCTGAATCTATTGAGTTATATTTCACTAAGCTTATTCTCACAAACAAGCAGTAATCGTTATCTCGGAACAAGCGAAAGCAGAGTATGGGAACCCTAAATATGGTGAAATTTTATAGGAACCAGAGTAAGTCAAGTGGCAGTTATGCTTCCAACTTATGATGGGAGAACTTTATAACCTCGGAGAAACGATATCACCGTTACTAAAAAAACCCATTGTTGATCAAAAAACGAGAAATTTCTTCCAAGGCTAATTAAGACGCAGTCAGTTTAGTCTAAATTCGTACTCAACTTTAACTGTGTTAAAATTTTTGCAACTTTAGAATTTGCCCTAGAGATGAATCAAAATGTGATGCACTGTGCATGCATGTCTTCTGTTTTTGGATAAGTACTTTTTTTATAATTCTGTCATCGTCAACGTGTATCAAAGGAAAATGATTGTTTGGGACAAATGCACGATGGCAAATAAAAAGTCTGTGGAGGCATTAGACACTGGTTTGGTGCTGCGATGATTCTATTATCAGGTGATTTGAATGTGCCAGGAATTCCACAATCAATCCCGGCCGAAGAGCTTAAAGCTCTTTAAAATCGTCCATTTTATGGAAATAAGTCAAAACTCTCAAAATTAATAAGAACTTGCGAGTCGAATTGTAGAACGACCAATCTGGAGTAGATTTTTCCGAACAATTGCTCGATAGCAAAATTTCAGTTGATAGAACTGCACCACACTAGGTTCAAATTTCACATTTTTGAGTCCATTTATGAGCATCGAACTAGCACCTGCATATATATACCGAAAATTTATGTTTGGATTGAAATAAATCCTTCTAGATAAAGCAATGGTGCGTTTTTTCAGTTTGGATAAAGCAACAGATGTCTCTTGGAGTTCCTGCGCCAATTGGAAAACTTTATGTGCAGTGCATCATAGCATCAAAATGGATAGAATTGGAGAAAAAGGTGGGGGAGGGGTCATAATGCAAAAAAAAATTAAACCGCACGGAAAAACATTGGAGTACACATACGCACTATTTCATTTTTTATCCAAAAAATTTTTTACAGCATTCGGTGGCTCTTTGGTTAAAATTCTTGTTTTTGGGTAGAGATGCTATAAAAATGTTATCCGTTTTTTCCGGACGGTTTTTGAGAAATTGAAGGTTCTCCGTTTTTTTTTTTTATCTGTAACCCTATTTTTCAACCCCTACAGGGTTGATAATATTGTATGCTATACATAAGCCATCAGAAACTATTCTGACCTCAAATTTATTATTAATACATTTGTCCAAGTGGAATATATACCAGCTTAACTTCAAATTTTTACATTACGTATGCCTATATACATTTATGCGTATACTATTTGGAATGAAACGTATCAATTTTGTCTTCCATTTATTCAAAAAAATAATTTTCAAATCACTTTTAAGTTTTTTTTTTTTTGAACTTGAAATGGTATAACTCTTGCAACTACTGTTTGCTTGACATTCTTTGCATCTTAGCTGGAATGAACTCATTTAAAAATTACTTAGTCGTTAGATAACAATTTTGCCATACAGAGGTTTCAGAGTTATTGTTATTTACTCGTATCATTTTAACTTGTCGTTTTTAGTGGAATATTTTCCCCAAAGAGCCCGATAACACACAACCGTATTTTGTATTTCAATTACGTCTGCTTTAATGGCCGTGTTCAAGAACCGTAAAATTATTGACAAATATCTAGATCGATAGATATAATCGAAATGTTTATAAAGTTTAACCGTTTTTCATATCAACTCATTCGCATTTTAAATATATATAAATAAAATTGTTTAACAACAATACAATGATTAGTTTTTTCCAGAGTCTTCTGTTATTGTGTTTTGTATATACTAATGTGAGTATCACTCATAACCGAATGAGTGTGACGTCAAAAATGAAGTACTACTGAAAACCCCGAAGAAGTAGTATCAATCGAACGAAAAACGCGTAAAAATAAAGGTAATAATATGCTTTTACACCAACAGGCTGTCATTGTGGTACCGGAACAAGCAAATATAGAACATGTAAACCCAAAGTACGCAAGGGATGCCAAGTTTTCAGTGACCAGAGTAAGCCGACGGGACAGTTACTCCTTCAACCTATATGGAACTATTTTACATCCATGGGGAAACAACATCACTGTACGTACATAAAATCACATTGTTAAGAACGACTGAAAATGAACTGTAGAAGAAGTAAAATGCCCGACATACCCACAGCAAAGTAAGTTTAAGTGGAGATGGGCTGACCAATATTATCAAGAACTGATGAGCGTTTGGGTGATTAGCGAACATGTGGCGGAAGGCGTAGTGTAGGACTCCAAGAGTAGAATTGACGGTAGTAGGACGAAAAAGGCCCAAGCTCGCTGCATATGAAATATGTCGGGTTGAAGGGGCTAAGTGTAACAGTGGATTCCTTTCTGAAAATAGACATTGATATGATGATAATAGTTTTACACGAAATCAAACCTCTTTTACTAAGTGTTGAAGCTAAGCTCTGCCGAGTGAGGTACATTAGAATTGTGACATAATTTTAGGAGTTTGTACCCAAAGGGTAAAAACGGGACCCTATTACTAAGCCTCCACAGTCCGTCCGTCCATCCGTTTGTCAGCGGGCTGTATCCCATGAATCATAACAGAAATCTTGAAACGTCCAGAGAAAGTCTATTTCTGTTGCCGCTATTACATACAATACGAAAAAAAAGGAAATTGAAAATTAGAGGGGACTCCCATACAAGAAACGTGTCATTTTTAGTTGGTTTGCTTTCTCTTGCTTCTTTTACGAAATTATCTAAAATCTAATTGATCTTTAAGCTTACAGATATGTTGGAATCCATCATGTGTATCCCATTCGCATTTTGCAACAAAACCTTTTCAGTGGAACCTTGTCATTTTAGGTTGACCTGATATTCTACGAATTTCTCCGGAATGAGTTTCGACGCAGTTTCGTGGAGATGCACTTTAAATTGTGCGACCTAATCAACTCAGATCCCTTTATTGGGAAAACTTTATTCAACGCTTTAGGCCTAAAGGATCATAAATGCCCTTTTCCAGTAGTAAGTGTTATTTTGAATTTATGAGACGAAGTGAAATGATTAATCAAGTCAGCAATTTGCTTCTGCAATTTGATATATAATGATGGCGGCGTTTGTTACTGGAAGTTTACATGTTATGACTCGATTGGTGCAGTTTCACTGATGAATGACTTATACGTTGTAAGTACCTCTGAAAGTTTATCAAGCCGCTAGCTTTTGATGAGAGTTTTTAAGAATCAGTACCATCATCAACATTTAAGTCACAAATCAAGATAAATTACTAAATTTCGTTAATTTTAATGTTGTTTACCATTCCAACTTGATCATTCGTGTTGCAGGGTTTCTACAATCTAAGTAACATGATCATCGACTTTGGTACGAACTTTGTCTGGCCATTTCAGAAGTGCAAAGTAGAAGGGACACTAAAACAAACACCCACTAAAGAAGTCGTTGCAATCGGATATGCAATAATAAACTTAAAAGCTGAAAGAAAGAAGAAAACAAACAAAAAGAAGTCTTCCATTAACCGAAGGGTCTGATTTGTCACAAATTAAATTTCAGGAACAACCGGTTCCAGAACTTTGCTTCGCTTTTTGTCATTATTCTTTTACCATCTCTTGCAGCAAATAAAGCATCTAGCTATGTATCTCTTTTACTTGTTTTCATTAAATTTGATGCCGGGTTCCAGGACAGCCAGTAGGGTGTCCAGGCCTAGTCCGTGTCTCATTGCACAGCTGCATTATTCGTTGATTCATGAATCAAAGAACGCCACTGTTGATCCTGGTGAATAGGACTTATTGTGGTGGAACAGATTGACTCATTTCATCTAGATTATTTATAATAATGCCTACAAATTTAAATAGTTTGGTTCAATGCCAGTCGATGATTATGTTAGTACGAATAATTTACATTACCAAATTAGTCATTTTAAACATTTCATCTATGCTGAGGCAAAAAGGGTTATATGTTTACATCACAATATAATATATTCATAACACTTCAAACCAAAATGGATAGGTAACATGTAGTTAATAGATTAAAAAAATCTAAAAACCCTAGTTTTTAAATGTCCTAAAACTAAGAAAATAACCCTACGGGGCTGAAAAAGGGGCCACTCAAAACGTAGGGGCGTATATTAGTTAAGGGATTATTAATGGGATATATTTACATGATGTGGATAGATCGTGGGTGTAATTTGCAAAGATACGCCCCCAAGTCTAATCTATTTATTATTTTTTCTGCCTCAAAAGTCACTCCATAAAAAATTTATCAAAATCGGACCAGTCGTTTTATAGTTGTCAATTGCATTGTCATTGGTTTTGAAGCTACCCTGAAAATTTCAGCCTGCTACCTTATCGGGAAGTACCTCAAAATTGAGTTGCAAAAATCCAACCGGAACGACAAACAAACAAACAAACAAGAAAGTGAGTGTATAAAAACGTGGGAAAAATATATTACATACAATAAAATTATCGTGAATAATGTGTCATGTCAAAAAAACATAAGCAAACAACAAACAGTGAGGCAAATGGCCGCTACGCCAACGATTTCAGAAAATGAAAATCATCAGAAATGGTTAATATCGCTCTTTTAGGTCAGCAGACAGTATATTTAGTTAGAAGGTAAGATTGTTTGAGCTATTTAATATTAATAGCAGTATCGGTAAGTTTTATAAAAGAATTTAGTTCAAAATAAACAAATTTATAGTATATATTAACGAAAAAAATTACGGGTCGATTTGAAAACCTGCTCCGTTTTTGCTATTTCGTCGGGAAAAAAAAGAAACGCATTTATACGCAAGAAAAAGGAAACAAATAATTAAATTACTTTGACATACAAAATTAAGAAATGTCAACAAATAGTAGAAACCCGACAAAAAAGTAAAAAAGTAAAGTTTATGCCGGCAGGAAATCGAAATGATTTTATTTAACATACCTCTAATGATGATGAAAGTTTCCAAACTATGATGAAGCTGTCTTTTAAAGCTAAGATCCAATGATCCTCGACGGGTCAGTGAAGCAGAGCGACCATGCGGTCGACTGCTATACAGCACTTTCGCAAGAATTAAAACAAAAATTATAGCCGCATAAAAAACATCGCTTGAAGATAAATACAAAATAATGACGGTACATTTATTAATGAATCGATTTGGTAAAAATATCATTACATTGTCATTACGTCCGTCTACATTGAAATAGCTATATATTTTGAACATACTGATAATTAATTCGACATTATCTTTCAGCCTTATAGTTAAAATGTACTTAGCGTTCACATGGAAGAGATACTGTGGTAGATATTCAGCCTGCACACACTTGTTTCTGTTTGCGATGTCGAAATTATTTAATCTAATACTGTTTTTACTATCCCTTCCTCTTGGACATGTAAGTAAAAAAATATTTTACCAAAACCTCTGCATGGGCAACGCTTTGCCATTGCTCTTGGCGCTGTAACACATCAAGATCATTGCCACCGTGTCAATAGATTGCAGTGTCACTTTCCATCAGGCGAACCGTGCCCTTGACTTTATAAATTAAAAAACCGCATGGAGAAAGTGCTATAACATATAGATCACCTCTTTCTATTGAAAGTTTCTGACGATAGATTTTTAGAACAGACAAGATCTGGGTCTGGATTTTGCTAGCATGCTAAATAATGCTACATAGCGTGGGGGACGGCATATTTCTCTCCCTATCATAAAACCTATGTCGCGCTCCTAAAGTTCAGTCGCACCTCTCGCTCTAAAATCGAACATTTTGAATACAAACAAAACAAACTCGATTTTTTTTATGTTCAAATGTTCGTACATCCGATACTCTTGTATCATCCAACTGTGAGAACTGACCAAAAACACGGGTGCAACTGATTTATCAACACAGGCTTTGTTGCAAGGCTGGCATTACATTGACCTGTGTCTTGTTTCACAGCTTTGCCACGAGCAGGCGTTCGTTCACACGGCATTGTACTGCACGTTTTCGAAGCTCAAGTAATGATGGTTAAAGAAAGACCATTATAATTAGATCCCATTACAAACGTATTCGGTTTTTCGTCGTCCAAGTTACGCTGGACCTTTATTTATTTTTTAGACAAAGTCATCATAACTTGAGCTAACATGTTGACTACGAGTGAATGGGGGCACCATTACAAATTAATTTAAAATAATTAATGCAGGTGTATTTAAATTGCAGAGTTTCCGTTATTTGATCCCTGTTAAAGCTGAACTATTGAACGGGAATGAGAATTATGTACGGAATCTGTCGTTCTTCCTGGAGCGATACGAGAAGCGGGGAAGCGATGTGTTCTTCTTTAACATCATAGGAGAGAACTTGCATCCATGGGGAAACAATATCACGGTGAACTTTTGTCTTTTTTTTATTCGTTGCGCCTAACAAAGCCAATTAGCCACAATAGTATGGGGATGCAGATGCAAAGACACAAAATGTCAAAATAATTTGCTTGTGAATTCAACCGTCAGTTATGACGTATTCCATTCTAATACCAGAAAACCAGACTAATGAGCGGCCATGTTTTAAATAACAGAAAACTTGTCTGAGACCTGTGTTTAAATTAATAAAGAGGTGTAAGGAGAACTTGCTAAGCGGTCATTTTAGGGGTTCGGTTAGTACCACCTTCCTCTCCATTTCTGCCGTGAAGCAGTTCTTTCTATTTCGGTACGAAGGATTGGAGAGCCAGTGTAATTATTGGCATGGTCACATCTTTACCTTTACTTGGGAAACGCATAGGCGGTGCACTTAGCGTTCCACGACATTAGGATCGCTAAGAGCAGCATCGTCGCGGTGGCAATTTCCATCAGGTGAACCGTTCACATAAAAATTGTCAAAAACTAAACACCATAAAGTGTTACATTGAATTAATTATATATAAACAGATTTATTTTGTAATATTTAACTCATATTTCAGATTAATCTAGATATCAAAGAGTATAACAAAGAAAATAGTTTTTTAAAGATGCGGTTCAAATTATGCGATTTACTGGGCAAAGATCCTTTTCTGGGCAAAACTTTAGCGAAAGCAATGAATTATAAGAATTTCGTCTGCCCTATTCCCGCTGTAAGTTATTTCTGTATTAATTATAATTATACCATATTTTTATTTTATTTTATGGCAACATCATATGGTGAGCTGTACTCAACAATCTATACTAATATGATAAAGCGGAAAGATTTGATTATTTGTTTGATATGCTCAGAACCTACTGTACCGATTTGAAAAATGATTTGACCACTAAAATCGTACATCATCCCTGATGATCTTACGACTACGGCTACCCGTGCGAAGCCGGGATGGGACATTAGTAATTATATCACTTTAATAATGTATCATAATTTTTTTTGGATGCATCAAGTTTTGATGTAAAAATAATAAACACATCACGACACACATTGACTCACCCAATAGTAAGATTGAAGAACTGTGTCGCAGGTACTAAGCAACGCTTTGGTATAAATTACATACATAAGAATACTACATGCGAGACCGATAAACAAAACAGTGGATCTTGAAAATAACACAAACGCCGCACTCCGCACTCGCCGGGAATCGAACAAGGAACCTTTAGCGTAGCAGTCGGCCGTTTACACCACTGACTGCGGCACATAGGCGATTTTGATAACCTTGTAGGGGCTGCAGGGAGCCGGTGGATACAAACGACAAAAAATCACTTCGATTAGAAATATTTGAGGGGGAGACAAATGTCCAAAACACCGTCTTCCAGCTCATGATGATGATATTGCTTTCAGATGCACTATCAGCTTCGAAACATGTCACTCAACCTGGGCAACATAGTGTGGAAAGTTCCAAGGCTTAAGATCTATATTTTCTTAAAGCACACCCCATCACAAGACACTGTCGCAACTGGCTTCGGGGTATTTGAAATTAAGGACATTAAAAATGGGAAAAAATTAACAACCTAGTAGAATTACACAGAATGAGGCACTACTTCTTAAAAACTACAAAACACTTGTATATTAATCTGTATTATTTATGTTTTTCTGTATGTTAAAAGAGAATTCAGTCAATTTTCACCTGATGGGAAGCGTTGAGGAGACTGAAGAACCAGGCTTATCTGGTGCCTATAAATCGCGTTCACTAATTCTGTATATTTCATCAATAATCGTGGATTTCCATCACAGAGACCTTATGCTTCTTTGCTATTAGCTTTTCTTGTAAAAACAGATAACAATGTGTTTAATATTCGGACTAATCTACCTTTATCAATGTAATTTCTTTGTTGATGTTCATTAAAATATATATAAAATTATGCATATACCTGCTCTAATCACTCATGTAATTCCTATTTGAGTAACCATCTCGAACAGAAATACATTAAGATTAAGTCCCAAGCAAAGCTTGAAAGCTGATAAGATTAAAATGGAAATTAGCAGTAAATTAGCGGTAGCAGAAAAAAAGGCAGGGTTCGCATTAATTTTCAATGAGGTTCCTTAGGAATAAAAACACAAATCTCAGCAATACTCCACCACCATGTTTAAGTACTGGGTGAAATTCTTCAGGATTAACACTTCCTCCCACTCAGACTTAAGTTTAATCCGACAACCCAAAACAAAGCTTATATGCCTGACATAACCGTTGTCTAACTCTTACAATTGCTGATGCAGAGAAATACCTACCTTGGCTGCATTCGAATAAGGACCTTACGACCTTTGGCTTTGTGAATACCTTGTAGTTTAAAGTTCAAACGAAATTGTACCCTATAACAACAGAATTAGGGTTTGTTTCTGTGTTCATTGTGTGCAAGCAGGTGCCTCTGTAAGTGAGGATTAGGGTTTGTTCACAACTACTCCGTGACGTCATCGACTTAAGCTCAAAACGTAAAGGCCTGTTCACATGATCACTAATTGACTACCAAAGTCTCAAGTGTCTTGTTCGGAGGTAATGAAAAAGTGCTAATTATTATATTCTCAATCTGTTGTCTGCTAATATTATTGTCACTCATTGTAGAATGTTTAATTAGGTTTGAAATGTAAAAGTGCTCTCGAGCGAATCTAAAAGTAATTTTGTTTATATTTCATTTTAATTGATAATAGATTTTGGGTAAGCAGCAAGTATTTCACGTTTGTTAAGATTTCGTACGATAAAAGGAAAAACCCTTGCTATTGTTACTCGGCTGTGTTAAGGCATGTCATGACCAAGGAATTAATTAACCTAACTTAAAATAATCACCACATCACGACACATCTTGTATCGCAGGCGCTAAGCAACGATATAGTATAAATTACATAGATAAGAATACAACATCCAAGACTGGCAAGCGAAACAATGTGTCTTGCAAATCAAACAAAGTTCCGCCCCGGCCGGGATTCAAACCCGGAACCACTAGTCTGTGTGTGTTTATAAGCTACTTCTTCAAAGCTATTGTTTTCACATTAGTACTCGTAGCAAAATCATTACGGGATGAAGCGGTAAATTTCACCTTCTATCTGCACAGGCAGGATCAGAAGGGCGCAGTAATTTGAAAATTTGATCGTATTCGATTAGCATTAGGGCGCGCGCACGGTGCAGTGGAAGTGCAGCGGGGGGAGCGGCGAATGCGAGGGGGGCGGTCGCCCCAGCAACGAGCTCGCCCGGGCGGGCGGCAAATACACAGAAAGGACAACCTGCGGATGCAACCAAGCTTCTGCGTTTGCGATAGAAGCAATAGTCATCAGTAAAAGACGTCAATTGCTAATCCTCTCTCAAAATATTTCCGATTGCAGCGATCCTGTGTCGCTCCCTCAAATGGCTATTGTGAAACCGGGTAAATATTATAACTTTTCCATGTTAAATCTAAATGGGAACAATGGTGGCGGTAAAAATAATTTTCAGATGATCATGCTTCTTACAAGAGCTTAATCTCTAAATTAAGCTGAAATAGTGAAACATAACCATTTTGTGATTAATTATTCGCTTGCTGCAGCAGCAAGAAGCAGAGAAAGCATATCAAAACACACAATAATTAAATTAAAGCGGAAACTTTTGTTCATCGAGTATTTTCCAGGGCTTGCAAACAACCTTAGGGACCTAGAGCTGTGTTGAAGGCAACTGCTTAGAAAACTTAAGTGACATTTCACCAAAGATGAGTGAAGTTGTAAGTCTGAATCGTCATTGCTCTCGCCCGGGCCAATATACTTTCAGGGTATAAACACCCCCTTACAAAGCTCCCTTTGAGCACCCACATTCGAATTCCAACCTTAACCAAACGGCAACAGCTCTTAAATTCCAACACCACGAAGATTCAAAATCGAATCGACTTGTGTGCTATGCAGAATAGAATACGGTTTGCTTTGCCAATGTTAATTCGGTTATTTCTAAGTTAGGTGGTGGCATTGAAGGAATTTGGGATTTAGGTTGGGGGTTTTTAGAGTTCTTTTTTGTTTGGTGCATGGTTGCTGGGTGGGTGAAGGGTGGAAGGGAGCCCATTCATAATCGCGAGCCTGTCGAACGCTCAGGTGGCTTAGGTTTTAGATTTATAGCGCGGAAGAGGGATTGTTTCATAAAAATTATAAGCTCTGAATTTGTCTGGCTTTACAACAGGAACGTTACCTGGCGCGAGATAGCTTCTTAACGTGGAACATTCTCTTTTCACTTACCTGAGAACAAAAAACAAAATACATAACCATCGTATCGGTTGAAAAATAACAAGGAAATGTATAAAAATGATATACACACAGACATAAACTCACGCCGAGATCAATCGAGAGGAGTTGGCAAAAAGAAAGATATCTTAACTATATCACTCTTTAGATAAAGCTAAAAAAGTAAAGTTTCCATGACAATCGGTACATACTATTATTATTATTCTCCCTTGCAACACCAGGCGTATCTTTCGCACATTGGCAATCTAGCAAAAACCATTTTCTTTTTTCAATGCACAATAAAAACATAGCACAACCCAATAACTGGTACCAATATTTATACTAGCAAATACACCAGCAGTAGGTGTTGGTGGTACATTGACATTCTATTTCCATATATGTATATACACTTTTATGTAGCAGGTAGTTGGAGAAGTTAGTTTAAATGAAAAACTCCGAGCCTATCTGAAACTCGCCACATCTCCGTTTTACGATCGAAAGTTACGGGAGAAGTAGCGTCGGAACTGACTATTAAATCCACCCTAGATGAAGCCCATAAAAAGAAACCACCAGGAAACACCTTCGACCCTATTATCTAAGCCGTAAAGTTCAATTCCGTGGAATAAATGGTAATGATGAATTCTCCTGCGTTTTCTTCGGTGACCGCCATTTTGAGATCGTAACGTTCCCTTGGCTTTGTTTTAATGGGCAACAGGTGAAATTAAATGTCTCATTGTAGTTTATTTATCGGTATTGTATATTGCAATAGGACTTAATTATAGCATTAATAGAAACACTTCGTTATATACGGGTTAATTAGTTTAGTTTTTTTTTACAGAGAAGCACAATTTTTTTATTTACTTTCAAAACAACGCACAAGACATAAGGCAAATATGGCATATTATTATGAAAGGATTAAATATTAACAAAAAAAACGGTGCTTTTTCAGTAGTTATATGTATTTGTATAGATATAAAGATAAAAAATTTAATTGAGATTATTTTCGGGATTTTTTTTTACTTTTCGAGTAGAACTTTTATCACATAACAAATAAAATTCACATCTTACGTTCAAATAAACTAAACATAAAACCAAAACCCTCTGCATTTAAAATGGATTGGTCCCCATTTTAATCCTGCCGTCAATAAACCGTATTCAACTTCGAAGTAGAGGCATTAACATATTAAAACGCAGCCGCAACCGGCTGTTTTCTTTACTATCAACAAACTAACTCTATACCTACATTATCCTAGCTGAAAAAAACCCATCAGATAAAAAATGTCAATGCCCGCGATCCGACGATAACGCCCGTGACATCCCAGCATACATATAGCAGTCATTTGTTACGACAACCGAAACCGGACTATCTCTGTAACACAGTCAAATCGTAGGACCCTACTACCTCATTATTTTTACAAGGAATAAAGTTTATCATCTTCTCCTCGGATTTTCTTGAGACCTCATTCTAATTCTAAATTTTTAGCCAGAAAGAAAATGGTGACAAATAATAGATTAGTTTCAACCTACCTCAATTTGAAAAGGGTAAAGAGAAAACTTAATGCTTTCTATTAAATTAAATTACTACACAGTATAAAATAAAGTCGCGTCCCGCTGTCTGTCCCTATGTATGCTTAGATCTTTAAAAATACGCAACGGATTTTGATACAGTTTTTTAACTGATAGAGTGATTCAAGAGTCAGGTTTATTTGTATACAATACATGCATAACATCCGTGCAAAGCCAGGTCGAGTTGCTAATATTTAATAACATAAAGATGAACTCTTGTAATTTGAAAATTAAACACATAAAAATGTAAATGTAACAAAATATAAAACGCCTCCGTTCAGTTATGTAAGCGTGGGAAGCAAATTTATCTTCAAGATTATGATGCTGTAAAAATAACAAAACATTATTGAGCTATAAATCCATTGTTATTTCATAGGCACTATTAGTCTAAACTCATTTTACAACCCGGATTCGTTTACTATTCATCCAAAAAACGATAAAACATCTTTTTAAAATCGTGTAGACATCAAAAGCCTACAGTAAATCATATGTGACCAAATGACCATGGCCAATCAAAATGTATGATTTTAAAGTTAAATCTTCCAAAAAGTGAGATGATTAAGCTAAAATTAATAATTCACAAATAATAATATAACCAGATCACAACACACATTGACTCACTAACAATAAGATTAAAAAATCTTGCATCTAAGGCACTAAGCAACCAGTGGCGGTACTGTCATAGAAGCCCAAAAGCCCGGCTTGCCCCATCAAACTAAAATAAGTTCGCGCTCTTATTCATTCATTAACAAATTAAACGACTTTTTTAAAGCCACCGGAATTGTGGTTTTGCTGACATGTTCGCAAACTTCTGAGTGTTTTGCTGAGCTCGTCCACGCCAGCAAGTCCACAACGGAAGTATGAAGTATATCTCTCGGCTTGTACTAAAACTCGAGGCACGCCACTGTAAGCAACGATATGGTATAAACTACATAGCTAAGAATACAACATCCAAGACCGGTAAACGAAACAATGCGTTTTGCAAATAACACAAACATCCGCTCCTCCCGGGATTCGAACCGAACTTTAGCGTAGCAGTCGGCTGTTTACACCACAGCGCCACCGAGGTCGTCAAAATGAAAAAATAAAATGGCTAAAATATCAAACCATACGAGTATACAAGTAGTTTAACAAAGTAGCGTGGCAATCATTTGACTTCTGCACGAGGTGATGCTGACAGAAGTAATGAATGCATTGGTATTCCAGTCACGTATACTACCATAACGCAAGGAGGGTTCATATCACCACATGTTATGTCGCAGGATGATCGCGAAAACTGGATTGTTTCAAAAATTATATGGAGATTTTTGAAAATCTTAAGTATATAATTCAATAAACCTCCAAGAAACGTTTTGTTTTTTCAAAAATCGTCCGTGTTTTTGCGGAAACCATAGAATTTTTAGAATTATCCGGTTTTTGGAATCGTCCAGCGTCAACTTCCTTTTGCCCATAAAACAATTTAATCCAGAGACTTTTGTATTATTTGATTGTGATTGATTGTTCTATGTGAGCAGCATTGCGGGCTAGTAAGGTACATGGTTGTTTTGTCAAGGGATAATTGAAAAATAATTATGTTTTAACTTGTATATAATATTATTCACAAACAAAACGACACAAGTACGTTTGAGTTGCAATAATTTTAATAACAATAATAAACCTAATAAAAATCATGTGTACAATGGAGTGTGCCCATAGCACTTCTAATAACTTGTATATTGTGACATGAGCTCTATCGCATGCTCTAATATTCGTAAAAAAACATTACTATAGTTGATATACTGACATAAATTACAGAGTCTACGGTTTCTTGCTGGTATCTTCCCCAACTTAAATTATCCAAACCGGTGGTCGAGTCATTTGTAAGAAAAAAGGTTATTTTCATTTTGATTGGATGATCAAAAAGACATCACGAAATTTTTAATCAATTAGACTCATCAGAACCTTTTTGAATGGTCAATTTTTACCGGTGGCCTTGTCAGGGCTGCAGGAAGCTGGCTGGAAGCAAGCCAGCCGAGGATCTCTCCTGTTGGAGATATTTGGAGGAGGTATACGTCCAGTGGACGTCATCAGATTTATGATGATAATGATGATATAGCAAAGTAAATTTACGGGGAAGAATCCGTCAAAATACATCTGTAGTTTCGCGTCTTAGACCCGATCACAATAATATGAATAAATAAAATAAATAACCAGTTTAACAAATGAATTTTGTAGCTTAAGTTTAAGTTTTTATTTATCTAATCACTCCCAGGGTCCCAATGGATTTAGATTTAAATTTTATTTTTCTTTTCACCTAAATCCGAATCATCTTAATTTATGAACCACAATATTTACTAAGGACTCGACAAAACTGTGTGCGTGTGTCAGCTAAGTCGTGAAGGCTGTTTACACGATGTGTTTCTCCAAAACTAACCCTTCCCCTATTTTCATTATAATAAAAAGCTTGCGTTAATTTCGGAACGCCCTATATCTATTTCACTTCTGGATTTCTCTAATTACTTCTTTTAATTCGAAGTAACTATTATTTTGTTCTTGTTTGTTCTAAATATGTTAAAGATGTAACGTTATTTGATTTGTTTAGTTATATTGTTATTTATTTTAATGTTTTTCGCGGCGTCCTTACAGGCCCCATGTTTTAATAAATTTATTTGTATTGTAAGACCTAAATATCTAGCATGGGAGCATATACTCATTTGAATTTGAAATAAAAAAGTTTATCCCCTTAATAACGCAAACGAGTACACCCATGCACCCTTATATAGTCACAAGATACAATATCTAGACAATTAATTAAGCATAAACAGATAACATAAGCTCACGCCGTAATTAAATCCTAGAGAGGGGTAACACAGCGCATTTCGCATGTTTATGTTGAGTCCCAGTGTGACAGGTTGCGAATCAATCGCCACTATCCGGGTACAATGGGGAACATGTCAGCTACAATGTACTGCAACCCGAGACTGGAACCCTCGACCTGGTTGGTCAGTTAACCAAGGCACGTATTAATTAAACAAACAAGCAGCTTCCCTATGTTAAAAGCGTTGCGATGTTTATGATTATGGTAATACAAATAATTGAATCATTTATTAAAACAACAAAGACTTTGCAGGGCTTATTGGACAATGTCTTTGTAATTAAAATCGGGACAAAGGTAAACAGGGGAGCGTTTAGCCGTCCCTTAGTCATAATGAGTAGCCTGGTAGTGGCTTGATCCCCGCCCGAGGCAATACCACGCCCTCTGTATCACTTTAGTATACTTGTATTGTTTTTGCATACTAACACAGTGTAGACTTGCTTTAGAATCTTAATTTATTACTTTAATCTAAAATCAAATCAAAAGTTGATTTGCAAAGGCTTTTCTACAGATCTTTACTACAATTTATTTCTATTTTCATTTACAAAATAGTATATTGTCGGTTGTAAGCTACGCCAAAATTTTACTTTTTAGAGTGAATGATCTCATAAAAAAACGACCTTTTCCGAATTAAATACCTCTAGTAATACTAGTAATTAGATTCTGCTTGACTAAAAATACAGTCGAAACGCAAAACCTCCGTCATTTTCATTTGATAAAATCGTATCGCTTATGTTCAACTACCAGGACTTAACGGTGACCACTAATATGGGAACAACGGGAATCAAAATTAAAAGACCATGTGTCGATTTTTACAAGATTACTCGTCGAAACAAATAGGATTAATACAACGTTCATCGGATTGTTATAATTTACATATGATAGAATTACGTGCGAGATCGTCTGAGTTGGTACCGCCTTCTTTTCTATTCACAACGTGAAGCAGTTCGCTGCGTTTCGGTTCGAACGATTGGAGAGCCAGTGTCATTACAGGGAGCTCGACATGGGTAACGCATAGGCGGTGCTCTTGGCGTTCCACGACATCAGGAACATCGTCGTGTCAATATGGTATCACTTTCCATTAGGTGAACCGCTTGTTTGTCCATGACGCATGAAAAATTAACTGAGCCAATAACGATTGTCTAAAATCTAAATCAAAGCGACTAAAAATGGAATTCAATTCAGATCACACATTCTAAAGGGTTTATTGGTTAGGTTTAACAAAAGAATTAAACTATGACAATGAAAGCATTTTTAACAAACAGGTGTATGGATAACACATACCCATAGACAAAGCCTACTTCTTGACCAATACTAATTTTAAAACTAACTACTATTAATATTGATGACCTCTGTTTAGCAGTGGTGTAAACAGCCGACTGCTACGCTAGAGGTTCCGGGTTCGATCGCGGCGAGCGCGTGACTTTGTGTTATTTGCAAGACGCATTGTTTCGCTTACCGGTCTCGGATTTAGTATTCTTATGCACGTATTTTATACACGTTGCTTAGCACCTGCGACACAAGTTCTTAAAATACTTGAGGGGCTGAGTCAATGTGTGTCTAAATTTCAGGTAAAAATACTAATCATTAAAAATACTATCTATTCTAGCTTTTAAAATATCAACAGTACAGAGAAATCCTTTGAATAGACGAGACACCTGAATTAAGGGGCATTTCAATAAAAAGGCCCACGCGGAGGGTCCTCGAAATCCTCCTTTAGAAAAACAAAAGTCCCCCGTTCGAAGTGTTTGTCATTCTATAATCAAACGTCACGTTATAAGTGGTAGATGGAGGGAGACAAGGGTATACCCCCTCTCTACAAACATCGCTACCTAACCATGGATTAAGGTTTCTTACAGGAAACCGTTTTGTTATCATCATTTCTTTATTTGGAGATAAAACAGTGGATATATTGCAAATAATTGAAAAAAAAAACGCACATTTTATATATAATAAACACGAATCACTTAGCAAATTGTAGGTAAAGTAAAACAAATTGAATATAATAAATTACGACGGTTAAGAGGACGTGGTAGTTCAGTTTGTTACGTGCCTTGGTTAACCGACCGAACCATCCCGATAGGGCAAGGGTTCGAGTCTCGAATGGCCGTAAGTTGTAGCTACCATGTTCCTCATCGTGCCCGGATAGTGGCGACAGTTTCGCAGCCTGTCACACTGGGACTTAACATGAACATGCGATGTTTAACACCTCTGCCTATCCCTCTCGAGGGATTAATTACGGCGTGAGTTATTTGTTATGTAAGAATAAATTAATCATAGTATTAGCTTCAAATTTCAAAAAAGTATCTTTCCATTATAACTAGGCTACCTGGGATATATCGCTTTTTAACTAAAAGGGTGCCCTTAACAATGAATTTAATTAAGTTTTATTCGTCTTATGCTTTGGTCTAAGAACAACAGGTAATCTACGCTTCACAACAAAGAAAGAATATGTAATTCGTCGAATGTCACAAGGCTCAAACACTACGGTAACCACTGACCACACTAAAAATCAAATTTTCACAAAAGAGTATGTATTATACCCAACACATCATTAGTCAAGCAAACTTTATTGTACAAAAACTAGCATAATCTAACATTGAAATCACCTAAGATTTTAACACCCTATAAACTGACGTGATCGTTCCCTCGAGAGGGGTTGGCAGAGGTGTTAAACACCGCATTTCGCATGTTTATGTTGAGTCCCAGTGTGACAGTTTCCGAATCTGTCTCCACTTCATGGCACATATACATGGCAGCTACAATACACTCGAACCCTCGACCTGTCGGGTCTGGTCGGTCGGATAACCATGGCACGTAGCAAACTGAGCTGCCACGTCCTCAACCTAAGATTTTTATATCTCAGAGGAAAGAAATTTGGATCAATAGATGTTAGGAAGGCGATAAATAAACATAATCTTCTGTATTCCCAATAGGTAAAGATGTTTACCTTCCATTATATATTCTGTGTGGTACATAATAAATGAGTTGTATACATAAGGAAGGGGAGGCGTCATGTAATTTATAACTGTAACAAAATGTATAATATATAATTCGTTTACATAAACCGTTTTTACATGAGCAAAACGTTCATACCCATGCTTATAAAAATTATTTATAAAATAATTTTTGCTTTTGAAGTTGTCTTCGAAATTACCTAACTTATTTCAAAATCAACAATATTTATAATGGACTTCTAAGGTGGTAAAAATTCAAGCTCAAAAAATTCAAAACCTAGTATGACGCAATTAGCCAAAAAATATATTATGAAATGTCACTTTGATTAGGGTCTTTTTTAAAATGTATTTCCTTAACGGCTTTGATTTTAATACCATACTGTCAAATCACCAGTAATTATAATTTCTTCATTCTTAAAGATGATGAGATGAAGGTGATAAGATGAACAATGAAACTGATGAATCTGCCAACGGTAACATGCTAGTACGGTAACTGTAGGCTCTAAGGAGTTACTTGGGAGATGACGAAAAGCGCAGCCAAATCGTCGTATTTTACTTTCACAACACTTGTACAGCACTAAAGATATTTACTGGGTAAAACACTAGCATTTTACAAATTAAATTCTGCTGATATATAAGAAAAGACAAAAAAATAAGAAAATTCTAACTGACACTTCCCGTTCCCGCCAAGTAACTCCTGATTAGGGTCCGTTGTAACAGTACTTCACTATTCCATGCTACGAAGTACGTTCGAATAAGGTTGTATTAGTTTTGTCAAGTGTGTACATACATTGTTTCAGTGTGTGTAACCTAAAGTTCGCTCAGTTGACAATCCGCACACTAGAATAATGATCGACACAAATAAAAATAACTAAAGCCGAACAGTCTCCCGGAGACGACATAACTGTAGTGTGTTACCATCATCACTCCATAGAATAAAACAAAGTCGCTTCCCTCTGTCTGTCCCTATGTATACTTAGATCTTTAAAACTACGCAACGGATTTTGATGCGGGTTTTTTTTAGATAGTGATTCAAGATGTATATAATACATGCATAATATCCTTGCAAAGCAGGTTGTGGACCAGAATAGGTCTTATGTCGGTGAACCATCGTTTTCATTTCAGCAGAACTCCTTAGGCATTTCCTTTATTTATAACCTAAATGACTAGAAAAACATTTCACTATTTACAATGCCGTTGTGAGGTCCCGATCCTCGGGCTGGGTATTAATGTAATATTATATTCCATTTCGAAAAGAGCTTTAAACTTCCATGAACTTAGAATTTCGCGGTACGTATTTAAATACCGCGAAACTTTGCTCGCCCAATTTTCACTTGAAAGTGGATTGTTATAGGGTGAGGTCACCGAGAGATCGGAAGCGAAAATTTACATAAGCTAGTAATTTTAAAGCATTCAAACCCGATGACTTTTGGGGAAGAAAGTTTGTAGATTGGCAACGACAACCAGGAAAGCGTTTTGTTGGGGTGCCTCTCCACGAGGTGGACGGACGATCTTGTAATGATTGCAGGGAGTCTCCAGGTGTGAGTTGCTGAGGATCACTTCAATTGGAAATAGACATAACTATCTTGGAATTTGAAGATCTTAGTCGCCAGTCGACATCTTTCGGGTGATCATCAAGATTAGTGCAAAGGCAGCAAAAGACGTTTCTATCTTAAGTATTACAGGTGGTAGGTCTACGTGAGAGATCTTCTGGCTTGGTTCCACCCTCCTTTCTATTTTTGCCGGGAAGCAGTTCGCTGTGCTTCAACGCTTACACCCCCTAAGCGTGATGTTTCGCGACATCAGGGGCAGCGTCGTGATAATAGGCGGCAGTCATCACTTTCCATCAGTGAACCATTCGCTTGTTTACCCGAGAAATCGTATAAAAATCTTAAGATATAAAACCACCAGTACAACCGCGTCCTGTTTATATCTCCTTTGTGCCTGATTCCAAATGGAATATTCGGTCTAAAGGATGTCATTCGACACCGTATTTCCATCTTTCTCTAATACTTTAATAAGAATGTTACAGGGAGCTGCCGAGTTTTACTCGCGCAGCGTCAAACTTTTACATAATAGCGGAATTACACAAAATCTTACTTAGCTTTCAGCGATAATTAAAATTGAAGCGAAAAACTGAGTTCTTTCCCTTTATTTTCTGCCAGCGGGTGCGGAAACCCTTGTAATTTTATAGACCGAGCCTTAAAACGATCATATATTTGGGTGTTAAATGAAATTAAAGACTCAGCCGGGCCAAGAAGTCAATATCGTATATGAAGCTAATGTCAAATAAATCTACTGCTAGGGAATTGAACTATTAGTGATGCATACAAATGAGCGGCCATCTTGCAAAAAATCAAGAAATTGCCTACAATATTCGGGCTACAGCCACCACTATATCCATGCAACTCCTATTCACCAGGATCAAAAGTGGCGTCCTTTAATCGAATCATCAACAAATAACGCAGCTGTGCAATGACGCACAGGCTGTGCCCGAACATCCTACCGGCTGCCATGGAACCTGCAACGAACTATATTACGATTGCGATTGCGATATGTCAACGAATTCAAGAAATTAAAGATTTCAGAAGAGTTTTTAGGGCCGCTATGTAAAAACCTAAGTACATTAAATAATAGTTATGACTTAAGAAGCTGCTTCCTACCTAACATCTTACACAACTCAACGAAATTTTCTCTTAACGCCTTAAGCCCCAATAAGCACCAAAGTTCCAGTCCCGACTGATTGAAATTCCATTATTGGAGATCCAAAGGAATAATAAACCTTTATAACTCTTCTCAAGGTTTCTCGCTTCGCTGATCTTCAGGATTCATCATCATCGACTGAATTCACGGAGAGAGACGCATCTATACGAGATAATATCCTTCTCTCTTTTTCCCGGGTTTGTTTGAGCCCTGCCATCAGGGTTGGTTAGGCAACTGATGCTTTTGTACGGATCGATAGCTAATGCTTTTGATTTGGGATTTGTACGCGTGCAAAGTTAAAGGTGATTACGCGATTAACATGATTATAATGCGGATCCTATGGAAATCTTCAGGCTGAAAGCTCATTACTATGAGAAAAAATTTAAATTTCTAAATTCTTATGAAACTTACACATTAGGCATTAGGTTTTTCCATTGAAAAATCCGTAAAAAACTCGTAGCATGAAAACTTGAAGACGTATATAAATTTCTCTTTAAACATATATTGTACGAAAACCTCATTACGGAGTGCATATTTAAAAAAATTGACACGGAGAGAGGGAGAAAGAAAATCTCCGTTTCACCTGCAAGTTGTCGCGACGAAAAATGTATGCGATATTTTAAATTTAAAGAGCTCGGACTGCTTTAATAAAACTCATTCACTTGAGAAATCTCCAGCAATTTCGCCAACTGTGGGGGTCGACAATCACAAAGATTAAAATAAAGAAATACAATATGCAACAGATGGGTTACATTAAGTCAGTTTGGTAAATTTTATACTCCCAACAACGAGGATGGTGAGGATTTATGAAGTTTTTGCGGCCGGAGGTAGTTTTTAGTATAAAATCACTGCATAGTATAGAACAAAGTCGCTTGCCGCTATCTGTCCCTATGTATGCTTAGATTTTTATAACTACGCAACAGTTTTTGATGCGTTTTAGTAGATGGAGTGATTCAAGAGAAAGGTTTATATGTATAATAATATCCGTGCGAAGCCGGGGCGAGTCGCTAGTATAAAATAAACGTGTTAAAATAAAAAAAGTCTATCATTCTCTTTCTTCTTCTTTCAAATTATCTAAATCAAAAGATTCTCATTAAATTTACAGTCTCTTCGCAAGCTTTATTAATAGTAAAAATTAGTCATCCATGCTGATCTACTGGGAAGAATCTGCCAAGAAACCACCGTAGTTGATTTTTCCAATAATTTAACCGAAAGGCTAAGGTGACTGTTTATCATCAGGCGGGACGTAACTGTGCTTGTTTGCCACCGCAGTGATATATATATTTTTATACACATAAATACACATAACATTATCACGCTCTTATCCCTCGAGAGGGCTAAACAGAGGTGCTACACACCGCTTTACGCATGTATATGTTGAGTCCCAGTGTGACAGGTTGTGAATCTGCCGCCACTTTCCGGGCACATTGAGAAACATGGCAGCTACACTTTAAGCAAACCCGAGACTCGAACGAGGTCGGGTATTTTTTTTTATGTAATGGCATATCTGTTCCGAAGTATTTATTTATTCTTCGGCGTAAGTTAGTAGGGAGTTCCTATCCATCAGTGAGCAACTCTTGTATCAGACCTTTTTAAGATTGATCTTTATGCTCGGAATTTAGATTGTGACTTAACCTTTTATTTGAATAAAGCACCCATTTTATCAATTTCATTATAAATAGGGTTTTATTGCGCCACTCCAGCTCTCTGGAACGGATCGTTTGATTTCCATCAGAGCAGCTATCAAGATTTTAAAGTAAATGAGAGCTTTAAAATGACATTTTATAACTACTCATCAAATTAACAAACGGCCATAATTTACCTACAGGGCAGATTGCAATCCTTAATCCATTTTGACACTTAATTTTGTATTTATTGTATACCATCTCGGTGACTGCTACCTTAATATATTTTTTTATTAAGTAACCTTTCGCTTCTATTCTAGACCAATAATAATAAATAATTAGAAACTCTCTATACTGGACCAGTCCTTACATATAAGTGAAAACTCATAAGAAATATAGCTTTTTGTTTACTTTGCCAAAGTATATATTATAAAAGAACAAAATAAAAATAATAGCAAAGGGAGACGCTCACAAGATTTTAACAGACACGTTTCTTTTCACGTTTCAAATCGCCCTTTTCCAATATCAACTCCCCATTGTACCATCAATCAATTAATACAGGTATCTTCTTTTATCTCACAAATAGGGGAGAATCAACAACCCTGAGGTACCCCGGATTATAAGACAAAACGACCAATTCTAACCCTTATTTCTTTGGCAAAAGAGTCGAAACCTATTATAAGACGAACAGTCTTTCGGTTACTTTTAATGTTTTTAAAATGAGAAGAAAATTGAATATTCCTATTCTGTTTGATACAAAATAGGTATCAGGTTTGTTTTTAATAAAAAATTAAAGAAATCTTGCATAATCTGTAGAAACTCACAGCATAGACATGTTTTTTTTTGGTTTTACAGGTGGTAGACCTACGTGCGAGATCGTCTAGGTTGGTACCACCCTCCTTTCTATTTCCGCCGTCGACTTCCCTGTGTTTCGGTCAGACAATTTCGAGAGCCAGTGTAATCGCCAGGAGCATTTTCAGCAGCTGAATTGTCTGCTTGTTGAGCCAAGACGTAGTAAAAAAAATTATCATATATTTAAAAAAAGAATTTACATATATTTTTCTTAAGGAGGAAATCTCTTTGTAAAGGTTACCTTTGCAATTTAAAACGGTACAGGCTTTAAAAGACCCCGGCTGACCTTTACATTTCCTCGTGAGATGTTTTCTGCAAGTTTTGAGGAACAACTTTATTTGACTAAGAAATACATTTACTGTGGGGGTTAAAATTAATTCTAATAAGCCCTGAAACGTTAAAATAATTTAGTTTCTCAGATACTAGTTGTTGTTTAAACTTACTGGAGCGGTGTTATTTCATAAGGGCTTAAAAATTAACTCACGCCGTAATTAATCCCTCGAGAAGGGTAGGCGGGGGTGTTACACAGCATTTCGCATGTTAATGTTGAGTCCCAGTGCGACAGGTTGCGAATCTGTCGCCACTGGGCACAATGAGGAACATGGCAGCTTCAACTTTGCAGCAACTTTTACAACAAATTGACATTGAAAAATATTTTTATTGACAAGGCATACTCTTTAAGCCACATCTTCGATGACAAAGCTTTATAATTACAAAGTAACGTAACTTTACTAATATCAATGATTTGCTCACATATAAACATAATTATTTAAATATTGAATTGGAATTTATTTTTAATATTTGCATGCTTAATTATATAGCAAAATGTAGTGCAACATTGTAATATAATAAGATCTGTGATGACCTACATCAAATAAATGATTTGTATTGAATTGAAATGAATTGAACTCCAATGGCAACCGAGACTCGAACCCTCGACCTGTCGGGTCGGTAAACCAAGGCACGCAACCAACTGAGCTATTCGGAGTTTTATTTGGTTTAGCATAGTTAAGCACGACTTATAATAGATGTCAGTGTTAACAATGTAAAAGCATAGAATTGAATGATTGATCTGTGGTCTGTTAATCTGTGTGCAAAGGTGTAATATGCCGGATGCGACGCTAGAGATTTCGGGTTCGAATCCCGACGCGGCCGGTACATTGTGTTATTCGAAAGTCGCATTGTGTCGTTTTCTGGTCTCGGATGTAGTATTCTTATCTATGTATGTAGTTAATACCATATCGTTGGTGAGTAACTGCGACACAAGATTATTTAATCCTTCTGCAGGGCCGAATTAATGTGTGTGTCGTGATGTCGTTATTATTGTTATCATCAGATTAGTCTAGAAAAGTGGTTCCCAAACTTCTCTAATGAAATATAAATAAATTTACGGGACCCCAATTTCAACATCTTTCATTGGTGGATAACATGATAAATGAGATGATGGCGAGTTTTATGATAATAATAATAATAACCACATCACAAACAAACACATTGACTCAGCCGTGTGGTAAGTATCATAAGAACTTGTGTCACAGGAACTAAGTAACGATATGGTATATACTACATAGATAAGAATACAACATCCTAAACCGGTAAGAGAAACAATGCGTCTTTAAATAACACAAAGTCCCGCCCCCGCCGGGATTCGAACCCAGAACCTCTAGCGTAGCAGTCGGCTGTTTACACCACTGCGCCACCGAAGTCGTCATGATTTAAAGGTTATTGTGATGGATGAAAAATACAAATTGTGATCAAATGACTCAACGTCATGCTAGTGGCCTGCAGCATGAAATGTTAAGTCTTTTTAGATCAATTTCTTGCCGGAGCCCAAGGGTTCCGCGGATCACATTTTGAGAATGGCTGGCCTAGAAGATGACGATACGTCCTGATTTCCCAAGACAATAACCAACTTACCACGGCCCATTAAACTAGAAATTGACCCGACATTTAAGAACAGACGTTTATCGAAACGCAAATCGGTACTTACTTCTAATTCTACAGATATACATATATTTTAGCAGTAATTCTGGTTTTTTTGTCGAAAATGGAAGTTCTAATGTTTGACGACCACGGTGACGCAGTGGTATAAACCAGCCGACTGCTACGCTAGACGTTCCGGGTTCGAATCTCGACGGAACGGTACTTTGTGTTATTTGCAATACGCATTGTTTCGCTTACCGGTCTTGGATGTTGTATTCTTATTTATATAGTTTATACCAAATCGTTGCTTAGTGCCTGCGATACAAGATTATATCTAAGTGCAGGACTGAGTCAATGTGTGTATCGCGATATGGTTATTATTATTATTAATAATATATTAAGAGAAGATCTCACTTTGCTTGGCTGGAAAAATTTCCATACGAATTTTATCCCCTATTTTCCTCGCTTAAGGGTTGAACTAAAAAAAAAACAAACTGTCAGGGTCCCAAAAATGTTTGCTTACCTACGCTTGTAGCTATTTTTTTCCTAAACGACGAGTGCTACGGCTCGGAGGCCTTAGCAGCTTTACCGAGACTTTAATTTACCTTGGCCATCGTTCCCCATACAATCGAACAAGCTGTATCATGTGCGGTAATATTAAGTCAGGACTAACCATTTTTTTTTCCTAGCATTTTATAATTCAATTTAAAAAATCCAAAAGTATAATTTGAAATGAGTCAGAACAAAAGCCGCCACTCTAAATGAAATCTCAGTGCAAGATATTAAAAATGTATACAGTATGGTGACCAGAATGCCTTATGACATACAGCTCGCTAAGGCAGCTATTACATCTCTAAATTTGCGGTTACCTAACGGGTCAAGTTAAACTGGAATTCCCATATTTTGTAAGAAATCCAGTGTAAGCAGACACTTACTATGATCGATATCTTCTAGATCAAATAAAACTGGTGTTTCCAGTGTATTTTGTATAAAAACCAGTATAAATAGAAACTTACTACACTTATGGTGGTAAAATGACTCAACACATACGTCGAGATCCAGGTAAACCCGCTATTTTTCAAAAATATATAAATATTCTTCTAAGAATTCTGCAAAATCAAATCCCGTCATCAAAATCAAAGTCGAAATGTTTTTTATTCGAATAGAATTAAAATGAGATTTTTTTATAACCACCGACAACAAAGATCTTTCCCGCTGGCATAATGTAAAAAAATATATGGCATTAACTATACTCAGAAATTTTATTAGCATAAACCTTCAAATACGAATATTAATCAAATTTCTGAATTTGTATCAGTATTTTTCTCAGCAACAGAAAATTAACTTTCCGCAGTAAGGAATATTTCTTTGTAAAAATCTATTACTTTATTCATCGTTTGATGTTCATACATACAAAAAATTATTTCTTTCACACAATCAAATTATTATAATAGCATAAATGGGTAGTCTAATTAAATTGGAAATTCGTTTTAACTTTCCAAAAGACTCGAACATGTAACGCAAAGGTGGCCCTGAAATGTCCTTAACGAGTAATGTAAGTAAATATTTAATTTGATACTTGATAGGGTTGGCCCTTGCAGGATGAAGGGCTATTACCTTAAGGAACCTATCCATTAAATATTTTAACGAAGTGTAAGTAGATAAGTGGTCCTCGTAAGGGATGTTGGAGTAATTGTTACTCCATATTTCCTTTTAAGGAGTTTCGAAAATTTGGTTCACTGGGTTGGACGATCAAAAGAGTTTTCGTATTTTTAGGGTTCGGTATCCAGAGGGTAAAAAACGGGACCCTGTTACTAAGACCCCGTCCGTGCGTCTGACAGCTAGTCTTGAATAAAAAATAAATAAAAAAAGATTTTATTTATAATTACTAAACCAACCGCACAAACAAGACTAAAAACGTATAACTAACACATAGGCCAATAACAGGTTTACAGTTTATATATAACAATAATAACCACATCACGACACACACATTGACTCAGCCCTGCAGTTAGTATCGTAAGAACTTGTATCGCAGGTGCTAAACAACGATATGGTATATACTAAATAAACAAAAATACAACATCCAAGACCGGTAAGCGAAACAATGCGTCTTTCAAATAACACAAAGTCCCGCCCCCGCCGGGATTCGAACCCGGAACCTCTAGCGTAGCAGTCGGCTGTTTACACCAATGCGCCACCGAGGTCGTCAAAAAGTTATTATTTCGTTGTTTCTAAAAAGTGCATACTGTCCAGAAACGGTAAGATGGTACGGAAACTTTCATGTACGAGTGCGACTCACACTTGACCGGTATTTATTTATATAAAACAGTTTAAACTACTAATGATATTAAAAAACAAATTAACATCAACGTCCAGCTAGAATTTAATTTAAAATTAGAATTTAATCTTTAACATCATTCAACATATTCAAATTTTCAAAAGTAAAAAATATTTTTAAAAAATCTAAGAAACAAAAGGCTTTGGTCAAATTGGCAATTTCAAATGCTTTGTAGGATGGGATTTTCGAATTAGAGGGAAAGATTTCATCAGACCACATAACCGTATGTATAAAACTGGATTCACACCTGCCAGAGGTATATGAATAGTATTCCAGGAACTAAATCACCTTGTAACATTCCGGATAAGGGATTCCAATAAACGTATTTACAACCGGCATATAAATCCGGCTGTGGCACACTTTTCCATCTCACTAAGACCGATCGACTATGGCTGTGTTAGTTTTGTCACTCTGCTGCTGTGTGCATAACCAACGTTCGCTCAGTAAAGAGTTCACGCACACTAGAGCACCGACATGCATGTGTACGTCTTATCACAAGCATAGAGGACAGGACTTTGTCAGATGGAATAGATGTGTCAATTCCAAAGGGAAGGGCTACGTTTCCCGACTGTACCAAAACCCTTTGCGGCTTAAAAAGGTATAAGGGTACATCACACAGCCATTAGAGGCTCGGCGAATTCCTAATGAACGTAAGAGCGTAATTGAAAATAAATTAGTTGAAACTTTCCAAGGGTTTTTAATCAAAGAAATGACCGTAGACTGGGAGGGTTGAAGGGATGAAATGGGCGTCTTTTTTGGGCGTCCTGCAGAATAGTTGGTACTGTCACGGTGGTCACTTTGAAGGGTCTATGAATTTACTAGTATATTTTTCTTCTTACATTCAAGTTGAAACAGAATTTATCGATTGTAAAAAAAGATAGACAAAAGATACCACCTAAGTACCTGTTCGTTCTATTTAGTGTCAGATAATGCAATAATATTAGTGTCTTGCTGATAACATAAAGTTCCGCCACCGCCGGGATTCGAACCCGGAACCTACAGCGTAGCAGCCATCGAGGTCGTCTTAGAACAGGATCTTATGAAAATTAAGCACTAAGAGGCAGTTAAATGCCCCGTAAAACAAACGTTTTCTGCGCCGCCATTTTTAGGAACGTAAAAACTTAAGCGATAAAAATGCAGCTCCCGGAGGTATTCAAAGAACAGTGTCTCACATTTAATTAGAATAAAGGGGAAAAACAATATATAACGAAACGGTTGAGCATAGTTGTAACTTACACAATGTACCTAATTACTACAGCGTTAATTCGAATGGTAATTAGTGAATAATTAAATCATGCTCTGCGTAGAGCATCGTAGAGATATGGAACGTTAATTTTTTGGTCACTTCAAAATTAGATCAGGAATTTAAAGTGTTTTCTATTCTTTTACACACACAAAAACAGACAGACACACTTTTTTATTTACGAGTAAAATATAATGTGTGAATAAACATGTTGTACATTTATTTTAAAGCCTTAACTTACTTGCTTACTTCAATATATAGTTTCGAATCTTTTTGAGTTTTTATCCTAAACAACAGAATAAAATAAACTAAAATATTTATTTTCAAACAAAAATTCACAAACAGTGGGGCATTATGCGCATATTTCTAAACACAAATCTCACTCAAAGTTCTGAAAATAGGAAATTTTCTACTCCTTTCCACAATTCGCTAGGTGAAATCGAGACTTACCGTTCCTCCTTACTTGGTTCACGAGAAACAGCAAACTCAACTTTAAAACTATAAGTACAAGATTTAAAGGATTATTGATTGCATGTTACGTTAAAGGACGAGACCAATCGTTTATTTTTCTTATTTCTTTGTTGGTTGAATTCAGTTTTCGAATCGAGTTTTGGTATAGCTGTTTATCTGCAGCTCGCGTATATTATATGACAATGCTATGATCGCTTCATGGACTTGTCATATAATTACTAATAGGATATAATACCAGCAACAGCAACGGCATATTTTTATATAAATTTAAAAGTCCACCCAAAATTTTGGAAAAGGAATAAACTGAAATCGAAAAAATAATTTAAAACATTACTTCTTCGGATCCATCATAAACACTGTACCGGTTTTAAAATAATATATATCAAATTCATTCAATAAATATTTCTCTATAATCTCACTAGTAAGGCAGCTCAACTTCGCTTTACATTTTTCAGAGTATCAACCAAAACTTGTGAAACAAGAAACACCTGAGGTATAACACGTGCATTGCCTATCCCGCAAATATTCTTACCTAAGGCAACATCCGCACAGGACGGCGGCTTAGAGCCTCGTGACTTGCTTAGTACTTGATAACTAGGCACAAAACGTAGTGCGGCCGGTCGTGAAAATTCTAGAACATTCATTTCATTACGCTAGGTGACTTGCCAAGACGCTAAGCTAGCCGAATACCTCTGTGCATAACTTTCAAACTCGGTATTAAAAATATCTACATTTTTCATCTCAATCCTCATGTTTTCTGCATCTTTATTGGGCGTATTAAAATATCACGTCTGGAATTGACACCCCTATTCTCCGGCAAGGAACATTATTGGAGCCATGCCAGCCCGAAACAAGTGTACATGATAAAAACTTGCATTTGTCGAACATTTTCATATAACGGTTCAGTCATTTTTAAAGCGTAAAAATACATGGATTTTTCTATTCTAACACCAAATAGAGGTTAAATTTTTTAGTCTTTATGTACTTAGTGATAATCTTCTAGAATAAATCCAATTTCAAACAATATTTATAGTCAACATATGCTTTTACGTATTTCCATTTTCTCATTCTTAAATAATAAATACATGCCATATTTCATAGTTTTATTTTGTTTTTTGTATTTTTTTTTTAAATTTGTAATAAAACGACACAGAGCTGTACAGGTGTAAGCAACATTTGTAAAATATCAATAGCTTTTAAACTCCCAAACAAACCTGCAGCCACCGTTGTAATGGGGTACCCGGTTTGTGGGAATGTTACACTTTGGCAACACGCCATGCCGGTCGCCGTGCCGACAGGTATTCAATACGATTCCCGGAAGCGAACATAAAACAATGTAGGTCGCGTACAATGCACTGAAATTTGCTCCACTTACATTATTTAGAATTCAGATTAAATTTGAAAGGTGCGATTTGTTGTAGTACCGAAACAACTACGGAATGAGTTTTAAGGATACGATTTAATTTACTGGTTTTAATGATACGTTTTTTTTTAATTCTACGATCAGTTTCAAACGGCTAGAATTGATAGATGACGCTCATGCCGAAACAAAGAAATCGGTTGAACGAACCGAATAATACTTACTACTTTTTATAACACAAAAAGCAATAAAACTAGATTTATGCTTGTTGAAAAAAATATCGATTCCAACATTGTAAACCAAACTAACATTATTAAGTGTAGCTACAGTTTTCCATTGAATCAAATTAATAACTTTAATACATTGTTCGCGTGTCGCCCAACTGCTACTCTTACAAACCCCATTCGGTATAAATTTTTAAACATTTAATCGTTTGAATGGCAATTAGAAAGATATGACGTTTATATTTAGATTAAAAACCTGTGACCAGCTCGCGATGCGCCTTATGCTTGATTTACATTAAACTAGTTACCGTCTACTGTCCAAATTGAGTCTAGTTACAGTCGGTAATGCTTTTGTGTGAATAGGGAATATGCATGTAATTTATTCTGATTATTCAAGCAATTTATTGTAAAGTACATCCTTTACGATTAATTGCTCCACATTTTTTCACATTGAAATAGTATATTTACAGTGAAAACAGAATTAGAATTGTACGATAAACCTGAAAGATATAACCACTAAAAGAAAATATACCAGAACAACCTTTTCTATGGAAGTTGTATGGCGCCCTTGTTCTTTGACGTCATTGTACATATCGGATCTCTCTGTCTAACAAACGACTTTGAAGCTTTATATCTTAGTGAATGATTCAGATTTTTGAGAAAATCTAACGGACGGTACGTATGCGATATCGAATTATAATAAATACATTAAAAAGTCAAGCATATTCCCTATTATCCTTTACTCAAATAATACTACTTTAAAAGTCAATGTCGTTGTAAAGTAGAACAACTTTCAGTAGTTTTAAGAACGAAGAGTTTTGTTTTTTTTTTCTAAATTAGATTTCGTATTTCTAGTACTGAAATATATATATATACATTTCAAGATCTATAGGATTATTATTCGACATTATCCAATCCAAAACAATAGCGTTTTATGAGAATCCGTTGATTTATTTAGTTTGTGACTTGACAAAAATTACGAATATTTTATTCAGTAATAGTTACTGGCTTCGTGCAACATTCTTAAGGGTTAGGACGAAATAGCGTTACTTTGTACGAGTGAATGGTTACTGTATCGATTTAAAGCATCGTAAAAGTTTTATGAATAATATAAGCCTTCGCTTAATGGGATTTCTCGTAGATAATATCTAAGAAACCATTTCAGTCTCCAGTTTTCACTTTTAAAAATATATTTAAGGCTTTAGTTCCGCTGTCCGTCTGTTAGTCTGTCAACAGGCTGTATCTCATGAACCATAATAAATTTTCAGAGAATATCTATTTCTGTTGCCGCTATAACAGCAAATACTAAAAACATAAGTAAATAAAAAAAAAATCAGTATATAAGAAACATGATATTTCCTTTTTTTTACAAAAATTATCTAAAACTTAAAATTTTCGAACTTTGTACGATGGTACGGAACCCTTCATGTGCGAGTCCGACTCACACTTGACCGTTTTCTTTCTGATTTGTTGCAATCGGTCTTTAGACCATAAGCGAATTAGTTAAGAGGTTCGATGACTTTTCTGGTGGTGTAGTCAGTGCCGCCGCTACCAATCAAATACAGTGAAACCTGGTTAAGTGGAACCTGGATAAGTGAGAAACCTCTATTATTGAGAACTACATTGAAGTCCCGCCACTTTTTCATCGAATTACCTCTGTTAATGGGACTTTTCGAACCTGATTAAATGAGATTTGATTTCTAGGATTTTTTCCATGTTTACCTCTATAATTGGGACTCTGGAGCTCAGTTCCCTTTATAATTGAGATAATGTATCAGGTTGGGACAGGTTTCGACAAGATTTACGGTTTCTGTAAATGAAATTTTTAAACCTGTCTAAATGGAAAACTGGATAAATGAAAACCTCTCTAATTAACTAGTAATGCGGTCTATTCTAAGTCTCTTGACCACCACAGACCAAACAAATCTACTATGAGTTGATTTTGGTATAAGGATAGACGCTGTAAGTATACAAACATGTCCAGAATTTCCATTTCCGTTTAACCAGGGTTTGCTTGTGCTAGGAAGGTCCGCTCTTCCATAACTGCATTTCCTTTTTTTCCTAGGCTTTTTACTACTTTAGTTTGTTGTTTCTTTGCCATGTATTTTATTATAGCCTGCCTAGTACGTGTGTGCGTGTGTATGAATATGAGAGACAGTGTGCATGTGTGACATTACCCATTAAAATAAACATACACTAGCTTAAGTGATTCAATATCTGCATAGATTTTAGTTTTAAGCCATGTTGTTATAGCAGTCTTACACTTGGCATAGCTTAGAGGATAAATGTTTTCTTTATTAATTTTGTTGTATAAGGCCGGCGCTCGATTACCAAATTGTCTCTTAGCAAAAACTGACTCTCGCTTTTGTGGGACAACATTATGTTTTCTTCTAGAGTTAACGTTAGGTTTGTATGTTGTTATTTTATGTACTCATCATTTCAATAAAATCATTTTCGACAAATTACCAACACAACCGATTCCATTTTCTTCCCGCCCGGCGGCGACGAACGGCGGAACATGAAATAAAATTTATAACGACAGCGGGATGAATTAAATAAAGTAATTATCGAAATTGCGGTGGTTTTCCTTTTGGATTCAATCTCGGAATTAGGTGGTGCGATATTAAGGCAGGGCCCACCTGAAGCAAGCCGATAACAGTTCTACACCGAGATAGAAGCTTCTAGATGTGTCTGATAATAAAACAGGTAAACCGCTTTCTTTCTACCTCCTAATTCTTCTGATTAAGTTCGTTGCGGGTCCCAAGACGGCCGTTAGGGTGTCCGGGCACCGCCTGTCATTGCATAGCTGCATTATTCGTTGATTATTCGATCAAAGGACGCTACTGTTGATCCTGGTGAACAGGAGTTGCAGTGGTGGGAATGAGTGGTGGGTGTGCACCGAAAACAGATAAAAGTCTTCTTTTAATAGACGCAAAGTCTTCTTTTAATAGACACAAAATTGCGAGCATGTTTTAGTTCCATTTTTTTATCGTATTTGTATCTCAAAGTAGTAGAACTCAAGCTGTAGTCCCTCGAGAGGGTTTGGCAGAGGTGCTTGCTACACATCGCTTTTCGCATGTTTATGTTGAGTCCCAGTGTGACAGGTTGCGAATCTGTCGCCACTATCCGGGCACATTGAGAAACATGGCAGCTACAACTTACGGCAATCCGAGACTCAAAACCTCGACCTGTCGGGTCGGGTCGGTCTGTTGTTCAAGGCACGTAGCAAACTGAGCTACCACGTCCTCATGTAATTATAATTTTAGATTTGTCATTCGGAGATGTATATTCGATTTTTAATGCTTTATCTAAGAGAGACGCGTTCTGTTTTGACAAAGTTGTTTTGCTTTTGTAGCGATTACAGTTTTATGAGGATCTAGTGTACTGGTACTGTGGAAAAAAGTTCTCTTTCTCATGAGGGAAAGCGTCAAGTCATTAAAAGATAGTTTTATTAGCATTTCTCTTCTATCTTGACTGAAGTTTCAGATATTAAATCATAAATGCACTTTATTGATTAAGGTACACCATTTGAACGTGTTTTTTCAAACGTCATCCGTTAGGGGGAAAGGTTCCAGAGTGGTGACCATGGGCTGGAAGACCACGAGGTGGATCCTTAAAGGACTGCAGGGAGTTGCAGGATGCCAAGGTGGTGAAAGGTCGCTCTAACGATATATTTGGGGGAGATCTATGTCCAGTATTGATTCAACTGTTGATGAATCGAAATTTTCCATTCATACATGATTTCATATTTTGATTCGTTTTTGATTTTGGTTCTATTTTTTTTTTAATGTATTTTGCATTCATTATTTTCCGCATTAAAAATTTTACTTAAAATATCCGTTCCATATTCCGTACATCATCCGAGAACGGAACGGCAATCGGCAGGAATTGTTAATTTTATTCCGTAAACCGACGGGCGATGTTATGGGAAACTTAATTTATTTCAGCGTCTGCGAAACAACGTTTATCAGACTCGAAATTTACTAAGACTTAAATTAAATTGATTTACAAGAAAACACTTTGAAATTACCGCGTTATCTATTGAAACTTCGCTTCGGAAGTAAATACATATATACAGATAAAATATTAGCTGGAAATATTAATCGCTAATTATTATGAATGACTAGCTCTAACCCGCGTCTTCGTCCGCGTAGAAGTCGAAAATAGTTCTAATAGGATTTTTAATTATCGGTTAAATTTAGGACAATTATTTTAAAGATTCATTAAAATGCATTCTGTAGTTTTTGCGTGGAAAAGTAACAAACATCCATTCATCCATACATTTTTAAAACTTTCATGTTATAATATGATGAGTAAGAATAGTACTCCAAATCAATTTATAAAACCAGAAAGTAAAACTCTTTTATAACGCGTTGGAGTGGAATACTATGCCTGCTGAAGTATTCCCTGATCATTATAACATTGGGCTCTTTAAGGCAAGAGTGAAAAGGCTTCTCCTGGGCTAGACTACATCGCCGCATGACATCAGGCGGGATTGAAGTAAAGTGCTTGCCTGGTTTGACATAAAAGAAACACAAGAATGATCATAGAAAATTTAATTTAAATCTTGTTAAATACGAATATTATACGAGTTACAATTTGTTAAAGTTTACTACATGCACATTGTTCTCGTTTAAACCTCTTTACTAAGCAAACTAGAGGTTAAGCACACTGAAACAATGTGCATAAATATTGTAAACGCATGACAAAACTAAAACAGACTCAGCAATTCCTTCCAATTATGAAATTTTACATTTAAGACGGGCATAGGCTTCATTCAAAAAAACAAAGCCGCAGGCAAAATCAAAAACATGTAATACGAAGATCACCTTTAATGCTTTTCAAATAGAATAAAATGTCGGATAGGGTATAATCAAAATGATAGAAATAAAACCATGTTATTATACTTTATTCTTCGATCATTACTGTGGTTCAGTGGTCGTACCCGGTGGCTACGTTACATTACCCCTTCTGTCACCGCCGTGGGCAATACCGAATACCCCTTTATTAGTACTGTCCATAGAAGGGGAATCAAAAAGCAGAGTCCAGGGAAAGGTAACCTTTTTAAGCAAAAAACCAAACCTTAATTAATTTTGAGGTCTACAATATTAGTCGAAATATTCAGACAACAGTTGTAATAAAAAACTTTTAAAAATCAAACTTTAAGTCGTTATTATTGTAGTGTAATTTTTTTCAAAATAAATTTGTAAATAAATCATTTGTATGTATTTAGTACCTGAGATTGACTGTAAAAAACAAATTAGCAAAAATTTTTACAGAAAGGGAAATCGAGGAAACTGGTAACTTAATAAAAATCAGTAGGTAAAAAGTAAAGCACCCCTGACTTCATAAATCAAATAACCTATTGCATTTCGTTTTCATTACAATAAAATAAAACAATTTAATTTTCGACTCTATTCTTTGTACTGCAAAGTCTCTAACAGCCTGATATAAAAATGTCATTACTGTGGCACCAAGGCGCGTATGAATTTTTAATAATACTAACATTGATTTTGTTCGCTTACAGTGAGTTGCACCAAGATAACATTAACCAATAACCAATTAACTATAGCCAATGTTAAGTCAGGCCAACCAATCTTCTAAAATGCGTTTTCCCATGTTTCAATGTTAAAAGACGTATCAAAAAATTAATGTATATTGTTTTGTGACCGTCATGACTAACGGTTAGTGACACGATATAACTTTAACAATAACCATTGGTTCGGACTATGGACCACTTGAGCAATTATTTTAGGTTAACTTTAACAACAACGTTAACAGTTTTTTCGGTACAACTCACCCTGACATTTTATTCGCTTACAGAGCGGTGTCACGACGGGAATGACAATCCGAAGGAGGATTAAAAAAGGGAGAGAAGTTCGATTTGAAAACTTCATAAATAAGTAAGTGAATACTTCTTGTCGAGTTTGTTACTCGTTCACAATCAATTATTCAGAGTCACACAAGTCTTTTTTCGGGGCACACCCGCCACTCTGTCCTACAACAGTAACTCCTGTCTATCATTATCTACAATGGCGTCCTTTGATCGAATGATCAACTAATAATGCAGCTGTGAAACGTATAGCCTGTGCCCGAAAACCATACTGGCTGTCGCGGGACTCGCAACGAACAATCAGAAGAAATAGGAGGTAGAAAGAAACCAATTTCAGAGTATATAAAGTAAAAAACATGCTAGCTTAAAAGTTTAAACAGTAGTTTTGATATAGGTGGCGCTGCAGTCGAATAAAAGTTGGTTTTACAGAGCTAACGTAAGTTTCTTTATATTGGCTTGCTTACACATTACAACTTACAATTTAGTTAGTAGTTAAAAAATAAAATATCATGTTTCTTGTATGGGAATCCCTGTTAACTTTTTTTATTTTTATTCAAGACCAGGCAGGCATTTGACCCCAAACCCGCCTGATGTTAAGCGGCGATGAGGTCTAAGGTGGATCATGTCTGCATAGGAGAAACCTATTCACTCTTGCCTTAAAGAGGCCCAAGTTATATTGGTCAGGGAACACATCGGCAGGCAAAGAATTCCACACCCTTGCAGTACGCATTATTTGCAAAATAATTATACTCAAAACTTGAACAAGTCCGAAAACATTTTTATACAACGTAATGGGCAAAAAAGCAAACGGTTCACCTGTTGGAAAGTGACACCGCCGCCAATTAACACGACTATGTGGTGGAACGCCAAGAGCACGGCCTATGCATAACACATGTAGAGATAAAGAGGTTACGTCACTAGTGCATGAATTATACTGACTCTCCAGTCCTTCGAACCGAAGCACAGCGAACCGCTTCACATCCGAAATAGAAAGAACATCTATTAGAGCTTATCTAAGACAAAACATATTTACTTGATGTATATTTAATAATTAAGAAATCGGGTGCAGTGCAATCAGCTTCTAGGCCAAAACATGGACATTGTAAATTCCAAATGAAATGATATTTATTTGCTAGAAATATGGTGCATTACGGATGTTTCCATTTCCGAGAATCCACGACCTTCAGTACTGAAACCAAGGCATTAACCAGCTATTGCCTGCAACTTTGTTCACATATTTACACTATTTCTCTATCTATACTAATTATAATATAGTAAGGAAGACAGATTTGTTTGTTTGAATATTTCGGAGTTCGGAGCCTATTCAATATATATTTATTGAATAGGCTCCGAAATTAAAGGAGAGAAGTAAAGGAAACTCATACACTACCAATTGTAGCTGCCATGTTTCTCATTGTGCCCGGATAGTGGCGACAGATTCGCAGCCTGTCACACTGGGACTCAACATAAACATGCGAAATGCGTATCACCTCTGCCAACCCCTCTCGAGGGATTACGGCGTGAGTTTACGTTTGGATGTGCCATAAAATACAAAGAAGATCGAACTGAGCATCCAAATTCAAAGAACAATTGCCGACTGAGGTTTCAATGTAGATTACTTCTTGTAAAGATATCGGTGTTGTGCAGCAGTGATCAAATATTCTGTCCAAAAAAGCAAATTTGTAGAAGATCGTGCGTGATACCCCTGGTATTGCAAACTTCCATAAGCTACGGTGGCTGCTTACCATCAGACGGGCCGTGTGCTTGTTTGCCACGTCATTGGTATATTGCTATGATCTGATTTTCAGGACATTTACGGCGTATATCCATCTTGGATCACTTCTGACACTGCCCAAGGGCACCACTAGCTTACAGATATTTATTCAACTGTCAGATAAAACGACTGGAATGTTCTTAACGCTGACAAATCGCCGACTCTAACAACAAAGTCCACTGTGCTCGGACAGAGAGTGATGACGGATGCTTTATAAGCTACGATTTTTACTCATCACGATATTTCTTCGTTACGGAGCAAAAGGGTTCCGATTAAAAAATAGTTTGGTACGAAGACAGTGACAATAATAAATAAAAAAAAAATTATCAATTACATTGTATAATATAAGTTTTTTTATGTAAAATAGAATTAAGTTTCTTGTGTTTGTATAATTAAAGGTTTTTGCTTTCAGCGCAGCCTCAAATTGGTAGAATCATCTATTTCAAAGTAGTACCTCAAAACAAATAACGTACTCGGAAAATAATGATACAAATAGTATATTTTTATAAATAGTCTACAACTATTATGCTAAATACTTGTGGAGGATTAATGAGATGACCTCCACGTACCAATCTATCAGTTGATAGAGAAGTGTTAGCGTTCCTGCTGGCGCTGCAGTTCTTGGTCAGCACGTAATGCGCTTTGATAGTCACTGATAGATTAATTGTGTAGTATATAAACTCATAATTAGCTATAAGAGGAGGGAATCAATTTACGGAGTTCTCGAGAGTCAGTCGTTTCTCTACCTACCACCATTGCGCTACCGTTGTGTCCTCTCTGGGGGAACCCCGGCGTACCTCATGCCGGCCGTCCACCCCAAAACATCATCACGTCGGAGTCACTGTTAAAAACCCGCCAAAATTATAATAATCCGAACGCTAATTCATCAACAAACTGGAAAATGCTTTTCGCTTGATAAATAATCAAATACCAGGCCAACATTTTTTTTTTCGTTTCCTGAAATCGTATCGTATGTATGTAACAGTTAAACACAAGTAAAGCGTCGCAATGTCGAGTGAATCACACCACTACTGAAATGGTTAATTGTCTGCAAATCAACGCACACGCACGCGCATGCCCTGTTGCTGAGTAACTAAGCTGAAATATTAAATTTAGGGTTCTATACCTTAAAAGAAAAAGCGACCCTTAAAGTTCAATTCGTTTTCCATCTACAAATATAACCACCACATCACTACTCACACATTGACTCAGCCCTGCAGTAAGTATCGTAAGAACTTGTGTCACAGGAACTAATCAACGATATGGTATATACTACACAGATAAGAACACAACATCCAAGACCGGTAAGCGAGACAATGCGTCTCGCTTACTTACTAATCTCGTCGTTTAGACCACGGCGCGAGGAGGATATATAAGTCGATTTTCTAATGTAACACACTTTTTACAGGTGGTAGATCTACATGCGAGATCGTCTGTGTTGGTACCACCCTCATTTTTATTTCTGCCGTGAAGCAGTTCGCTGTGTTTCGGTTCGAAGGTTTGGACATCCAGCGTGGAGTGTAATTACCGGTACGAAAGGTACCTTTAACTCTACATGGGCAACGCATTGGCGGTGCTCTTGGGGTTCTAGACATCAAAAGGCATTGTCGACTATAGGCAGCGGTATCACTTTCCAGCAGGTGAACCGTCTTTTTACCCATAATGTTGTAATAAAGCTGATCAATTTTAAGAATGTTAAATCTTGTAACCAAACAGTGACCCCTCGCACTCATAAATGAAGATCAAAATCATAACCGAGTGAAATCATTCCTCTGCCCACTTCTTTTATTTTTATGTGTCCAGTATTTTTACTACCGTATTTATTGTTTTTGGGCATGTAACGTTATCTCCCCATAAAACTTTATATCTGGGCGTTTGACATAAAACAGTGATAAAAATCATCACGGGATGCATTATTGAAAGGAACGTCGTTTAAAAACCAAAATATATATGCATTTATTACTAAATCTATGTAAAATTAAAGCTTTTTTTTTTGTATTTACCTATAAATAAAGCATTCACAGATGTTTTTTTTCTGTATGTAGCATTATGTAGTATATTTGTCGAACTAACCTTAAAGCATTCGATCAAAATGATACAATTATCGAATTAATCTTGAAGATAAATCATTTCCTCCCACGATGTCTTTCCATTCACAAAATGAACCTAAATTACGATGTAAGATCTCTGAGATAGGGCAACACTGATTGATGTCGCAATTATCTCTGTGTAGTAGTGTGCTTGTATATTATTTACGTTCAGTCGTCACACTAATGAACAGTCAAATTTCCAGACCGTACGAGCTTATATAAAGTCCCCCCAAAGTCTAAATCTATTATTATTACCTTCCTCGACTTCGGTGGCAAAGTGTAGTACGCAAACTACTGCTATGCTAGAGGTTCCAGGTTCGAATCCCGGCGGGGCCGAGACTTGTGTTATTTGCAAGACGCATTGTTTCGCTTACCGGTCTTGGATGTTGTATTCATATCTATGTCCAAGTTTATCTTAGTGCAGGACTGACTCAATGTGTGTGTCGTAATGTGTTTATTGTTATTTTTTTTAAGAAGAAGAAAAATTTGTTTAAATTGCCGAAAACAAAAAAAAAAAATACAATAAAGAAAATACAAATTTAAATCCTACATCCTTACACCACTGAAACATTAAAAAATCTTAGCATTGTGACCCGGGCATAACAAAAACACAAAAAAAAAAGAATAAATACTGTATGACAAAAAAACATAAACATAACGTAGCCAAAAAGAACTGTATTTACAAAATGTTACAAATTTTTAACAGCATTTACGTTAACGTCTTGAACTCTACTATTGCTTTGTTACAAAATTTCCAAATCGGAATTCAAATCGTCAACTTTACAAAACATTATAGTGATCACTGCTTCCAATAATTTAAAAAAAAAAGTAAAGTTTTAACCTGCCTTTTGTGGAACAAATGTTTAACAGTATTTCTCAAAACTTTGATGTTCACAAAATGAGTAGCAAGCATCAACTTCGGTCGAGTATATTTAAAGCTCATCTGCTTTTACAAACAGAAAAACACACGGATGATTCACAGGTAAGAATAGACCAGCCTTGATTCGCATGAACGCCAGTAGAACGAATACAAAATGTATTGACATGTAAATGTCATTTCAATACATTTTCGACTGGAGCGACGCAAACATATTCGTTCATTGTTAAAGGTTCTTTTAGGCAAAAGATTTAAATTCTCTCCCAGAGGTTGTGTCCCCGAGCATTACTAGAACCTCTCTAACTCCAGAAATAATAAATTTTCTAGGCAACTATGCTTAACCTCTAGCCTCAATGTCACTTCACGTCAGCTTCTCTTCACCATCAGGTTAGATTGTATAAATCGCCAGATCTATGGTTATTTGAAGAAATAGTTTTCCTTTTTAATAAAAAAAGCAAAAAAATCTAGGTAATATTTCTCTATCACACTCAAACCATACACATTTATCATCATAACACTTAACTATCAGCCTTGATCATGTCTTCCAATCCATAGCACATCATAACAAAATATCTATAAATGACTCACCGCTTGTATGAAGAAGTCCTCATGAAGAACGCTCACGATGCCGAAGTTGGTGAACTTGAAGACCCGGTCCATGATCCACATGAGGTTCGGGAGCACCCCAGGCCGAGGGTTCCAGGCAGTCATGAGGATTGGCACGTCGCCTGTGCTCTGGTGGTTTGATAGCACCAGAGTACGCCGCCCCATACACGCCACTGGTTCGTCTCCACTTTCTATTACTGGAATAAAGAAAATTATATTAAAAATGAGTATAAGGACGGCCTCTGTGGCGCTGTGGTGTAAACAGCAGACTGCTAAGCTACAGGTTTAATGGAGAATCACTCGAAACTCACGTGGGGAATTTATTTGTGTATCATTAAAATGACATGTTCTGTAAGGAAGTCATTTTTTTGCATCCATGCAAAGCTATTGCCCCGCAACTTTGTTCGCATGGTATTTTTTCCGTATGTTTTAACAGTAATTCAAATCAAAGGTAAAATAAATCGGTTCAGCCCTTCTCGAAAAGTCCCTGAAGTCAAGTATGAGTTATAAACCCGACATTGTTTTGTTTATAAAAGATGAAGATGAAAGATCCCTTGAGCGAATTTATTTAGTTGAAACTTCGTACATGACGCGCAATCTCTTACATATAATACAATTTTAATGAGATGCTACGAGTATATCAATATGCGAGGTCGGTTGGTTGGGAAGTCTTAAAACAGCTTTCTTACTACCTCCTATTTCTTCTGATTAAGTTCGTTGCGGGTCCTAAGACAGCTGCATTATTAGTTGATTATTCGATCAAAGGACGCCACTGTTGATCCTGGTAAACATGACTTGCAGTGATGGGATAGAGTGACGGGTGCGCCCCGAATGCGAGGTTGGATACAATCGTATCGAAAGAAAACCAAAACTGAACTATCCTTCCAAACAAACCTCACAAACGAGAGAATCTTTTAAGATAAATAAATGCCTGACTTAATAAAAATAACGCCCATGAGAGAGGAACTCGATTCAGCATTTTTTCCTTCAATACTAAATAATTTCCAGTTATTAAAATTCAAATTACGAAATATCTCGATCCGCCCCCTCGCAGACCTTGCCACCCCTAAATAAATAACGCCCCATCTTTCTGGAGATGTTCCGTAAAAATTATTAACATTTCATGGGTGCGGGTTCCGTAAGGCTCGAGTTATAGAAGAGACGTCCGCCAGGTGTCGTGGCGCAGACTGATAGTCAAATAAACGTAAAATAAACCTTAACTATAAAGCACTGGGTCGATTTTGGCACAGAAGTCACCTGGAGACGTCCGTCGCTAGGAAACGTAGACGCGCTTCGTCTCTGCTAAAAACGACTAAATGCTCAGTAAATAAGGTTTAATTTTAATTTTTTTTTTACTCCTACATAACTCTCGCCTTAGTCTGTATTTTGCGGAGGTTTTCCTTAACTTGCTAACTAACTTTCCCTCTTCGAAGATACGAGAGTGAAATATTTAAGAATAACAAATTATCGTTAGGGGCGTTACGTTTTCTTACCATGTTTTATTTGTTGCTGAACTTTGAAGGACCGTCGAGGAAAAATTTCGAAGATTCCATAAAACACGAATACAGAACGAATAATTTGATATATTTTTTAATATCTATTCTCTGTCTTCTTTATATAATTTTCTCATGAGATTATTAAAATAAATGACTCCAATAAATTATCCAGTAATTCATAAATTTTTTCGACTTTTGCTCGCCTGGCATTTGTGGTGTTAGATCTACGCGCGAGGTAGCCTGGTATTGAGTTGGTACCACCCTCCTTTCCATTTCTGCGGTGAAGCAGTTCGCTGTATTTCGGTTCGTACTATTAGAGAGCCAGTGTAATTACCGGCGCGAGACGTATTGGCAACGCATTAGCGGTGCTATTGGCGTTCCATGACATCAAGGGGACAGTGGGGAAGGTCAAAAGGGGACAGTGTTACTTTCCATCAGGTGAACCGTTAGCTAGTTTTTCCATAAGTTATTATAAAAATATAATAATAAACAATGAGACCTTATTAATTAAAACTTACTTACTTAATTATTTCAAACTTTTACATTAGTCACTGATTTTAGATGTTCAAAACAAATTCCCAATCAGTTGAGCTTAACTCACAAAACAACAGAACTACAACAATAAAAACGGACTAAGAACGAAACTTAACAACGTCCAATCCCGGTAAATCCGGGACTCCCGCTTCGAGTCAACAAGATGGGCGTCCCGGGATTCGAATCCCGGTACTCAGGTCAAGGGCACCCGCTGATAGCCACGGGAGGGCATTTCGTTATTGTTTCACTCCATAAAGGTAACTGAACCCGGAGTTTTAATTAATAAGATAGTTTAATTATTATAAAAGCAAATACTCGAGTTCACTAATAGTTTTAATTTCGGAAATTTGTAAACTAGAAAAAGCGCTACCTTAAAGAACAAGTAATATTTAAAGCAACAGGTTCAATCAGACTCTGACATAATGGTAAGTTACGACTTAAGGCATGCTTGCCTAGGTTACATCGCCACGGAAATGAGTGGTTAAAATATTTAAATAGGCAAGAACAATAGGCTCTTTCCAATAGGATATTACATTATAATATTAACTGACTCACATATTTCGCCCAAGGAAACAGGCAACGTGAGAACGTGGTAGCTCAGCTTGTTACGTGCACTGGTTAACTGACCGACCCGACCCGACAGGTTGAGGGTTCGAGTTTCGGGTTGCCGTACACTGTAGCTGCCGTGTTTCTCACTGTACAGTGACAGTGGCGACAGATTCGCAACCTGTCACACTGGGACTCAACATAAACATGCGAAATGCGATATAAACACCTCTGCCTACTCCTCTCAAGGGAATACCGCGTGAGTTTATGTATGGAGACATGTAAATGTATTAATTGACTGAATTATTCAAAGTCAAAATCAAATATTTTTTGTTCAAATGGACTTAAAATAATTTTTTTAATCGTCATCTTTTTATACTACCACCGGTTCGTAAAGCTATTTCTACGGGGAAGAATACTGTAAGAAACCTCCGTAGTTTTTAATTAAAGGCGCTTTAAATAAAAAGCAACTTACTATTGCGAGTTTGTGCATAACCAGCCCATTCGCCTTCGAAAAATGAAACTAGACAGCTCACAAGATGTATTGAGCCAGTTCAAACAAACAAGACATTCCGTTTGATAGTTTCATTAGGAGTTTAAATCTTTGTAATTGTTATTACTTGAAATTAATTATAGGTTTATTGCTGATAGATCTTCAAGGCATGAGTATTTATTTCATATCAGATTATTTTTAACGTAATTGTTATATATACCTTGCATTATTTATATTATTTTATTTAATTTCTAAAACATAATTCGAAGAATCTTTAATTACAGTTATCTTTTTAAAGTTTTTCTACAATTGGTAGATCTAAATCTTTGCCACTGAGGGTGCTCTCAGTGTTCACGACATCAGGGGCATCGTCGTGTCAATAGGTGGCGGTATCAGTTTCCATCAGTTGAACCACTTGCTTGTTATCCACTTCAATGCAGTGGCGGTACTGTCATAAAAGCCCAAAAGCCCGGCTTGCCCTATCGAACCAAGGTTCAAATCAAATAACAATATGCTTTGCATGGCATGGTTCATATGAATGAAGAGTACATTTAAGAGTATTGAGGCAATAAGACATTTATCGAAATGAATTATAAAACTTCAATGACGTATCTCTCGGCTTGTCCTATTCTAAAACTCTAGGCACGCCACTGTAATATACGCCCAGAAAACTACAAATAAGTAGGTTAGTGACGACTAAAAACTTACACTGGAAATTTCTGCTAAACAACAGTATTTTTATACTTGTATTCGTATTTCCGCAAAGGACTATACCTGTTAATTTATATTTCCTAGCCGTTGCGGTATCACCTTGAACTTCTCCAAGGTTGCCCTCATCTTGGAGGGAGAAAGCTCATAAATTCTTCATGAGTTCCGTCCGTTATTATTTATAGACAGTGTCATATGCAATGCCAGTCGACCGCTAAAAAACCATATCTATATCAATAATAACTAATATATCTTGGGACCATTTAGGGCTATTTTAGACTATTATATTTTTTTGAGAGGACGAGGTAGCTCAGTTCCTTACCTCAGTTATGTACCTTGGTTAACCGACCGACCCGACTTGACAGGTTCGAGTCTCGAATTACCGTAAGTTACAGCTGCCACGTTCCCAACGGGTCGAGTATCGTCGTAAGTTGTAGCTGCCATGTTCCTCACTGTGCCCGGACAGTGGCTACAGACTCGCAACCTGTCACACTGGGACTCAACATAAACATTCGAAATGCGTTGTTAAACTTCTTTGCTAACACTTCTCGAGGGATTACGGCGTGATTTGATTTTTCTGTGCTTACTCGTATATCGGCGCTTAATCATTCGCTAAAAAAGCCTAGCGCGCGTACACGGACTTATTTGAAAGAATAGGGATCATGCATGAAAATAAATTTGATTATTCAATCAATTTATCGTAAAGTATATGAAAATAGTATATTTACAATGAAAATACAATTAGAATTGCACGATAAACCAGGGAGATATAACCATTAAAAGTAAATATATCTATCTCGCTAATCAGAACAACCTTTTCTTCTAGGTTCTTTGGAAGTTGTATAGCGCCTGTGTACTTCGTTGACGTGACGTCATTATACATATCAGATTCTCTGTTTAACCAACGACTTTTTAGCTTTATAACTTAGTTAATAAGTCAGATATTTGACGGATTTGGGATATCGAATCATAATAAATATATAGAAAAAATATCGCTTGTATGGCTCGCGGATAGTTGCGTGTGTGGCAAAAGACGCGACAAAGATCAACGCGCTGAAAAAACGCTAGTCGGTAACCACCCTAACAAGAGTTTTCAAGGTCTCAATTAAAAATGGTGCGTTAACACGGGCAAGTTTTTGAGCAATCGTTGCCAGGCAACTGTTTTGGGTAAATCTGAAGCGATTAGTGAATTGTGAATCGGTGGATTGTTTATCAAAAGTCACATAGCCTGGGTAACATGCAAGCGCCATTATTACAAATCAATTGACACCTCATTCATTAGAATCGGTTCAGTGATTAAGGCGCTACGGTGGAACGTACATACATACGTCATACAATCATTACCTGTCCTTTTGGCTTTTGTCGACCTTTGTGGCGCAGTGGTGTAAACAGCCGACTGCTACGCTAGAGATTCTGGGTTCGAATCCCGGCGGGTGCGGAACTTTGTTTTATTTGCAAGACGCATTGTTTCGCTTACCGGTCTTGGATGTCGTATTCTTATCTACGTAGTTTATCCATATCGTTGCTTAGCACCTGAGACACAAGTTCTTACGATTCTTACTGCAGGGCTGAGTCAATTTGTGTGTCGTGATATGGTTTATTATTTATTTTTATTTTTTGCCTTCGTCGCAGTCGGGTTAAAAATAAATAGCAACGGTGTAATAAATTCCTTTATTTTAAGATATCCCTACAGTAATTTCACTAATACAATCGGGGAACAGGGCAGATGTAATTTTTGAATTATATATGTAGCCCTCCCCTCTTGTATCATATCGAAATGAACGACTGGAAATGGCCAGCGTTTCTCACGCAATATGCAACTTGGAGAATTACATGGGTTTACAACACTAGATGTGCTAACTAGTTTTTCGATTTATAAAACATTTATCAAATGTATAACTTTTAATAGTGTTTGTAACATTAGAGCCATTGTTCTATAAATGAATATTTTATTTCTTGAAACTAAGTCACGATTTTGCGATGCGAAATGCTCGCTTATCATACTTAAGTAAGTTAAAATTGGTGGCTCTGAAAGCATTTCGCACAAAAGTTTCTTGTTTCTAGTAAAAACTATTTTTTCATCAATTACTAAAGAATCTCTTAAAATGAAATTGAGAAAATTGGCAATTCGATGAATCAGATTTGTATGAAAAATCTCGGATATTCCATACAAAAAGATTTGATTTCTTTTAAAAGAAATGGAAATAATTATAAGGTATTGAAATCAACAGATTTTATCCCCGCTGAATCAATAAAAAATCAAATAAACCCGTTAAATTTATCTTAAATTACATTTATTATCATATCCAGTATATCTACATCCCAGTCTCACCAAGGTGAGTCACAGCGTGTAAGAGTGAGACATTAGCAATGCGGCGTATAAATAATTCATGATCATGCGCACTTCGCTCCATCACCAACCATGTAATATCATGCAGTGGCTCCCATACTCGCACATTCTTTTTAAACTTATTGCCATCGCCGGTTTTTTCATACCACTCTGACGACCTCGCAGTTGTAACAGGTGACTGCTACAGGATATACTGCTTAAACTATGCCCATATCATTCCTCAACGTACCGCCGGTATTCTGGTTATTCAACAAAATCAAAAGACTGCTTCGGGAACAGTGTTCTGAGTCAATAGACTTAGATTGAGTTTCCGGGTTCGAATCCCGGCGGGGGCGGGACTTTGTGTTATTTGGAAGTCGCATTGTTTCGCTTACCGGTCTTGGATGTTGTATCTATGTAGTTTATACCATATCGTTGCTTAGTTCTTGTGACACAAGTTCTTACGATACTTACTGCAGGGCTGAGTCAATGTGTGTGTCGTGATGTGGTTTATTTGTTATTATTATTTATAATAGACGAGATACAAGCCGCATCAAAAAGGAAGGCTTTCCCAAAAAAATACTTTTACAACTATTTTGAAGATTATTAAACACGACGGCATAAGAGCTTTGTAGCAGGCGAGGATTATTTTGAAAGCAATGACAAACTTGAAATTAATTAATTTTTGGACACTGCAAAATGCGTCCTCCTACATAATGCAAGAGTGTGGAATTCTTTGCCTGCCGATGTGTTCCCTGACCAATATAACTTGGGCCTCTTTAAGGCATGGGTGAATAGGTTTCTCCTAGGCAGGCATGTTCCACCTTAGACCTCGTCACCGCTTAACATCAGGCGTCAAATGCCTGCCTGGTCTTGAATAAAAATAAAAAAACGCAGCAGTAGTTCGGGTAGGTACAGTTAACTAAACTAGCTCAAGTTTGACAACATTTGAGAGAAGAACAGAGAATATTGACTTGAGTAAAGTTTCCGTTTCATACAGCTTTGTCTTAACAGGCGTTCGTCTTGTGTTTATTTAAGATTACTTCAGTTTAGGTTTGCTGTATATAGCAAGCGAACAAGAGAACTAATTATACCAACTCTTTAATAAACAGACACAAATAAAAAACGACGAACATATACACAAAAATAAAGATATTTATTAACATTACAGCAGAATAACAACAACACAACAACAGCACAGAGCAGCATAGCAACAGGACAGAAGATCCTCAACTGTGCAAGTACCTTTTGTTTTTTGCTACAAATATTCGGCAAGGCAAGGTAACTTATCAATTTTATTTTATGCGAGTCAGGATTCGAATTCGAAGTCAAATTTATTATTAACTGAGCTAACTCGTCTCGTGTAAGCAAACATAACATAAACACAACCTTACGGCCTACACTCCGCGAAATTATATTATTTACGGCCAATATTGTCATACGATCAGTTTTGAAATCGTATAAGTCAAGCCTCAGACTATATACATTCAATTTGATTTTGCGAAACATGTTTTATACTAGCTTTAGCCCACGATTTCGTCCGTGTAAAAGTCAAAAATGGTTCTAATAAGATTTTTAATTACTTCACATTTATCGTTATATTTTGGACAATCCACACAATATTTCTATAAATTTTACTGTAAAGTTTAATTAAAATCCATTCCGTTGTTGTTGAGTTGAAAGAACAAACATCCATTCATTCCTAACAAACTTTATAATATTATTAAGGAAATAGGTTGCAAAATTTCTAAATCTAATCATACGATTACAACTTCATGTTCATTGAAATAGGTTTAGCTACATCGAAAAAAAACAGACAATTCCTGACGAAAATCTACATTTATTTAGTAAATTTTTCTTTGGTTAAAATAACCACCTTACTCTTCAACCAGTTCGATTTTCACCAAAAACTGTTCCACCTTCTAGTTGGGGTGTAGCAGGTCTCCATTGCCATTCGACATGGAAATGTTGCCAGCATAATGAGATGTTCTTAGTTCTCTAGATATCGATTTTTTTGTAATAATATTTCAAAATTTAGATCCCTCATTTAAATTTAAATTCTTGTAACTAGCAGTGTTATTAACTAAAAATCCCTTTATACATACCTTAATATGTATTTATGTTGTGCCTACCTGTAATTCAAGTTTATACATGTTTATTGTTTTATTATACCAATAGCTAAACTGTGCTAAAGTATAATCTTAGTTGGTAAGCCTAAATAAAGAAAAAAAAATTAGATCGTTTTGATCAAGCGAGAGCTCCGCCTGGGTATTATGAACCAACAATGTCAACGAGGTCGTTCTTTTAAAGTATTTACTTTCATTGTTTTATTGCTATTATATCTGTGAGTTAATTTATTTTTTATAATATAAAATTAATCCTACTAGTCTCACCTACTTTCTCTCTTACAAGATAACGCAAGATTTTCTCACCGAAACAGTTGTACGCAAGGGAGTAATACAGTCGTCTCTTCTTTGAAACAAACAACAATATACGAAATAGGTTCGACCTTTTAGGGATGGAGTGTTATCATTGGGCCTTTGCGGCCGGAAAGTAATTTTTCCCGGATTTTCGGGAGAAAATTAGAGGGCGTTATCATTTGTTGTTTCAGTCAAAAGACAAAACAAAAACTATTTCGTCTAAATAGGCGGTTAAAATTAAAAAAAAAAATTGTAGAACCAAAATCAACTTATTTTGTTACTTATTTTTTCCCGAATTCCAAAATTTTCTCGATTCATTGTTTGCTATCATCTCAAGAACATGAACCTAAATAAACATCTTGAACTACAAAAAAATAAGAATCTACAGAAAGATCTTTCTCATCTCCTCCCCATATCTTGGCAAGGTCTTTTTAACAAAATTTTTATAAATTTTCCCAAAGTGACTTGAAACTTGAAAGAACTTCAGTTGGCTATCCTTACAGTACGGTAATAAAACATTTTCTACTTGTACGTACGTCTCATATAAATAAAACGTTATAGAAGGTCAGTTGTAGACGTATAGCTCCTTCGGGATTCGACGCTTTGTTATTATACTACTCGACTACTTGAACGGGAACACGTTTTTCTTAAAAATAAATTGACTTCTGAGATATTTTCTGTTTCAAACACATCACACATTGAGGATAGGTGAAAACCAACGATATGGAATAAACTATATCGATAAGAATACTCCATCTAAGACCGATAAGCGAAACAATGCGACTTGCAAATAAAACAAAATACTGCCGCCGCTAGGTTTTGAACCCGAATCTAGCATAGCACTCAGTACTGTTTATGGTAGCTTAGTACCCATAACACAAGCCTCAGAGGCTTAAAACAGACGAAGACAATATGTATGAATTCATTTTTAAATTACGTTATTCATTTATAAGTAGGTACGCCTGTAAAAATATATGTTAGCTTCCTAAATACTATTGGTTAAACATATATAGGTTTTTTTCTTATTTTGCAAATAATAACACTTCCTTTATATTCTTTTTTTAATATAAATTAGGCAACATTTATGTTATGTCTCTTAAATACTTAAGAAACACTTGCTTTATATTTTGTATTGTTTAAGCGACTATTAAAGTATTATTCTTTCGATCATTCATTTCGACATATCGCATTCATTCGACATCAAGATCCAAGCAGACGGGCTGTACTTTTATCACAACGTTATACATAATAAAAGATATCCAAGATGTTAGGTATGTACGCAGGGAATTGTTAAAATATAGTCATTTATCTTTATTTTTTATTACCGACTGACCCGGTTTCATGTCGTTTTTCATTACTTACTCATCATTATAAGAAGCGGAATCCTTCTAAAAATAATATGTACCCTGTTTCTAACAAAATTCTTAAAGATTTCGTATTTCCCTTTCATAAATCAGACCTAACAAAATGGAGACAGATTGTTTTAGCTCAAGAATATCGGCTGCGTCCCACCACTATGATAAGAATATTTAGTTTAAAATACCATATTATATTATTATAATTATTATATTTTCTGTCTGAAAAAATACCCCGATGCAGAAAAAACCATCGCATTTCAATATTTTGATTAAATGGTTAATGGTTTAAATTTTAAATTGTCTTATACACTACAGTTTAGTATAATAAACCACATCACGACACACACATTGACTCGGCCCTGCAATAAGTACTGTTAGAACTTAAATCACAGTAACTCACCAACGATATGATATTAAAAAAACACATAAAAATACTACATCCAAGACCGGTAAGCGAAACTTTGCGTCTTGCTAATAAAACAAAGTTCAAGACCCCGCTGGGATTCGAACCCAGAACCTCTAGCGTAGCTATCGGCTGTTTACGTCACTGCGCCACAGATATCGAATATCCTTTGTTAACCCTGAAAGATCATTACCGCCTTATACAACTACAAAAAGAAAACCATGCTGAATTGTCAAACGTCATTACAGTGGGCAGTTTCCAACCAAAAAGTATGCATTTCTGTACTGGAACTGAACCCAAAATTCGAAATACTTTCAAGTTCAGCAGATAAATTTTGGCTTTTGTCCACGTCTTGTAATAAGGCGAATAGAGTCTAAAGAACTAATTATTTTATCGAGTTATACCTAAAAGATAAAAAGGACGAAGCAGCAGGAGAAAGCTGCCTTACATAAAAAATTAAAACAACATTTTCGTTTAATTTAAAAAAAAAATCCATAAATCAATGTATCGCCAAGTCCCAGACAAACTTAGACAATGAGTTATACAAAACTGGGCCACCACAAACAACCGATTAAAAACTTCGTTTTCGAAAAATCCAAAGTTTTAATTGGTACCGACTGGTACTACTTTTTTTATAAGTTTTAATAACCTCTTTCCATTTTTTGTTGATATAATTTTTCGAGGAAACTAGTTCAGTGTTCGATCGGTTCTGGATTTATTTTTGGAGGTTTTGGACAAAGTATCGTACTAAATGGACGTATTCCTTTCCTACGGAATGAAATTTATGAATCTTATTATATCAATAATCTTATTATATCAATAATAATAATGCCAAAATGGCTGTAAATTCAACTCGAAAAAGACCAGTTCGTCAATATGGCGCCGAGTCTCAATATCTGCCGTATAAACTGCCGTAATCCCTAGAGACTTGAATCGGTTGCCACTATCCGGGCACAATGAGAAATATGGCAGCTACAACTTGCGGGAACCCGAGACCCGAACCTTCGACATGTCGGGTCGGGTCAGTCGGTTTATCATGACACGTAACAAACTAAGCTACCGCGTCCACCAATAATAATTACCTAGTCATAGAAAATGTTTTATTGTATCTAACTGTCTGACAGGCAAATGAAAACTTAAATTCCTCTTTCTTAAAGTTGAGATTAGAAAAAAGTAAAAGATAAGCAAGGTAGTAAAGTTCTTAGTTGGATAAATCAGTAAATTGACTGAGTTCGTCAATTGAATCATTCGTCTAGGTTGGCCCGACGTTCCATTCTATTTCTGCCGTCAGGCAGTTCACTGTGTTTCGGTTTGAAGGATTGGATTAGAACATTTATTTAGGTAGGTTCTTCCACATGGATCACGCATTGTCTCGTATCGTTCTAAGATATGAAGGGCATCTACTGTTCAATAAGCGGCGGTATCACTTTCCATCAGGTGAATCATCGACATGTTTGTCCGTCACGTTGTAGATAAAAGTGACAACTATTCTATAGCTTGGTGTAAACTGAAAAAGTAAACGCATAGCCCAGCCAGAGGTACAAAACCCTCGGCCGGTGTATTACGATGAAATTCTCCAAGAAATACATTATTCATGATGAAAATGGCCTCATCTCGGGAGTGGAGCAATCGATAATATCGAGACCGGAGTAATTCATGATCGCTTCACAATTTCCAGCGAGGAGCTGAACGTTTCCTAGCAAAAAAGAGAATTTATAAAAATAAAAATCAGTAATCCGCTACGGGTTACATCACTTATTTTAACTGGATCTTCTTTTCTTTTGCACAGTACATTGGTTATGATTATTATTTATAAATTTTGACAACCCTAGACTGTAGGTTCGGTGTATGTAGTGTGCCCACCGTCTTCAAAATCACCCGAAAAGTAAAACTTTGTAAGTTTATAATTATTTTGAAAAAAGCAACTACGGAGGTTTCTTGCCGGATTCTTCCCCGTAGAAATAGCGTTTCGAACCGGTCGCGGTAGTATTTAAGTAAGTAGTTAAGTAGTAGTGAAGAAGACGATTTGAAAGCACTTGTTTTAAGTTTATTTGATATAATATTGTTGAGTTTTAGTTTGAACTAATAAACGTTGGGGATGTAAGGTTTTAGATAACCGTCGACGAGGTGGACGGACGATCTTATAAATGCTACAGGGTGCTGGATGCAAGTGGAACAGGATCTGGTTTCGAATCCCGGCGGGGGCGGTACTTTGTATTATTTGCAAGAAGCATTGTTTCGCTTTGTAGTATTCTCATCTATGTAGTTTATGCCATATCATCGCTTAGTGCCTGTGATACAAGATTATATCTTAGTGAAGGGCTGAGTGTGCGTGTGTCGTGATGTGGTTATTATTATTATCTCTCCGTACGAAATTACTCGGGGGAAGCTTCGGTATTCGGGTGAAAAATAAGTCAATTCGTTAACTATGAAGAAATATTTGATATATATTTGACTTGTCAGATACTTTATTCGGTATGATATTTTTTTTTATAATAATAAATATCAATATTTGTACGTTCAATTGACAGATTTTTTGTAACTTAAATTGTTAAACCAAAACCAAATATTACAACCAAAAACCTCACAAATAAATTATTTTGATTTTATTCGTTAGTCAGTTAATATTGATTTCTTCTTTCATGAAAACAATACGACTTGTTTATCGCTTAAAATAAAACTATATATCTAATGGCAGACTATAAATAAATAAGCGAAGTAAATCGGAATGACATACAGTTGGTATATAAATAATTCATTTTAGTCGTCGTTGAGACAGTATCGGGGTTGCAACCCCAACTAAATCAACTAATGCTTCCAACGGTCACTATTCTATAACTCAATGAGAACTGCCGTGGTATGAGGAAAGAAAGAAATACTTAAAAACTACACTTACGTTGACATTAAGACGCTTAATTAATGTACTACTTAAATACAAACAAAAGCGTGTTGCATTAATATATTATAAACTAGCGACCTCCCCCGGGTTCGCACGGATATTATGCATATATTATTTACATTTATCCTTCCTCTTGAATCACTCTATTTATATAAAAAACCTTTTAAAGATCTAAACATACATAGGGACATAGCGGGAAGCGATTTCGTTTTATAATACCAGTATGTAGTGATCATTAAAATTTTCAATATTTTGATATGAATTAAGATAATTATACATACACAGTCAGGTCATAACTATTGTCACACAGTAAAAACTTTTCTTTTAGAATACTGGCCACAAAAAAGTTTATTGAATTCGAATTTAGAATTGTTCATGAAAACAAAAATGTATACTTTTTAGAATTTTACACATTTTTAAATATGGAGTAAGCGTCCAGCTTAAAGAAGACAGTGTTGCAGTTATTGCGTTGCATCGTTGCGGTTACGCGCCAATTCAAATTTTTGACATACTGAAAAATTTGAATACAACCACAAGATTCGTTTATCGTACCATCAAACGGTACAATGAAGACTCTAGTGTAGATGACAGGTCAAGAAGTGGTCGCCCTCGGTCTGTTAGGACTCCAGCAGTGATATAAGCTGTGAAGTCGCGAATTCAAAGAAATCCCAAACGTAAGCAGAAACTGTTGGCTCTTCAGATGGGGTTAAGCAGAACCACGGTGAAAAGGGTGTTAAATGAAGACTTAGGGCTTCGGGCATATCGAAGAATAACAGGACATCGTTTGAATGCTCGTCTAATGGACTTGAGACTGAAGAGATGCCGCGCTTTGTTGAAGCGGTACGCGAGAAAAAAATATCGGGAAATTCTTTTTTCGGATGAAAAAATGTTTACCGTAGAAGAGAGCTACAACAAACAAAATGATAAGGTGTACGCACACAGTAGTGAAGAAGCGAGCAACCGTGTTCCGCGTGTCCATCGAGGTCATTTTCCATCCTCGCTCATGGTATGGTTGGGAGATTCTAATTGGGGCTTAACAGAGGTACATTTTGGTGAGAAAGGTGTAAAACGAATGCAGTTGTGTATCAAAATACAGTCCTGACGAACCTTGTGGAACCTGTTTCTCATATCATGTTCAATAACAGGCACTGGGTATTCCAACAAGATTCGGCGCCAGCTCATAGAGCGAAGAGCACACAAGACTGGCTGGCGGCGCGTGAAATCGACTTCATCCGACACGAAGACTGGCCCTCCTCCAGTCCAGATTTGAATCCGTTAGATTATAAGATATGGCAACACTTGGAGGAAAAGGCGTGCTCAAAGCCTCATCCCAATTTGGAGTCACTCAAGACATCCTTGATTAAGGCAGCCGCCGATATTGACATGGACCTCGTTCGTGCTGCGATAGACGACTGGCCGCGCAGATTGAAGGCCTGTATTCAAAATCACGGAGGTCATTTTGAATAAACTTTAGTGTCATAAGAATCTATGTTTTGTTAAGTTCATTTTGGTATATAAATGGTTACATAATGAATAAACTTGTTTCAATTATTTTATATTAAACATGTGACAGAATTTACGACCTGACTAGGTATATTTTTATATAATCAATAATAATAATCATATAATCAATTTACTTAAGAAATATATATTAAGTAAATTTATTCTTGAAATTAAGTATATATTAAGTAAATTGAGTAAGATAATATTAAGTAAAAAGAAACAAAATTAAAAATACATTATCACGCTACTACTATAGTAGTTGACCTCGGTGGCGCAGTGATGTAAACAGCTGACTGCTACGATAGAGCTTCCGGATTCGAATTCCACCGGTAGCAGAACTTTGTGTTATTTGCAAGAGGCATTGTTTCGCTTACCGGTTTTGGATGTTGTATTCTTATGTATGTAGTTTACACCATATCGTTGCTTAATGCTTGCATTACAAAATTAAATCTCAGTGCATGGCTGAGTCAATGTGTGTTATTTCAAAATTATTATTATTGTCACCTTCAGTATACCTAAATGACGTGGTCCTCAAAGGTATGGTCAGACAAACTAAAACAGCTTCTTCAAAGTTGTTTCCTACATTACATCTTTAAACATATTAACACAATTCCTCGACGACGACGACCTCGGTAGCGCAGTGGTGTAAACAGCCGACTGCTACGCTAGAGGTTCCGGGTTCGAATCCCGGCGGGGGCGGGACTTTGTGTTATTTGCTAGACGCATTGTTTCGCTTACCGGTCTTGGATGTTGTATTCTTATTTATTTAGTATATACCATATCGTTGCTTAGCACCTGCGATACAAGTTCTTACGATACTTAGTGCAGGGCTGAGTCAATGTGTGTGTCGTGATGTGATTATTTATTTTTATTTATTTAATTTACTATTATACGTTATATTTTTTACTTTATTGTTACATGTTAAAAATAATTGGCTTTATACATGAACAATATTCAAACAAGAAAAGCAAACAAAACTAGTAATTAGTAGTAGATATCAAACAATAGAAATGACTCGTCCAGAATTGATCGAAAACTCCCCAATTTCGTGGAAAATTGGTAGTCTACCTTTCTAATTGGATGGTATGTTGACAATCCAAATGACCCTTTTGGTAATGTTCGATACCAGCTTGGGGTTGATCACCTCCCCCTTTTACACCCCACTGTTATAAATTAAAACGGATAAAGAACGGATTTTTTTTTAATACTTTAATCTACATGTATATCCTTACTGATATTATTAACGCGAATGTTTGTAAGGATGTATGGGTGAATTGATGCTTGTGACTCTTTCACGCAATAAGCACTGAATGGATTTTACTGACACTTAACAGTAATATAGCTTATACATCAGAAAAACACATAAGATTTATGAAGATAACGATAAACATCAAGTAATTAAAAATCTTATTAGAACCATTATCGACTTCTACCCGGACAAAGTCGCCGGCAAAAGCTAGTAGGTAAATAAAAAAGGGCAAACTCACTGATTGGTCAAGTCATCCAGCCTAAACCTTATGACCCAGAAAACTAAATTATTTCACAGTTATTGTTTTGAATAAAAAATGATTTTCGAAATTCAACCCGTTATGGAGTAAGAAATGGATCGGAAATCGAAAATTCGATTACGGTTTATAGACAAATCTATTTCATCCAAATTAAACACAAACGAAGCCGAAGGCAAAAGCTAGCAAAATATAGATACCTTTCAAATATGTGTAGCGATGAAATTGCTGGACAGTTTGAAAAAAAAAATGGCTCGCGGGTTTCTAATTGTTTAGGTTTAAGAACGTCTATGTTTGTAATATAAACGCGAGTTTGCAGGTGGTGGATCTAACTGCGAGATCGTCTGGGTTACCACCCTTCTTTCTATTTCTGCTGTGAAACAGTTCGCTGTGTTTCGGTTCGAAGGGTTGGAGAGCCAATGTAATGACCCGCACGAAAGATACAACATCTTTACCTCTACATGGGCAACGCGTTGGCGGTGCTATTGGCGTGCATGACAAGGGCACCGTCGTGACAATAAGCGACGGTATAAATTTCCTTGAGGTGAACCGCCTGCTTATTGGCCAATATAATAAAATAAACAAAATAATTCAATAAATATGACTATTTAATACCATATCGTTGCTTAGCGCCTACGAAACAAGATTATATCTTAGTGCAGGGCTGAGTCAAAATGTGGTTATTTTTATTTATTTTTATCTCATTTTACTGCTTCATTATTCCTGAGTCCGTCATTCATCTGTAGGTGGTCCTCCATTTCATACATAAACTATATCCTGCTTTATAAATTGGTTAATTGCCTATTTATGGAATGATGGACTGTATCCATCATTTTTAATATGGCGTTTGTTAAATACGATAACGTTTATCGTTCCATAACAGACTTTACTTTAAATCGTATAATTTATTGCATTTGAATGCATATAATTAAGTTGATAAGCCTGGAAATAAATTGTAGCGATTTTACAAAATTTTAACTATTATTTATTATGAAGCATTGTTTTTTTGAGGTAGTTTAACGACCTCCTTGACGCAGTGGTAAGCTGAATGCTACGCTAGAGGTTCCTGATTCGAATCCCGGTGGGGTCGGAACATTGTATTATTCACAAACATTTTCATTGGCATTGTTTCTCTTACCGATCTTGGATGTGTTATTCTCATCTGTGTTGTTTATACCATATCGTTGCTTAGTGCCTGCGACACAAGAATCTTCAATCTTACTGCAGGGCTGAGTCAATGTGTGTCGTGACTTATAATTATTAAAAAAAGTAATTTTTTTATAATTAAAAAAATTATCGTAGTAAGTTATCTTTCTACCGATCTATTAGACGATCCATACCCATCTGCTTTGAATAAACACACAGAGAATTCTGGAAAAATAAAACCTTGTCACATTCATTGAAACAAATCCATCTACAAACATATATAGATATATAGAGACCTTTACCTAAAACATTTGTATAATGAGTAACTCAGTATCGAAAGGTGTAATGATTCCATATCACGAAGACGGTTTGACTAACGTTGTTGTTGCCTTCGTAAGGCGTGTACATGCATTATGTTATAGTGTGCGTTAGCTCAAGTTCGCACAGTACAGACGGAACGCACACTAGAGCACTGTGCGTATGCACGTGTAACCACAACTAAAGGTGATCAGTCTTCGTGATATGGAGTGACAGCAACTCGATATAGTAAGGTAGCAATTATTTGGAGATTGCGTTACGTCTCGGAGATCAAAGGCGCCTCTGTTTTGGAATTAATTGTTATAATTCTCGATGCGTCTGTAGGTACTGAGGGAGGGAGATCGAATATCATTGATACGAGGATGTCGGTATTGATCAATTAACATCACTTACGAATGTTATTAGCTCTCTAACTGTTAGTCAAAGAAGTTAAATTTATAGCAAAAAACTGTATTTTGATTTACAAAGTGTAAAAGAATTGAATTAAGTGTACCTGATTATCTTGAAAAAAGCAACTACGGAGGTTTCTTGTTGATTCCTCCCCGTAGAGATAGCGTTTCGAACCGGTGGTAGTATAAAAAGATGACGATTTAAAATTACTTACTTAAAGTTTATTTGAAAAAAGTTAACTTTGACTTTGATTTAACAAAGATTTCGCTTGTTACGTTTAAATTTCTAATTGGAGTGTAGCAAAAATGTTGTACTGAGTTATGATTGAGTATGTTTAGTATATACCGGACTTTTTCTCGATTAAAAATCAAATATACGTTCTCACAAACCGATCTGCAATATAAAAATTAAAATCGCTAAATATTTGCCAAAGATACACAGGTTACAAATTTATCTTAAGACAGAGAGGACTGTATCGTATTAGATGGATTATCGTATATATCACACGTGGATAGCGCCATGGACATTGCAAAGAAAAACCCGTTTTAGAAATAGAATATTTACTATTGAGTTGAATTTGATATATTAAAAAAGTCATACAAAAATGATTTCTTAGCCAATTTAGTTTTTAAAATCGTATATTTTTTTAAGTCGTAATTTTAAGATCAATCAATCCGATCACCTATACTAAATAATAACTCACGAGCAATAATAAATGCAAATCTCGATATTCTTAAATGGAAAGCCTGAACTGAAACAAGGAATGAAACTATAAAGTTAATTGATATTAATTCAAACCTTTAGCAGTGACGATAAACATCTACTTGAAGCTGCAATACCCATTTTTTTCGCACGAAACAAAAGCATGAATAAACTAAACAATTGACACCAAAATGCGAATAACACTTAAATGGAACGCAGTATTTATTGTTTCATCAATAGGATAGCGTTGCGTTTGTAACCGGAGTCGGTATGAACTCCAACACCAATTTACGAATGGAATACGACCATCTAGCATAGAGTCGCACCCGGATTAAGTGACCTGAATACAGTTTGATAACAACAAATACCAAATCTCGAAAAGGCACTTTGAATCTATAGGTAGGAATTTATAATATTCAGGATTTGCGAGCGTTGATTTTGACTGTTCCAAACTAAAAAAAATATATTTGTACAGCAGTTTCTCAAACTTTTTGTTACGGAACCCATTTTTTTTAATTCAACATCACAGGCAAACAAGCGGACGATTCACCTGTTGGAAAGAGATACCGCCGCCTATTGACACGACGATGCCATTGATGTGTTAGAACCCAAAGGACACCGTCAATGCTTTGCCCATGTAGAGGGAAAAGATGCTATACCTCTCGTGTCTATTGAAACATAAAAATTGAGAGGACCTTTTAACTACATTCTATGATAAAAAATGAGGCATTAGTAAGTGATTTGATGCTATGATTTTTGGTATGAATGAAAATTAAAAACAGGTACGAATCACCTTGTAAATACCATTTTTTATCTTGTTTATACAGCATCTCAAATGAAGGCCTGCGCAGATTAGTTACAAAATATGATGTTGTAAATGCACTACTTTTACACCGTGGTGTGCGTCATTCGAAACATTTGAAAGAAATGTATTCTGAGGGACAAAAAGTATACTGGACAAAAAGCCAGGCCCTAAAAACAACAATTGAAGGAATAGAGCGAAATCGCAGTCAAAAGTTATAAATGTACATATATTTCATTGGACAATACTCACTTGATTCACAACACGTTTGTTTAGTACCGTCGCATATGCCACGAGGGTGACCGTTTAATCTGATTACTTGATACGGGTCTGATGCTCAGCAGAGGACGAGAACAGTATGCTGCTTAGTTGGCAATTACTCGCTTATATCTTATTTTTCTTTCTCAACCAAATTCTACACGACATAAGAGTCGCGCTGGACGGAAACCGGTTGAGGCTGATCATCCTCAGACAGAGATCTTGTTCATCACATAAACAAAATATAAATCCTCGTCCGTTAGATGGGGACAAAGAGCATGAAAAGACAAGGCGCTGCCACTGATGTATGCTTACTGAGGTGAGTCTTCTTGTATGTTTTAGGTTTTTTTAACTAGCGTGAGTTTAAAAATCTTTGTTCACGTAAGAAACAACAGATTGCTGAAGAGAATTGCACTGATGGTCTTAGTTCCTCATCAATCTGATGAAGTTAAGGCAATCGAGGAGAAGGTAGAAAGTACCTTTGGGAAATGCATTGGCGGTGCTCTTGGCGTTCAAAGACATCGAGGGTATCTTCGTGACGACAGCCGGCGATATATCTTTCCATCAGGAGAACCGTCAGCTTGTTTGCTATCAGATTGTATGAAAATATCGTCTGATGGTAGACATACATACATAACCATAAAACATAAACTCACGCCGTAATTATAGGCGTTAAACAACGCATTTCGCATGTTTATGTTGAGACCCAGTGCGTTGCGAATCTATCGCCACTATCCGGGCACAGTGAGGAATATGGCAGCTTCAATGTACGGCAACCCGAGACTCGGACCCTCGACCTGTCGGATCGGATCGGTCGGTTAACCAAGGCACGTAACAAAATGAGCTACCAGGTCTTCATATCCTAATATTGTGATAAAACATTGTGGGTATACCGTTAATACCATAAATATACGTGGTTGACAGTAATAATAATAATAATATTAACCACGACACACACATTGACTCAGCCCTGCAGTAAGTATCGTAAGAACTTGTATCGCAGGCGCTAAGCAACGATATGGTATATACTAAATAAATAAGAATACAACATCCAAGACCGGTAAGCAAAACAATGCGTCTTTCAATTAACACAAAGCCCCGCCCCCGCAGGGTTTTGAGCCCGGAACGTGTAGCGTAGCAGTCGGCTGTTTACACCACTGCGCCGCCAAGGTCGTCAAACAGTGTAATAATGATATGGTATTGACAGAGCAATACCCCCATTTAGCGACGTGGTGGCCACAGGTTCAGTACCATGCTTTACTAGAAAATGCCTATTTTCTCTCAATTTAAGGTCCATCTCAAGAGTTGTATTTAACTTTTCGGTGGTAAATATTCACCATATAAAATCTTACTGTTCACTTTCTTATCCCGACCGAACGGTCACGACCTCATCATTCCAGCACGAGGGTCGAAGGTTGGCTGTCAAATTATTGCTTTAAATACGCTTGTCTACTCGTTACGCGACTGCGGCAGTAAACGGGGTGTTACGTGTTAGTTATTTTATTTTATTCAACTACTTGAATTAAGATGGACACGTTTAGTATATAGGGCAGCTATATATACTTAAAAGTTTTCGCACATGCAGATGTAGGTATTAAACATTTTTTTTATTCTATCACCTCAGTCAATCAGGGATAATGTAGAATTCTAATGGTGAAAGAATTTTTCGAAAGAAAGTTTCGGAGCTTATTCAATACAAACAAACAATAAAATCATTCCTGAAAAGTTAATTTCTGATCGTTTTCGTATGATGGATTTTTCTTTCCATTTTCTCATTATCTAAACCTTTTTTAAATATTTTTGTAACATTTTAATACAATTTCCACATCGTAGTACAACAAGTTACCTTTACTCCTTACATATATATGTACGTAATTAATATGAATACATAATTAAAACAACAGAAGAAGAAGAAGGAAGGTAAAGAAGAAGTTTAAGAAGATTTCGATAAAAAAAACTATAAATAACTTACAAATATTACGTCAAATTCGTTTTAAATTATCCTACGTATCACCTTATGGCGCTTCGATTAAAACAAATGAAAAATATTACCTAAAAATCCTTTATTTTTTTCAAAGAAAAAAATCTGAAAAAACCTAAAATTAAAAGAAACAAAGTCGGATAGCGGAAAATTAAACTTTAGGCCTGCTGTCAGCCGGCAATATTTCCACAGCGATATTGGGTAGTGGCTATCCTTTGTGGTTTGGGGGAAAAAACGAACTAAAAAACCCCCAGTGCAAATGTTTGAAAGGGGCAGTATGCAGCAATCTCTGTTCATGCCCTCGGAAACAAATTTTCGAGCGATACCACAACGATTGGTAGGATATAGCGCGAGATGAGATTTGGATCGCTGTAGGATTGGTTTTAAATCGTCAATCGTTACTTTTTAAAGACGAAAATCTTTTTTATAATGTTTTTGTTCATTGGTAGTTTTTACGAGATTTAGTTGGTCATTGTTCTTTACACATATATCGATAAATGGTTGTCCTTACGTCGAACTTTAATTGCGTTTTTTTCATTTAACTGCTAGTTTATGGAAATATTTCATTCTTTCTTTTAGGCATTTTGTTACTAAATTGCCGCAACGTTATTATTTTACAAGAACGAAAAAAATATTCCAAAATGTATTTTAGGAGATGGTTCATCAGTGTGCCAAGATTCAATAATTTTATTGTGTAAGTAGTAGGTGTAAGAGTTGGAACAAGCAATGAAAACCATGGTCATCTTCGTGTCAATAGGTCACAGCAGCACATTCCTATAAATGAACCGTCTGCTCGAAAACTAGTAAAGTAAAAAAAATGAATTGAGTAAAAGTTGAACAATAATCAAATTGAAATTGTCAAGTCTCAAATTCCGTTAGACTGTAAGTTCAACAAGGACGATTCACAATTTTACTTATTAAAAAAAAACACGATTTAATTCCATTTTCATTTCACGGTGAGCCCAGCTGAGATTAGATTTTTAGAACCGAAACTAAAGCTTAGAATGGCGAATGTTTTTTCAATGCACTGACACTGCACTGACAGGGCTGCGTATCAAATGATAACTTTTTTAATCAAATTTCGATATTGCTCTCAAAGTTTCGATTTAAATTGCGGTATTTTTAAACGGATAGTTTATACGGCGATTAAAGGTTGGTTTTACTTACTCTTGTCGAATTAAATAGGCTAGCCTATGACAAAATGAGCGTATACAGACGTTATTATCAAATAAATAAATAAAAAACGAAAAAAACCGTCTTGTGATTGAAGGCGAAGATGTTTTAAAGACGTTTAAAAAACGAACAAATGAAATTAGTATAAAATATTTATCTCAAAATCCATAGCACGTTAAGTATAGGTTTGTTACGAAAATTTGTCAAGCAGAGAGGCAATGTAAAACGAAACGGCAACATTACCGTTTACCATCAGGTGAGTTTACGGAGCATTCTTGCCTATGAAAAACAGTATAGAAGAGTCGAACACCATGACTGTCAACGGCCAACTGAACTTTGACCTGTATTTGACCAAAAACCAACGTTGGCTATTTGTACTGCGGCTACGCCCAACGTTTCCAACTCGATCCATCACTCGCTTTACGTTTTTATACACATATAACGACTACATCGCTAGTTCGACGTGCATTGCTTGTTAACAAGGAAAAGATTAAGAACAGAACGCTGGGAATATTGAAATCGAATGCTTTTTTGATACGTTCATTAAAAAATTAATGTTCAAATAAAATTTAGTTCAAGTTAATTTATTAAGGGATACTTTTATTTATTTTTCTAGCAATTTAGAAACTGGGTTGATACAAAATAATTAAAAACAACTAAAAACTCCACCATTCCTCACTCACCGAGCAATGTACGCGCGACAAAGCGAAAAAACCATAAAAACAGATTTAAAGGTCGATTCATAGGTAGTGAGTTATGCTTTGTACAGCTTGTTGGCAGTTGGCACTATCTTTGCATGTTGACGTATGACCGCCGCCGTTTCCACTCGAACAGCGCTCGTGTCGGAACTAAATAGAGAACTCTCAACAATATGATGTATTAAAACAGCTAACGAGCGGTCAATCTGTCTTTTGAACTACAAGACAAATTTGTCATTTTTATCAAAGCACACCTTTTGTGGCTTGGTGTTTACGCTTTATTCAAGTTGCGATTATATTTTTCAAAGAGGAATGTTTAAATAAAGCATTTCAGTACTGTTTTATATTGGTGGTTGGTTGGTGGTGGTGGTACTACATCCGAAAACTCCTTAATTTGGTACACTACAAACTTTCTGTCATCATCACAGATTGATCTCCGTAACTCGGATATTAATTTAAATTTATCAATTTCACGAACCGTAGTTAAACTTTAATTAGACAATATTATAACATGAGACATAATTTACGTTAGTAATGACAGCGACGCGTGGCATGTCTGTCAGTAATGTACGAGGAACGCTGCGGTCGACACTGGAATCCACCTTACGATGATAGAATATCTCATACATAACTAAAGACCGGTTCACGGTTGACAAGTCGACAGGTTTAGTGGACTGTTATCCATTAACTTATGGATTTTTACAAGCACCTCTGAATTTTTTTTATAAATAATAAATCTTTTAGATTCGTTGTACCGATATGATTTCAATTAAATCTATTATCAAAATTCATTTTGAAACCTAATGAAAGCGAATTTCCAATATGTATTTTTAATCATATCTTTCGATCGAGTAACGCTATTAGTCAAGTCCCGAAACAAACTTGACTCGGGTAAACCGAGCTGATAGTGTTGATAAATTTGAAGTTTAATAGTTGATATTTATTATGTCCCTGTTAAATTTCTAAGGAAATTTCTGGCACATATTGAAGGAACTCGACGGAAAACCGCACCATGAGTTATTATAGTTTGTTTTTGCAAGTGATTAAGAGCCCCTTAAGAGGGGTGGTTCGAGGGTAGGGGGTGAAGAATGTTTCGTGAAATAGAAAAATACACAATCAAAATTAGTTTTTAACAGACATTCCATTTCACGAAGGATGTTCGGTTATGAATGTGTATGCATATCGCTCTAGTGTGTGTGTCGTCTTTACTGAGCGAACTCTAGACAGCGCACATTAAAACAATGTACACATACTCGCCTGACAAAACTACATAACAAAGACATAGACTCACGCCGTAATTAATCCCTCGAGAGGAGTAGGCGGAGGTGTTAAACACCGCATGTTTATGTTGAGTACCAGTGTGACATGTTGCCTTGAATCTTTCGCCACTATCCGCGTATAATGAGGAACATGGCAGGTACAAAGTCCGGCAATCCGGGACTCGACGCCTCGCCCTGTCGAATCGGGTCGGTCGGTTAACCAAGGCACGTAACAAACTGAGCTACCACGTCTTCCATTACAAAACTTACACAATTCAACGGTTCTTCGTGACATAGAATCACCATGGTTTCAGACCTTTACACGAAAAATGAGCCTAACCATAGATGATTCGTATTTGTATTGAGACAAAATGTGGCCTATTTAGGTGATATAATTCAAAATCCTAAAGACTGTCCCACTGTTTGCTATTTTTCCCACGTTTTTATACACTCATTTTCTTATTCGTTTGTTTGTCGTTCCGGTTGGATTTTTGCAAGTCAATTTTGAGGCACTTCCCGATAAGCTGGCAGGCTGAAATTTTCAGGGTAGCTTCAAACCCGATGACAACTATAATAACGGATGGACCGATTTCGATAAAATTTGTACGGAGTGACTTTTGAGGCAGAAAAAAGAATAAATAATTAATAGATTAAAAAAATAAAAAACCACGTTTTTAAATGTCCTAAAAATAAGAAAATAACCCTACGGGGCTGAAAGAGGGGCCGCTAAAAACGTGGACGCGTATCTTTGCAAGTTACACCAAAAATCTATACACGTCATTTAAATATATACCATTAATCAACCTTTAAATAATATACGCCCCCACTTTCGAGTGTCCCCTCTTTATTTTTAGGACATTTAAAATGTGGGTTTTTAGATTTTTTAAATCTATTAATTATTTTATTTAAGTCTTATTTCCTAAACAGCACCAGTTCAATAGCCTAATAACGTTAATACTATCTTTTTAACCTTTTTATACCTGAAAAAATTAAATATACCCAAGAAAACCAAGGGTCGCTTACATAAAAACATTCAAGCCCAAAACCCTAACACTTAAGGTTATTTGAAATTTTAATACGTAATTCTGGGATTAGCATTCATTCAATTTAAGCCCTATCTATTCAAATAGACTGAATACCTTATCTAGGCTTTGAATAATCAAAAACTTTGGAATAACTAAGTAGGCTGCCTAAGTATTAGTAAACCAGGGGCTAAGGACGTTTCTCTGTCGCTTGCTTTGCGTTAAAACCCACTATTTGTGTTGTATGTCTAACAAAAAACCAATGCTTATATATTTTTTCGTTTAGATCCTTTTGAAATTCAGACATACTCTCCGAATGATCGTAAGTATTATTATAAATAAGCCCCGTTAAATGGAAATGCAGCACTTCTCGCCTCTCTCTTCAGTTTGGTCACTTTGGTGACGTCACATCATGACATATAACCGTAAAAGATCTTTTTCGGCATTTGAACGTTAATTTGACAAAGTTCCGTCGAATTTTAATACTTACGGTACTTATAAAAAATCACGAGTAGCTTTAGCACCCAATCACACGGAGTCAACATACGAGGTCACATTATAATGACTTTATATGAGAAATAAACGAAGTCCATCGTAACTTGAACGACTTACGAAAAACGAATCATTGGGATCTTATTATAATGGAACATCGTCTTTCTCTTAAGAATTCCATCATAACTTGAGCTCCGAAAACGTTAAGTACAATGCCTTATGAACGGAGGCCTACAAGTCATTATTGACATTTTTTAAATTATGAATTTGAAGTTGAGAACGTCATTTGTACTCAGGTTTGTTTCGATGAAAGAAATTTCGAGGTTTTTGGTGCAAATAATAATGATATTAGAAAACTTATACATTTTATTCACATATAAGCACACACACATACGAATTTTTAACACTTTACAAATGATATGAAAAGGAGGGAGTTAGAAGGGGAGAAGTATTTTTCACTTCAGCCCTAAAGCCCTAAACACAATTAAAAAAAACAACTGGGATTTATTCAAGTCACTTAGCTCACGTTTGTAACATTTCTGCATCTTGTTGTGTACCAAATATAATTATTTGCTAGCATATATGTACAAATGGAGACTTCTTGATACTCTAAATTGAGAAAATTAACACGCAAAGCTTTGTTTATCTCGTCGGAGCGAAACCAGAACGATCGCGTTTTCATCTTAACCGTATCCATGTAATTTTGGAAGGAGTACAAAACACAGACTTCCATCTCGACCGGTTTAAATCCATTCCGAGTATCGTTAATTTTAACAATTTTCGAAAAAAAAAAGACCGAATAACCTGGAGTTTCATCGTTTCTAAATTCGGTTTGTCTTCTGAAATTCTAATAAAGTGGAGTCAAAACATTATAAATTTTAATTATCTTTTCTCGTATCTCCTAATAATGAAACTAAATTAATTTAATTTCACATTAATGTTTAATGCTACACACTTACATATCTCCAACATTTACCATCCAATTTATGTACCTACAATTTATGGCAATAAATTAAATGAAGCTAAAAAACCGTATTTAATATTAATTAAAATATATAAATATAGGAAAAAAGTTATCCGATTTCAAAACTTCAATTTAAGACTTTCAAAAACTATACCATACCATCATATTCTACCATACCATACCATACCATATTGTATGGTTTCTACCATATTGGTATATTTAATTACAGATATGTCTTTTAAAACAGCTAAAATTTCATAATTAATAGTCTAAAATGTCGAATAAAAACAAGTTATAATTGAATCTATAAAACTAGCGACCCGCCCTGGCTTCGCACGGATATTATGCAAGTATTATAAACATTTAAACCTTCCTCTTGAATCACTCTATCTATTTGAAAAAAACAGCATCAAAATCTGTTGCGTAGTTATAAAGATATAAGCTTACAAAGGGACTGATAGCGGGAAGCGACTTTGTTTGATACTAGGTAGTGATTGTGATCAGTTGACCAGACGGGTCGAGGGTTCGAGTCTCGGATTGCCTTACAATGTAGCAGCCATGTTCCTCACTGTTCCCGGATAGTGGCGACAGATTCGCAACCTGTCACACTAAGACTCAACATAAACAAAATGCGTTGTGCGACACCTCTGCCTACCCCTCTCGAGTGGTTAATTCAATCAATCAATATATATTTATTCAATAAAACATGTTGGTAAATACAAGTTTACAAAACTAAATAATTGTAAAAACAATGTTTGTCTATAGAACTACATATAAAGCATTATACAAAGCAAAATGCAAGTTCGACCACTAAAAGAATGAACATGTGTAGTTTTTAGGAATTTTATATTTAATTTGATAGAATAAAAAATTACGCCTGTAGCATATTTTTTATGGTTATATATGTACGTCTAGCTCAGATATTTTCATACAATCTGATAGCAAACAAGCAGACCGTTCTCATGATGGAAAGATATTCCGCCGGCTGTCGTCATGAAGATGCCCTCGATGTCTTTGAACGCCCTCTCGGGCGATTAGTACGGGAGTTTATTGCATGGTTTATAGTTCTAGTGGTAATAATTATAGCATGCAGAATGAGGAGGACTGTCCATGTACGATATTTTAATCCCAGTAATAACCATTCTGAGCTTTGGTATAAAATGATGAAAACCCGGTAAGTTTGGTCATAACCAAATCAACAATGAACATTTTAAAAATAACTTTACAAATAATAATAATAAACCACATCACGACACACACCTTGGCTCAGCCCTGCAGTGAGCATCGTAAGAACTTGTATCGCAGGTGCTATACAACGATATGGTATAAACCACATAGATAAGAATACTACATCCAAGACCGGTAAGCGAAACAATGCATCTTGCAAACAAAGTTCCGCCCCGCCAGGATTCGTATCCAGAACTTTTAGCGTAGCAGTCGGCTTAAGACATTTGGAAGTAGGCTTATCCATCGTACCCTCGCAGGCACCTCTATTGACCGTTGAAATGCAGGAGTTGCAATCATGCTCCATGAAATGTAGATTCAGAACATAAACAATTTTTCTGCTAGCTTTTATCAGTTGGGTGTTTGTTGCAACTCCAGTAGTTCATGTAGTTACTTTACTATATTTTAATTCAATAGGACTACTTAAGTAGGTACTTGTTTATTGTTATACTTCGTCTGTACAAAATGTTTTATTGACATCTGTAGATATTATATACATTTTTTTTTTACATTTTATACTAAAACTAGGATTGTAATGAAAGATTGTATTATGATAATGAAAAGAGCAACTACGGAGGTTTCTCGCCGGATCCTTCCCCGTAGACAGGCATTCCGAACCGGTGGTAGTTTAAAAAGAATTGACCATTTAAAAGTACATATTTATTTTAAGTCCATTTGAATAAAAAATATTTGATTTTGATTTTGATTTTAAACCTCAGAGGTCGTCAAATATACTTTTAAATATGCTTTTTAATAATGAATCATTAAACGTTATAAAAGAGTAAAATAAAACACAGTGCAAAGCTTTGTAGCCATAAACAGTTCCTTTAAAGTAGGGAATAGCAACAAACTTACATTTATAACTTTACATTGCAACTTTATACGTTATTATATAAAGTCGGTACACACTGCGAGACGCCTGTTTTATGGCGGAATAAAATGTTGAGTACGACTGCTCCGTTTGGACTCGACGGGTTTTAGGATCTTTACACACAAGCGGTTATAAAACAGTCGCAGTAACGGTGCTGTTTAGATCTGTACTTCTTTCCATACGTCGAACTCCTAGTAAACATACATTCGTAGCTCATCGGTCGATCCCGGCCCGGTCTAAAAAATCCAACTCAATAAACAAAGTCAAATTTAATGACATGTCTACGTCGTTCGCATTGACGTTAAGGCGTATCGCTTTTTTGTTAGCCCGTTTTGCGTAATAATATAAACAGCTTGAGTTTAGCGGTTTAAAAACCGGCTGGAAACGCTCAAAAAACTTATATTCGTAACTTACTTAGCGTTACAATACTTTTACACCATACTACACTCAGCGGCGTGCCTAGAGTTTTAGTACAAGGCAAGCCGAGAGGTATACTTCATACTTCCGTTGCGGACTTTCTGGCGTGGGAGAGCTCAGCAAAACACTCAGAAGTTTGCGAACATGTCAGCAAAACCACAATTTCGGTGGCTTTAAAAAAGTCGTTTGATTTGTTAATGAATGAATAAGAGCACGAACTTATTTTAGTTTGATAGGGCAAGCTGGGCTTTTGGGCTTCTATGACAGTACCGCCACTGACTACACTATACACACACACACACTACATTACTTTGTTTTCAGTACCAAAACAATATTTGACAAGTAGCAAAACTATAATATTACTTGTATACTAGAAACCAGAGGGATCGTTTTGTGTTTTTTAAGATTTTTTTTGTTAAACTGACATTAAAATTCTTTCTTACTTCAAAATTAATTTAATCTGTTCAGAATCCTCAGTAACAAGACTAATTACTATGAGATGGCCTACATAGTTGCGTTATATATTTAAATATATAAGAAACGAAATTAATGTTAATTTTATTTATAGAATTGCCTAAATAAAGCGTTTAGGTTTATCTATAAAAATTGGTTTAACGACGTTAAGATCTTTAATTAAAAACGGAATGCGTTTGAAATTCTGCCAAAACCGCACTGTTACAGTTTCCATCTAATTTCACATTGTTTCAAGAAACGACTAGATAAGCGGTTTCAGCAGTAATAACAGTCCATGTGTAGTGGACCCTTATTTTTAACGTTTGAAGCATGTGCGTTCAAAATTGTTTTTAAGAATCTGTTTGAAATAATGTATGTAAGAAGGTCGGGTTAGTTTTTACAAACATATTTTAAAAATATTAGAAGCGACAAGAGATGTTATAATAATAATAATAACCATATCACGCACACACACATTGACTCAGCCCTGCACTAACATATAATCTTGTATCGCAGGCACAAAGCAACGTTACGGTATATACTACATAGATAGGAATACAACATCCAAGACCGGTAAGCGAAACAATGCGTCTTGCAAATAACACAAAGTTCCGCCCCCGCTGGGATTCGAACCCGGAACCTCTAGCGTAGCAGTCGGCTGTTTACACCGCTGCGCCACCAAGGTCGTCGAGGTTATATATTCAATACAGGACGTTTGTATACATTATATTGTGTCATCTCACTCTAACCTAATCTAAAACTAGTAGATTTAATTTTGATTACCTAATTTAAAATAACATAACACATAAACTCATGTTTTAATCCCTCGAGAGGGGTTGGGAGAGGTGTTACACACCGCATTTCGAATGTTTATGTTAAGTCCCAGTGTAGCAGGTTGCGAATCTGTCGCCACTGTCCGGGCACAATGACGAACATAGCAGCTACAACGTACGTCAACCCGAGAATTGAGGCCTCGCCCTGTCGGGTCGGGTCGATCGGTTAACCAAGGCACGTAACGAACTGAGCTACCACGTCCTCATTATTTATTAATATATAATGTGTTTATATATTATTTAATTAATAAACTCATTCATTGGGACCAAAGTCTTAGGTGCATTTGTTATAATGTTCAGATTGATTCATGTTATTGGCTCATAGAATCAATTATTCTATTCAAATTACATTTCAATTTTAAACGGTCAACTTTTTAAAAACATCATGACTTCCGCCGACATGACGTTGTGATGACGGGCACGGTTTGATTGAAGGAGGCGTCATTTATATTGAAAAAGGAAATAAAATATGAATTAAAGGCGCCTAGAATATGTCCCACCTTAACCCTCTTTAAGCCTGTATGCTAACACTTTTTCAATATTAAATTATAATTTTAAAAAAAAGATACTCATGAAAGACATAACCCTACCTGGCAGTAGGTAAAAAATAACATTTTTTTTTAAAATCTGTAAAGACAATTTTTTGATCATTACAAAAAACTTTAAATTTGTTTTTTTTTTTCAATATCAACCAATATTGCCTACGATTATATTACCACAACAACCAACAGAACCAACCGTAAATATGAATACACAACCAAATAGTCAAGGCAATGGTGCGTAAATCAGTCTGGAAAAAGCAACGGGATGACACTTGGTATTTGAGTTCCTGAGGCAATTTGGAAACTTTTTTGTAATGTACCTCATAATCTCAAAGTGGACTGAACTCAAATACCAAGAGTCATCCGGTTGCTTTCTCCAGGCTGATGTACGCAATATTGCCTTGACTAAAATGTCTCCGTCATTTTGGCTTTGACCACCAATATTGACACAGTCATCGAATTGTCAAAGTAAAGGCCACTGCGTATGCCACTGCATCTAATTTGCCTGTCACTTCAATGTGACATGAACACTTGGACAGCGTTGAATACTTGTCACCATGATCCACGCTCCATTTCATTGTATCTTATTTTAAATTTATTACTGAGACAACAGAGTAAAGTCATAATAGAGCATCTTTTGTCACAAACTAAAGGATTTTTGTAGTATTTTTGAGGATTCCCATTGAAATCCGAATAATGAGCTATTTACCGGTTGACAAGGTTATTTTTAACTAAACGAAACAAATTAAAAATCGATGCGATAAAACGGGAAAAAAAAATCCTGCGGCGAAGCCCAAAAGAAGATCAAAGTTTTTTATAGAACAATTATACAACATGACTCAACAATCAGTTTAAATGGAGACATAAACCCTCAAATCTGAATAGATCGAAAACCCTACAAAGGGCCCTTTCCTTACTGTTAGAACAAAAACCGACACTAGAACGCAAAGCGTAGAACAAAAGAATACAAAAGGGCATGCGTGTGCGCTTATAACGCGTTAGGCGTGGGCGTCAGCATAGCAGGGCACGGTAAATTATTAGCAGGACCACATTTTTTTACATGCATATTAAAAAAAATGTACCGTAATACCTTTGTAGTTACCTTATTTACTTATTCTTGAACTAAAATTAAGAAATTATGTGAATACTAAAACAAATGTCAACACCCTTCTTTTTTAAAGTCGGTTATGATTTATGACTGTTTAACGTCTGACGTCATTCACATGACGCTAAGGGAAGGGCTTCAAGACGTAACACACTCCCCTTTTATAAATGTTATAAATTTTGCAAAGTCCCTAATGAATTTATTATTATTTAAAATCAAGATTTATCCAACAGAATGAGGTTATAACTGACTAAAAGTATGGACTTTTATTAAAAATATGTAAAAATGTATATGTAACAGTATGGCAATTATTTTTGAAGTTTTCGAAATTATATTTACTGAGTATCAAAGTTGTTTAAGTATTTCCATACAAAAGTTACCACACTCATACAGGTTTACTGTTCTGTAACAGCAACACACAAATAAGGCATCGCCCACACTTACTTTCTCTTGGCCATTCATACCTAGCCTGCGTAACATAGGTAACATTCGTTCATACATACATACATACGAAGTGTTACGGCGTGTTGAGATGATAAATATTACATTTTAGTTTAGAAAATTATCCTAAACTATCAAGTTTATTTAAGCTGTTCGGGTTAGTAAGGTTATGAAATGAAATTTATTCACTAGAAATATGGTACAGATTTTATGGTACATTCGTCTAAAATAGTTCATACATATTTCGCTTACTCACGCTTCGTCACATACAGGCACATCCGTATAAAATAAAAATAAAAAAAAAACCGAAACAAAAGAAACGTAAGCAGGAATAAAAGCTTTAGAATTCTCCTTTTTCCAAAATTTTGGTTAAATAAAAAATATTTACTAATAATATTAGATGGTTACGTTAACATGTAGGATGGACGATTTTTTTTTACCAACTGAGAATGCTAAGGGCTATTTACGTTATTTTATAGCTTTTCTCCCATCAATAAAAAGCTTTATATTATTATATTAAGCTCGCCATAAGACCACGAGTCATTTTCCCTTTTTGGAAACTTATTTGACAGTTGTAAAATTACCAGCTCAGTGCCAAAGTTAAAACAAATCTGTTAAGAAATAAATTTTGAACTAAAAGAAAGGGATGGATAGATTAGTATCGTATAGCGGCATCTCTTTCGTTTAGGAAATTTCTAAATAGATATTAGGGGGTGCTGGAGGGACGTGTTTCGTAAAGATCGCTTTTTGAATGACAATGATTTCGTGTCTGTCGCCATGGCAACGCCATTAGAGCAAATCTTGTTGAAACTTCGACATTCATATTATTTTAGACTTTTAACGAGCTTTTCTCATGTGAAGTATCGCAGAACAAGATTACAACGAAACGTCATATTTATAATCGTTTGTTTTTAAGTAACATCAATTACATTTAAAGCTACAGAAAAAACAAGACGGGCAGAATCATAAGGTATATAATATTATGTACAAACTATTTTATGTTTATTTCTTTCTGCCTTCCATCTGGATTTAAAGACAAAAGAAGACTACTTCAGTCTTCTTTAATCTTCATTCATTTTTTTAGGTTCAGCTATCTCGATAGTTCCAATTTAATTTCTGCCATTGGTAATGTATGACGGTAACTTTAGGACAAAAAAAAACAATTTCCGCAAGCGTTAAGGCACTGCGCAAATAAGTGCCTACCATCATATTTTCATATAAATCAGTAAACGTATCAGTCAACGAAAGCTGCCGCAGCGACTGTGTCATCCAGCCGCTGCAATCGGACATTCAACTGTTTTACAGTTTTTACGGTATAGTGGCTGTATCGGCAATAAAAGATACATGGTGTCCGACACAAGACACACGTTTGCGCAGCGCCTAACGACAACAGAAAATAAAAATGTATTGAATTTGACATTATCTTGCACTCAAGTCGTGTCGTATCAAAATAATTTTAATTTTCTACTGGCGTTAACGCTAGCGTGAAACGCTGTTCGGTGGTCTCGCAACTGCGACGCTCACCCATCAGAAGTCTGAAGCATTCGATATTTCACACACGGAGGCGTACTTATTTAAGGGATCAAAGGTGTGAGGGCCCTGATTTATTCACAGGAACACGCCCTTATACTTGACAGTACCTCCCCGTCAAGATGAACATGCTGCTTAGAAGTACCGCTATGGCATTAATTATATTGACCTATTTGATTTTAATCATAAATATGCATCAAAAATGCATAATGTAATCTTCCCTCTCTAATCTAATTTGAAGCTTTCATACTTTATGGCTAAACTAACCTCAGAAACTGTTTTATAGAAAATTTGACCGAAATTAGGGCTTATTTTCGAATACTTGATTATTTGTCGATTTCAATCGTATACAACTTGGACACGACTCCAAGCTCAATGTTAAAATCTTTATACCAGTAAAAGCAATCCTTTATTGTCACCGCCAAGCAGTATAGCACCCATGGGCCCAGTGAATAAACTTGCTCTTTCAACTTTTGTGCACAGTTTGGCCACTGGCTCGACCGGGACTTTTATTATACACCACTGCCTGAGAGAGATATTTATTTTAAGGGTTTGTAAGTTTCCGTTTATCACAATTTCTGACCGGATGTAGATTTGATTTTTTTTAATTTTTAAACTGAGATTAATTATCGAACATTTCTGTTTCGGTTTCTGAACTGTCCAAAATGTTACAAGAACAGATTACAAGTACCTATGATTGAAATGATTGATATGAGGTACTTACATCCATTTCAAAACGAGTGCAATGCTCAATTCAATAGTAGGTAGCTACTCTTATTTCTAATTCCTATATTAACAAATTCATTATTATTGTACGCATGACACCTCTACAAAATCAACTTTCATTAGTCTTTGCTAGGCAGGGGAAATTGCAGGCAGTGGGTCCATAGCTAGCGATAACAGTGGATTTAATACCCCTTGCTTAATGGGGTGGGGATGACGTGTTGATGGTAGTATAGCATGCCTTCTATCTACCTTTGAAGATCTCACCCGATTTCGTATTCCGGTAGCGTCTTCTGATCTTGATATAAGTTATTCCCACAAAGACTGTTCGACTATGGTAGTGTTAGTTTCGTCAGACGTGTACATGCATGTGGTATCAGTGTGCGTAAGCTCGAGTTCGCTCAGTAAAGACTACACACACTAGAGCACTGTTTATGTATCCGTCAAAACACAACCATAACCTAACCACCTTCGTGAAATGGAATTACTTTACCAATTCTGTTAAAACGTCATCTAGTTACAAAAAGAAGCGTGTTGTTGTTAATTATTGTTTGAAGATCCGCAGGTTAATCAGCAAGGGTTTGGAGCTGGAGAGCGCAGGTTCGCTTACCGGTCTTGGATGTTGTATTCTTATCTATGTAGTTTATACCGTATCGTTGCGAAGTGCGATACAAGACTATTTTAGTGCAGGGCTGAGTCTATGTTTTTGTCCTGACACGTAACATAAACTCACGCTTTAGTCCCTAATAGTAAATAGAGAGGTGTAGGCAGAGGCGCTTGCTACGCACCGCTTCTCGCATGTTTATGTTGAGTCCCAGTGTGACTGGTTGCGAATCTGTCGCCACTAACCGGGCACATTGAGAAAACTTACGGCAACCCTAGACTCGAACAATCGACCTGTAGGGTCGGGTCGGTCGGTTATCTAAGGCACGTAACAAAGTGAGCAACCACTTCCTCCTCACCTACTAAATCGGTCACAATTTTCGTTCAAGATTTGATGCTAATCAACACAGCTTTGTCATAAAAGTATATAAAAAGGTTTAAAAACCTATCGAACGAGCATCTGGAAAGTTTAAATTAACATTGGGACACGTAGACATGTAGAATATGCATTGTAAAGCTAAAACACAAGGGAGGAAAGTTCTCGCGCGATAACAATGTAAAACTGCAGCGACAGGCGGACGAGTGAACTAAAACTTTAGTTAGACACCGAGAGGGTATTCCATAACGTTTCGCTTGTGATGGGAACCGTTCTTTTAGTGACTGCAGTCTTGTCGATGAATTGAACTTAGAACGCGTTCTATGTCACATTGACACACATTCAGTGATAATAATAATAATAATAACCACAACACGACACACATTGACTCAGCCCTGCACTGGGTATCGAAAGAACTTGTGTCACAGGAACTAAGCAACGATATGGTATATATTACTTAGATAAGAATACAACATCCAAGACCGGTAAGCGAAACAATGCGTCTTGCAAATAACACTGAGTCCCGCCCCCGCCGGGATTCGAACCCGAAACCTCTAGCGTAGCAGTCGGCTGTTTACATCAATGTGCCACCGAAGTCGACCAACATATCAGTTCAGTGAACAGACTGTACTGGTATTTTAAAGGAAATATGAGGATGAACGTATGCTTGTATTCAGAACAAGAATGATGAGAATGCATCCATGGCATCATCCCTGGTATTGCAAACGTCCATAGGCTACGGTGACAGCTTACCATCAGGCTGGACGTAAGCTTGTTTGCCAACTTTGTTTGTTTGTCAGTGGCGCAGTGGTGTGAACAGCCGACAGCTACGCTAGAGGTTCCGGGTTCGAATTCCGGCGGGGGAGGGACTTTGTGTTATTTGCAAGACGCATTGTTTCGCTTACCAGCCTTGGATGTTGTATTCTTATCTATATACCATACCATACCATATCGGTGTATTATACCATATCGTTGCTTAGTTCTTGCGATACAAGTTCTTACGATACTTACTGCATGGCTAAGTCAATGTGTGTGTCGTGATGTGGTTATTATAATTATTATATGATATCGGAAAACGGTGGAACCAAATTGTTAACGACCGAATTCAACGTCCATCAGATCACATAAAAATTTAAAGTTACCAGTTAACCAAGATCCACCTGGAACTTACAACTTCAATAACAACAACGTAAATTTACCCCCTCAACTAGCGCCGTCCATGACGAATAATTTTTTAACTTTCAGAGGAAACAGGCTAATTAAAAGATAAACATAATCTATATGTGTTACTGATTTTTTTTTTTATGCCATTTAAAGTAGACTAATAAAATTGCGAATAGAAAACGAGACGCTTATAGAATACGCTTCCTGGGAGTTTCGCTTTGCACCAAGAGATGGCGCTACTATCGTTATGGATAAAATAACTTCGGCAACTTCTTCCATCAACTTATTCCATGTTTTCTATCAAGTTCTTTGCTATTCTGTATTTTTGTTCACTATGTAAACCGAAAATTATTTATTTAACATTAGTAACATTATTGCATTGTCAGTCTCAACGCTGTTTAGATAAAAATTTACTAAAAAAAAATCCGTGACGAGTGAAAATGAGTGTACATCGTAATTTTTACTGAAACGTAAATATCTTTTGGATAGTTATAAAAGCTCGTACTGCATCTGTGTGTCGTATTTGATATGAAAGTAACCGCTTATTTTAGAATAAAACAGGATTAGTTAAAGACCATCCACGCAAACATCGTGTTAAATTTACTTTTACACACCTGTGAGGTTTCTCATCTCATCGATCGAATCAATTTATAAAAGCACAAAAAAATAGTTACCTAGTTAGTCAAAGTCAAAGTCAAAATATTTTTTATTGAAATAGACTTAATATATATAAAATTAAATAAATATAAACTTTAAAAATACTTATTCTTTTAGATCGTCATTTTTTTTAATACCACCGGTTCGAAACGCTATTTCTACGGGGAAGAAACCTCCGTAGTTGCTTTTCTCAAAATAATTACAACAATTTGTAAATTAAATACAGTTCTCTAATTGTAAACCTAATTTTTCTACGACTTTAAGTTATATAAACCAATCTTTATGTAATATTTAAGTCGATGACCAAGATCAATTATAAAATAAAAATTAAAAATTACATGAATTACAAACTAAAACTTGCTTTACTTGCTCAAACTTTCTGCGTATAAGAAAATCATAAAATGTGATGTATGTAGGCATAGGCACAAAAAAATCCATTTAATAATTTCAAATTACGAATAAAAATAAAATCGCAAATCATATTTTACAAATTACGAAAATGGTATGAATTACATCAACAGCACCATTCAACTAAATTTTATTTATTGAGAAATTGTTTCGGTAAATTAATATTTAATTAGTTCTGTAACAACAAGCGAGTATTACGTTATTTCACTTTACGTTACAGACCAAATAACACTAGTTTTTAAACAATTTCGTACTGAAATCCAGTATACGAAGGCCTTTAGCCAATTCTATCCTTGGGTGTCTGCTAAGGCTAGGCATCATACAAGTTGTGATAAAACCAATGTTACTTGACCTGTAGGGTAACCAAAACAAGAGAGATGAACGCTGTTTCAGCCAAATTAAATTCACCGTGGTACGGTATACACCTAAACAAAACTGGGCTCTGTACAGTTCTTAAGTCGTACGACATAAGGTTGATATTAAATTTTCAATATGTATTACTATGTGTACAGCAAAACCACTGAGAGGAAGCTGTGGGTTCCGTATACTCTACAAGACTAGGTAACTTTGAATATCCGAATTATACTCTACTTTTTTCCGCGACTTTGTCCATGTAGAAATAATATTTTTTTTAAGACAAAATATATTGTCAAAAGCCTACGCCCATAGTACATTTCTTATCAAAGTCGAAGAATTAAGAAATCGGATGATTAGGTTTGAAGATTATCTCCTCCTGCGTATAAACTTACAAGTTAACCTCTAGTTTAGATAATTAACTAGTATCCCACTTCAGCTTTGATCGAGTAATGGAATATAAAGTTCAGGTTTCGACGACAGCCTTAACTATATCAAAAATAAATAAAATAACACATGATATCATAAAATATTAGTTACAGCATTTAAATATATATATATATATATATATAGGTAATAGGTTTTGAAATTTATATTAAAATTGCATTGTATATCGCATAAGGTTATGCCTGTAATGATATTATATCCTATTGTACAAACAAATAAACAATTTTTTTTAAATTTATTTATGGAATACTTTAAGCTGGATATTTAAATTCAATACTACAATTATATTAGAGTACTATGTCATCAGTTACAATCATCATAATATTAATTATTGAAGCATAAACATTGTACCGCTTTTCAAGAAAACTGACGGAGGATAACGAAATTTGTCACAGTTAAAGTTAACATAAAGAAGCTGTGTAGAAAACTATTTATTTTTAAACATATATTGCTCCTCATTGCGCCCGGATTGCGGCGACAGATTCGCAACCTGTCACCCTGAGAAATGCGGTGTTAAACACTTTTGCCTGCCCCTCTGGAGGGATTAATTACGGCGTGATATAATTTTTAGGTTTTATCTATTTTATAAAACATGCATTAAAGTAATAAAAGACATTAAACATAATACCATGCGCTTGATACACATATGACATGGCATTGCTTGATTATGCTTCTTTGTTAAACTTTTTTTCACTTTCACTAGTAAAATTAAATTGTTCAATTCTTAGCTGCCTTCAATTGTTTTGAATAAAACGTAAAAGTGCCTTCCGCTGTCTAAATAAATAGTCATACAAAATGCATAGCAGCCACAAGCGCACCGCAAGCCCCACTTTCCGGGCATCTAAAATAAATGCAATTTGCTAGTTTAGTGCAGTACTGCCTACACAACTCACTGCCCTAACCTCACCCAAAGTTTATACCAACCAAGTGTATACACTCAGACAGAATACACATTCACTCTAGTATTTACTTCTTAGCTAAAAATGTCCATTAGAGATCCATTTTAATGAAGACGTGAGAAAACTCTTAGACTCTTTTATTTTTATTAACAGTTACTTTTATAAATAAAATAGCATAGACAAAAATAGTACATTTATCGTATCATCCCAAAGACCAACACGAAAAAAAAAACGATTCGATTTTTTTTAAAGCATTCATGCAACTGTTTTAGCTTCTTGGAAATTACTGCAACCCCTATTTTTTGCGTTATCTTCACCGGGCTATAGGTACTGGCAACACTATATTTAGCACCTAAGAATTTACTATTGCTCGTCGACTTGAAATATCGCTGGAGAATGCTAATCAGGGCGTTTTGTTCTTGTTTATAGCCGCGATAAAGCAAACAAAAGAATGGGTTTCTTCTATCGACAGATAGGTAATTTTCAGCTAAAACTTGTGGTAATTTTAACCGTAAGCCAATTAAGATAATTTAAATTAAGAACGATTCATGCAAATAAATACGAACATATAGAAACTGATGAAATCATAACTTCCTTCCATAGTTGGGTAAAAAACTTATTAAATAGTATGTGGGACCGTTCATACTTACCAATTCAAATCTATGTTTGATTGTAGTCATACCATATACATAATATGATAATAATAATCTTTATTGAATTTCCTTAGGTCTAAGTTTACAACATATGCCTTAAATAATTTACAAAAGGAAGGTAGAATAATAATTAAGTTGTATTTCTAATGACTCAAAACATTAACAAAACACTTTAAATAAAGAGATTATAAATAAACTATGCCCGAACTAGGAAAACCTGTGTTTCGGTAGTATATGCATATATATATACTAGCTGACCCGGCAAACGTTATTTTGCCATATAAATAATTAAAATAAAAAAAAGATGTTGGACGATTCTCAGACCTACTCAATATGCTCACAAAATTTCATGAGAATCGGTCAAGCCGTTTCGGAGGAGTACGGGAACGAACATTGTGACACGAGAATTTTATATAAGATAATCCACAGAAAACATTCAGGACATTAGAGCATATACTCGTTAATACAAATATTATACCTAAATGCCAAGTAGTAATTTTCAAATATAATTAAATCTTTGTCGTTCCTACGTCTTCCAATTTTTACCAAAGGTTCCCAGAGGGAACTTTAAAATCATTGATGGTGGTCGAAACATCTATACAATATTATCATTATAACCAAAAATGTATTTCAGAAGAAAAAAATAACCCCGACGATTTCTTCATTATCTGAATTTAGGCAACGCTTTTTTTTTTGGAACGATCTCTCATAATTCCTTTCGTAAAATTATTTCTTTCCAATCGAACTGTTCCGAGGTTTAGGGTTCAAAATGGAAAATAATGAGGGGGAAAGTTATTCTCCCGCCGAAATCTATTTCTGGCAACCAATTCAAGTTACAACCTGTCCGATATTCCGGGGCGCGATGGGACAAGTTTCTGACACAAAAAAAAGCGCCACAAATTCCTAACAAAGAATTGAAAGATTTCAAAAAAATATAACCTTAAGACGGCTCGTTCTTCAAAGCATTTGAAACCGGAGAAATCGTTAACAATGGTTTACACTGCTTGCTTACTACGACCGAGCAGCGTGATCATGTTTTAGAAGCCAGTGATGTAGTTGAAGCAAAACATTCTGGTGATGTTAAATTTGAAATGCATGTTATCGTGGTACGGGAAAAGGGGGCCTGTGTAAAAACAGTCCCTTTGTCCGTGAAGGGATATAAAAAGATTTTTTGAAGGGCCACAAAACAGCACCGACAAATTAAGTGGCCGACACATATACATTATTCCAGATAAAAGCCTAAAGGAGAAAGGTAAGGTAAGGTTGTCGTGTTGGCGACATTTAAAGGTAAATTTTGCCAATTAATTCTTAACAATTTGCTTGGTTCTCACAAAAAACTCATGTCAGAAGATAAAAAGAATTGATAAGTGCGTCGAATGGAAAACAAAATGACATTTTGATATGAAATAACTAATTGCTTTATTATTTTTTAGGGTTCCGTACCCAAAAGTCCCTTTAAAACGGGACCTTTTTACTAAGCCTCCGCTGTCCGTCTGTCTATTTGTCAGCGGGCTGTATCTCATGAACCATAATAGCAAGATTCTTAAAATTTTCAGGGAATGTCACTGTTTGTTGCCGCTATAACAGCAAATACTAAAAACATAAAGTAATGTAAAATGTGATTTTATTGAAATTTTTTGCATACTCTTGTATCTTATACAAAAATATCTAAAAAGTATATGATATCTAATCTTCTGGATGGTATGGAACACATCATGTGCTAGTCCGACTCACACTTGACCGGTTAATATTATTTCCAAACATATAGTCTATGAACTGAAAAAAAGCTTTTTTTTGTTAATTAATATTATAGAGGCAAGGTTCTCTTTTAACACACTCACGTGACTTGATTTCACTTTTTTTCACGATAAATCCCAAATGCAAGCGAAACGCAAAACACGCAATAACTACACAATGGATTTTAATTAAACTTGACAATAATATTACTATTAGCTTAATTATTATTATTCATTATGATTTTGTGTGAACTGCCTATAACATAACTCAGTTTTCAGAGCGTCAACGCAAGGAAACGAAGCCTCGCTCCCTTGCGGAGAAGCACTCGGCACGCGGTTAGTCAAGTTACTCTGCGAAGACCAATATGGCCGCGGTTAGGTTCAATTTAAAAAAGGTGTCGAAACTACCAATCAGAGCTCATTACTTAACCCAGCATTTAGCCAATAACTTTAGTCCTCAGATAAATCCAATTTTGTACATTTAGCTACAATAAAGAAAAACCAAATCACTACACACACATTGACTCAGCCCAACGGTAAGATGAAAGAATCCTGTGTCGCAGGTGCTAAGCAACTATATGGTATAAACTACATAGTCAAGAATACTACATCCAAGACCGGTATGCGAAACGTCTTGCAAATAACACAAAGTTCCGACCCCCGCAGAAATTCACACCCGTAACCTGTACCGTGGCGGTCGGCTGTTTACACCACGGCCGACCAAAGGCTGTGACTTCGAATTATCATTATTAAATTTGGAGTAAGTACCAAATTTGAAGAAAATCCACGTCACAATGCAAAATGTTGTTATGTTCAGTGTAAAATGTTATGCAAAAGTAACTTTTAACTTTAACAATGTTCACACCGCTCACGATCTCAAACCGCATCTTGCATAATTTGGCGTTCAACAGCGTTTGTCATTCTAACGACAAAGATAAAGTGTTACACGGTACAAGTTATAGGAACGAGACGTTTGAAAAAGAAGTTAAAAACAGATTAAAATTACATGTTACGAATGACAAAGAAATGATAAGTTTTCCTATTCAAGTAGATTCTTGTAAGAACTTTCCAAATAGTATTTTTTTTTACTACGAACGGTTCGGAAAGTCGATCTGCGGTAAATTTAACCGTTCAAATAGCGAAAATAAATAAAAATAATATCACTTGTATAATATAGATGTATGCGAATAAATGATTATTGCAAATTTAATTTGTTTACAACCTCAAATACATGCAAAAAGAACAATTGTAGTAGTCATTTCTTAGTCCAACCCCAATTACCCCAATTATTAGGTTTACCAGACATTATATACTTTACACATAAAAAAAAGTATATAATGATTCATAAAAAAAACCACATATAACTCCCTTATCCTTAAACAAAAAGCTGTCCAAACCGGGACTCGAACCTCAAACGCTTAGAATTGCAAGGTTACAACTAAGCTATCAAATTAAACTACTTCTCCCATCGCTCAGACCACAGAACCATTAGGAAACCGATACAATCTCTGTATGATGACCTAACAAGGATACCTTCCTGGCCAAAATTACTAAACCACACGGTGGATATTTTTGGAACTAAGCTGAAACCTTGAATTTTTGCCACCCACCCTGGACAACTACCGCCAACCTGGTAAGCAAAGCCAGGCAGAAGCTTCTAGAAACGTTATTTCCCACGGGTTAAAAGATATGATCCTTTTCGATATTGGTCTTTCGTTTTTTTACCATCGGTTGCTTATTTGTTAGGGTCGAGTGGTCTTTATTTTCAGGTAGGTAAAGGTTTTTTAAAATGCTATTCCTTCTTTGGACCCGAGCGTTGTGGGATTTGCATTTATCTCAATTCAAAGCTCTTTCTTTTACGTATACAAGTATTACTATTAAGTTTGATTCTTTCTTTTAACAATAAAGGGTAATGGAGGTACTTTATTAATAATAATAACCACATCACGACACACACATCGACTCAGCCCTGCACTAAGATAATCTTATCGCAGGCACTAAGCGACGGTATGGAATAAACTACGTAGATAAGAATACAACATCCAAGACCGGTAAGCGAAACAAAGCGTATTGCAAATAACACAAAGTCCCGCCCCCGCCGGGATTCGAACCCGGAACGTCTAGCGTAGCAGTCGGCGGTATGAAGCGTTTCAATTAAAAAAGCTATAAAACCATACATTTTGGTACCTATCACTACTACAAGCACCTATCACTTTAAAAAGTTTTAACAAAAAACGAGGGAAGAAAGGCTATTTTTACGCCATCCTATCTATACAGACAAAACGAATATATGTTTTGTATAAAACGAATAAAAACACAATAATTTTCTCGCTATTATCTTTTACGTTGATAAAAATTCCAGAAAAGTCAGAATTATAGTAGGGAATATGCATGAAATTTAATTTGATAATTCAATCAATTTATCGCAATTTGTGTGGAAATTAAATAAAAATTTTACGATCAACTAGGGAGATATTAAAAGTAAATATATCTATCTTGGTCATCAGAACAACCTTTTCTATGGAAGTTGTATGGCGCCCGTGTACTTTGACGTCATTGTACATATCGGATCTCCCTGTCTAAACAACGACTTTGAAGCTTTATAACTCAGATAATAAGTTAAATATTTGAGACAATCTAACGGATTTTTGTACATATACTGTATCGAATTATAAATAAAAATAAATAAAGAAGTAATTGTTAAATTACCTAATAGAATAGTCTAATAAGAAAAAATAAGCAATTCGATTTCAAACCCAAATATGTCAAGAATTTTCCTTAAATATTCATTTTAGATAACTTAACATGACACTAAGATCAACAATTAAATTCCTCAAATTAACTTTTATCCCGAAATAAGACGTAGATTAATTAATTAGCTTTTTCGTGTGATAAATTAATTAAAAAGATTTCACTTACCGAATTAGAATATTAAATTGGATTAATATTCTCGATATCACATTTTAGGAGTTTAAATATTTAACTTACCTGTAACAAAATAATTTTTAATTAATTTTACTTAACATGACACAACATAAACTCACGCCGTAATCCCACGGGAGGGGCAGAGGTGTAACACATCGCAATTCGCATGTCTATGTTGAGTCCCAGTGTGACAGGTTGCGAATCTGTCGCCACTATCAGGGCACAATGAGGAACATTGCAGCTACATCTTACGGCAGTACGAGACTCGAACCCTCTACCTCCAATCCTCGTCCTTCCTCCACGTCCTTCGTCACATCACGTTTTATTTTAAAAAAAATAAAAAAATAAGTGTTTGGTAAATTAGCATCGAGTCATAGTAGCTATTCTTTTTCAAAAGAGGGCAATTGGGCAGGCGTCTCACCTGGTACATGGAAAGTGATACCTACGCCCATGGACACGCCTGCAGGCAAAAGATATCAGCAATGTCAGAGTAAGCCCCTTTTTTGTAACCCCCTTTTTTGGATGAATATCCGGGAATACTGATTCAGTAAATAAGGTAATATTTCTGAAGAAGTTGTAATGACGTAGACAATGATCAGGAGTTTGAATTTGGATCTGGAATACATCCCGAGGAGTAAACAATAAATGGATTTGTATTTACACAAGCTTTGCTTGTTCAGGTCACATTTAGACAAAGATTGGGAAATGTTTATAAAAGCGAGAATAGTATCAGTTTCCATTATGCCATACAACATAATTTTCTATACGCACCCTTACCGACCGACTTCAAAAAAAAAAGAAAAGCGGGACCTGATTCGAATTCAAGAGGGGTAGGAACTTTTATCATGTTTGTCTCCTGACTAGCCAAATATCGTTCTGAAGTCAAACTGCCTTTCCATCTATATAAATTTATTGCCTGGACTATTAGTAGAAACATGCTTTTCATTCGAACATACCGTCGTTGATGGATGGTGCAATTCCAGGTAACTACAAAAAAATTCACTAATAATGAGATAATTTACGTTTTTTTTTTTTTTTTTTTGTCACTTATGCAAAATTGATTAATTTTGTATTTACGCGATATTGTCTTTTGTGAGTTACGTGGATTTTCACTATCACTGACGATACAACCACTGGTACGATACCAAAACAATTAAGACGTGAGCAGTCATAAATTAATTAATCTCGCTTCACAGTTAAAGGTTAAAATTTTACAATTATTTTACGATGAAAGAAAATACACTAAAACTAAATTTTCCGTGCAAACGTTTCCGTTTCTCATACATTAATAAATTTAAGTAATTAAAACAATTTTATGACTTCTATAGTTTTATGTGGTAGATTATAATTATTTATTCTTCATCAGTTAAATTTTTATTATCAAATAACTCATTCTCATAGCAGTTTGCGCAATCGGAATTTTCGGTTCCAATTTGATTAATATTAAATTAATTTAGATTTTTTTTACACACTATTTCTTCTTTAAATTTAAATATTGCAAAGTTCATTCAAGTAAGAGAGCAAACCAACGCAATTTTTTATTTATTGAATGTTTTTATGTCGTTGGTTTCATTAATTTTAAAATTCATTTTTATTATAAATTTGATAATCCTAAATGATATTAGATAAACGAATATCAATGTTAACTTTAACATTTCAGTATTTACGTAACTTTTTTTTTCTCTTTATTTACATAAAACCACTACACTACAAAACCATTTAAAGTAAACTTAACAATTGGCCAATTACGGTTTAATTTTTTTATGGAACATTTAATTAAACGGTCAATCATTTTATAAAGACAAGGTACAACTTATTCTACATATAAATGAGTAATTTAAAAATAAACACAAAAGTGCGCGTGTGTGCTTGTGTATGTGTGTGTATGCGTGTGCATGCGCGTGAGCGTGCATGTGTGTGTGTTGCGTGGAATGTACGTGAGAGCAAAAGGTTAGGTGGGCTTGTGTTCAGGAGTGACGAGTGTATTAAAATACTGAATAGTGGACATAAAGATAACAATAATATTAATACTGTAAAGCATCCGTATGTTATTCTTTGAATAGACTTTTAGAAGTGTTGAATATATATTTATTTAAATTTAATGTATTATTTTCATGTAAGCAAGATAAATGTTAATTTGTAAGGCACAGTTCGCCGGCATGTACTGGCATGGGCCAGCATGTTGCGGCATGTCCCAACTAAACCCTTTACAAAACACGAGAAGACTCGATCCTGATGATTAATTATTATCAGCTGTTACTTAATTGTTCGCTTTTCCATACAAATCTGTTCATCATATATTCAAGTAGACCAAATTAATGAAATTATGTTAGAGGAGTAAGATCAAAAATCGGTAGTTTTACTTTTCAACGTAGATAAACATTTTTTAAGTTTTTTTTTTTCAAATTGATTAGAAATAACGCCTATACGAATTAAAAAATCAGACAAATTAACTATCATACTATTACTATGTACCCAAGCGATAGGTTGCCTTTAAAAATTTTGCTCTTTGCAAAATCAATTATCAATGGTTGGTTCTAAACCAGTTTTTTTGTGAACTTATTAAGTTTGTAGCTCCTAATAATATCAAATATTTTCACCAATGTGTCAACGAAAAAACTTGTTCAGCCGCGGTTTCACAGGCCTGGTCGTACGAGATCGACACTGACTTGGGTCCGTGCTCTTGGGGTTCCAAGCATCAAGAGTATCGTCGTGTCAATAGGCGGCGGTATCACTTTCCATCAGGTGAGCCGTCTGATTGTTTGCCCGTGATATTTATAAAATATAATATGAATAACTTGAATAATATCATACGTTTTGTATTTTTGCCAATGTGTCAACGTGAAAACTAGAGTGCCCGCGGTTTCACCTACTGTCAATACGTATCGTTATGACGTGTTACTCAATGGTGGTCATTTCAGATTCAGGATCATTATAATTTTTTCGTGTGCGAATAGAAGATGGAATGTTCTCAAGAGTTCGCCATCGATACCAGTAAGAAAATACGTCTCAGAAGAATTCCACACACAATAGAATCCGTATCTAATTTCTAGTTCAAACTTTTATGATATAAAGTTCTCTCTACCACAGAGCTAGGAAGTTTTCGTAGTTTTTTTTTTTTGAGAGATAGATCTTAAAATGCTTTCAGCTTACTTATAATATTTGAGCAGCCAGTTTTTTTTAATTTGGTATGCAAACAGAATACGAAAACAGCATACACAATAGGGTTTATACCGACTTTAGTTAAGACTAAATTGTATCCCACTTACTTGTATACACTACACAATCTTAATCATGGAATACGTGCAAATTTATTTATTTACGTAAGCAAAAAGTATTTAGGTATTTATTTTCAAGTTTTTGACACTTCGTATTTCATCAATCAATTTTATCAAATATGTCTAAATCTCAATTTGTCTTTGAGAGAATTCATTGTAAGTACGGCACATACGTACAATGGGGTTGTAATGAGACTTATTATTTTTATACAATTGAAGGTAGAAAAAGCAGTAATAGCAGCCAATCGATATTTTGTGAAAAAAAATCTAGATATTAAGTACGACTGGCTGAACAAGTGCGCGGAGACCAGATACTTTTGCCTACACTCGCTATGGCTACCGTGCAATCAGGCGCATTGTATTGGCTGCCACAGCTAGGATTTTGTAGCTGCTTAGTGTGCGGTATCCCATACACCGTCATATGTTTGATGGGCTGCCGCAGCCTGGCTGCCTAGTGCGCGACGAGTCTGGGTTTCCCATTGCAAATATTTGTGGTCATTCCTAGTCATGGTGACATAACATGGAGAACACATAGACACAGAACACATAGAGATCATATATCCTTCCAATCAATCTAAAACTGTGTTCCGAACATTGCGGCACAATACACTGCCAAATGATATGAAAGGGATACCGCTATCAAAACAGTCCATATGAAAAAAGAAGAGGAAAGGTATATTGTCAATTGTGCCTAAAAGTAAACAAACTTCACGAAGGACAAACTGAGCCTCAGTTGGGTTGTTTTCGAGTCTTCACTTCACATGCGCCTATAAAATAATATTATCTACCTCTTATTTATGTATAATATCATAAGGTTTATCACTTCCATTCTTAAAATTACCCTTATGTAAAGTTGTTTCTACAACTACCAATATCAGAACGTTTAGTAATGAAGATATTCAAAACGATAACTATTTACTTACAGACAGGCTGTGCACCTTAGATTTTTTATATGAGAAAAACGATGGATTTCTCTCTAAGGCCAGACCCCTAAGCCGCTTCTATTCCCTTTCAGGGCACAATATTGAGTAAAGTATTACTAACAGGCGCCCGTCGACTCGGCGCCCTGCTGTGTCGTACTATGGATACAAAATGCATTAAACAAAACGTGCTTATTTAAATTTCGCAGGACAAGAGGTCACGGCCCGGCATCAAGTGATATGGTAACGAATTCAAATGCGCTACAGTTACAGAAATGCACATCTTTTTACCCTTTTCTCACTCAAAGAAAGAAAGAAGCGAGTAGTTCTCAGAGTCAACTGGAAACTTCCGGGGCATAGTATGATGTATGTTTGTACGTATCAATGTTTGTTAGACGATAACTCGAGTATCGTTGATCGGATCGTTATAAAATTTAGTATGTAAAATTATGAGACAAAATTAATTTTTAAATTCTAATTTAAGTGTAATCGGTTGAGGGATTCGCGAGATATAGGTGGTCGCAAGTTCACAGTTTGGAACGAACCATTAATATTATACAACATAAACATAAACTACCCCTCGAGGGGGGTAAGTAGAGGCGTTAAACATCGCATTTCGTATGTTTATGTTGATTCCCAGTGTAACAGGTTGCGAATTTGTGGAAGGGTTGTGAATTTATGATTACACGAACAATTTTATTAAACATTTGACTTCCTACTACTCTATAAGTAAGTGAGATCCAATACATTCTATCTGTCTACTGACACCAATATTACAGGCTTAGACAATTAATAATTTAGTTTAGTGAAACACATCTTTGGAAGTATCTGTAGGGACACGTGTATTTTACGAAATATTTTACAATAGTTCAACTATATGATCGGCAAAGGTGTTCTATTTTACTAGGTATTCATAACATTTGGATGTATGATTGCTATAGACTCTCGACTTGAAGCAAATCTGACCTATCATTATCGAATCTTTTAAAACCATTGTCCCTTTTTCATTGCATCTCTTCAAATCATCACATTCTCACTAGTTGAGTCATGTAAGCAATTAACTTTCTAGTCGGTAAATGCCCTCATAAACCAGAGCTATATGCGATACCATATCGGCCGGGGGTCATTGATTGAGCATTCTAACGGAAATGCACATATAGTTAGTATTAAACAAATGACATCAGTTAAATAGGTAATCGAGATAATTTTCTGTTCTGGCTGACTCGTTATGGCAAACGAACAAACGTATCTGACATAAACATTGGTATTCGCTTTGTTTGATTTAATGCTTTGCCCATTACACTGGCTCTCTAATCCTTCGAACCGAAACACGAACTGCTTCACCTCGGAAAAATAAGGGAGACACGAACCCAGACAACCTCGCACGTAGATCTACCACTATTTATCCTGCTCTATTAGGCCACAGGATATAACAGCCCATACAACATTACAGCCAAATCCATTTGTTCAGTCAGTGTGAATTCCATATAAATGTAAGCCAAAGATTTTCCGATAATTGAGTTAGAAATACATAAAAGCAAGGTACATAACATTCCTTTTTCTATGTAACATTTCCTGTACCTAAGCAGAGACAAAAATCCAGAAAACCTAATCAGGGAAACTAGAGCACGACGCAATACAATCACTATAATATTTCATACACATATCCTTTTGAGAACGAGATCAAAGAGGTGGCAAATAGCTGACCAAATAGGAGGAGGTTGACCAAAGGCGACCGAAAAAAAAACAAGCAATGATCAGGTTGAGTTTGAAGCTAGTGAAGAATGTCATAGGGTTTGGCGCAGCCGGAGGGCATCATGGATAGAAATTTGCGGGACCCCATGACGTAACACCCAGACGCCGAAGAAGCTTTGGTGCTCGAAGAACGGAATTGTAAGGGATACTTACACACACCACCTCATGTCGCATCCCTGGTCGAGGTTGATGCATAAAGCATTTCCACTCCAAAAAATATATATATATATAGAAATGTCACATGACTTTTGATAGTATTTAGATTTGTTCAAAGATGGACTAAATGACAATTTTGTTTTTTTTTTTGTATATTAATATTGATACTAGATAAATAAAAGCTTAAAAATTAAAAAGGGTACTTATTGAAAAAATCTTCGTGTATCAATCCTAGTTTAAAAGGCTTTCACATTAAAAATGGTATTTACTTTTACTGTAGAAAGTTTAGCGACGGTAATACCACTAACATTTTATCTAAAACTACTCATATTCGAAGGTTAACGTTTATTCCATTGGGCAAGATGATCATTTTTAATATATATCTTCACAGAGTCAGATACACTTTTTCTTAACAACACTATTTTATCAGCCACGCGAATTTGCAAAAAGGTATAACTTACAACTTTAAAAGCACAATGAATCAGTCTTTGTAACACATCATTCGGAGCGAATGCTCAGCAACTGTTGCCTGTCAAACCTGTACCTTAAACCTTTGGGTAGCCGCATCGTCGCGTCAAGTGAGAAAGGTTACACCGAAGACAATTTTAGGACACTCCCGACGATAAATAACTTGCAAACTTTTTTATAACAACCTCCAAGCTCCAGCGAACAAAGCTTTTTATTAATATTTCAATCTAAATATTATACAACAGAATTTAATAACGTCCGAGCTGATGAACTCTGTGAATAACAAACACGAATTTTTGATGTTAAAAATACTTTTAGAGAAGATTCTTCAACTAAGTAGAGCAGTTTAATGGTGTACATTTTTTTTTGACGTAACAAAACATTTCTGTTTTCCTTGATGTAATATTCATTTCAAAGCTTTTAGGGTTCCGTAATCACCATTTACCATGAGTTTTATGAATACCTACTTTAAAAAAAATGAAAACATAGACAAGTAAATCAAAACAGTGTCATAAAAATGTCCATATTATTATTTTACGTTAAATAACGATCATATTTTTGGGTTTATGTACGATTCATGCAACGTTAGTTACAAGTTAAGTCTGATTTAGAACTTAAAATAGGACTAAGTAAGTTTTTTCCAAGAGCGTGGCGAATCAACGATACTATAGTCCATTTCACTAAACGAGCATCCAAAGACAACTAACCGTGTACGCTAAAATTCAAAATGTGTTTTATTCAAATAAACTTAAAATAAGTGCTTTCAAATTGTCATTTTTTTATCTACAACCGTTTCGGAATGCTATCTACGGGGAAGAAGCCGGCAAGAAACCTCCGTAGTTGCTTTTTTCAAAAATTTACAATAGTTTTTCATTACATTTTGGAACATAAGTTCATGGCTGTTTACGGCATGGTTTTCGCACTAACGTCACTTGAGTGTTGTTTATCTCAATTCACATGAATTGACCAATGAGCTGCGAGTATTTTCCCCCCTTTTAGTTCAAATCCTGGTATGAAGAATTTAATAAAATAAAAAAGTTCCATAACTAACAAACAATTTAAGATTCTCTACTAGTTTTTTCTTTACATAAATTTAAAAATGCAACTGATTTTGTGCCTTTCTTTCACTTAACTAACACAGTGTGAACCAAGCGAAGATGTAGATGTAACTCTTTGAACACGCAAACGGCAATGTCGAGCTAAGGGTAGAATACAATTACATTTGACCTCCAAAACGTAGACTTCGCCACGCCGACTGTTTCAAACGTAAACAACTACAACAGTGACATTGGTTTTAAGGTTATATAAAAAAATGGCGTACAAGATAAACTTAATCCACATTATGTATGACGTACAATTTCGAACAAGATAAATTTTTAAAGGTTAAATTAAACTCAATTAAGAAACACTTAATGGAGTGCTCAAAAAGATACCTACGCTTCAATTATGTAAAGAAGTTTTGAGCTCGTTCGGAAAGTCTTACAAATTTCTTTATTGTCTCCGTAATGAAACTTTACCTACTTTAATTGGATTAAAACTTTATTTCGGCTTTTGTTTAAAACCTAATGGAAATCGCATTAAGAGAATCTAATCTGTTTTCTTTATATAATTTTGCATTTTTGAAAGATTTTGATGTCTTATAGAATAACTTCATATAAATCTGTATCTAATTAGCACTAGGTAATTTTTAAGACGCCGAAATGTATTTATCAATATTATCGTGCATCGTCGTGTCAATAAGCGGTATCACTTTTTTTCCATCAGGTGAGCCGTCCGCTTATTTGCCCGTGATGTAAAAAAATATTTCGAAACGCTAACGCGATCGGGGCGAATTTTCGGGGGAAAAAAAACACTAAAAAACCACTGACCCTTAAACTTGTCTCGCGAAAAGACCGTTAAATGTCACTTGTGCCACGGCTCATTCCGTGACTGTCTGTGACGTGACGTAATGTGACAGTGACGTCCCGTCCGTGACGTTATTTCCTTACCCTCGTAATTTCGGTCTGACAAGTGTACTTTTTAATAGGAAATAACATTGTAAGGGTCCATATATTGTAAGGGTTACAATTATATTAACAAAACTAAAAGATGGAATTAGTATTCGCGGCACACCCGCCACTCTGTCCAACCGCGCTGTTCAACTCCTGTTCAACAGGATCACCAATGGCGTCCTTTGATCGAATAATCAACTAATAATGCAGCTGTGCAATGAACACAGGCTGTGCCCGGACAGCCTACCGGCTGTCTTGGAACCCGCAACGAACTTAATCAGATAATTATTAGGTATTAAGATAGCGGTTCAGACTTAGATGAAATAGTAAATAGGAACGGAAAACGCCAATATTTTTTCAGATGCGAACAGTACATAATGAAATGTCTTGTATAGAACAGTTTTAAGAATCAAGAATCTTGCAATTTCTTTTTTTGTTTATTTACTAAGCAAAAAACACAGAAATAATTTGAGATTTAGTGTTAGTCACTTCAGGTTCTTTCATTGTACAAAATACCACGAAAAAGTATTAAATATTTATTTCTCGTAATAAGGGAGGACGCGGTAGCTCAGTTTGTAACGAGCCTTGGTTGAACCACCGATCCGACCCAACAGGTAGAGGGTTCGAGTCTCGAGTTGCCGTAACTTGTAGCTGCCACGTTCATCAATGTGCCCGGATAGTGGCGACAGATTCGCAACCTGTCACACTGGGACTCAACATAAACAACGAAATGCGTTGTTTAAAACCTCTGCTAACCCCTCTCGAGGGATTACGGCGTGGGTTTATGTTTATGATAATCTCATTGTGAAAATATTAACATATTTCATAAAGTGCTGTTTTTTAATCAACATAAATACCGTTGTAGAAACAAATTGATATTTAGCAGTTTAAAAGCGAAAAGTATTTTATAGAACGGGTACGGGTACGGTAACGGGTAGAACGGGTACGGGTAGAGGCCTAATGTAAAAAGTACTACAGCACTATAATTTAACCGGAAAATAATCGAAACGATCGATTTAAAATAATTCACCGGTTATTTATAGTTGAGCAACTTTCAATAGATCACAAAATCAATGGAAATTATTTGAAGAGCCGATATTGATTGCGACAATGCTATTAGATTGATTACCTGCAATATTATAATTGGTACTGAATAAAGATGATTTATTTATCATCGAAGAAATCAAATTTAGGCAATATAATAATAATAACCACATCACGACACACAACATTGATTCAGCCCTGCAGTTAGTATCGTAAGAACTTGTGTCACAGGCACTAAGCAACGATATGGTATAAACTACATAGATAAGAATACAACATCCAAGACCGGTAAGCGAAACAATGAGTCTTGCTAATAACACAAAGTCCCGCCCCCGCTGAGATTCGAACCCGGAACCTCTAGTGTAGAAGTCAATTGTTTACACCACTAACGAGGTAGAGGAATTTTTTATTTAACTAAGTAAGGGCTAAAAGTCCGAAGAATTCTGATGTTTTTGGGGGGGAGGCCTCCGGGGCCATTAACCCCTTGATCCTCCCCTTGCTTTGTGATATGCTTCCTTTTTGTGACGTCGTTAGTTTGTTAGTATGCTCTAAGAAAGTTGCGGGCGTATTAATACAAAGGATAGTGCGTTGACAACACGAATAAAATGCTGGATATCGCAAGCGTGACACGCTACGCAACAGCTTTGCTGGGAGGGAAGCCTTAAACCGCTTTCTTACTACCTCCTATTTCTTCTGATTAAGTTCGTTGGGGGTCCCAAGACAGCCGTTAGGGTGTCCGGGCACAGCCTGTGCGTCATTGCACAGCTGCATTATTCGCTGGTGAACAGGAGTTGCATTGGTGGAACAGAGTGGCGGGTGTGCCCCGAAAGGATGCTGGATAACGCAAGCGTGACACGCTACGCAACAGATCCGCGTACCGAGGTTATGCCAAATAGGGTATATGTAAAAAAAGCTTTCAATAAACTGTTTAAAAACACTGTCATTAAAGTATGAAACAATAAATTCCACGTCAATTAAAACGAAAAAGAATCCAACAAAGCATTTTTTTTGTGTAAACGATCCTACGAAACGAATCGAAAAGTACTAGGCGATCATAAGTTACAAAGCAGTAGTGTGGCATGTCACGAAGTAGTTGATTTGTAGGAAACCAGCGCTAGTTGCGTACCTCGTTAAATATTTAGTATTGGAAAAATATAGTTTCAAATGTTCCCGCTGGTGTTGTTTAATTTGGCGGGCGTTGAGGTCAGGGTTAAATAAACTTGATCGATGACCAGGATTACATGGAAAGAACTAGCCGCCTGCCTTTAGAAGAGATTTGTTTTCTTTGGGTCTCTCCTTATTTACTGCGACGTTTTTAGGACGATCCGAGATAGGGGAAGGGTTAAGGGGTATGCAGTTATTTATCATAATGGAGATTGCCCTGTCAAAAAGACACGGTACAGACTAGTCACTTGAACTACTAGGGAAAAAAGTTGCACTATTTCAAGGATCGAACTATTGGGAATGAACCCATGAGCCCCGTTTCCAAGGTACCTTAGTCGACGGAAGTGTTTGTCATGTACAATTATACACATACACGATATAGTTTTATTTATTTTGTTTTAGATTTTACAACTAGGTAAAACTCAATTCTAATTAATATTTCTAATTTAAGTCAAGAAAAAAATTATAGAATAGTTTTATCCAATTTTAATTGAAATTTTTTAAGATTATTCAATAACTTTTTTACTATCCGACAACAACAAGAAACATTCCAAATTCAATCAAAAGCCTAGAAAAAGAAACGAATACTTTATAATTTAAAGGTTTAAATTATTTTATATCACTACAGGAAAATATACTATTAATTCGTTTACTTGGCAGTTATAACGTGGACGTGGTAGCTCAGTTTGTTACGTGCCTTGGTTAACCGACCGAACCGACCCGACAGGTCGAGGGTTTGAGTCTCGGATTGCCGTACGTTGTAGCTGCCATGTTCCTCGTTTTGCCCGGATAGTGGCGACAGATTCGCAATCTGTCACACAGGGACTTAACATAAACATGCGAAATGCGGTGTTGAATACCTCTGCCAACCTCTCGAGGGATTACGGCGTGAGTTTACGTTAAGTTACGTCATAACATGTAAAAATAATTATATCTTTTAAATACACTCAAAATTTCCGTTTACAAAGCTCCTACAAAATTAAAGTCTGAAAACTTGACTGAAGGCGCTAATAGACGGGAATTTCGCTTCATCAAATTCAAAAGGTCGTATAAAATCAAATTACATCTCTGACAGGACACCTTCTGGTATTAGAACCTTCGGAATGAGTTTCGCATCTGCTTTACATTTTCTACAAGTTATATTCGACTGCCTTAGTAGCCCGGTGCTGGCGTCCACTACAAGATACGATATTATGGAGTAAGCTGACTGATATATACTTTTAAAATTTTATCCTGATAGTTTGAGTGAATATTTTTCCAAAGATCTTAATTAACGCTCAGCCTGACTGATGTCAGCTTTAAAAATATTTTTTTTAATCAACGTCTTAGGAAAAAAATCTCAGAAGTTTTGAAAGGAGGTTAGTCAAACACATAATATGGCGGGTCGGATAGTGTATTAAAAAGTTAATTATACTTAAAGAATAAAGGAGCACAATTACTTAATTAATTGAACTATCATACATTCAAGTTATTTTACTCGTATTATTTTTTTTTATTTTCAAAGTTAGCCCAGAAAAAGCTATAGTAACAATTCCACAGTGGAAAACCACCTTTCCGGGTCGACTTTACATAGTGTGGCAGCATTGAGTAATGGTGTGATATCCAAGGGCGCAGAAATAAGGTTTTGTTAGGAAAGGGCCTCTACGTCCGACTGGAAGGTGATATGTCAGAATTATTTATGGGTGACGTCACTACCGTACGGACCTATCCAAACACACTCCACTAAAAAGTTCTTATTCTATAAAGGACTTTGTCACTTGTGGCCTTTTTGAACTACACTATTTTAAACAAAGTGTAAAATCAATTAAATAGGTACTATCAGTTAAGGTGTTTATTTATTTATTTATCCCTGTGTTAATCCAATAATAAGTAACCAAAGCTTACATAAAATATAATTAAAGAAAAAACACAAATTCCAACTGTCATAATTAGCACACAAAATTAAATTAAATTGGACAATGTTATAATATAAATTGGTACATAGAATTTTTTAATAACAATAACAAAACTTAATAATTAATTAATGTTGTAGTAACATAAGAAACGATTCACAAAAATCCAAAACCAAGCAATTTTTTAAAAGCTTTCTTTATAAGTAAAAAAAAAGAAAATATCCTACACCCAAGCAATATACGTGTTCATCACCTGCCCGAGCTGGAAATCAAACTCTGAACTTTTCGTGTCACAACCGTCGTTTACTACCGCTGCGCCATGGAGACCGACATTAGCCTTGATAATAGAAGTGGATAAGGTTACCTATGTCCTTCAGAAGCATTGAAACCATCAGACTTTTATGCATGATATTTATATTCCCTCAAACGCTCAGGCTGTGGAATGAACACCCTGGAGCTCCTGGGCTGGATTTTCCGAGGTGAGTACAGCATGCAGTACCTCAAGAAGACCGTTAAAAGATTTACCAGACCCTGGTATTGCGTTCGTCCATAGGCTATGGTGACTGCTTACCAACAAACAGGCATGGTTGTTTACCACTTTAGTGGTATTAAACAAACAGTGAAGCCGAAGGTAGAGCAGGCTTGTCTAAAATGCCTGTCTACTGTCGATATTGAGAGGATCGTGTAGTTGGAGAGCACATCCACTGGGAGATTTCCGAATTCCAATCCAATACAATGCATTTTCCAATCCATACTGCAACTTGCAACAAAGTGCATATCAATTAACGGTGTTACAATATTTACATAGACTACAATTATTACAAATAAGCAGTGTATTAATAAGAAGAATATTACATCAAGACATGACATGACAAAACAATACGTCTTGCAAAGAACATAAAGATCTGACACAACCATCTCCCGGGATTTAAACCCTGAAGCTCTAGGGTAGCAGCCAAATTTACACTGCTGCACCACAGAGGCCGTTTTAGTGTTATCCACCAAAAATAACCACTGAGTACTGGAGTAAGCAAGACAGTCGTCAAACACCAGTGGATATCGAGTCAGCTTAGTTATCGAATAGCACCGTTCATTATTTAAAAAGGTTTCTGTATGTTTAGGATACGTAAACACGCCTAAAAAATTCTATTTTTCATATTTTTCTACGTACCTATATCTATAAATCTTCGATTTGTATTGCCTTGAAACAAAATTAATATTTTTTTAATATTACCTACAGCCAATGTTACTTATTCATTAAACTCACGCTGTAATTAATCCCTCGAGAGGGGTGTTAAAAACTGCATTTCGCATATTTGTGTTGAGTCCAAGTGTGACAGGTTGCGAATGTGTAGCCACTATCCGAACCGAATGAGGAACATGGCAGCTACAATGTTCGGCAAACCGAGACTTGAACCCTCGACCTATCGGGTCGGGTCGGTCGGTTAACCGGCACGTAACAAACTGACACAAAACTGACTGTTGATCACTGTAAAATTAAATGCTATTTTCGAATGGTTCCTGGAACTAAAGTAACCTGATACCGGTATAAAACATTTGGCATTCCCGGGGCCGGATGAACGTGGCCAAAGAAGCGTAACAAATTAAAATTAGATCAAATTTGATCTTTGTAAGGATTCATCGGCTATTTTTCCAAGTGTTTTGTTTCTGTTACCACATCAAATATTTATCAATACATCATGTTTTTACCAACATAATCATCTTTAAGCCTAAATTTTACTCATGTTCCTGCCAATAAAAGATTCACTATTATAATTATTCATTTGTAAAGTGGTTATTATTATTAATGACTGCAGAAGCCTGCCCTGCAGGATCTTTTGTCGCAGGGACAAACCAATTTTATGATTTATATTATATTAATAAGAATCTAAGACCAAAAAGCGAAACAATGCGTCTTGCAAATAACAAGAAGGTACACCCCCCACAGATTTAAAATATAACCTTTTGCGAAGGAGCCTGTTACATCGCTACGCCACTGAGGTCGCCAAATCGGAAAATGGAATCATCTAAGAATAGAATTATTTTAGCCGTTAGAAAAAAACACGTCAATTCTAATATTAAACAAATAGGTTCAGATTGATGCTCATTTGATCAAGCAAGTGGCCATAATGTGACCACAGTTTCGATGTGGCCGAAGACATAGCTCGCTTGCCTGGAAAATGGCTTTCAACTCTGGCCTTGAAGAGATCCAAATGCTCGCCATATAAACTAACCTACTGTCGGGATAGGTGCAGTCAAATTCGTACCTATTGAATAAAACTTTTCACTATAAGAATTGACCTTCTCATCATGAAAAGGTCAATTTATTACACTGTAGGTATCAATGCTAAATAAAATTAGTAAATAAAGATCGAAATCGTAAAGTTCAAACTGAAGCACGAATCTTTAAACTCCAATCACACTCGCTGTGTTGCTTCGATGAAATGTTTTACAATACTAATTCGCCTCGAATTATCTCTGATCAAAGCTTTTGAAGACTTTAAGTTACATTGCGGGGTTTGTTAAAGCTATTCTCATACAGCGTCATAGGCAAACAAGCATACGATTCACCTGATGGAACCGCTACCTCCTATTTCTTCTGATTAGGTTCGTTGCGGATCCCAAGATAGTCAGGGTACAGCCTATGCGTTGTGTGTGCACAGCTGCATTATTCGTTGATTTATTCGATCAAAGGTTGATCCACTGTTGATCCTGATGAACAGGAGTTGCAGTGGTGGGACTCCGTCACTCTGGTGGGTGTGCCTCGAAAAAATCAATCCTCTTGATGTATAACGCCAATGTGTTCCTCATGTAAAGGTAAAAGATTCATACCTCTCAAGATCTTAACTGAAGAAATTATGCGTTTGACAACATACGCTTAAACCTTTTTTGTATATGCTATGGTAATTTGTATATGCTATGGTAATTTGTATATGCTATAGTAATTTATATATGCTATGGTAATTTGTATATGCTATGGTAATTTCTCAAAATCACTGATACCATTTATTTTACAGCAGGTGGATCTATGTGCGAGATCGTCTGGGACGAAAACACCCTCCTATTTCTGTCGTGAAGCAGTTCGCAGTGTTTTGATTAGGACTACAGTCAATGTAATTACCGGCACGAGAGGAACAACATCTTTGCCTATACAACGGCAACGCATTTGCGGTGCTCTTGGCGTTCCAGACATCAAGGGCATCGTCGTGCCAATAGGCGGTATGAATTTCCATCAGGTCAACTGTCTGCTTGTGTGCCCGTGAAGTTTTATAAAAATTTAAAATCCTTAGTTGTAAAACAGATATTTGACAGGCAAAAAACATTGAATATCATGAAGTTAAAAGATAATCACAGCTTCCATGTTTTAATAAAAACCAAAATCCCTTACATACCTTCATAGCTTAACTAGAATTTTTAATAATAATAATAAACCACATCACGAGACACACATTGACTCAGCCCTACAGTAAGTATCGTAAAAACTTGTGTCACAGGAACTAAGCAATAAAATACATAGATAAGAATACTACATCTCAGACCGGGTAATCGGAGCAATATTCCGGCTCCACCGGGATTCGAACCCAGAAACTCTAGCGTAGCAGTCGGCTGTTTACACGAATGTGCCAGAGGTCGTCAGTCGTTAAAACAGCAATGTAAACCAAACATCGTGTAATCTTTGATATTTCTAAGTGATCTTTCTGGAAAGGTCAGAGGAAGATTTATTCGTTCGACCTATAACGCGGAATCGGTTCGCAAATTCCTCCACCTTGCAGCATTTGTTCTTCAATCTACAAAATAGTCTACCTTACAACTAACCTTACATTAGGTCTTACTTGAAGGAATTTTTAAGGATTTTTCGTGTATTTTTGAGAATGAAAAAAATAAAACAAAAAATTGTCTAAGTGGCGTGAAAACCAAGAAAGAAAGTGTAAAAATACGACTTATTAATGAAGAGAAAATTTATTGAAATTCTCGTAATGATCTCAGTTTACCAAACGAAAAAATTAAAGCAGATATAAAAATGTTAATATTTCATTAGTACAAATCCCGCAGTAACGCAAAATGTATAGAAACGTGATGAAGCTACGTTAATACTTAAATTTAATTTGCGTTTATTAGATAAAATGGCATGTGCAATATTTTAAACGTCAGTAAAACTAATCACTGTTAAGGGCCTTATTAATAGTGTTCTTTATAACTGGCACTTAATTTATTTCTATTCTATTTTTATTTTTCAAATAATATTAATTAGAGGTATACAATCGAAGAAATAAAATAGCTACTTTATTACGCTCGCAACATCTGAGATGAGTCGCAAATGTTGCCACCACTACCAGGCACTCAACCGTTCATCATAACAGGAAGAAAGGTTAATTTTTAAACTCAATTAAAGCACGTTTTTAAGGAGTGAATTTCCAAAAAGATAGATGAAAAACATAACAACGAGTTGCATAGCAACAGGAACATAAATTCAATTTCAAATTTGTTTAAGGTCCTACAGAACCGTCTGAAGCTTGTCGAGATTTATTCAATACCGTTTCGAGAGGGTTCTATTGCAAATGCAGTGGAAAGAAATCTGTTTATAACATTCAAATAACGGAGTTCGAACCGCAGCGATCTCAATCCCCTGTGGCGTTGCACAATAACAACGTCCATGCAATGCCATCACCCTTGGGGTATACCCACGACTGCCTCTCCTCATCGTGGAACTATCAGCCAAAAATAAACCCTACCCCAAGAACGTACAACCGTAATTCCCATGCCCCACAGAACCAGAGAATCATTTCTCTCGTTTCAACATAACACAAATTCAGAGATCGGACGTGCAGTACTATCCACAGTCACGAGCGACATAAATAACTTTAAATCTGAATTTCTACGCAATGTTAAAATGAGCTTTGACATATAGCAGTAAAGTTTAAAGTTGCGAGATGGTACACGAGATGAAAAGATGCGCGTGAGCGTAGAAAGTTAATAGATCTCCTGTTGGAAAAGGAGTGAAAGAGATGTAAGATTGTTTCTAGGAAGGGCAAAGCGATCACAAGTGGAGTCTCTCACAAACCTTTGTTTGAAGTCGTAGAATAGGATGAATGAAGTTTACAAGGTTAACCACAAAGATAAAACCACAATACAAGTTGGCGCTAGAAGCGGAGGGATTTGTTGATATTGTTCATCAGTTTACACGTTTTTGACCGAACTACAGGCAGAGATGCGCCAGTGAGATTATAAGCGAGCTAAACATGACACAAAACGTGACTTCAAAGTCAGGCACGAGAAGAAAATGTTTAGAAAACAGCAATCGAGAAAAAAAAGCCCAAGATATTTGTAATTGTTGCAAGATATCAAGAAGATAAATCACTTCGTGACAGAACCATCAAATATAGATAAATGGCAAGCTATAGTTTATTTATAACTGTAATTGGCATTTGAGATTTTAATCACAGACATGATTGTAATAGTAAGGAACATTGTTGAAGATTATATTAATGATGCTATATAAAATTGACTTACGAATCTTTGACGATTTATCAATACGCAGACATTAAAACGACTGCCATAGTATGAAACAATCCGATAAAAGCTAATTAAAACAATAACAAACTGAATACAAAATACCAACAAAAACAGTATTTACAATCGATTTTTGTTAAAAATTAACCAATGTTTTGTCCACAAAAATGAGACAGCAAAAACAGAAATACCTAACATTGTTCGTTGTTCATTCCTTTAAAAATGTAAAAAGATTCAAATACCCACTAAAATACCTAAATGTAACGTGTAGAACGTTCAAATTAACATTTCAAAAGAAAAACCCTTTCATTTACGCACCGCCTTACAATCGCGTGTTACCAGATTTAAAATAAGAATAATAGTATAACCTCTATACCAAAAGACTTAAGGTTTGGATTCGAACGGTGGGTTTCGTCAAATCGCACCGGGTTTTCGATTACTATATTTTGACTGGTCTCAAAGGCGCCGCGGAGGGCTGATAATCGTCTTTATTTGAACTGCACCCTTGTTCCCACCCTTAAATTACTGCTTAGTTAGTTTCACACGCATACTTCAGACTTTAATAAACGCCAGTACTGAGCCGCACTTTGTAATTTATCTCGATGATGTCCTGAAGTTCTTTTTCTAATATAAATTGCAAGCTTGTAAGCGGTTTAATTACGGCATATCAAATTTCTATTCAGCTGTTAACAATTTTGATTTAGATATTGTGTGATACTGCATTTCGTATTTTGAGGGTTCGATGTTGCCCAAAAAAAGTCAACGTTTTAAAAAGGGTTCGATGAAGAAAATAATGTGTAAACGCAACTACACGTTTCATTTTTTTCTTAGCAGAAACAAAATTTCTAGAGACAGGCTTCTAATTTTAAAGTAACTTCTTACTAAACCCAGAGTGAATACAAAGTCTGCACAAGTACATAATTTGATAGTAAGCAGGAAGCAACCCGAGCGATTAAAATGGATAAATCAACCGATGCTTCATTAAAAAACCCACGACTCATATTTACTGTCCTTATCTGTCAACTATCAACCGTTAGTTTTTACGACCACAATGTACATAAAACACAAAAGATAATATAATTATAGTACAAATAAACTTTTGTATTGATTCAACGATTAATGAAAGCCATTAAAGTATACGTAGCTTTCGACCGGTAAGAATTTTCCTTGTAAAACTTTTTTAAGTCAAAAAATGTGCACAAAGCTTTGACAAATGAGATCTTGAAGAGCGATAAATCTGTTCTTCGGTGAGCTGATGACTGAGTTATTTGTCGTCATTATCTTGATCGAATTCTTCCTTAGCGATATAACGGTGTCATTCGTGATGATGCAAAAGGAAAATAATTAAATCGACTAAACAATTACCATAGAAAATTTCTCTCAAGAGAAAAACAAATATATTTTTGTGAATAGAAATAAAGAATGAATCTGAAATTCAGGTATTGATGATAAAATAATACAAATTACTCTCGTAAATCATGAATTACAATCCCGTATTTACGACTATTAACTGCAGTTACATTAAGAAATTTTGATACCCATTAGTCTTACAAAAAGAATCTTGTTTCATTAATTTGAATTCATAAATCTTCTACGTAAACAAAAAACCAACAGCCTTGTAGAACGCGAGTCTTCAATTCAAAGTCAAGTTTGGAATTAGATTCCATAACGTAATATTGGTGCTTTAACGCGGGGCGAGCATGCTATTAAACATTTAATTAATTCCGCTGCTTACTTAGCCTGCTAGGGGGCTAAGTTGGCTAAGTCGTGCAGTCAAACAGGGTCTTAACTTGCGACTTGGCCTTAGCTTAGATGCTGGAATTCTAGACAATGGCTCGAGGCCCGGAGACATGTTTGATTCGATCTGTCACACCGAAACGAACCTATTCAATAAATTGCTCTGATGACGAATAAAGATCGCTGATGGGAGCAGAATAGAGAGCAAAAAGACAACGATTAACTTTATGAACGCATGGAAACTTTGTACCGTCCTAAAAAAGCATGCTTTTATTATTGATAATTCACTAGTAACATGAATCTAGATGTGTAACTCAAATAAACAAATCAATACACTTATCGTAATATCTGCAATATACACAATACAATAACTAAAGCAGATTATAAATATATGATCGACCAGGACCAAAAATCTGTTACGCAACGGTGTAACATAAACTGGGCGAGGCGTGTTAGACCGAGATTCCCACGACGTTAGCCTGACATCTTTAACACAATCACTGCGGTGTACAGTCGACAGATTAATCCTGACCTTACAGACCTCATCCCTTAAAGGTTAAGGTTCAAAATTGTCAATCAACTCGTACAGCGACCCTGTACTCTATTGATAGCAAGGACAAAGAGTAATGAGGGTGTAATGGTAATCAATACCTGATTATCAACATGGTTAGTGAGATATAATTAGGGTTCATTTGGAGATACGAGTAGGTACCTAACTTGGCAAACAAGCATATAGAAATTATAAGTAGTAATCTACAAGAAGTAAATAAAAATAAAATAAAAATTAACGACATCACGACACACACATCAACTCAGCCATGCAGTAAGTATCTTAAGAACTTGTGTCACAGGAACTAAGCAACGATATAGTATAAACTACATAGATAAGAATACTACATCCAAGACCTTTAAGCGAAACAATACGTTTTACAAATAACACAAGAAGTTCCGCCCCCACCGGGATTCGAACCCAGAACCTCTAGCGTAGCAGTTGGCCGTTTAAACCACTGCGCCACGGAGGCAAATAGAATAGAAGAAAATAGTAGTATGTATTTTATGAGCACATGTATTAGCGCCAATGGGGTAATACCTGTGCACTTGGCGTTGTAAGACACAAGGGCATCGACGTGTCATAAGGCAGAGGCATCGCTTTTCATCAGGTACCGTCTGCTTGTTCGCCCTTGAGGTTGAATAAAAAAAGGAACAATAATATGGACGCTTGCAACACTCACGGCGACACGTTCACATCTTCATTGAAAGAAACATACCTTAAAGAATCTTTAGCGACTCTCATACCCTAAAAAATTCCTTAGTAACTTTTAGTGACGCAATTTTATGGTGTTTGGTAACGGTTTCTTTTTACTATTAAATAAACCCGATATGGCATTTCAGATTTTAATAGCAAATTCGCTTCAGCTATTCATATTAGCTTCTAAAATTTCGTCAACGGGACGCAGTTTTAAAGATATTAAACACAACGTCACATTTTACTAGTAGAGACTGATTTTGAAGCGAGAATTTGAGTAATGCCAATACCAATTAAAGCGGCTGTTGGTGGCCCTCTACATGAGTGCACCCGTATGACGGAGAGCTGGCAGAGGTGGCGAGAGGTAGTGCGGCGAGTCCTAACGGTTGCTGACGATGTCATGACAACCACGACCACCCTGCCAAGAGTGTAACGACGAAGATTTTAAAAATATTTTATTTTGTACGTAGAAGGTTCGACACTACTGATGCGATTTCAAAAACTGACACAGCAATGTATTTAGAATCGACTTCAAATGTGGTTTTGGTAGACAAAGAAGTGAGCAAAGGCTAGTCGTACTGATAAACATAATTACAACTTGACAGAACTACATAAACACAAGCAACCGAGCCGTATCAGGTTGCCAGGTTTCCCCCTGTTCCTGATAATCCTCGTAAGGGTTGAACTAATGAGACAAGAAGAGGTGGACGGGCGTGAACCAGAGGTCAATGTAGATGATGACCTTATAATCACCACATCACGACACGCACATTGACTCAGCCATACAATAAGATTAAAAGATGTCGCAGTATGGTATGAACTACATCACTACACACACTACATAACACATACATACATACTACATAACTACATCAAAGACCGGTGAGCGAAACAATGCGTCTTGCCAATAACACAAAGTTCCGCCCCTGTCGGGATTCAAAACTGAATCCTCTAGCATAGTAACCGGCTGATTACACTACTGAGCCACCGAGGTTGAGGTCGAAGTACATGTATCACATCTAAGTAAACCTTAAAGGGAATTTGGTTTGAATCAACTCAGAGCGGAATATTGTTTTGTTTTCCTAGTATATAACAACATTTTGATTGACATCTTATTAATCCAGTGTCAAGGAATTTATATCAGAAATTAGAATCTAATAAATGATATTACTCTCTATATAAATAACTAATAGAAAGTGATATTCTATCTGAATTGTTCAAATGAATATTTAACACTTTTCTAGCATTATTCTGGAGACGAGAGCGTCAAACGTTTTAAACTAAAAGACTTGAAGGGTAACCTTATTTTCGTCACTCTAACAGCATTATTATTCAACATTGTAGTTTTCCTGTTATTATTAACATTATTAATGCATGCTAAATCAGGAATTACAAGCCAAAGTCTAGATCCACGCATATCGACGTAACAAATAACTAAAATAACCCAACAAAACACAGCGATCGCTTCAAAACGACCAGCGGTAAAATAAGAATTGTTGCCAGTCCAAGGCTGCGAGCCAAGATCAATAGCTGGTCTCCGAAGGTGGAGGGGCAGCAATAAAACTAATTCCATTGGGGAACATCGGTCACACGCTACGCATTACAACTTACAACCTACATGCTCCTTCCATTCTTGCTGAAGTGTTATTTGCAGAAAATAATGGACTGCAGAGTAAAGACTCCATTGAATTTAAAGGTTAAGCTTTTGCAGTGCTTTGTTCGAAAATTCAAAGATAAAAGCTATTTAGTAAAAATTATCTTATTATTGTTATTGTGTTAAGCTATATATTTTAATAAGTAGGTTTTTCCGTGACTAAAAACAAAAAAAATATATATACTACTCAAAACAAAATAAGGGCCACGAGGTATTTTTTCATTTTGGTGTAAATTATTAAACCTTTACATATTGAAAGTAGTAAAATATTGAGTATACAAACTCGTTGATACCTAAACTTTTTAATATTGTAGTATTCATCTAATGCTGGCAACAGATTTAAATAAAATTTGATTTAAAATTATTTATGAAAATTTTGATTCCATTTTCTTTGTCGTTTTGCTTTCCTTTGCTTCTTGGTTTATTAGAAATTATCAGAGTTCATTGATATCAGAAACATCTTTTGCAATATGCCACAAGCACGCAGGTGTCATATGGACTCGCTGACAGCAACCAGAGTCGTTACAATGATTGAAGAAGGTCATTCGCAGCGATCTGTGGGTTTGCAATTGGGATTTTCTCGAAGAGCTATTCAAAATCTATGGAATCGTTTCCAAGAGACCGGCAGTGTTAGAAGAAGACCTGTTTCGGGCAGAGTTCGCGTTACAACAGCACAAGAGGATCGTTACATTCGATTAAGTGCGCGCCGAGATCGCACAACGACGGCCCGCAAGCTGCAAAATCGTTTACGGCTCACACCGGGTACTCGTGTCAGTGACCAAACTATTCGTAATCAATTGCATGAAGACCAGCAGGCATCAAGAAGGCGAGTTGTCCGTGTTCCATTAACCAGAAATCATCGTGCAAATCGTTTAAGATTTACCCGTCAACATTTGGACTGGGTCATAAACCAATGGGGCATGGTGTTCTTCACAGACGAATGCAAAGTTAAATTTTTTAACGACGATCGGCGTATTAGAATATGGAGAAGATGCGGCGAGAGATTTTCAGAAGCCTGCATCCATGAAGTCGATCGTTTTGGTGGTCCAAATGTAATGATTTGGGGCGGGATAAGCTTACACGACAAAACTGAGCTCGCTATTTTAAATGAGGGTACTGTTACTGCTCAGCGGTATATTGAGGAAGTTGTCAGACCACATGTGATCCCATTTGCCCAGCGAGCGGGTCCTGAATTCATCTTGATGCAAGACAATGCTCGTGCACACACGGCTCAAGCGACTCGGTTTGTACTGGAAGCGTCTCAAATTCAAGTCTTGCCGTGGCTGGCAAACAGTCCGGACTTAAATCCAATAGAGCACATGTGGGATCAGTTGAAACGAAGAGTTAGAGACGGTGATCAGGAAATCCACAACCAACAGCAACTCATTAACGCTGTTAAAAGAGCCTGGGAAGAGATTCCAATGGAAAATGTCAGGCATTTGATTGAGAGCATGCACTCCAGGCTTCGGGAGTGCGTAACGAAACGAGGAGGGCATACTCGTTACTAAAAGATGAGCATGGAGTATTTTCTTTTGTTTTCAGTAACTTTACATTGTTTTTATTTTTAACCTTAAATATGATTTTTTCTTTCAAAAGCAAATAAACTTTTTAATCATTATTATTGGAATAAGTTTATTGGTCTACACGGTAAAAACAACATTGGTTTTCGTTATGTAGACAAAAAAATATATTGGTTTTATTATTTTCATGGTACAGACAAAATACCTCGTGGCCCTTATTTTGTTTTGAGTAGTATATATTCGACGAAAAATCATACAAATAAATAAAAATTCATTCATTCACTACGATGTACTAAAAAATGTTGTCTTTAAGTACGTAACTTAACACACAGATTATATATTTGCCAATGCTTTGATTACAAGGATGTTATGTTTAATCATCAACAATTAAATGCATTTCGACGATTCCACTCTAACTATAAACATTAAAGCCCATCCTAACCTATAATGTTGCGTTGTTTATAAATTCTCAATGTCAATTCAAAATCTGCCTTAAAAAAGAAAAAAAGGGTGAAAGAGCCGTTTCCAAGATCTGTTTCCTTACAACATCACAAAGCACAAAAGAACCAACGCTCGAAGACACAATCCCACAATGCGAGTGATAATTGCAGCAACCCTTATTTTTATACCCCAACCGTTGCACTGGCTTGTCTTTGAAAATTTATTATTATTACTTACCTAGGGGTTATCGCTTGAAGAGTGCATTCGAGGGCAGCTGTTTTGTCCGGCTCTAATATCCAAACAAGGCAAACGATTCTCATCTTTCTGTATTTGATGGTAAGGGTCATGGGTTTACTGAAGGGGTCTGTGGTCCCACAGTCCCATATGGCCGACACCCTCGACATAGAGTAATGTTGGAAAAAATTACTTAATGGGATGTTTCTGAATGAGCAGCGAAATCCCCATAATGCTCGGATTTACTTTTTTTCTAATGCCCCATCATGGGGATTTATCCAACGGTTTGCGAATGATATGTTACAAACAAAAGGTTTTAAAATCAAAATGGACGTCCCTATTTTTACTTTTCTTCAAATAACCTTTGACGACCTCGGTGGCGCAGTGGAGTAAACAGCTGACTGCTACGTTAGAGGTGCCGGGTTCGAATCCCGGCGGGGGCGTGACTTTGTGTTATTTGCAAGACGCATTGTTTCGCTTACCGATCTTGAATGTTGTATTTTTATCTATGTTGTATATACCTTATCGTTGCTTAGTTCCTGTAACACAAGTTCTTACGATACCTACTGCAGGGCTGAGTGAATGTGTGTGTCGTGATGTGGTTATTATTATTTTTAATTTCTCTGTCGAATCTCCAGATAATTTTTCAGACCCTATCATTATAAATATTAAACCATCCGTCTGTTTTATTCACTATAAACAAAAAATACATTTGCTGATCCATTTCTAACTGATACTTCGATCGATACTTCGAAAATGTTAGAACACCTTACTTAATGAACATAAAAATTCACTTTGATTGTAATTTGACTATGTACAACATTGACCTACCTACTTATTGTTAATAAAAAAAAACATTTTCAAAATTAATACAATAATAATGGCTGCGACACAGTTTTGTAAATATCTGTCAGTAAATTTTTTTTATAGGCATAAATACTTTTTATTATTATTATTATTATTATTAATTGCCTACTGTACTGTCAGTTTTGTACACTATGTTAATAAATACAATCGAAATGTTAAAATAGGTACTGAACGACGTTACGAAGTGTAATGTAACATGTTATCAAGGTAGCATTCGTCAGTTTTAGTCAGTCAGTACGTGAAAACGTTCGCGAACACGTACATTTTCAATGCTCACTTTGTAACATGTTACGTTACACCTCTTAACGTCGATCTGTACCCTACCTAAGACTATTTTAAACGCATCCGTTAAAGAATTTACAGTCAAATTACACAGATATAATAATTGCTTATAAATCTGTATTCACATAAAATATATTTCATCCCTTAACATTTTGTAAGAACTGCAATTTTGGAAGTCTCAAAACGGTTTCTCACTACCTCCTATTTCTTCTGATTAAGTTCGTTGCGGGTCCCAAGACAGCCGTTAGGGTGTCCGGGCACAGCCTGTGCGTCATTGCACAGCTGCATTATTCGATCAAAGGACGCCACTGTTGATCCTGGTGAACAGGAGTTGCAGTGGTGGGACAGAGTGGCGTGGAGTGCTTAAATAATTTTGTAAGAACTAAAAGTAACCTATAAGAACCTTTTTGTAAGAAGTATAAGAAGGTATAAATAAGATCACGTACATACAAAACTATAAGAAAATTCTGAAACAACTTCAAAAGACTCGCCCCGACAGATGTTACACTACCAGTGTAACTTGAACTGTAGGGTCATTGGAAATGATAAATTCTTTTTGATTTGTAATAAAAAAAGACACACTTCTCTCTCACCCCAGTCGACAAATTCTCCTTCATAAAATGTCGTCGGTGATAAAACAATTCCGCGTATGTAACTAACAGGGGAAAGACATCGCGTAACTACGGAATGAATTAATTTTACATATGACACATGAAAATATTATCTAACGATTCTTATGTCGTAAATAGTGATATCCCATATATTTTTTGTACTTACGCAGTTTCTACCAAGACTAGTTACGCGGAATTGTACTACATATTAATGACGATGCGACATTAGGTGCCAAAAGACCGCAGAAATAGTAAAAATTAAAATGCTACAACTTTTTTACATTGACGCTTTTTGCTCTCGAATTTGTATATTTATCAAAATTTCGAGCCTACATCTACCAAAATACATGTTAAACTTAAGAGAGATATTAAAATCGAAAAAGTACCTAGTTCATTAATTAATTTTGCCGTATGATACTAATTAATTTTGTTGTATATTCTTATTTTACATTTAAAATGCTTTTAAATTTGATTTCATAATTAATCAAATTTGTTTACGTTTTTGTACCTAGTTCGAGGTTCGTTGCTAATCTTTGTTATAATTTTATTTTTAAGAAATAATTTTAATTATTTTAAGTTACGGAGACCTCCAACACATATCTATTTATCTATTTTTATTTATTTAGGGACGTCTACAGCAAGTACATTACACAAACATATAAAAAATACATATAAACAGAAACTGATGTACATGCCTATAACAGACGAACACAACATTTACAAAGGTTACACACACATTATACTAAAATAAAACAGGTCACAAAGAAAAATAACATTGGTTTAGATTAAACCATCACACAAAATAAATAAAAAATTATATATGTATATAGGAATTGAAATATAAAGATCCTGAACCTAATGAGAACTATTTTTGCGACTTGTAAAATATTGGAAATTTTTGCGTCTGAAACTTGCCAACGAAAGAAAAAAGATGTCAAGGTCTTCCACCTTTGACTTCATGTCATTATATCTATATCTCATCTCTTTATTATATGTATATTTATGGTCGCCCTTGATATTTAAAATTCAATTTACAAGACCTTAAAAGAAACAAATCCGAAACTCAAACATTAAATAAAACATCCCTTTTAAAATCCATAAGAAAAGCAAGAACAATCATTCCATTTCACGAGGACAGTGTTACGATGGTTGTTGTTACTTTTGTCAGGCGTGTGCATGCATATTGTTACAGTGTGTGTAACTTCGAATTCGCTCACGCACACTAGAGCACGGTGCATGTACATGTCCGACTACAACTGTAGCGGATCCGTCTTCATGATATGAGTTGACTAGTTTTTAGTAGAGGGCTGTTTACAAAGTTGGCACACAGGGGTTCTTTTGTATCTGGTGTAGTGAGGGGGTGGGGTTTTGTCCCACGTGTGGGACCCCACGCGATGTTACAAACAGACAAGTGATTTAATGGCTCTAACAAAAAACTGCAGATACTTTAACATCGGATTATGTTCGTATATGTTTTAGCTGGAATTTTTGGATTTGAGTGGAGTTTGTTTGGAAAAATTGCTCGGTGATTTTACCATTAAATTATTATATTATGCCTTGTTAAACGACCTCTGTTGCGCATTGGTGTAAACAGCCGACTGCTACGCTAGAGATTCCGAGTTCGAATCCCGGCGCGGGCGGAACTTTCGGTTAATTGCAAGACGCATTGTTTTGCTTACCGGTCTTGGATGTTGTATTTCCATCTATGCGGTTAATACAATATCGTTGCTTAGTTCCTGTGTTACAAGTTCTTACTATACTTATTGAAAAGCCGAGTCAATGTGTGTGTCAAGATGTTGTTTATTTATCTATTCTATTTAAAACAACAATAATGCTGTCCCTGCGTACTTTTAACTACTTGAATAAATGTTAAAGTCAAACAGCGATTAAAATTCATTTAACGTTATAAATAGTTCAGTTTGAAATGTTAATTGTTTTAATTGGTGCATTTAATTGTATTATATACTGATAATACCAAGTGGTACTTTTAAATACGTTTTTGTAGCAGATGTCATAAAAAACTGTTTATCCCTTTTAAAAATCAAGTCCATTCAGAATAGAACTTCAATGGACACATTTCACTTGAAAAAATCGAATTCTACGCGGACGAAATCCTTGTATTTTAATAACAATGGCGGGTCGATTAGCTATTTTTTCCCACGTTTTTATACACTCATTTTCTTGTTTGTTTGTCGTTCCGGTTGGATTTTTGCAACTCAAGTTTGAGGCACTTCCCGATAAGCTAGCAGGCTGAAATTTTCGGGGTAGCTTCAAACCCGATGACAATGCAATTTACAACTATAAAACGGCTGGACCGATTTTAATTAAAATTTGTATGGAGTGACTTTTGAGACAGAAAAAAATAATGAATAGATTTAAAAATCTAAAAACCCACGTTTTTAAATGTCCTACTTCAATATTAAGTATCTTATGTGCGGCAAACGGCATACGGCATAAATAATAATGCATTTTTCTATGAAACGGATGCACTTCCTACCATGCAATGTCTGTTATAAAAACACCTTAGCATTACAAGTCGTCTAAACAGAAAGGAAATTAATAAATAGTTTATATCTTATATGAACTGCAGCTTTTGTTACCTTCTTTATTTATTTATTGTCGGATTCTCCCTAACACAACTCTTCTACAAATTCCCGAATGCTTTACAGGTGGTAGATCGTCTGGGTTGGTACCACCCTCCTTTTTATGTCTGCCATGAAGCAGTTATTGGAGAGCCAGTGTAATTACCGGCACGAGAGGTATTATATCTTTACCTATAAGCGGGGAACGCGAAGCTCTTGTCGTTTCACTACATCATGGGCATCGTTTTGTCTATAGGCGACGGTATCACTTTTAATCGGGTAAAGGTTTGCTTTTTTTCCCATGATAAAACTCCTAATCATTTTTAATTACAAACAAAATACGTATTAATTCTGAGTTCCCAATATTTAAAATTAAACGATACAATTATGAACGTAATGAAACCAGTACAAGAAACAAACTCGAAAATAGATATGTCAAATTAAAACTCCCTATGAGGCATATTCATCTAAAGATAATTAACGTAATGTGTGTTAATTAGTATTTATTTTTGTACTTTACAATTAGCCTGGTAAACGGATCTCTTGAATCAACAAAAAACTGTTTTCCATACGTCTTTTTACCACTAAAGTGACGAATAAGAGTAACACTCGCTTGATGTGAAGAAGTCACCTTAGCCTTTGGACGTTTGCAATACCAGGGGTCAAATTCAAAATATTTTTTATTCAAATAGACTTAAAGTTCTTTTAAATCGTCATCTTTTCATACTACCACCGGTTCGTAACGCTATTTCTACGGTGAAGAATCCGGTAAGAAACCTCCCGAAGTTGCTTTTTTCAAATTGATCAGGTACAATAAATTAATTTCTATTACAATTTGTAAATAAAATATAGCTTCTAATTGTAAACCAAATTTTTTATCAATTTAAGTTATCATGGGTATCGTACATACCTGCTGTGCTAGAATTTTTTGCATCCATTTTGAAGAACCACAAGCTGTAGTCCCATATTTTCCGGCAAAGATGAAAGCAATAACTTATGGTTGCAAAGTAATACTTTTGTACACCCGCCTCTGCAACTCCTGTTCACCAGAATCGACGGTCGCGTCCTTTGATCGAAAAATCAACGAATAATGCAGCTGTGCAATGACGCCCAGGCTGTGCCCGGACACACTAACGGCTGTCTCGGGACCCGCAACGAACTTAATCAGAAGAAATAAAAGTAATAAACGAGTACTATCAAAATTTACGAAACTTTCAAAGCTCAGTAAACTCTAAGTTATGAGAAGGAAACAAACTTTGTATACAAACTTTTATATAACATACTTCTTAATGATGAATAAATACAAACATAAATAACATTTAATAATGTTCGCTGTGAGCCGAGGTAATAAATTACACAGGTTTATATTCAGTAAGATAACGCTACAGAGAAATTTATACAATCCCCGTCGAGATATCAAATTTAGTATTATCAAAGCCTAGGCGAGCCTTAATAAGGGCACAGTATGAAACAATGGTGAATCTGAAAATAAGTGTTCCGAAATTGACAGTGAAATTTTAAAAACGCATTGTAAGCAAAACTAGGCGAGGTTTCAAAAAAGGAGCTCAGTTTGTTACGTGCCTTGGTTAACCGACCGACCGACAGGTTGAGAGTTCGAGTCTCAGGTTGCTGTACATTGTTGCTGCCATGTTCCTCATTGTGCCCGGATAGTGGCGACGGATCGGCAACCTGTCGCACTGGGACTCAACACAACCATGCGATTTTTTTATTTGTTTTATTATTTGTAACAGTATACTGTAAGACTACAAATTAAGCACGAGGTGTTTGCCTATAATTGTTTTTCTCATTAAATATGTTAATTTAAGATGTTCTTAGTTAGTAAGTTATAATTTGTAAAAATGTTGGTTTTCCTAACAAAAAAAAAATAACAAATGCGGCGTGTTACACCTCTGCCTACCCCTCTTGAGGAATTTATTACTGCGTGAATTTATGTTTATAAAAAAGTGGTAAAAAAGGAGGAGGTTGTCAATGCATTAGTCGTTCACCTCATTATTAGTTTGTATTATTCTGTTAGAGTAGGAGGTATAGATACGACACAGGCAATATTGAATAGTACAATTTCATATATTCTTGTACTTCATACTTTATAGAGTGCGATGTTTAGAATTATTCCGTAGTCGGGTTTCAGATTTTGTTTTAAATGTATTTTAGTGTTAGAATAGTGAAATTCATTTTAAATGTTTATGTTTAGGAATGGGTAGAAAATACATTTGAGATGTTATTTTATAGAAATTATTTCCAATAAAAATTATTCATTTGATTACACCAGATTGTATCCATTGCTACATTAATACTGATCGATTGGCACCTTATCCATCGAAACACACACAAACATGCATAGACGTTCAGATCTGCGGGTCGGTAGCCGTGCAAAAATTGATATTATCCGAATACATTTTTACCAAGCTGATAAAAATTACCTAGAAAATGCAAATTTCTCTTCTAGTTTCGAGCTTCGTTTAAGGAAGCAACCTGTGCTCGGTATCAGATACCTGACTATAAAGGACCATAATTCATACGCAAAAAACGTTCCGCAGACACCGCGAGCATTGTTTTTATCCATCGTACCGCAATCATTGTTCGCGGTTGTATAAGTATACAAAGGGTGTTTTTAAAGTATGCGAAAAATTTACTATGGACAAAAAAAACACATGTGACAAACATTCATCTTTTCTTTTGTGTAACACACACAAACATTAATTGTATGTGTATAGTATTTACAGCGTAAACTAATAAGTTTTAATTATGTAGACGGTCTCACTGTCATGATCCTTAGTACAAAATCACTGAGATACCTTTAACATCTGGTATGTTTGCCGAGGCGCATGTAAATGGGTTCGAGGCGGTAATGCGCGAAAAAGCGGCATCAATGCTGCACCGCCTTCATGACAGTACCAACATCATTATAAAAAGTATAGCGGCAAGGTTCGACTGTCCCTTCCGGAAACACTGGGTAGGGATGGTCATACCTAAGAACTGGATGTGTTAAATAATGTAACCAATGTAATCTAACCAAAATTATAAATTATATATCTAACAATACTGACATACTTCTAAGTCAACTGCCTTAACTAACCCAACACTTACCGCTATGGATTCAAATGTCCGAAATAAAGATTTATTATTATTAACAATATTTTACGATCACATGGAACCCATCATAAGCGAATGGCACTCATTTAGTCGGAATTATTTAACAATTTATCGCCCGATATCGTCATGTCGTTTCATAATAAAAGATGACAAAAGAAATGTGTTGTCATCTAGTCAGGACTTTTTGTGAAAACCAAAAATATTTTGTCATATTTTTCAAAACGTCTCATTGTTATGAGCCGATAAATATGCAGATCACGAAAAATAAAAATGATTTTACAAGTATTTAAAAAAAAAAACAGATTTCTCTTGTATCTAACATTCGCTTGATTATTAAAATTAATAACATTTATTTGAGAGCGTTTTAACCCTTCATCTGCACCTATGTATTAACGAACACCCTGTAGAACTTACATATCAGCCGCTATCACATTCCGAATCATTTAATAAAGTGAATGTTTGAAAGAAAAGTAGGGGGAAATAAACCCAATTTTTTTTCAACCCCTATTGTGCGAGAACTGCTGTGACGTCATAATCTGTTTGAATTCCACACAATACCGCGGTCCCGTCCACAATGGGGGGATAACTCTTAACCTCCCCTTTTCGTTTTGCCCCCTTTTTCGCACCTCCATTGTCGCTGGGTATTGACCAAGCCGTTCGGGGCTTAGGATTTAAGAACTTTGTTTGGTTGAGATATTAGGTAGTGTATTATGTGACTGAAACAAAAGGCATTCGTTAATTATATTCCACTCTTCGGCTATAAAATCACCGTTATCTTTCGAAATGTTTTATCCAAGAAAAGTTTTAACACTGGAGAAGAAATCGACTACACTTTTTTGTATCTGTAGTGAAATACTGGACAAGCTTTTGCCTATGCGTAAATTTATTTTTTCTCACCTTCAGGAACATATTGCTGGAACAAAAAGGGTTCAACGGCAGGAAGTGACATGTTTGACGTCATCAACATAGCTGCCAGGTGATTTATTATTTTTTACCCCCGAAGCAAAAAGGGGTGTAAAAAGTTTGAATTGTCGTCTGTGTGTCTGCCTGCGGCATCATAACTCTCGAACGAATGAAGCTATTTTGATGAAGTTTTTTTTTGTTTGAAAGTTGACTTAATCAAGCATGTTTGATTGACATCGGTTCCGTCATTCAAAAGCTATAGAGGTTGAGAGTGGGCATTAAATCAAATGCAACCAGTGACCAAAGTTATATTCCTAGAAATGACCGTTGAATTCACTGCATTTCAGCCATATTGGAAAATGACATGGCATATCTTTCATGGTTGTAGCGTTACAAAAGTTGGTCATTATTCGGTTTTAATTACATTTTACGATGAACGATAGTTTATACACATGGCATTTAAGAGAGTTTTATTTTAACAACACATTTATCCCTTTGATGTAGGATGTGTATTCTGTTGCATCAGGCGCGTTGATGTAGGCACATTGTGTGCGTGTCCTCGAGATTGTTCAGTTAATTCGACATGAACACTAGATCAATGTGCATGTACATGTCCAAACACGACTATAGCTAAACGGTCTTAGTTTTTTAGGCCTTAGCAGCTTTACCTTGGCTATTCTTACCTATACAATCGATCAGACATTATCGTCTTTATAACGTCAACACAAAAATACGAAAAGCATAGATGCGACCGCCATACGTGTCCGGCTCCCCATCGAGCCTGACCTGATACTGATGCGGTCAGGAGTCGGACTATCGAGGGACAATTGGGGTTTCCGAAGCGTTCTAACCCTCATGAAGGCAACCCATACAGGAAAGAACCACAGGACCAGACTAGGCCCAGGCTTCACCCAAGTATACAGTACTTTGGGCCAAGCTGGTAAGCCGGTCTTGGTCCAGTCTTAGTTAAACTCTGGAATGATAACACCGAGCCATGCTTGGTTACCAAGACTGGTCCGTGGTTCATCGCCGAGACTGGCCCACACTTGGTTACTAAGACTGGCCCGTGGTTCATCGCCAAAGCTTGTCCATGCTTGATTGAAAAGACTGGCCCGCGTTTCATTTTCAAAGTAACAGTTGATAACAATTTGAACAATTTAACAAAGAAGTATTTGAATAATAATAATAATCATAATAACTATAATTATAAATTAACTAATTACATAAATAATTATGTCCATATATTAATGATATTAGATTCATTTATTATCCATACTGTTATGTAATCCTAATATCACATAAATCTTACATATTGAGATCGTTTTTTTTTTTAAATTGTATTAATTTTTATCGATTAAGTTTTAAAAGTAGAAAATGCAAACAAACAAGTGAATTAAATTGTGGTCACAGGATTAAATTTAATTAAAATAAAAAAGTAATTAAAGTATTTAGAAATTAATCAATCAGCTTGAACTTCTTTGAATCGCTGAGCTCTTCCGCCTTCTCTATCGATCGCACCAGAAAGTCTTCTGTAACCTTAAAACTTCTTTTCCCAATGCCCTTGCATTTCTTCCCACAACCACTATACTCTAATTGTACATTTTTTTTCATCACTTTTGACATTATTGCTGAGATGTCATCCTCATATTTAGAGCAATATTATTATAGTAATGATACTATCTAATTTTAGGACACAACAATTTGAGAGAAATGCTGAGATATAACACTGTACATGAGATGAAATTTATGACGCTTAAGACCGAATGACTGACTTTAAGTGACTGCGCCGAATAAACAGTGACAAGTACAGACCTGTTACGTTTACCCATAACTTGGAATAAGAGATAATTATGTCCCAGAAACTCAATAGATATTTAGCGCCACCGAAAAATTTGCGGATTAGCAGTCGAAACATTCAATTGTCTCTCTATATATATGTATATACTTATTGAGACAAATGATAAACTGGGCCACCCAGTCTTGGACCAAGCCTGTGTTACCATTGATTGGCCACAGTTGCGTTCCCCAGTCTTGGACCAAGCCTGTGTCGCCATTGACTGGCCAAAATTAGGTTGACCCGTCTTGGGCCATGGTTAGGTAACAACAGGGCTGGCCAGGGCTGAGTAAACCAGTCGTGGTCCAAGGCTGGGTAACTATAGGAATGGCCAAGGCTGGGTTAATCAGTCTTGGCCCAAGCCTGGGTCACCATTGATTGGTTAACCAGTCTTAGCCCAGGCAAGGCCCCGTTGTTAAACTCTGGGGAACCCTGTATGGGAAGGAGAGACATAAACTATAAGTCACCCAAGGGCGCCTCTACCGGCTCGACCTAAGCTTGCCCGGTCTTCGTGAGATGAATGTACGTAAGTCAAGTGACCCTTTTAGAAAATTAACCACAATCAGGTTTAACGTTACCCGTACTAATTATTTAAAGAAACCATTGACGTCTGAGCACCGACTTCCTTTCTATATTTCAATGAAGACAAAGCATTGAAATCCAGCCAAAAACAACCAGCTAAAATTAAGCACGTCAATAGAAGAGACAAGGATAGACAGATAGTGAAAGTCTCGTGACAGAAAGAGATAGATATACTTGTCAAATCACTACAGTTTGTAGTGACATGTTGATTGAATGGACGACATAATACGACCAAATAGAAGAGATTTTTCTACTACAAATGAAAGAAGAAACAATGAACCATTGCTTTCTTACAGCAAGAATCCGTAAAATGTATTACAAAAGAAGTTCGATGTCATAAATATCTCAAATGAATTTTTTTTTATTGTTCTACAGGTCTCGTCATAGTAATATTCAAGACTAGGCGCTTCGCCCTGTCTGCGCACAGTACCAAACGGTAGAACTAATAATTTGAAAAACAAAAACTTAATACAATATACAATATTTCACTCAGTGATTTAATTGATAAAGTAGCATTCTAATGGTGAAGGAATTTTTGAAATCGGATCAGAAATGAGAAATATATATACCTCTTCATAAAAATTTGTACGGATAAACTATTTTTAAAACGGTTACCAATAAATATCACAATCACACCTTCAATAATCTAAATGACTCGACAAACATTTTTCTGACTACATAATTTATTTGTCCAGATCGTTTATCTTGTGTACTGAATTAGGAAACATACCGCACGAACGCTTGTTTCAACGCACGGTTAAAAAAGCGTTCAACCCGATGATCAAAAAGCGACCTGTCACACTAAGACCCAACATAAACATGCGAAATGCAGTAACACCACTGCCTACCCTTCTCTAGGGATAAATTATGGCATGAGTTTATGTTGCTGTTGTCAAAATGGGATCAACGGCCAGCACAACGTTGTAACGCAAAAAAGCGCTCTCTTGTGAACAAATACGACTACGACTACAACGAAAAACGACTTGCGAATACGATTGTGTTTTGACGACCTCGGTGGCGCAGTGGTGTAAACAGCCGACTGCTACGCTGGAGGTTCCGGGTTCAAATCCCGGCGGGGGCGAGACTTTGTTTCGCTTACCGGTCTTGGATGTTGTATTCTTATTTATTTAGTTTATACCATATCGTTGCTTAGCACCTGCGATACAAGTTCTTACGATACTTACTGCAGGGCTGAGTCAATGTTTGTGTCGTGATGTGGTTATTTATTTTAAAACAAATTGGTTTGGTTTTAACGCTTTTTCTAACGCGCGTTGAAAAACCGTTCGTAAGAATGGGGCCTTATTGTAGGCTATTAGGTACCTATACTATTAATGGTGAAACAATGTTTGTCTCCAGTCTCACTCTAGACATTTTGGAAGAAACTTGTATTTATTGATGAATTACCAACAGGAAAAGTATGATTGAAATTAAAACTGCACGTGGTAGATCAACGTGCGATATCATCTGGGTTGGTAACACCCTTCTTTCTATTTCTGCCGTGAAGCATTTCGCTGTATTCCAGTTCGAAAGACTGGAGAGCCAGCGTTGAGTCAATCTCATGCATGTGAGCTATAACATCTTCACCTCTACATGGGCAACGCATTCATCATCGGATCATCGCGTCAATAGGCGGTGATATCACAATCCATTAAGTCTGCTTTATCTGCCCGTGGATTTGAATACAAAACCATCCATAAAACTTAAGGTTTAACTAAAACAAATGCACGACAGAATGGGAGATAAAATTTGACAAAACGCGATTAATTAAACAATATTCTGATTACCTTTAAAAAGCAAACCGACAATAAATTGATTTATCTAAACGCAGTCCGAAACACGATACAGTTTCATCGTAAAATAACTTTAGGATCACATATTTCTATATCTTGAGTTCACGAAATATCATAGTACCTTATAAGGGAATCTCAATAAAATGTTGACAAATATCTCGGTGCAGGCTGGATTTATTGTATCTACGTTCGAACGGATAGGAATTTATTATAGCGAGCCGGCTGGACACGATCATTCGAATTACGAAACCGAAACATCTATAATCATCCATATTCTAGAATAATTTCAAAAGCGAAAGGGCTTGAAGATTCGTTTCGCAAAAGCGACTTATTAAACAGAAACACACAAATCTATGAGGACATGACAGCTCAGTTTGTTACGAGCCATGGTTAACCGACCGACCCGACCCGCCAGTCAGTGAAGGTTCGAGTCTGTAGCTACCGTGTTCCTCATTGCGCCCGGATAGCGGCGACAGATTCGCAACCTGTTACACTGGGACTCAACATAATCATGCGAAATGCGGTGTGTAACACCACTGCCTACCCCTCTCGAGGGATTAATTACGGCGTGAGTTTATGTTTTATGTTGTGTGTTTTACCTAAAACTATAAATGTTTGACATTACGATAGGTGAATGAAGCAGACGCAGTAATAACAAACTAGATTAGCAAACGTACTTGTACATTGCTTTTCGGGCACTAGCTTTGGAGTTTCGCCAAAGCTTCACATATCCATCGAACTAAAATTTTATAATCTATCACTAGAAGCTATAAAACTACCAGAAAGACAAAAGACGCTTATTATAAATAGCAAAACCATGAGATTCGAACCGGGAGGGTCTATTAGTTAATCTTTTTCGATCACACATTCCGTACGTAACATTCATTGCATCCTTTAAATTTCATGTAATTTCATTTTAAAAATATTTAGTTAAATTCATACCCTTAAAAAATATAAAAATTAAATTAACATAAAAATGAGGTTTATACTCGTAATTAGAGAACTGTATTTTATTTACAAAAAGTAATAGAAATTAAATAATCTAAATTCGTAACGTAAAAATTATTATTTAAAAAAAGCAACTACGGAGGCTTCTTGCCGGATTCTTCCCCGTAGAAATAGCGTTTCGAACCACTTCTGGCTTCGAACCCCAGCGGGGGCAGAACTTTGTCTTATTACCTAGACGCATTGTTTCGCTTACCGGTCCTGGATGTATTCTTATCTATACACTTTATTTCTACCATATCATTGCTGTGACACAAATTCTTACGATACTTACTGCAGGGCTGATTCAAAGCGTGTGTCGCGAAACTTATTATTAATTAAAAACTTTAATGGCTCTTAAAATCTATTGTTTCAGGAAATAGTTCTATAGATAGAATATGCGTTAGTACATCTTATCTACACTAGATGTCTCTACAAGAATGCGCTTTAATTAATACCGAGACAAAGCGCTTACTCCGCTCACTTTACAAAGGATATTGTGATGTTAAAGACAATAGAAGAGCCTGGCGTTCCTTGTAAACATAAGAAGAGGAATAAGATTGAAAATATAACCTTTGTGCCCATGTTTATGATAAAAGCAGTGGCATATTAAATGACAGGATGGTCTAGACTTCTTCACTAATATTATAAATGGCGTAAGTTTGTAAGAACGTATGGAATATTGTTACTCTTTCACGTAAAAACTACAGAATTGATTTTAATTAAACTTTGCAATAATATAGCTTACACATTAGAATAACACATAGGATATAATTTATACGGATAATGTTTGAATTGTCCGAAATATAACGATAAATGTCAATTAATTAAAAATACTTTTCGAACCATTTTCGAGGACGAAGTCGCGGGCAAAAGCTATTATTTTAGAATGAAGATTTAATAAAGGTGATGTATTAAAAGTCAGCGAAGGACGTGGGCGTGGAAATTTTATGCTATTTATATAAAGAAGGTGGCAAACAAGATGATAATGGAAATATTAATAATTTTCCTTTATCTTGGAATCCCCACAGCGCCTACTAAAAGAGGATAATGTTTTACGACTGCCAATATTTACTATATAGTTAATATTAGATTCATTATTATGGCAAAATAAATAAATTTTGTGTTATATTAATAATTATAACCACATCACGACACACACATTGACTCATCCCTGCAGAAAGATTAAAGAATCTCGTTTCGCTGGTGCTTAGCAACGATATGGTATAAACTACACAGATAAGAATACTACATCCAAGACCGGTAAGCGAAACAATGCGTCTTGCAAATAACACACTGTTCCGCCCCCGCCGGTGATCGAACTCGGAACCTCTAGCTTAGCAGTCGGCATGTTACACCACTGCGTCACTGAGGTCATCAAAATTTATTATTATCTTTCTAACAGTCATGAAGTATTTGATGTTGCATAGTTTTTACACGCTTTCATTAGGTCGACCTGTATGTAACTAACTATGTAATGGAACCATCTTCCAAGGGTAACGAAAATTGGCAGCTGTATGTAGTTCTGATGACAATACAATAATATGGTACTGTCGAACTGATCTGATGATTGAGCCGGAAGATATGAACTGGAACTTCATGATGGAAAATCGTATCATAGCTGTTTTGGATTTCTTAGAAAAGTCTTATAATTATGTAACTTTGACCACGATATTCGGTTTCAAGTTCTGATGATGAAGCCGGAAGATAGGCACTGGCATTCTATGATGGAATATCGCATCATATTTTTTGTTTTTACGTGCATTTATAAAAGCATGTTTGTCTTGTGTTTTTAAACTGTTCAATTATTCTCAAACAGGCGGTGTTGAATAAAATGAATTTCCTCCTTTAAAAAAGTAGTTCTACATTATTTTAAGTTGCTACAACAGTACTGGGTATTATTAATCAAGCTAGGGTTTTATTAAAGATTACCTTAAGCTAAGTAAGTAAGGTGCAGCTTGTAATAGGTTGCAAAATGAACAAAGTTGCGGATGACCTACAAGTCATAGGTCCCGGTGAAGTGCTTCCAGACTTAAATGGAAATGTACCTGCGTAGTTACAAGTTAAGCCTTAATGGTAACGTCGAGTGTTCTAACAGAACTCGTGAATAGACAAGTTATTTTTTTTTGAGGAGAATTGAGCAAAAAGCTTTGATATAGCTCTGGGTTATGGTTTGGAGTTTAAATTTTAGGTCATTTTTTCTTTGTTTATTATTTTGGGATTTGGGAAATTCTTTTCATTAAACAGATTAAAATCCAGTTAAATATTTAAAAAACTAGTAAAAAGATGAAAAATATTTTTATTTTTAAGAACACTTCTCTCTTTGACTGTGACATCGAACTACTGGAAGATAACATCATAGGACCTGATACTTTATTCCGATAGAGTCAGGCAAATTGTTAATAGTTATTGCATGGTCAACCAACGCGTTTTAACGCGGGGAAACCCCGTGAATAGTATTGATTTTTTACGAAGTTTCACAAAAGCATTTTTAAATGAGTGATCTATTATTTTAATAACAGATTTTTGAGTTTTAAATTTATTTTCTTTTCACTTCTAGACGACCTATGCAGCGCAATGGTGTCGACTGCTAAGCCAGGGGTTAAGGATTCGAATCCCGGTGGAGCGGAATTTTGTGTTTGCAAGAAGCTTTGTATCGCTTAACGGTCTTGGATATAGTATTCTTATCTATGTAGTTTATACCATATGGTTGCTTAGCACCAGCGACACGAGATTCTTCAATCTTACCGCAGGGCTGAGTCAATAATGTGTGTGTCGTGATGTGGTTATTATTTTTAATATGGCACAAAATTTTATTTCTTTGCCATCATAATGAATCTAATATAAATTATTAAACGCATATATTAGTAGTAGGCAGTAATTTTTAAGAAAAAAATAAATTCATTTGACGATTCTAACGTCAAATTTGATTGTGTAACATATTGCTTTATATATTTCAAGCTTCGCCTTCAAAAGTGGCACGATTACAAAAAAAAAAAAAAACTTTATATACACGTACATACCAATCGTATCGATTTAATATAATTATTAACGCTGTTTCTCCATCTTAAGTGTTACACGCTTTCGCCGAAAACCTTCGGTATCTCACGGAAAAAAAAAAACGCATTTCTCGTCTATCATCGAAACCCATTAGCGGTTTCACATTGAAAATTCAACTTTATCCCATTGGGATAGAGTCGTAATTGTTTTCTAGGTAAAGTTTTTTACGCCACGGTGTAAAATGTTCGGGCTGAGAAATATACAATTTGACATGGATATTATTGGAAGTAGATATCTTTAGGATGAGCGTATAGCACGAGTTTTAACTGTTAATTAAAAAACTATTCTCATTGGTTTTAGTTATTGTTTTTTTGACCTCTCGTAGCACGTGTAAGAATAACCTATGTACTGGCAAATAGGTTTTGAAAACACTAAAAAAAAAACTGCCAAAAATGCCAGGTTTTAATGAAAAAAAAAAAACCCTCTAATGAAAAAAAAAATCCGATTGCAAAAAAAAAATAGCCTAACACAAAATTCTTGAATTATAAACCGATTTTGATCGTACTTTTCTTTATCAATGTACATTTAAATTTAATTGGCATCCAGCCATTTTCAATGTTTTGTTAAAAACGATAGTAGATAAAGGTTGATCCAAAGTTAACCTAGAAGGAAGTAATATATAATGAAAATATATACCGAAACCTAGACAGATCAAGAAATGCTCGAAAACCAAACACATTGAAATAACATGCAATCGACAGAATTCTTAAAAATAATAACAATAACCAAAAGCTACCTACCAACCTACGGAAAACGATAAACACAGCAAAGTACTCCAGAATAACATGCCCAGTTCAGAGACTCGTTGAAATGGAATTAATGATGCGATTTACAATGCCATCCATATATAACGATAGCTCATAAACATAGAATAATGCTGTAACTGCTGCATATAATTTCACATCGTAAAATCGCGAAAATCGTTTACAGAAGCTGTTGAAAGTTATAGCTGTTTTTAATTATGGATCTCTGTCAATATCGTTATTCTCTTCTCACAATTATTTTGTTGTTATAATAACCACATCACGACACACGTACATTAACTCAGACCATCAATCATTTATTTGCTCAAAACATGGTATATACAGATCTTTACAAATATGAATACATAGTGCTCATGTTTTTGCCTTTGTCATTAGACATGCAAATTTGTATTACGAAAATTGGTATATTATCAATATTCAATAATAAATAATAGTAAAAAAAAAACTTAACTATAAAAAGTAACTGGATCACACCATCCGCGATCGCGCCAGTGCGGCCGATATAAAACTTTCTCCATAATATTTTATACAAAAAAATGCTTTAAGATCATAAAAGTGCCACAGTAAGATTAAGAACCTTGTGTCGCAAGTGCTAAGCAATGATATGGTATAGACTACAGAGATAAGAATACTATATCCAAGACCGATAAGCGATACAAAGCTTCTTGCAAACACAAAATTCCGCCCCAGATAAGAACACATCCAAGACCGGTAAGCAAAACAATTCATCTTTGCTACAAATTAAATGGACAGGCATAATATTTACAATGGCTATTCATTTTATTATTAAGAAATAACATCGTTTTAAAATCATCTTTTAGATAAAACCCCATTCAATACCTATCATAAGCCGCGTCCCCACTTAGCGACATGTATCCGACATCGGGCGACAAAGCTCTTCATCGCCTAACGTCCTGCTCCTGCCTTACCGTATCATGTCAAGTTCCGCGATGCCTGGCAACGCCACCCGATGTTACCTTGGACGAATATCACTCGACATATATCGCACAGTGCGGACAAAGCTTAAATAATAATAATAACCTAAAGTGGGTCGTTACTAGCACAATTTAACCTACACTTACATAGAAATAAAGTGGCATTTAAAAAGCTTGTAAAACAAGTAGCCACATTGTTATTAGTGGCTACCGTACGCTATCATAACTAACCAACCGTTATTTATTTCGAATTACCACTCATAAATTGCCACTTCGGCATGATAAATACAATACAATTTAACGTTTCTTTGTCTCCATTAAAAGGTAATTAGCAAAAAATACCTATAATTCACTGAACGGCACAATGAAACACCGACAAAGGGGAATTAACTACGAATTTGCTTTAACTTGGGCCTACTTCTACTTTTCCAAACAAAAGAGGTTTTCTAAAAAGTTGAGTTCTTCTAATATTAATGCCCCTCATATGCCACCCAGACAGTGGCGTGCCTAAGGTTTTAGTACAGGGCATGGCGAGAGATAAACAAGGTGTCTCAAAAGAAAGTTAATATTTTGTGAATGAATAAAAAAAGTAAGCGGTGTATTGAAAAAATGTTTTTTAATTATTACAGTGCATAACATGGGAATTTATTTCTTAAAAATAATATCGTTCAAGTCAGTCCATCGCGTTCGCGGCACTCATTAAATCTAGCAGTAAAATTATTTATGACAGCTCGGCAGGTAGACACAGTGATGGCTGCCATTTCGTGCCGGATATTTTCTTTTAAATGCACTCGAGAAGTTGGTTTATTGGCATACACTTTAGATTTGAGATACCCCACAAAAAAAAGTCTATGGGGGTTAAATCAGGGCTGAGTGGAGGCCAATTTATGTCACCTCTCCTAGAGATCAATTTTCCCGGGAAAATTTCATGAATTCGAGGTGAAGACATATTGGACGTGTGTGATGTAGCTCCGTCTTGCTAGAACCATGTTCTCTGGTTATAGCCAGGAAAGTTTTGCAGTGCAGGCACCAAAAACTCGCCTATCATCTTTACATAGCGCTCTGAATTGACTGTAACTAAACGCCCCCTTTCGTCTTCAAAAAAGTAAGGGCCAATAATTCCTCTCGCCGACATCGCTGCCCATATAGTCACTTTTGGCAAATGAAGGGGATTCTGATGATTGCGTTTTGGATTTGTTGCACTCCAGAAGCGGCAATTCTGCTTATTTACGTGCCCATTAAGGTGAAAATGAGCTTCATCAGAAAACAAGATGTTGGTAAACGTTGAAAAGCGCAATACACGGCACAATACAATACGGTGCAATGACGATCTATGCACATTTAAAGCACTTGCGCGCTTCCGAATTGAAAGGCTCGGGTCGTCGTCATTAACACGCCCCACGTTTTCAACCGTTCGTGATGACCTTGGTCGCCCCGATTTTGGTTTTTCTAGTGTTGTACCGGTCTCTTCAAACTTTTAACCCATTTTCGGATTAGGGGAATGCTTGGGGCATCATTTAAGTGACAAAATCCTCGAATACTACAGAATCTTCTACGCGCTACAGTCGCCGAATCACTGCTCGATTAAATGAGTGCCGCGAACGCGGTGGACTGCATTTGGATGATATTATTTTTAAGAAATAAATTCCCATGTTATGCACTTTAATAATTAAAAAACATTTTTTCAATACACCGCTTACTTTTTTTATTCATCCACAAAATATAAAATTTCTTTTGAGACACCTTCATAATCCTACTTCCTTTGTGGACTTGCTAGCGTGGACGAGCTCAGCAAAACACTCAGACGTTTGCGAACATGTCAGCAAAACCACAATTTCGGTGGCTTTAAAAAGTCGTTTGATATTTTAATGAATGAATAAGAGCGCGAACTTATTTTAGTTTGATAGGGCAAGCCGGGCTTTTGGGCTTCTATGACAGTACCGCCACTGCACCCGGATATCCGACCTGCTCATTCACTACCAAAAAGTGTAAAACTAATTTGGACAAACATAGACCATCATATCGAATCTCTAGTAATATCAATGATTACTGCAATCGGTTGCATTTGGACTTATTTTCTGACAGTCTGCTCACATTCACAAAAAAAAAAGAATCTTAATTGTTCGTATTTCTATTTGTGTTGGTAGGGTTTATTCTTAATTTGTAGTGTATTTTTTAATTATATCTCAAAATTTTAATTTTTGGTATGATTTTATTGTAATATTAATTATGGATGTAGCTGGTATTGTATTATAATTTTGAAATTAATTATTTAAATTTAATGCATTTTGTTTTTACCGCGTGAGCAATGTCACTATGATAATGTTGTGTTCCTATGTAATGGGAGAATAATTATCTTGTACAATAATGGAAATACTGTCGTTAATTAAATATTGTATCTCCTGCTGAAGATTCTATTTAAAAATTAAATAAGTATTAAATAGGCAATCTTCTTTATTATTTATTTATTTATTTCATTGTATTATGATATTGAAAAGAGCAACTACGGAGGTTTCTTGCAGGATTCTTCCCCGTAGACAGGCATTCCGAACCGGTGGTAGTTTAAAAAGAATTTTGACGATTTATAAGTACTTATTTTATTTGTTTTTGATTTTTATTATATACATAATTACTTAGGGAGCCAGCTCGTTGCTTTAATATTCTAAACGTATTGTTTGTTTACAAAAATGTGACCAACTGTGACAAGGACGGGGGGAGGAGAGTGAGTAAATTTGTGTGAAGTTGTTTATGGATGATATATAATAATATTTTATATACTTTTAAATTAGAACCCGCGTTATTAGAAAGTTACAAAAGAACAAAAAAAAAACAAATATATAAAAAATAAAATAAACCGCATCACGACACACACATTGACTCAGCCCTACAGTAAGTATCGTTAGAACTTGTGTCACAGGAACTAAGCAACAATATGGCATATACTACATAGATAAGAATACTACATCCAAGACCGGTAAGCGAAACAATGCGTCTTGCAAATAATACAAAGTCCCGACCCCGCCGGGATTCGGAACCTGGAACCTCAAGCGTAGCAGTCGGCTGTTTACACCACTGCGCCACCGAGGTCGTCAAAACAAAATAAAACAAAACAAAAGTACAAAAGTAAAGTTCTGCGTTACTGTTTAACCCTTGAAATTACTTTTACATTAAACGTTTAAAATATAACTTTTCAATAATGTAAAAATATTTATAAACATATCAATTTTTTTTTACCTTTAAATAGTAGTTCCTAATTTATCCAATACCAAAGGACAGTGGCACCCGAAGTAAGATTTAACTTGTGTTATTTGGTAACGTTGAAAAATTCGTCGGCATACGATAAGTATGAAGAAGATGCGTATCCTGGCTCCAAAATCTACGAGACTTATTCAAAATGTCATCCATTGAACTATTCAAGGCAGCCATGATCAAAACCGCCATGATGATACCAGACCTTCGAGACGGAGACGCGACTTAAAGAACGAGAAGATCTGTACCGAGAGTAACAAAACAGTTATGAAGCAATAACCACTCATGACGTCACACGCATTGACTCAACCTTGCAGTAAGACTAGAATCTTGTGTCACAGGAACTAATCAATGATATGGTATGTACAACATAGATAAGAATACTACATCCAAGACAGATAGGAGAGACATTGCATCTTGCAAGTAACAAAAAATTCCGCCCAGCCGGGATTCGAACCCGGGACCTCTTGCGTAGCAGTCAGTTGTTACACCACTGTGCAATAGAAACCGTCAAGACGGTATTGCCATAAGCAAACTTAACAACTAGGCATGGCAGCCGCCTTTCTCATAATGTGCGAATTTTAAGTAAAATAAAATGAATAGTTATATGATAATGGTGATATAGCAAGCTGTGAGCATGGCTTTAATAAGCCTGAAACAATGTGGCATAATTCCCGAACAGCAAACACCTTTTAAAACACAACTTAAAAACCGACGTAAAGACGTGAAAGACGCGGTAGCTCAGTTTGTTACGTGCCTTGGTTAACCAACCGACCCGACCCGACAGTTAGTGAAGGTTCGAGTCTGTAACTGCTGTTCCTCATTGTGCCCGGATAGTGGCGACAGATTCGCAACCCGCCACACTGGGACTCAACAACAACATGCTAAATGTGTTGTTTATCACCTCTGCCTAACCCTCTCGATTAATTACGGCTCGAGTTTGTATAAGTACTTAAAAAACAGTCTCTTATAATCTCAATGATGGACTATTTTTAAGTGTAATTTGACATTACGTAGAGACCATACAAGTACAGCACGTGCTAATCGAGGCCATACGTTGAACACATGCTGGCAGAAGCCAATTGTAAAGAAAGAATAATTTAAACATGTCATTTAAAATTAGAAACATTTTAAAGACTAAATTAACACTGTGTGACTATGTGACTATACACAAATTGTCTTAGACCCAAACTAAGGTTTGTACTTTGGGTACTTAACAAATTTACTTATAAATCCTCAAACATATATATATAACAAACATGACCTCAGACCTCACAGCAAATATTTGTGTCCATCACAGAAATACCTGCCCGAACCCGAGACCTCACGTGTCACAGTTATCGGTTTAAGCCACTGCGCCCATAGACGCCGTCAAACTTAAATAGTCAATCATTAATTTCAATAATCATACTAAGAACGTTTTCTTAGAAGTGTTGCCACTTTGAGACGTTCCCAACTCAAATCAATTGAATTTTTATTACAGGCAACAAAACTCAAACCCTCAAGTAGAAACCGATTGTCAGCCATTTTTTATTATAACCTTTAAAAACAAAACAAACTAGTTTAAATCGATTACTTTAATAACTTTCAATTAAAGAATTTCATTCAAGTTTCCAAACGTTTCGTCTTTTGAAGCTTAACAAGCTCCATCGGGTATTGTATTTTGAGCTTTATTCAACCCTAACAAGAACTTTAATGCGTGTATTGATATTTTAATAGGAGATTGTCTTAAAATATCGCACAGGCTGACGCCGAACCAGTCCTGCTGCATTTTTGTCTGAGCGCGCGCAGCCGGTGAAAATTGCTACGGTAATAGTTTTGTGATAAAGGTACTCATATGGAAATGCAGAGCTTTTGATCTGAACTAACATATAGTTATCAAAATTTTTGATGATAGCCAGTATTATATCAAATTCAGTGCTTACATTAACAACATAAACTCATTCCGTAATCCCTCGAGATGGGCTGGCAGACAAGTTGTACACCGCATTTCGTATGTTTATGTTGAGTCCCAATGTGACAGGGTGCGAAACTGTCGCCACTATCCGGACACAATGATTAACATGGCAGCTACAACTGACGACAACCCGAGACTCGAACCCTCGACCTGTCGGGTCGGATCGGTCGCTTAACTAAGGCACGTAACAAACTGAGCTACTTCTACCATATGAAAAAATATGATAAAAATCTTCACAAAGATTACATCAAGACTCAGGAATCCACGGAATATATAATATCTGTACATACTAGTACCTAGTACAAAATATTCCAAACATTTTATTATATGGTAAAATCGCAGTAGCAGTCACTTTACAGAGAGACCGTAATGAAATTACATGACACGTCAACAAACACACGAGTAGTATAAACGACCTAAAAAGTATTCGCAATAAAAACATAACAATCATAAACATAAACTCACGCCGTAATTAATCCCTCGAGAAGGGTCGGCAGAGGTGTTAAACACCGCATTTCGCATGTTTATGTTGAGTCCCAGTGTGACAGGTTGCGAATCTGTCGCCACTATCCGAGCACGATGAGAACATGGCAGCTACAATGTACGGCAACCCGAGACTCGAACCCTCGACCTGTCGGGTCGGTCGTTTAACATGTAACAAACTGAGCTACCACGTCATCAACTCAATCAAAAACATTACCAATAATAATAATGGCTGTCGCTACAGAAAAACAAATAGTACCATCCTACCAATATATGTTATATATCAAACAAATATACAAGCAATCAATTAAATTGGAAGCTGACCTCAATTTAAGAAGGGTAAAGTAAAGTACAACTGCACCTCCAAACATATAGGTGCCTTTAATATCGATATGTTTCCCGCATCGACTGTGAATTGCCGTCACCGAAACTTCGGGCCCACCGATAAACAGAGCATAGAATCCACGATAACAATTCGAATGCGTCGGTGTCTTCGGAGTAAGGTTTTTGATACAATATATGTCAAAGTTCGATCGGAATGAATGTATCTGCGAACTAGACCGACCGAAAGACTTTCGTAGTAGGAAACACACGACCATTCGACCGATACTTCGTTTAGAGTACCATCACAACTTCAAGAATTCCAGAAAAGAAGCAATCATAGTCTAACTTCAGTAGATCGTCAATTACCATCAGGTTTCATGGGTTTCAAGTGCAAACAAGTAAACGCTTCACCAGATGGAAATGGAAAGTGATATAACCGCCTATTGACACGACAAGACCCCTGAAACGCCAAGAGCACCGTCTATGCGTTGCCCATGTAGAGGTAAATATGTTATACCTCCTGTAATTACACTGGCTCTCCAATCCTTCGAATCGAAACGCAGCGAACGTTTTAATTGAAAACCGATTGAAATGTAATTAATAGGTAATATTTGAATTTTAACCACAACCATTAACGCTTATCTTCGTATCACGTCACGAAAATTTTCACCTTACAAGCCTTCCCCGTATTAGAGAGAACGAAGTAAAAAAGAATAATTCAAATCGGTCTAGCCGTCTTCGAGTTTTAGCGAAACTAACGAACAGCTTGCTTTTTTTTTTTACAAGTCGTAGATACGTCGCACGTAGATACGTGCGAGATCGTCTGGGTTGGTACCACCCTCCTTTCTATTTAGAACGTGAAGCAGTTCGCTGTGTTACGGTTGGAAGCATTTGAAAGCCTGTGTAATTACCGGCACGGGAGGTATAACATCTTGTATTGGTGACGCATTGGCGGTGCTCTTGGCGTTCCAGACATCGAGGGCAACGTCTTGTCAATAGGCGTCGGTATCACTTTCCATCAGATGGAACGCTTCATTTATAATAAGTATATATATATATTTTATTCGGAACAATGTCGAGTACTTACTTGTCATTCTAGTCAAGTGCGAGCCGGCACTTAATACCTAATAACAACAAAACTAGGTCATTGCAGAGCAAAATCCGCATATAAGAGCCTTATACGAAACCAATCAGAGCGTTTCTGCCGTATTTTAAAACACGTCACCGGACAAATTTGGATCTTAACCTGATGAGTTTAGAGTACATTTTGTCATGACGAAAACAGGGAAAAATAGGTTGCTAATGATTTGCATATTTCATACATTTTCTCGATAAATTTAACGATACTCTTGACTTCTATCGCTTGTGTTTTGATGAATTCGGCGTTCGTGCTCTTTTTAACCGACTCCGAAGAGAGTGGGGTTATTAACGAGTGCCTCCAGCGAATCAGGGTAACAGTATGCTTTATGGTAATGGAAAAATCTGATACTTTTCTTCAGGAGAAAACTTCAAACGACAACATGAGTAAATGTATTATTTAGTGTTTTTTTTTTAAGTTTTCATAAACTATACGAGCGTTATATGTAAATAACGTTTTCGTTGGCAAGTTTCAGACGCAAAATTTTTCAATATTTGTCATATATTTCAAGTCGAATGAAATAGTTCTCATTAGGTTCAGGATCTTTAGATTTCAATTCCTATATTATTTTTTTTCTTTTTTATTTTCTTTTGTGTAATGGTTTAATCTAAACCAATGTTATTTTTCTTTGTGACTTGTTTTTATTGTAGTATAATGTGTGTGTAACCTTTGTAAATGTTGTGTTCGTCTGTTATAGGCATGTACATCAGTTTCTGTTTATAATATGTGATCCCCACCTCTGGCGTGTGCGGATGGTCTTTTTATGCGATCGCGATAATTAATTAAATTACGTGTGTGAAGTGCATATTTTAGGGTTCTAGTGTAGTGATTGGTAAAATAAAGGTTTGATAAACGTCGGGTCCGTAAATTTTTAAACATTTGCGTTGTTTTGGATGATAAATAGCTACATTACTCGGTAAGTCAAACGTTTTCTTTTTATTATAGTGTGTAGGTAGTTAGGCGCGCGGCGGCCGATCGGGGCGCCGACCCGGCAGCCAGCTGATCGTTGTTAGGTATTATCTATTTTATTGTACCTGGTGATATAATTTAAGTTTTTAAAGTTTCCTTATTACACTTTGATGTCCGGGCGTAATGATGATCCCCCTGACGGGGGGGGGAAACCCGTTTGAGAAAAGCAAAATAGTTCAGCGATCTCCTACTAATAATAAAAGGGCATTTAGTCAATTATCACCGGCTAGTGTTTCGCCAGTAACTAGTAAGCGTATGCAACGGTCGGGATCTAATTTGAATACGTCACATTCCTCTGCGTTGAGCGTCTCCGCCGGTAACGATAGTACATCGTATGATCTCGTGCAAGAGGCATCGACATGCCTGACCAACATTAACGAGTATTTAAACGACTCGGGGTCGCGCTTGAATATTGCGAATAAAACAGGAATTATGGAGATGACGCAGAGAGTAACTTCGATTGTTTCTTTACTTGCAATTAAATCTGCGATGCTCGAGACTAAGTTGGCGCAATTGGAGCGTGATTTAGTAATTGCTCAAAATAAAGTTAATGTTAGCCCTCCGGCGGTAACCAAATCGTACTCGGAGACTTTAAAGTTACGATTGCCACTAAAACGACCCCGGTGGCAGCTCAGGCGCGCGCGCTGCTCCCGTGTGTGGTGGCCTACCCGACGGAGGAACGTTCGGCCGAAATTAAATCCTCGTCCGCGACTAAAGAAGCGCTAATGAAAGCGATCAAACCATCAGATGGTTTCCAAATTGTCGGCGTTAAAAAAACGGCTAAGTCTGGCGTCGTGTTACGCGTCACAAATCAGAGTCAAATAAAGAAATTAGAATCCGTTGCGGCTATCAAATCAGCAGGGTTGCGTTTGGAGAAATCTATTTTTTTACATAATATGTTCAAAATACGCAGACATACATCAGTATATGGTTTATATTACTAAATATAACAAATGAACATTTGTTTAATGATAAATAAATAAATTCATTTAATTATAACTAAATGCAATACAAAATGCCTACACAAGTCTTTGAGGACAATCGTCTATTGATAAGGGCGTGTTCACACACTATTATCAACAGCTGATAAGGCCAGACCAGACGAGCGGGTGTGACTTATGACCTCCTGTTATCGCAATGTATTGTTACCAGCACATCACACGGTCAGCACAGACACTATAACAAAATGCTATGCTATGTAATTTGTATAAGACAAATTAAGAGAAAGACGAAGAAGAGATAAGACCTCTTGAAACAGAATACTCTTCATCCCATATACGTTTTCATATACGCACTCTACCCATACATACTCACATTCACACAATACAACTCTTTTAATTTCCTATTAAAACACATTAAGTTTTACTTTGATTTTTGCTTTTGTTAATCTTATTTCTTTATTTTGCTTTTGTTTCCCATTGTAATTTCTAATTCTCTCTTGATTGGATTTCTTTTTATTTGATATGTATTTCATATTAACACTCTAGGTACTATTATTTATATATTGTCTAAACTGGAAGAGCGGTGCCTCCTAACACAGGCTATTTTAGGCTTAAAAAGGAGGCTCTGGCCACTGTATTTTTTTTTAATGTGCCTTTTAATGAAATAAATATTATTATTATTATTATCCCACCTGTCGAAGTACAGAGGATCAAAATGCAAAACAATACAAACAGAAAAATTAATCTTAGAAACGAGTAGCATATAGAAAGGCCAATGCGCAGTCGACAATTTGTAGTCTAGTTTGTAATCTCATAAACATGTATGTTTGTGTAGCTATGTATTAGCATGTACAACTTATAATATATAAAAAATTATAGAGGTTAAAAAATCACAAACACGAGGTACGAATTTGAAATATCCCGGCAAATATCAGTAACGAACAAGAAAAGGTTATGCGAATGATGATCAGAGCTTGAACTTGTTGGCATCTGACGTACAACGAATTACCTCTAAAGCTGAACGGTCTACCTGGTATCCGTGACTCAGCAGCAAGACGACTCAAGCCAAGACCTGTTTCCGCACCTGACACAGAAATACTTGTCCATATCGATCGAGTAGGCTTTAAGCAAAATCGCACCTTGCAACAAAATGGCGCGAGCGCATTATGATAATTAAATGTAAATAATTAATTGATAAATGAGATATCAAAAATCTGCTACAGCTAAAGGAATAAATATTTTCTACCAATGTTTATAATCTACGTGGTGATTGTCAGAAAAACTGACGAATTATTTGAGAAACAATTCTGGGGGGGCTTCACCTCACTAACGGTTAGTTCAGAAAAGATCTCGGACGCTTTGGAGGGATTAAGCCCCATAGCCCCCCTACTCCTGAATCCGTCAGTGTGCTTGGTATTATATTTCAAGTTGCAATGCTATATCTATACAAAACAGGGTGTATGTCAATTGTTTGAAGCACAATCCAAATAAACATACATACACACATACTCCAGTAATTAATTCATCCAGAGGGAACGCATTTCGCATGTTTATGTTGAGTCCCAGTGTGACAGGGTGCGAATCTGTCGCTACTATTCGGGCACAATGAGAAACATGGCAGCTGAAACTTACGGCAACCCGAGACTCGAATCCTCGACCTGTCGGGTTGGGTCGGTCGATGAACTAAGGCACGTGGCACTGGGCTACCCCATCCGCCATTTAAACAACCATATATAAGCACACACATTGACGCATTGTTTCGCTTACCGGTCTTAGATGTTGTATTCTTATCTATGTACATAGTATATAACATATCGTTGCTTAGATCCGGTGACACAAGTTCTTACGATACTTACTGCACGGCTGAGTCAATGTATGTGGTTATTATAAGCACTTCCTGTTCAAAACCATGCTGTTCAATCTGCATAAATTTTACAACTCCACATACAAATGTATATAAGACCTCATAAAGTTCATACATAAAACCACAAATCACTCGGTTCCCACAATCATTTATCGAGATCCCTTTAAAAAAACGATAACACAACACACTCAAAGACCCCAGTGTTGTCTTAACAAAATTCCTCAATAATAAAACCCGTTTACTGCAGGCAACCTAAAAAAAACAACCCCAGACATGGAAGAGGGTTCGGAGGTGAAATAAAATCCTTTCTAGCCCACAGAAAAAGACAATTCTCAACGGTATCAAAAAAGGAATATTTCTAGTATGGCACGTCCCTATTTGAAATTGGAATCTATCATCTACTTCATTACAGTATTACAAAATGTTTTATTTTTATTTATTTTGAAACACTACGGAACCCCTCAATATAACTTTAAACTGTCAACTGTTTTTATTAAGTTGAGTTTAATGCTAATGAGTTTTCGGGCATGCCTTCCATGTTTACCCATTCATGCCACATCCTCTCCTGATTCGGGGGACCACGCAAACAATCGTAGAACATGTCAAAGAAAAGAAAAAAAAAAAAACATTTTTCATCATAATTTTTTTGAGCTTTTTTTCGAGCTGTAAACACCAGAAACGCCACTATAGTAATATTAAATTAATATGCAAAACTTCGTCTGTCTGCATGAGCTAGAAAACTCAAAAAGATTGAGTACCTACTCGCAGGAAACAACAACGTATAATTTATAAATTTTAGCACGAGACGTTAAGCTATAAGTCGTTTTTCACATTAAGTTAGTTACAATGTGCAAAAATTATAATAATAATAACCACATCACGACACACACATTGACTCAGCCCTGCAGTAAGTATCGTAAGGACTTGTGTCACAGGAACTAAACAACGATATGGCATATACTACATAGATAAGAATACAACATCCAAGACAGGTAAGCGAAACAATGCGTCTTGCAAATAACACTAAGGGGGTGGGCCCCCTCCCAAATCCGAACAAGGAACCTCTAGCGTAGCAGTCGGCTGTTTACACCACTGCACCACCGAGGTCACCACAAAAAATGTTGGTTTTTCCCACCACACAACTGTTTTGTTCATAGTTCCAGCTTGAAGGGTGATACTGTTTTCGAAGGCATGTTGCCTAAAACCTTACAAATAAAGAACTTTTGGCCTCTGGGCCATTGCAATTGCTGTCTCCGCTTGGCTGGGAGGTAAGTCTGATACCGCTTTCTTACTACCTCCTATTTCTTCTGATTAAGTTTGTTGCGGGTCCAAAGGTAGCCGGTAGGGTGTCTGGGCACAGCCGATGCGTCATTGCACAGCTGCATTATTAGTTGATAACTCGATCAAAGGACGCCCCTGTTGATCCTGGTGAACAGAAGTTGCAGTGGTGGGACAGAGTGGCGGCTGTGCCCCGAAATAAATGTCCACAAGTTAACATCGAATGTCACGAAATGTCTCATCTGCTTTTTATTTTAATATATCGACCAGAATGCACCAACTTAAGTTTAAGGGCAAACAAATTCCAATGACTTCAGCCTCCGTCAATCGACCAAAGCGGCTGGAACGCCCACTTCAAAATATTTACATTCCATTGCTTATTCATAACCACGAGATATTCGAAACTTAAATCAACTGAGAGCTTAACAGGCAATGGTCACCTTTCATCGCTGCACACGTGAAATGCTAAACTTAAAACACGCCTATAGTTGGTTCACCAAAAGCGCATTCGCCGTTGTGTGCGTGATTCATATGCGAACTCCACTCAAATGTAACACTAACAAATAACAATGTCATGTTGATATAATTTTTTAAAGCCAAAAATTTAAGTCACTTATGATTTTATTTCTCTAGATTTCGTTTCATAATGGAGTTAGCAATAAGTAAATCATAAGCTATTACTACATATCATAAGCTATTGTCACTGGTCACCTGACGGCCGTAAGCTTGTTTGCCACATTAGTGAAACAACAACACAGAATATCTACCCAAAAACGAACGCCTCATGAGCTTTTAAAGATTTTATAAGCAAAAAATTTATTTATTAATATGCATCTATACACTCACACAACCACAAAAGTCATCTGTCACTGAAGCGACTACACAAACACAGTTGCATAATATCGATGGCATGGGAAACGAACCATACATAACTCGTTACTGAACACGCTTACACATCAACATCTACCTGAATCGAGCTAAAATAAACTCTACCGCAAATACATGAGAGTCTAAATTGGTTTGTATGACTTTTTTACATGTTAAATAAGCAAATATTATGGAGAACTTGATTTTTAAACAGTCCGATCCGATTAACGGTTCGTGTGACAGTAATTTGCACCATACAAACACATACATTACGTATAGGCACTAGCGGATCCAGGGGGAGGCTAGGGGGTAATATCCCCCGCCTTAAAAAGCATCCAAGTTCCCCAGACTTTTAGTTTTACTAAATTACCTTGAGTTACTGAGTTAACTCAAGGTTAGTAAAGCTAAGCCCCCCCTACCCCCCGAAAAGCGTTTCTAAATTAAATTACAAAAATGAAAACTCCTGATTATACATATTTGCGTACTTTCAATTGTTCATGGGGGGGACCCGATATTAATCAAACATAGATAAGATCACGCTCGATAAAGTCACCTTTCAAACAAAAAAAAAATACATCAAAAACGCTTCATTCGTTAGAGAGTTATGACCCCACAGGCAAACACACAGACAGACACGTCTAACTTATAACACCCCTCATTTTGTATCGTGGATTGTAAAAAGGTCGCCATTTTTGTTTATTTCATTCCTGAATCCGCCACTGCGGTTATACTATACATTTTACTTCATATTCATCGACATTTTGACAAAAAACCCAAATTACTTACCTGTAAATCGAATTTGAATCGACAATTTAAGAACGAAGTAATCGATTGCTCTTTTCTAAAATTAAGCGTAGAATCAGTTTAGAGTTCACTCAGGTAGGATTTCAATACAAACGATTGTATTGAAGAGTAAGACCGTAGAGTACTCGCCGACATGGTCATTCAAAAAAATATTCTCGCAAACCAATATAACAGCAGTGAGCTCTTGTCCAATATATATTTTGCTACCCCAAAAAAAAGAACATGGCGTACACCTTTTCTACGTACTCCAATGTCCTTGACTAATTCTGGCTCTAGGAAACCCTTAAGACGGATGTGCGACAGCTATAACAAACATTTCTCTGATCTTGATATCATTTTCATTTCCATGTCTCATTTTAAGAAAGAAGTTTTGTTTCAACTATCTGGGGTGTCATGACGGTTTGTTTAATGTAATTTAACTTTATCAGTCTTTATCAGTCTTTTTGAATATTTTTGATGGTTTTAAATTTTTTCATATACCTTTTTTTTTTTTCTTGCATTGGGATGGGAAGAGTGACAGTAACGGTTTTTGCTCTAATATATTTATTGTTTGTTTTTTGTGTTTTAATATGTCCTTGTTATCATGTTTGTTCTTTTCTTCTATGTGTGTAGCGTTATTTTGAGTATTTGTATATTGTGTTCTAGTGAGATATGTTCATGGTTGTCAGATTTATGTTTGTGATATGTTTTCTATTTTTTTTGTATTATTATTTGCAATCTGTCCACTGTTTTATCTCCAAATAAAGAAATAAATAAATAAAGACAAAACTCTTGTGGAAACATAGATCTACCTTGACCTCAAAGTTCATACAATTAAGTGTTCATACAATTAAGTGTTCATACACTTAAGTGTTCATACACTTAGGTCATTTAGAATGGTAATACAAATCGAATTTTATAAAAAATCACTCCTATGTTTTCCACAAATAACTTTTAAAATTATATTTCTTTAAGTAAATAGATTCTAAAGATAACTGACTGAATTAAAGTTTATGCATTGAACAATAACGGAGTACCTATTGCGTATATACAGGCGGTACAACAGCATGCTCAGCATATTGAGTGCAATATCAACCCTTATGCTGTACAACTTAAGAACGGTACGAAGTCCAAACAGGTTGGGATACATGGCCGTGTTGTATGTAAGTACTTCGATAATAATCTCAAACTATATCTATGCACTAGTATAGAACTAATGCGTCATTTTGACTAAAGCTATTAGACATAACGCACTCGGCACTATCGGGGACATACTTGCTCAGGACCAACTGATTTGTATGACAAATTTCATGTTATTTTAACTGACATATTGTATAATGAATTATCTGAGTTATAATTACTATGACTTAATATTTTTATTCCCACGTTTTTATACACTCACTTTCTTGTTTGTTTGTCGTTCCGGTTGGATTTTTCCAACTAAATTTTGAGGCACTTCCCGATAAGGTAGCAGGCTGAAATTTTCAGGGTAGCCGCAAACCCGATAACAATGCAATTTACAACTATAAAAACGGCTAGACCGATTTTGATAAAATTTGTATGGAGTGACTTTTGAGGCAGGAAAAAAGAATAAAATAATTAATAGATTTAAAAATCTAAAAACTCACGTTTTTAAATAACCCTACGGGGCTGAAAGAGGGGCCATTCAAAACGTGGGGACTTATCTTTGCGAGATACACCCACGATCTATACACGTAATTTAAATATATCCCATCAATAATCCCTTGAATAATATACACCCCCACTTTTGAGTGTCCCCTCTTTCAGCCCCGTAGGATTATTTTCTTATTTTTAGGACATTTAAAAACGTGGGTTTTTAGATTTTTTAAATCTATTAATTATTATTATTTATGTTCATGAGTTGAAGATCAAATATTTTTTTTTAAATATATATATTAATGTTTCTAATTTTGTGATATTATCATCTATTAAATTTGACATTTTGTTATTTCATAATAATCTAATAGGTATAGTATAATTTGAGGAGAATGTGAGATATTTTCAGATATGTTTATAATTGATCTTGTAAGCGCTTTGGATGTTTTTGTGCACAGAGCAAAAATCGTATTGCTATTATGTCACCAAAATACGTGGGTAAGCAGATGTTTGATACGTTTATATGGTTTTGAAATGTGACAAAAAAAACGGTCAAATGTAAGTTCCCTAGCAAATTAAACAATATGTATTTTTTTAAATTTCATACAAGAACAAGAAAAAATTACAAAAAATCACTTGTCTTGTATGGCCCCCCTTCATATGTTTGTGTTATTAGTAATTATAGCTGTTGTAGAGGCAACAGATAACAAACATTCTCTGAAAATTTCATGAGTCTAGATGTTATGATTAATTAGATACACCACGCTGACAGACGGAAGGATGGATATCGGATTAGTGGATATAACCCTAAAAACTACCTTCCAGCAAGCCAGCTTCGCTGTATGGAATATGGTTGACTTTAAAAATGAGTTCATTGTGTATATGAAGTAATAACGGCCCGGTTTCGATGCTTTGCAAGCACACACGCTTTGAGTTACCTAATGGAGCGAGTTGCATCGAACGTTGCTATTATTTCCTAGTTTATGTTTGTATGGACAAAACAATTGTAGGTAGGTTGCTATTTACTTTACTCGAGGGTTAGCAAAGATATGGCCAAAAAAAAAAACTTATTTACTGTAGATTTTTAAAAAGAAAGCAAAAATTTATTTCTTAAGTCTTAATTTACAATTCGACATGCATAAAAGAGAAGAGATCCAAGTTTTAGTGATCGGGGAACACATAAGCTAGTAAGGAGAAATAAAGTAAAAACATAATCTCATGCCGTAATTAATCCCTCGAGAGGGGTCTACTCCTCTCCTCCTAGAGGTGTTGAAAGAAATTATTAGGATAAATTGTCTCTAACGCAAGTAATGGAGAAACCTGGAGGAGTCTTTCATCCAGAAAGGGGTCTACATCCAAAAGAACAAATCTATACTAACAACTATATAACAAAAAAAAATTGAATCTGTAAACAGTTATGCGTGATCATACATTAAAAATGGACTGACACTAACAGTGTATGGACTTTTTTAAGTTAAAAATATACGAGTCGTCTTGAGAGAACCTCCTCAGTTTTTATTTTTTATTTTTCTTCGGTTAATAATCATTTTATTATAATAATAAAATACTAACAACATCTCAATTGTATACCATGGATACGGAATTAATGCGTGTTATTTTATTTATTTTGCAAATTTTATTTATTTTTATTTTATCAAGGCAAGCCAACAGTACATACATCACGATTACTTTTCACAGGACATATACACATAGCAATTAAAGTCAAGCACAACATTTACAACGAAAATCAACAACAACATAAACTAATAAAAAATCGAAACAGAAATTATTAAAAGAAATAACCTAATACCCAATATTATAACCCTCTAACCATATATTTACCTAATAATTAAAGCATAAAATAAATTCTAGAACAAACCCATTTAAATTTAAAATTATTTCTAAAGACATACCTTTTAACTTGTAACAGATTTTTTTTGGAACAAACAAAAACATTGCAAGTTGACAAACTTTTGTTTCCATAATTTAAATTCCATACATAAACATAAACTCACGCCGTAATCCCTCAAGAGGTTAGTAGAAATGTTAAACACCGCATTTCGTATGTAAGTCCCGGTGTGACAGGTTGCGAATCTGTCGCCGCTATCCGAGCACAATGAGGAACATCAGAACACCGATCATTCTCCAATTTCTAACATTGTTTGTTTTCATCACGTGACATTGGCTTAGCTGTCGTCCAATACGATAGTCGCCATGGAAAGAATTGAATTGAATGAGGAACATGGCAGCAACAACGTACGGCAATCCGAGATTCGAACCCTCTACCAATCGGGTCGGTCGGTGAACCAAGGCACGTAACAAACTGAGCTACAACGTCCTCCAATAATTAATCAATTTAAATATTAACGCTTGCAATAAATAACTGTACTAGTTACATTAAAATCAGAAGATATAAAACTCACACGTTTTAATATTTAGAACCATCTAAACGTAATATTGTTATGGTATTCTACATCCTCACAGGATGTCTGTCCGTCCGTCTACTGTAATTATTGCAGACGTGTTTCAAACATTACTATTATTATAATATACTTTTAATATAATACAGACGCAATGTATATAAATTGTAACGGGATATTGCCTGTCCAAACGATTTTTTATACCACTAAGTTGTCAAACATGCGTACGGCTCGCTTGTTGGTCAGCTGTCATAGTAGACGATTAAAAAAAAATCTACGGAAAGATTTAAAAAGTTGATTTTTACTACAAATAGAATGTATTGTATTTAGCATGTACATCTCCAGGTAAAACACACATAACATAGGAAACTTATTAGAAATGTACAAAAATATTTATAAAAACAAAAAAAATATTCGCTTGAAAAATTACTTCAGTGAATCAGATCGTAAAAAAAACTAACTGTGAAATCAAACGAGTTGACCTTGAAATTAATCACTTAATTATGCCATTTAATCGTTTTTATAATAAAGATTAGGTATTTTATTAATTTATTTTAGGTTACTGCTATTACAAAACGATTTTTTATGAAACTGGAAGTGGAGTCACCTTGGCTTATTGACTTATTGTATCGCGTGCGCGTTGCTTAGTCTTTCTTTATTCAGGGCACACCAGTCACTCTGTTCCACCGCCGCAGCTCCTGTTGCCCAGGATCTACATTAGAGTTCTTTGAGGTGCAGTGGTGCAATGAAGCACAGGCTACGTGCCCGGACATACTACGGTCTGTCTTGCAACCCGGAAAGATTTTAATCAGAAGAAACAAAAAGAAGTACCCAAGAAAGTGACTTTCCAACCTGTTAAATTGTTCTGGCAGACTTACTTATTCGATACTGTATGTAAAAATTAGAGATAAACCGGATATCCTGCAACTATCCGTTATCTGGCCAGAATTTTACTATTCAGTCGGATACCGGATAGTGATGCAATAGTTTATTCGGCTGGATATTTAAAAACTGAAAAAAAATATCTAAAATAAACTTTAGTTATTGAATCTTTGTAATGTAAATAGTGCTAAAGTCGCTTAATATTGAAAAAGCTAGTACTTTCGAAAAATATTCAATTATAATTTGAGATATTTTAAAGAAAGTATTTTAATTCGATAATAACAAAAACCTTGTAGATAAAAAACAAGACACACCGGGCCGTTGCCCATATATCCGGTCGCCGAATATCCGGCCGCACATGTCGCCGTATATTCGGTATCCGACTATTTCCTCTACTAGTTTCATCACTAGTAAAAATGCATAACACCATACCTCACCTTCACCACAATGTCACGCTACTTCTTCTAGTCAGGTTTTATTCAACAAAAGTAAATTCAATAGTAAATATAAAAATGTATTTCGTTTGATATTTAGTCATATTTGAAGCTGTTACTCACACATAGCATCGATAAGATAATGCCATTCATCGCTGAACCAAATTGAATGACATTTCGACGTAAGATAAGAGAGAAACGTGATAACAGTACCTAAAACATGGATAAATTCAGCATAAATTCCTACAAAAATAGGTCCAGCTTTATTCAAATAAGTGAAAAATTACTAAGATATATTTCAATTCATCCCCCAAAGGTTAAATAGGGGCTAAAACAATTTCTATATATAAAGTTGGCTTCAGTGAATTTATATAATGTTTGAAGTAGCTTGGATGTAGTGTAGGTATGTACAAATATAACTAAAGAATCACCAAATTCTTTAATTAAAAATATACAGTCGTATTAAGAACCAGAACAACCAGAATCCTTTTGAGCACCTTTTCCTCGATAAGGTAGGGTTTGAACAAAGTCAAGAATACATGGAGAACTAGGATGATTTTGAGGCTTAAGCCGGCTAGCTCCTAGTGTATCAATTGATGTTTTACTGCGAGTGAGTAAGTCTGTCAAAACCGCTGATGAATACGTTTTTTTCTCTGCGCATTTCACGCTCTTTTTGGAATTTCCAAAAAGTCTTTATGAAACGACTTCAAAATAAAAAGGAGGTTCTGGTTATGGGATTTGGAAGAAGTTGACAAATGGTTGATAGACAGTCAGAAGCTAATGAAGCTCTCTAAAGAATGAAGTATTTGTAGTTCTTCTTTGTTCGGTGATTGTAAGATACATATTGTTTAATCTAATTACCAAGTCCAATGTGTAAAGCTCCCTAAACACTTTACATTTTTAATCTTAAAAGGGGGGCAGCTGCCCCCTTTTCCCCTTTGGCCATGCACATGACCATAAGCCATCCGAAGCCACTACCCCACTAGCCCGTATGGCCTATTGTGTGGTGCCATTACACAACGATGTCTGCCAAATCCTGTCAGGACATATCCTGTAGGTATACCTATCAGCCACAGAACATGCCATGTGAGTTCATATCAAACCACAGCCGAGCAACAAGCCATTATTGGGAATTGACCAATTAAGCCCTCAACAGATGCTCGTGAATCGAGCTATTCTCACACAGTGAGCGCCATTTTTAATATTTCCGCCATTTTGAAAAAAGTTTCAGTACAGACATTAAATTATTTAATAGGTACATACCTACATCGATAAACAAACATGTATGTCTCTTTCTGTCAACTTGAATTCAGAGATTTCCTACGATTAGCGCTAAAAATGGAAAGTGCTTTTGTTGGATTCAATATCTTCTATTACAACTCACCTACTGACAAAAAAAATACACAAAGAACTTCTTTACCAACAGATTGTAGGTACAGGTGTTATATCTACTTTCAAAACTTATTCAAAAGTAATACAATAAATTACGTAAGAAAAAACAGTAATATGTTATTCAAAGGTACTACGTTTCGAGGTCACTCCGATTTCCTATAAATAGAATTTCCGATACATACCTGCCTTGAATGTCAGTAATAAGTTTACGATCTTAATATCAAAATCAATGAAATGAAAGGTTATAGTTTATTAATAAACTAACGACCCGCCCCGGCTTCGCACGAATATTAAATACCAACATGTAAACCTTTATCTTGTATCACTCTATCTATTAAAAAACTGCATCAAAATCCGTTGCGTCGTTTTAAAGATCTAAGCATACATAGGGACAGACAGCGGGAAGCGACTTTGTTTTATACTATGTAGTGATGCTACATGAAGGTTACTCATTTATAAATATCTTAATTAGTCTATCTAATAAAGTCATAATTTTTCCGTAGCTGCCTATTCCCTATACATAGTATCCTTTCATTAAATATAAAAACTACAAATTGTTTTAAAATCGGTTTAGCGGATTGCCTCTGAAAAAACATTCGTATACAGAAACATGCGGGTACAGTCTCAATATCCATTAAACATATTATAATTGATCGATGTTTTTATAATCTAAGAATATTTCTTACTATTTTCAAATGCAAAATTTCTCACTGCATCAAATAAAGGTGCAAATAAAATATCTACCTAAGTGAACCCGACTAATTATACAAACCTGAATAAATGTAAAATAGGATTATTTTAAGTGATCCTATTACCATAAAACCCGTCGCATCGTTCGGATCATCAATCAAAAAGTCACCACTGAAGGTATGTGACGACAAGTCAGTTAAATATTTAAATTAAAGACTTACCGAGGGTTCCGTTGAATTCTACTAGAAATATTATTACACCGTAGCCAAAAAATAAAACGAACGAAAGGTTTCAAGACGACAACGTCAAGCGGTGATCGTTCATCGATCAACCCCTATAGACAAATATCGTTTTTCCGCAAGCTTTAACGCCAACGACGTACCTCGAGCACGAGGAAATGTCATTTCCATACGTTAATATTTTCTGTTAGCGTTAACTAAATGGTTTTTGTCTAAGGGAGCTGATCAGATCATATCATGATGCGGTCGACCATTTCATTAAATGGTTACGTTTCATAAAACTATCGGCCACATCATGAAATTATGAATTCTATAAAAATGTATGTAGCAAAAAAAAAGTGCAAACGAAAATGTTACTGGTTTGTCTAGAAAATTACCATATTTTCTAAATGAAAAAAGTTCAGGTAACAAATAATACATGTAAATAATGATTGAAATCATGTAGACATTTCTTCCTTGTTCACAAACGTCTAAAAGAAAAAGAAAAGTAGCATTTGAATTGAATATTCTAATTGCATATGCCTGTTTTACTTTTTGCTAAAATTTCTCATGAACAAGCCATTATGTTTCATTTACATATCGATTCCAATGTTCACTTTTTTATTTCTGACATGGTCAGGGAACTGATTCTAATGCATTTTGCAAGTTTTACAAATGCTACTCGTAGTTCAAACAGGTCACATTTATTTTATTCATCGGGCTAAAGGATTTTATTTCTTGCAGGAAGAATGAATTCAAATGTAGTGTGACGAATAACACTCCTTTCTGCTTTGCCATAGTCGAGTAAAAAAGGGAGGAGGTCATCAAGTCAACACGTGGATTTTTTATAATTAATATTGCTTTTATGTATGACTAAAATGCTAGTTCAATTATGATTCAAGACAGTAATCTATTTTATATTTTTTTCTAATTCATCGCTAAGGGTTTTGATGCCTAAAATGGCTAGCGGACCCCTAAAAATCCTGTCACTATCAAATTCCCCAACTAGAAGGCAAACCCGTTTGGTTTCTTGTTTAACTGCCCCATCTGTGTGTTTAGGACGTGGATCCGAGTTGGATTCAATGTATTAAAAGTCGGGATTCCACAAATTAAAATGTTCTAACCCGGGAATTAGGAAAGTTAATTCAATTTTAACCTTATTAAACGCAAAAAATGAAAATCATACATGTTTGCAAAGTAATTGAGATGATGTTTACATAATGAGTTCATATTTATAGGTTTAATATTAATCTAATTAATTGTTTGCATTGTGTACATTTAGTTTGTAACTAAAGAATAAAGTCTACTAAAAAAATAAAGGATACGCATTTCGATGACATTGAAAATTTGTGACCTAAAGTTTATATCCGGCTATGAGATAAACGAATAGTTTTTGTCCTCTGTTCTGATCCTACTAACTAATATTAAGAGAACAAATATGAAAGTTTGGCCGTTTACATGTTTGTTGCTTAATCACGAAAAAACGGTCGAATCGAATTCGATGAAATTCAGCGTACAGACAATTTATCATATTGATTAACGCATAAATAAATAACCACATCACGGCACACACATTGACTCAGCCCTGCAGTAAGTATCGTAAGAACTTGTATCGCAGGTGCTAAGCAACGATATGGTACGAGTATATACTAAATAAATAAGAATACAACATCCAAGACCAGCAAGAGAAACAATGCGTCTTGCAAATAACACAAAGTCCCGCCCCCGCTGGGATTCGAACCCGGAACCTCTAGCGTAGCAGTCGGCTGTTTACACCACTGCGCCACCGAGGTCGTCATATATCGAGCCGCATAGGAAACTTATTATCCTTAAAAAACGAAATCTACGCAAACGAAGTCACTCGCAAAAGCTTATACGCTATCTAATAAATGAAACGCTGTAGAGAAAAATAAGACACGTCAATTTCAGTATTAAAGCAGACGTAAATTCCTTACGCCCGCAGCTTCCTCGTAAAATGTTTGTTTAAGATTTATTTAAAACCTGCAACACGCGAGTTTAAAGCTATTTGTGTAAGCGTTTATCACTACCGGCTCTAATGACTCGATTCCTTATTTACATCCCGTTCTAATTTACGGGGGGGAAGGGAGATGGTTGGAGGCGGGAAAAAAATCTGTTAACGTGGGTACCGAGGAAAAGGGATCGGTTTAAAAGAACATAAAAGGCCTGAAGAGTAAACGTATTAAGCTCTTGCCACATCTGCGCGTGTACACGCCTGCCCAGTAGCTGTTACTACATAGAACTTGATTGGCACTAGGAAGATGTAGCCTAAGTATATGTTGACATAAACGATAGATCTATTGACGGTCATAGACACATCAAAGAGTTTTATCGCGTTTTGTTTTGACAACATTACCGCTTAAATTAGCGGAGGTATGAGAAAAACTATTCTCCGAATGTTAATGCCAAGAAAAATACAAAAATTTATTCAAATCTCACGTATTGACAATTGAGAGCAAGTAAATGTTATGAGGCTTACTTACTTACTTACTTTTTTATGCCCTAATTAAGAGAAAAACGCTAAGCATGGTTATTAAAAAACGTAGATGCAGCAGTGGCTTTAGATGTTAACTGTCTATAACCTTGTCTGTGTGTAGCATTCGCTCACAACCACAACTATGTGTTTTAACATAGGTGTAACGTAATCACTCGCAGACGCACACCAAAACAAACAACATCTCATTCGCCTTGGCTTCTTTCCGTATGATTCTTTAACCATAACCGGCGTTTGAATAAACTTGTACTAATTTTAACCAACACTGATGCAGTTAGCGATGGACGTGTAGCAGGCTCGTCCGAAAACGACACTTTACGATGTAAACTAACATGACATACCCTCCGTTTTAATTTTACTTACACTACGTATCTTTGTTCAAGTTGTTATTAATTAGGATTAGAAATAAATGTGAAAGGTACCGAGTGATCTTTGAAACAATCCAAGAATATGTTAAGGGAGCGTCGTTTGACTAGCTAGCCTATTACCAAAGGGAGGGTACCCTACGGCCTAATGGGGACCGCCTGTGCCTAAGATGGGGCAGCTTACAACCTAGGGGGGCAACCTAGGGCCTAGAGAGGCAGCTTATGACCTGGAGGGGGTGGCAGTTGACATATGGAGGATGGAAAAAGTATGAATTCTAGGTATTGTAACAAGCAATGTACCATTGGTCCCCATTGGCGACACCCACGACTAATTGACTATATACCTATTTTTTTTCTTTTTCTTTTTTTTTTTTGGAAAAAACAGTTATTAAAATTTATTTTAATCAATTCATAAATAAAAACATAAAGCAATCAATTTTCCGGTGTAAATATAATAAAATAAATCATATTGAATTTGACATATCTAAAGAAATTGGAATAAACATACAAAAAATTATAATTATAGAATAACAAAACAGTAAATTAATAACAAAGAAGACGGCTTGGATTTTCCATAATTACTTCCTATGATTCTCTTGAAGGAAGAATCGAAGCAATTGAAAATGTCAACAGAATCACAATGATTGGAATTAAAGGACTTGCTATTACTCAAACGGATATAGACCCTGCCCTCAAGGAAATGGACAATTTGTATCCATAAGCCTATTTGGTACAAACATTTTCCATCAAAACTAACGGAGGAATACTTACAACATTGTACCAAATTTTTAAACGCATAACTTTAAGCTGATCTCTTTACCAACAAGAACTAATGACTAAATATTCTGAATTCCTTAAACGAATACTGACTACATAATGGCAAGTTTTAACGTTCCGCCATACATTGTGGCATGCTTAAAGGACAATGTTCCCAAGCATCGATAAGACGAAATCAAAATACAAGAACGTGCTAAATTTCAAGTCGACTGCCTGCATATTTCAACGCGATGAGTCAGTGGTGTATGCTCTACTAATTTAATAAACTTTGTATGTGAAGACTACATGTTTGTCTATTTAAAACAAAACAACTTCATTTCGTGCACTTATATACAATTATTCAGTTACAGGTAAAATTGGTCAGGTGCGTTCTGCCAATTGGCATTCGAATCAATTTACAGCTAGGTAAAAAGAGTACTATGAGCCAGTTGGAACATATTTACTACCTGGCAATTCCATGTTTTCTGTCAAACTCACTAATGTCATCGGCTCATCTGCTCAGTGTTGCCAGAAAGTTGTTAACGACGCCCTCAATTCAGTACTTTTTGCCAGGCTTACTTAAAGTATACATGCCGTGTCCAGATCTGATAAATTGACTAATTCATGACGTTGCCAACGAGTTCATGCAATCATTTCATGATATTGCCAGCTAAAACTAGTTAAATCGTACATAATTCTCTACTATAAAAGTTCTTAAACCAGAATTTAGAATAGACTTACAAAGAGGAAATAGACTATATTTTATCTTAATAAAAAAAGTTTAAACTAAAACCCCGACTAGGTACTAACATTTTCATCTTATAATCACAGCCGCCATATTGGTTTTTAATAAACCAAATATTCAATCTCACCCGGACGATTGATACCTATTTAACGATACCTCATTTGTCCAAACAGTTTTAGCACTACAATTCAAATCAAATATATTTATTTGTGATAATAAATATTTCATTCAGATTGTTAGATAAGGTAGTCCATATGTTAAGCCAGTCACTAGGAATACAAACTACGTTGGTACTGGTACATAAATGCGGTGCCAAAATACCGGTCGCCGTGGTCGAAGCAAAAAAAAAAAAAGTTCTACGCAGACGAAGCCGCAGGCAAAGGCTATTCTATACACGGATACGAACCTGTCAAAACATACGTATGACTAAATCTTTACATTGAACATCAATACAAAACTAGTTGACTGACACAAATTAATTTGTACAGCGTTTCTTGTATGGAATCTTCTGTTTTATCTACCTATTTGTTTTCGTTGTTAATATACAACAGTATGCTCACTAGATTTCTTTTACATGGCTAAAGAATTGTTATATTTCCACAAGGTGGAATTTTCGTAGAGTAAGAAAGTAGTTCAATATACTTTTCTTGTTCAGGATTGTAAATAATATAAAATTTAAAAAAACTTTGCACTTCAAACCATTTCATTTTATTTTCTATTTCTAAATGTATGTCTCGTCAAGTTTAGATAAAATGTGAAACAAATTTATTTAATGTTCACACTAGGACAGATTTCTTTATTTCGACTGATTACACGTTTTTTGATAATCAGAATAAAGCCTCTTTATTTCCAATCTACATATTTAGATTAAAATGATTAAATAAGAAATGATTAATACTATAATTTTAAAACTACGACTATCAGCTGATGATGATATAACAGCGTTGCGTTGAGTGTTGATGGAAAGGAATACAAAAAGAGAGCAATGGATAAAGAGATCTGAAACAAGCTAGAGGAGGCCTATCCCCAGGAAGGGGTTTCAATCAAAGATATTGTTAGCGATTAAACAGACCAACTTATAATTTAAATCAGTAGATATCACTTTAATAACTAGAAACTATTTAAATAGATACCTAATTAAATATTGAATAATTGTAATGTTGATCGATACGATATCTGAGAATTGTAATGTCACAATTGGAGACACTTGTCCTCACAAACACATTCGGTTCATACACTAAGTGTACGGGGTTTAGTGTCCTAGTTTTATCTTACGATCTACTAAGCCAACCAGGAGTTTTCTTGCATCATTATATCTGCCACATTTGCCATTTTATTCCATACCCATTGTTCCTATATTTGACAAAGGACAGTAGTCATAAAAGGTTTACTAATGTAGAACGTATCATATTTGTCAAATTGTGAAACAATGACCTAAACCGTCGAATGGAATTAAGCTAGAGAATTTCGATTCTTTTAACATTAGCATAAAGTTCAAATTTATACATAGATGACGCTATGGTATTATGTATTCATGATTCATTGTCAAAGTAAGGTACATGTATATAGTTAGGTGTGTATATTCCTCGGCGAATCGAACTACACTTTGCATTGTCTACTTTAATAAAGGTAATTTGATCGAGGCTAGTCAAGACAGGATGGAAAATAACCTGCTGTAGGTATAGTCAACATTCCAGGGTTCAATTATCTTTTACCTGTTTATTAAATAAAAAGTAGAAAAGTCAGCTTACCAGTGAAATTTTAATCAAAATAGGATGAGCAGCAACATTATCCTAAGCAAAATAAAATAACTGAACTGAACTGAACTGAATATAATAATAATCTAGGTAACAATTAGTCATAGATTCAGTAGTTTGAAAAAAGCATATATTTTTGGTATTAATCGTTTTTATAAAGACAATGAACCTAAAATCAGGAATAAATATGATGATAGTTGACACTAAATCAATAGAATCACCTTATTTCTTAAGTAAAATGAAAATGGACAACTGTGACATAACTTATGGTATTTGACCCACGTATCATATGGATCGCTCAAGTCTATTTACCTTATCAACAGTAAATAGGTATGTATTACAAAACCAGTATTAAATATTGAAGATCTCGTCTATCTTTATCCGCACATTTATTAGCAATCACAACAACTTAGTCATTACAAGAACAAACGGCCATCTGTTTTTCCTTATTCCACAGTGATTCATACTTACAAACAACGGCAGTAAAACATTTCTTGTATTTCATGAAGAAAACAAAAAAAAAACAAAGCAGAATAAATCGTCTCAAAACAGAACGAAATACGAACACGTGTCGCGCGATGTGCGAGACAGCGAATTCAAATTTATACCGAGAGAGAAAATGCAGTCGAATATTAGATGTATAATTAGAAATGTTGCCGGCGTAAAAAGTGAAAAAGCGGACCGAATTCACACACTTCAACATGTAGGTGTTGATTGGGCAAAAAGTTGAAAGCATTACATGTAACCATTTAGGATGTGGTTGTTGAACACGATTTCAGAATTCAGTACCAATTGTGGTCCCCGCATTACCTCCACATACTCGATTACGGTGAAAATACGATACCAAAATTAATTATTTCCACAACATCATTATCTTTTAAAACCACAACAATGGACCATGTTCCAAAGCGAATAGGTATTATTGTATCAGTAATCCTTCCAATCAATATAGTGATTTCCCACAAGAGGATGTCTACAATTAAAACCTCCAGCTTGCTTTTATTCTATAATTAGCCGTTCTTTGCTCTCGTTGAAGAATAGCCCACAAAACCAGTTCGTAACAAATGCCTATAAATTGCCAGCATCGCGAATACACCACAATGAATTCCAGAGCTTTGATCACCATTACTTTTATTGTTGAGATCGTGAGCGTTAGAGTATGAAGGAACGAAGCGATGTACGATGCGAAAATTGGCAGAGTCGCAAATAATTGTGGTCACGATGTCGTTGTAGGTGGTACAACCGTCCTTGCTGAACAAGATATTAACGTTTATATACGAAGAGTACTTGCTATAATGTTCTACGACGGATACTGCAACATGTTTGTACATGTGTTACTAAACCGGAGATAATCTAAATAAGATATGGTGAGTTCACAACACGAAATACTTTTTGAAATAGGACTATCTTAAAAGAACGATCTACAAATCATAAGTTTACTATTTAATCGTTTCTACTGGTGGAAATAACCATAGCCATATTCTACGAAATTGCTTGAATGTCCCTACATGGACCCAACAGTTATTCCGTAGCTACATGTAGAGTCCAATCCAGAAATCAATGTATTAGCATTTAGTTATTACAAATAGGAATGGTAATTAAGTTGTTTTAGACAAAAATAAACGGGATAGACTAAGTCAAACCCCTTTCGAAGAAATTGTTTGATTATCTTACTAAAATATGATGTTAGTAAATAATGCTAACTCTACTAAAAAAACGATAAACAAATTAAATACATACTTACAAATAAGTTCAGGAAAAAATACATTTCGACAATACAAATGACTCAGAGGTATAATTTCAAATTCAAATATGACCTATCAATACGTCGATTCATAATCATAAAACGAACATCCTGGGATGTTCGGATGAATCACATGTGAATTTAATAAAAAATGATTATATTACGTACATAAAACTGTGCGATAGAAGATAAAAATGTTATATCACGTATACAGAATGACTGTTAACCTTGTCAGTTTATACAAACAAGTCAAATGTCAATAGAATATAATGACATGTTTATCAATATGGCAAACGCTAACGAAAACTGTCGTTCTGATTTAAATTGTGGCAATTTAAAAACTAAGACTAAATTAAATGTGTCAAGTTTCTTTGTAACCGACTTTGTAGTAGAAGGTTGCTTAAATTAGAGCGAGAAAACTCTACGACATAAATAAAACTATTGATTTTGTAATAGATTAATTGTCAGTCTGCATATTGAAGTCATGTAGTTTTTTTTAGGTTATTTAAATAGCTTGATATCAACAGTTTCCTTGGCTAATAAATTGTTCTTACGTGTTTTATAAGTAAAATACTATTATAGTCATGTTATAAAGCTGTGGGTCATAGATAAGGAGCACTGCGACTTCCAGTCATTGATATTTCAATGTAATTAACAAGTGTAGTAAAATTGTTATTAACATTTTCTGTAGTCAAAATGAACATTTTTACTAGTATCATACAAAAAAAAACTCCTTAATTAGGTATACATACCAAAATTTTGAATTTTATACATTGATCAATGAATTGGAAAATTATCAATCCAGGATCAATTTATAAGCTCAAAAAAATGGTATCGAATCCAAAGCTCCTTAGCTTTAATAAAAACTGACCCTACAACGTTCAATATGGGCCCACGTGCACATTAATACTTTTTACAGAAGATGCACCGGTCATACCGGAAGATGTCAATTTTAACTCGGCCCGAGCGGTAATCGAAGAATGTACCTACCGCGGAATTTATACGGCGGCTTATGAATTGTATCTGTGGTAATGACCACAGAGATGATCAAGTAATGACCACGTGGGCGCGGCATCCTTGAATCGCATTCGATTCACTCAACCAATAACCATTGTGTCCCAATCTAATAATTTGTCCTTCTTTGTCTTTCGAACGCGTTTGGAATCATCAATTCCCCGACGAATAAAGATGAGGAATTCTGAGTATTGTCGAGCTATACTTGCATTGGTATTGCCAGATTCTAAAGACGAGTTTTTGCGCAATATCTGCCTCGGCGCGTAACGGTATCGATCAGATAAACTGCTATATTTCTAAATAACTTATCAATCATAATCTAAAGTAGACCGTTGATGAGATCAAAAAATGTTAACCGCAATACATTGTACGCACAAGTGTACTTTCACCGAAAATTCAGGCTTTATTCCGTGTCAGGCCACACGCGCTGGCTGCAGACGGCAACATGCAAATTCGCCACTTGAAATGCAATGTGACATGACGATCCAGTGGGGGGGCATTCCTAGCGCGGCTCGCGGGGTCGGGGGGTACTGGGCTGGGGGAGACAGGAGGGGGGGTGGAGCATGGAGCGGTCATCGACCGTCCTCAGCCAGCCCGGCATAAACTACGCAGCCGCATAAGGTCAATAAAGACCGGTCCAGACCTCGGTACAGTTTCGAAACTCATTGTTCAGCTCGACCCGAAATCAATTACCTACATACGAAATCTAATTTGACGGGGACTTGCGCAAGAGAGGATATTATCGGGGAATCTGATTGCTGTAATTCGCTTTGTCGCCAGATCCGTTTGACTCTGCAGATGAACCTACTTTTACTTGGGGATTTATTTAATGCGTTCCATCAAACAGTCGGATGTGGCAAATCTGGATGATTACGTCGGCTCATTTTCACGGTGTCTCCTTTAGTTTTTGTTGTTTGAAGTGCTAGCAATGTTAATTGTAATTAATACTTAACAATCTTTAGCGAAATTTCGCATTTGCTTCTTCCTGACATTTCTTCTTTTAAAGGTAAAAAAGGGTTAATTATTCCATTACATCATTGTTCTGGTATCCTCATATTAATATGCACCAGGCGGGGGTTGCAAGGTGTGTAAAAAGAAAGCTCATAGAAAAAAATTAAGAATCTTTACCCGAAGACACCAGCAGGTGCAGCATTTGCACCAGAGCAAATGCACCTCTATGAAAATAATTCTCGCGGCGCCCATGCTCATATTGTGTTTAATGTTTATGATGACACATCACCAGGTAATGATATCATTATATCAAGAATAAGTGAAACATAACTAATATTTTACTCATTTTAAAATGTTGAAAAATCTAATGTAGTGTTAGTAAAATATGGATTTATTTATTTAACTACAAAATCTTGTTTTATAGAACCAAGTTGGAAAAGTTATTTAGTTCATACTTGCGATAACAGAATTCGAAATATTTTCTTATATGTCGAGTTCTTCTTCCACGAGCATATGATTTGTTAGCAGATTTTCGAACGGCTTCTATATGCTTCAAAATTATTAAAAGAATACTAATAACGGGACTCTACTTTTAATGTATATTTTGTAAGTATGAATCACCACTTCGTAGATAAAAAATGACTTAGAAACAGAATAAAAATAAGTTCGCAACATGATATTAACAGATTGTGTTATCTTTGCGGTTCGGAATTTTAAGCTTTATAGCTTGTATGAAAATAACAGTAGGTTTCGGATGAACGGGAAACATCATGTGGTGCGGTACGATACTATGCTATCGAAAAGATAATGAGAAACCTATATAATTTAACATTAATAATATCTTATCAAAGGAAGTTGGCGCCCTACATAATAAATAGCGAGACAAAATGATGTAATAAAACAAACATGTGAATTTTTTGTCCACATACCAGTTCATATGGTTCAGGTTAAGTAGGTATGTCGATATAAAATTAAGTCTAAGCTTATGTAACGTGTTGGTAAAGTTGTCCTTCGAGTTCTAACAAAATGTTTAGGTCATTATGTAAATATGTAACACTGCTAGTACTAGAGCGTGAAATAAAAGCGAGTTTAGTGTGGAAAAAATCGGCCGTTTTCGATCGTAACCAATGTTACCTATACAATGAACAATAAGTTCCATGTCGAACAATGGTAAAAGTTTACGAGGAAGTAAATTTATACGTTAAGTCTTGTATCTTAATTGTAATCAGCATAAAACAATTACTCTCGTCTCGACCGAGACAAACAACTTCTACTTTTCAGCATTAATATTTAGCACACGTCAGCCGCGGGTGACTAACGTGGCGTTGAAATACGTGTGTGAATTTCGCTTCTATGACTCGATGCGTGCTTAGATAACGATAACAAAAAATGTGTACTTACTTTCGTAGCCCGCCGTCCAGGACCACATGGAGACCATCGCCAGCAGCCAGTGGTACATGAACCCTTCGATCTTCCAATAGAGGGATGCGTTAATTGGTCTGACGAGGCGCAGCGCCATCATCCACACCACGTAGGCGGGGATGCAGTATATGTTGTTGAGCACCGCGAAGGCAGTCCGAGCCACCATGCGCGCGTACCGGCTGAAACAGCAGGGCCGCTACGGTCATCGTCCGGTCTCGGATCTCGCCCCGTGCCACACACCGGCCCATAGCAACCCGGCTCGACGACACAAGCGTGCGTGACATGAGGGTGACGTGCGAGACTCCACAAGTGACGCCTGAGCCGGCGCAGGGCTCGTGGCGAGATGCACCGTACCGCGTTCTCCCTGCCGACAGCTGCCGAGACGCGGGGGCTTTCGTCGACGCGGATAATGGCGCTGCGTCCGTTTCGATTGAAACACAAACGTTACATTCGACGATATTTATTAATGGAATCGTTCACCGGTTCACTGTCGGTTATTTCGTAAGTAGATTGCGAGTACAAATTTAAAAATCACCCGCCGGCGAGCTACGCAGGGCGCGCCGACGGGTTCACATGCGATTTCATTTGCGACACACATTATACACCGATCGACGTAACATTAACTCGTACGACGCGAGCACACATAGACAGACATACACAATTTATTTTACGATGCATACTGTGGCACGACCGCGGTCGGCCGAGTTCGTCGTGTAAAATTAATACAAAGTTCATTATATAAAATTAAAAAACGACATCGGACCGCTGAAATTATACAAAAATTACAATATTAAAGACTGTACACTATCTAATATATACAATAGTTGCCAGCATAGATATGTGCGGGGGCTTTATATACACAGGGCGGTGGGGTAGGTATCACTGGCCTCTCCGGGAGGGATCACACGTTGTAGTCGAGTGACATGAGCCCGTGAACCTGCTCCAGGCGGTAGGCGAGCCTCTGCTTCTGAGAGAACTCGTCCTCCTCCAGAGTCACCATTAGCTGCTCGTTGTATTTGACCGCGTACGCGTATAGCTCATTGAGTGCGCAGTTCGTGTTGAACTCTTTAGTGTGGAGACGAGACTCCTCCGCCAACATTGCGTTCATGTCCTGATCTGAAATAGCCGGCATTAACTTGATATCCGCGTAGTACCGCTCTACCCACTCTTTGTAAACTGGAATGTCTTTAGCGTACAAAAGTTTCGACGATGGCGAGTCTTTGCCGAGGATGTGGTCGGACGTGGAACACGAGTCCATGAAAGTCTGAGCTATGACCGACAGGCAGGAATCGACCGTGTTCGACTTGTGCACGTCGAAAACGAAGTTGGGATTTTTAATGAGGTTCACCCAGAAACGCAGCGGAAGCGAATTGCTTTTCCATGTGTGGACTACTTCAGGATCAGAGATAGCATGGTGGATAGCTTGGTCGTCGAGAAAGTCGAACATGTACTTAATAGCAAGCGGAAGCGCGGAACCGCGATGGGCTGTGCTGAAAATTGTCTCGAATAAGTCGTCAACGAATTTCTGCAATGTACCTTTAGTGGCTAAAAGACGCGTGAGATATATTTCGGAGACCATTTTATTTCCACGCTCTCCCTCTTTGTGGGCGTCGCCGTCGTGATGCCTCACTAAATGCCAATACTTGAAGCCGCCGCCGTGCTCGTATTTGAGAGGGCTCGCTGGTGGGCTCGCCGAACCGTATTTACCGCGGTTGAGAGTTTCATAAGTGTGCGATTTATCGTTTTTCTCCATATTTGAAAGATTGTAAACGGAGCTTTGTTTGGCAACTAAACTGAGACAAGCACCGTCTGGTACGCGGTAGTGATTGAGAGTATTAAGTTTGCGCCATTCGCCTTCGCATTTAGTAGTACTGTCTTCGTCGTACAAAATTAATCGACCGCAAGCCCCTGTACGCCATTCCAAGTCGAGCTCGTCACGACTTGGCCTTTGTGAATACGGCGTAGCCCGGTAAATAGCATCCAAACACTTCTCTTTAACTTGACTTATGGTATCACAATCGAGAACTTTGACTTGTACATTCTCCGTGGTTACCTCCAACCCGCTCACAAAGATAGTTTGCTGCGATATCGAAACGCTTACGGTCATTGGTTTAAAATCGATCGACTGTCTAATTAGTTTTTCCTCGCTCAAGGAGTAGCGCGCCTCGGATGATATATTATCTACAGGTCCTTTGTCTACTTGACCTTTCATCGACCTAAACAATAGATATAACGGTTCACCGGCGCACTCACGAAGGAATTTATATAAGAGGAAAGTAAACCAAGCGCTCAACATTTTCTCGGCAACGCTCTCTGTTCGCCGAAGCAATAACTTGGGGTGGCTTTTCCCTTCCATACATTTCTCAATAAGCTCCGCTAACAACGTTTTCAATACATCGGTACAATACTCCATTTTACTTTGCAAAGTTACCATAATAAGAGAAGCTACGTTAACACGATCGCGCATTGAAAAATATCTATTGCTTTCTAAAGTACGAATAAATAATAAAAGGAATGTTTTGTTCATAACAAGCTGCCCAAACATTCTGAGACCCTTTTCTTTTCTAATAAGCTCTGGACGTTCCCACTGCAGGACGGCATGATCGTCGATGTTAGGGAACAGGATTTTCATAGCGTACGTGCGATAATCAAGGAATGGAATGCCGCCGGTCACGTCTCCTGTCAAATCGGTCATTTCAGTCTGCAGCTCCGCAAATGCTTCCTTACACTCCGCAGCTACCCTTAACTCTAAAATATCCATTTGCTCTTGCATATTTTTTAAAACTCTAATATTTTCTGTTGATTTACGCCTATACATAACTAGAAACACGACAAACACTAATATGAGTATTACTATACTGGCAATAACGCCGAATAACACAGGCTTGCCTATCGCACCTTGTAGGCCAGCCTGTGAGGAATACGATAATTTACCGATCTTGTATGTGAGAGCTCGGCCCACTTTGACAACGACCTCGGGCGTGTCAACGCCGTCCGGTAACTCACTACGAGAGGGCGGGCGACAGGTCAACTGGTGCCGAGAGAGGGATGTCACGTTACAGAAACTCTCCCCGATGTGCACTTGAACATCTTTTTCAGTACACGCCCTATCCAAATTGTGACCATTAATAGTTAAATACTCCGATTTATAATACTTTACGTCTTCATCAAATTTCTCGTAAACGGGATCCGGGAACAGCAAAAATGCAAGACCCGACTTGCTGGTCAAGTTTTGTACGCTCTGTACGTCGTCCATGTTGAAACCATATTCTAATTCTAATGGCCTATCTGGATCTAGATTCAGACCAGCGCTTTCTATACCAGGAGATTCACATATGAGATGAGACTGATAATCAACTCTATGGCAAGGGGCAATGTAAGGTCGATTATCATGGTAAACGTATATTTGCGGAAATTGAATAGAATGGAAGTTTCTACCCATTACTTTAATGCGTACTCCTCCAGATGGGATACCTTTTGGTTGTTTAATTGGATTCGGTTGTGGTGTCGGAGGGCCCGATTCGACGGAGACTACCACCGGGTCTTCTATGTAATCAAACTTTACGCGTTCCAAAGTACGCATTCCGTTATCGAATCGCATTCGTAACGTACCCATTTTTAATTGATATGAATGGCTCGTTCGGCAAACGGCCTCCTCATGGGACACCGACAATATAGCACATGGTAAATCATCTAGAAAAGCTTGGATATTGCTTCCTGCGTTTAAATATTCACCTGTAATTCTCAATTTCGTGCCACCGGACTGTGGGCCGTAGTTCGGTTGAATAGAAGTTATATTTGGATTAACAAAAGCGTAATGATGTTTTGATTCTCCACGATAATCCGCAACTCGAACGACAACGGGACCGTCTCGAGGCATTTCCTGACCGGGGCCGTCTACCATACAAACAATACGCCTCGTTTTTACATACAACTCTGGTATAGGTTGGCATTTAATTCCCGCTATAGTAACGCCATTATAAATATCGGATATGTTGCGACCTAGATTGATACCTTCTATAGTAATGTTAGTGCCCCCGTCCCAAGGACCTAACTGGGGCCTAAATGAATGAATTTCAGGATTGGGACAAGTCTGAGTACGGTTTAACCAGACACTAGGTACGCCGCACTGTTCTTGTACCTCACAACGGTCAGAACCTTGACACCAACCGCAACCGAATTTCTCTTGAAGTGCTAAGCACATACCGCAATTATCCGCCATGTCATTACAACGGTAAATGAGAATGTGGGTATTATCCGGATTATCCAACGGTTTAGAGCCTCCCCATATAACAGCAAACGAGGCAGTAATGTTCGGAGCCCGGGAAGTGTACGTGAATTCAACGGCTTCGCAATAAATCGTGTCGGCAAGAAGCTGAGCGTTAACGTGAGTCACTCGTCCTTCGATATTGAACTGACAAACGAATCTAGTTTGTACAATAAACTGACCTATAATGTGGACCTTAACTTTTATCGCTTTCTTCACGCCGGATGGAACTAAAATCTCATTAGTGCCGTCGGAAGTTGAATTTATAGTTGGACAAAAACCGGGACCGGATCGATAGCTCGGACCGACTCTACTAACTCCCGTTACCAAAATATCGTTCCTACAGTTTTCAGCCGTGTCGTGGGTACAGCGGTGACCGTCGACGCACCAATCGCATGGGAAAGACGAACTGACGCACTGAGTACATGAGCTATACGTGTTGCAATCAAAGAACGTGAAGTTAGTTGCCACGAAATCAGGTCCCTGAGTTGTGCGCACCGAAAGCTTGGCAGTAAAGTGATGTTGACCAGCCGGTATCGGTGGGAGCGTATCGGTGCGCGGTGTTGTACAATTCACCCCATAAGGTTTTCTAGTGGCATTAGTTATTAAGGTACGGTCAAAAGCTGTAAATGCACATAGGAATTGTCCATTAAGAGTTGGCAAGTTTTCAATTACTAAATCTAATGTCCTAGCTGTCGTACGTTGCAATTGATACGGTGTCACTTGGGTAATAGTAGTGCACCGCCCGCTGCGATATGATATCCAATATAATGGATCTTTAGCTGCATCCTGACAATCAGATCTTAAACTACATTTATTTTCAAGAGAACACCATCCACAGTAAGGGTCTTTGGCTCCGAGACAGGTAAAACATGATTTATATACGCTACACTCTTGAACTTTCACTTTTGACACTTTGCGTTTAGTCATTACATATAAATGCATTAATTGAGTATCGAAAAATAAGTCTTTGTTCACAGGGGAGCCATCGTCGACGACTATGTCTCCGTACTCGAACGCTGAAGTTGCGCTCTCCACAACGATCTTTTTGAGATGTCCCTTGGAGGTGCCAGCGAATACTACAGTGTAATCTCCAGTGGATGTCGCCGCTACAGCTGTTAACCTGGTAGTGAACACTGCTACCGGCACGGCCTCTACAGGTTGTTCCCCGCCCAAAGGTGTATTCACGTCCAAGCCGCAGAAATCCTCGCTAATCGATTGCAGTTTCGTGCCAACACAAGCGTGAGACGGCGAGATGAAATCTAACCCGCGAGATCCGTTTCCACTGAAACAAGTCTTTATGTTCTGCATGAACTTCCTTCTTATGGCTTTAAGTGAATAAACACAGAGGGCCGACAGGTTTGAAGGAATGTTGGTATTTATAGCCTCGCTCTGACTAAAAGCCGCGAACAAAACATCATCTTGGGCGGTGATTCCTAACTCTTCAGCCAACACGGATCCCGGTTTTCCTACGAACGCTGCTTGCACGAGATTATAGCCGTAATTGCCTCCACCTTCACCCGTACAGGACATCGGGATTTCTGTGTAAGAGTAGTAGTTCTCATCGTCATGACATACACGTACTAGCTTGCTATAATAGGTGTCAGAGCCCACTCCGCGCAATTGAGTTGTCAAAAAGTAGCTGAATCCTTCCGAGCTGAAGCCGTAGACATAATTAATCGGATACCGCTCTCGAGACAGTGAATTGACAAACATTCGAGTTCCTGTAGTAACCGCCGTCCTGGCAATCATGAATAAGCGGTCATCGTCTAGTGAACGACTGCTGACTGCTGGCACTTCGGAGCGGTATGGCGAGTTGCCGGTGAAGGTGACTCCGACGTACATGACCTGAGACATGGGCGGATTAGGAGGCCCCGGCGCGATGAACGCAACCGTTGAGCAGGTCGCATTGTTGGCGACCACCGGCTCTCGCACCTCACGAACATCCTTCGAAATGTTATGTAGATTGCGGACCGAACATATCCCCTGCAGAACCGAGCCACACGTGATGAGGCGGCTGGTCGCGTAGTCGATGACGAGCGCCTTATTTACGTTGTCAGTTGGCTTCTTGACGTTGTTGGGCGGGCAGTCAAAAGTGCAGGCTGCAGAATCGTTGACGGGCCCAGTGACGATCGTCTGCGCGACGTCGAGGTCCGGGGACAGCTGGTAGATGCGGTTGACGGCGCCGACATAGACGCGGCCCGTGTTGCGGTCCACCACGAGGTGGTTGAAGAGCGAGGCGGGCGCGGAGAGCGGGTCGGCCAGCGAGCGCACGACGTCCGGCTCGGCCGCGGCGCACGCGGCCAGCGCCAGCAGCGCGCGCCACATGCCGCCGCACTACCGCACGCCGCCCGCGCATCTGCAACCAGCGCTGTGTCACACACGGCCCAGCATCGCATCGCATCGCATCGCATCGCCACCCATCGCACAGCGCCGCTCCACCGCCTCGGCGCACTCCACGACCCCAGCAGTGTTGCCAACCCGAACGACGCTCATTAACCATATGGACGATTCAGATATAAGAACGATAGTGAATGCCCAAAACAACGAAAATCTTCTAGTTAGTTCAAGTGTGCAAAAGTTACTTTTTACTGTCTAAGCTTTCTCCAAATATAAAACCCATAAACCCTGATTCTGAGAAAGGATCTCTCACATTCCATCCTAGAGGTAAGCAAGTTGGTTGTATTGAATGAGTAGAATGTTAGCTGTTGGCAACACTGGCGCCGTAGCCCGTGTGTGGTAGTGTTTCGCGCGTATAGTTCGTGCGCCCGAGTGGTCGCGGCGGGAGAGGTCGTGTGCGATCGGAGCGAGCGCGGGCTGAAGTGAGCGCCGTGACCGCCCTCCCCTTTCCGACCCATTTATACGTACATTTAACAACCACTAAATAAGTATCGTCAGTAGAAAAGAATTAAAAAAATGAAATTAAAAATAATTTTAAAATTTTGATCATAATAATGTAGTGTGTTCCTTTCCACTGACGAATTACACAAAAAAAATTAAAAACTACTGTAACAACCGAAGTGAATGATTTATCAAACATAATGATGTAGTTATTTTAACAGAAATTCTTTTCGTATCCGCGACGTTGAGGTCAACTTGACATCAGCTGTTTTGTGCAAGCGTATCTCTTAATAAATTGTTGGCAATGATGTATAGTGTTAAATAAATGGGTAAATGCCTGGGGTGGACGGTCACGACGCGGTCAGTGATCTGAATAAGTCACACGCCGACGAAAGCCTCAGCATCGTACAGGGTAGGGTATAAACAAAAGTATAAAGTTGGCATGCTGTTCGTTACGAGGGAGCGAACGTGGTAGCGTAACAGTAATAAAACAAACTGGATGAACTGAACACATCGAGACACCGAATAATACTTACAGGATAGGCATGGCGATGAGTTTTGAACTTGATCTCGGTATTACGTTGTGATCATAAGAGAACGTACAGGCGCGATATCATAGCGCGGGCATCGGCTAGTGGTGGGACCTGCAACAACATATATTTTAGGTGGTTTGAAGGCCGCTCGGGCAAGCGCCTGCATCGATCCAGCCAGCGAGCGAGCGCGCCCGCCGGCCGCGCTGTGCGGTATCCATGCCTATCTACTATCTCACTGTCTAACTAACCAAAGTTACCAAGTATCCACGCCGCAAGCGAACATTCAGTTAGGACGAGCTCAGAAAACTGCATTCCCTGCCAACCACCACCCACTCAACTAATGCAACCTACGCAAAGCTAATCCTCACACATTCAAAGTTCTCATTATGAAACTAACGCCCTAGACTCGATCAATCTTTATCACTATCTCTATTATTCCCTTCACGAGGAACGGAATTCCAAGTCAGCCATTATCGCGCACGCGAGTCGATAAAAGGAAGGTCCATTAACGCCACGCATTACACATTTCTAGTATTAAACGTTGGATAGCACTACTTATAACTAGACGTACCTTTCGATTGATTATCTTGAAGAAATAGCAACAATCCTATAGAATCCAGTACAAGATGTAACTTGAGCGTGTATCACTATTGCACCACTATTCACTTTTAATTCCGTATTTGTTATTACACTGTTATTATTTTTTGTTTTAATACACTTATCACCACAAACGAAAGCCTTTTTCACCACTTGAATCTAAATCCAGCCGAATTGTAGACCATTTCTACAGGAAGTCCACGACAAGGGCGTCAGTCTTGGTACATCGCCGTGAAATGATTTTGGTTTCCCTTTTCGAACGAGTCTAGGCGTGACTGTGCCGAGAATAGCCGAAGGTAGCCGAATGCAGCGATTTAGTTTTGAAAGATGCCACAATTGGCAGCACTGAGTTTAGTTGCGTTCAGATTTAAAGTTGTCTATGGGTAGAAATAACGTTATTTTCGTTATTGAATTACAAAACATGATATTGTTTTAATATTGTCTAGTACGCCTCACGAGTTATATTTAATTGATGGTACCCTTTCAAAAAGTTCATTGTTTTATATAGGTTAGTCTCAGCAAAAAATCTTTTACTCAATACAAACAACTAAAATTACTTAAAATTTTATTTGTGCAAAATCGGTAGGTGTCTTCCATGGTAAAAATTGGAAAAACGCAGGTGAACTAAATATAGCAATTTGCATCTAGTGCCTGCAATACAAGATTAACTTAGTGCAGGGCTGAGCAAATTTGTGTGTCGTGATGTGGTTATTATTATTATTATTATGAAAATAGTATAAAATGTAGATACAACAACAATACAAAATATAATTTTTGGGTTTGCCTTACCTTCACTAACCACGTTGATATCCATTTATTTATCTTTCATGAATTTGAAATGAATCTTATTCGTTATATTTAAGTTTCTTTAAAACATTTATAAACATTAAGCAGGATAAAACATAATATACTATATATGAATGGGGTTTTATTATTATATTGACTTTTACTGATAGAAAAATAGATTTATGTTCTGCGTGTTATGCTAGCAAAATATCAAAATCTTTACTGTTTGCTGGTTTATCAAAGTATAACGATCAATAAAAAACAAAAACGACTAATTTAGCATACAAACGTGGTTAACTTAGCTATGGAAGAGGGCAAACAATAATTTGAGAAAAAAAAATCCTTATTTGTGGAGTGACACATGACATCGGTACAGGTGACAGAACACCAAAAGAAATATTTATAAATTCTACCAATTTTAAACATATTTAGCCAATGAAAATGGCGTTTTCAATGTTTAAATTATCTTCAGCACTAGTTAAATCACCTAGAAATGTGCGTTGCGTAGTAAATGTTGTTAACAACAGGAATATAAGCACGAGCAGCGTTTTAGCGGTAAGTTGCATAATCGGTCAAGTTTATTTTCAGAAGATATTGAATGAAAATTGAGCTTTCCTTAGCTTTACGTCGGGGCTTATTCGATTTATAGAATAGTTTATTAGGCGGTACCAGTTTTAATAGCAAGAACTTCTTCAGATGCTTGAAATTTAACTTAGAACTTAGGTAACTTATGTATTATCTTTTTGATCAATAGAAACTTATAAAAAGAACTTGAAAAGTATTGTTACGTGGTTGTACAATATGTAAAACATATTAATTTTTCAAAGATTTTCATCGGAATAAACAAATTCATTTCAAATTGATTCTCCTTCATATATTCACTTTGGAAACTTAAAGAGTTCAAAACCAACATAATTGCAAGATATCAATACAGTGGAGCCCCGGTAATCCGACAAACATTTGGCAGGGCAGTGTCAGACTATCAAATTTTTCGGATTATAGAGTACTGCCTAAGACCCTTATAGTCTGGAATGTGTTACAAAAGACTACCTTGTAATCTGATAGATTACAGATAGTGGTGGTGTGTACAAGTAATAACTTGTTCAATCATGCATCAGAGAAAATTGACAAAGAAAGATCAATAATGGACCATGTAGGATTACTTGGTGTCAGATAAGACAGGGGCTGGAATCCCGGTACTCCAGCCTGTGTATAGATAAAAATATGTGCCATAAAAATACTTTGCAAATATCTGTCTGACCTGGGTTTCAATCCAAAGATGCTCAGATTTTAAGTCAGATCAATTTCATGCCTAGTTTTACATGCTTTTCATGCCAATATTACATAACTTGAAAATACTTATAATTATAACACTTATATTTATATTATTATAATTCTAATGCTTTTAGTAATAATAATAATACAAAAATAATAATTTTATTTGCCAAAATGTAGTTTACAATGTTGTTACAAGTTAAGGAAGACCCGTACATTTACCTCTGAAAAGGTGTGCAAATATTTGCTTAAAATAAAAAGTCATATTTTAATTGCAATTACAAAGTAGAATGTCAAAATCAGAATTTACAATAGGTAGTTACAAATTAATTAAATAGCGATACCAAAGATTTTTTTTTGTCAAAATGTTTAAAGTCCCGATTAAACATCCTGAAAATGATCTGTTCTGATCTGGAAATCATTGACTGCATAGTAAGTAGGGCTAGTTTAGGTGAAAGGGTGCCAATGTGACAGCATTGTTTGTAGCATATCATGCTTGTTACTAATGATTTTTTTTCACAATCACAAAAGTGATTTAGCTCAATTGACTAGTACTTTCATAATATCCGCACTGTGGTACAATACATAACATTTGGCTCCTACTAACTAAATAAGTGGGCTATGTCACCATTTGGTAATAACCTTCATGGTACTTATGTCAATTTTATATGGAAAGCACTTCTGTTAATTTTTTTTGAAAGAAGAAAATTTCACTAAGAATTTTAATAGAAATTTGTTTGTGTCGTGAACTTGGTTAGATGTTTTACATGAATACTTAGAATATAGCAGGTAACGTTTTCCTTCATTCTCAAATTTAAAATTTCTTAAATAAATATCTTTAAAATTATAATATTTCGATTTCTATGTTTTATGGCAGATTTTGTTATTAATGTGTGATGGCACCTGGATTTTCCTTTTTCGTCAATATATTATTTGATTGTTTGTCGTATTGCACTGTTCAGGTATGGAACCCATATAATATAGTTCACACAGTTTGGCTGCCACACAAGAGGCCCTAGGTTCAAATCCCAACAGGGGCGGAATTTTATGATATTTGCAGGATGCATTGTTTTTCTTACCGGTCTTGGTTATTATGTTCTTATCTATGTAGTTAATACCACATCATAGCTTAGTATCTGTGACACCAAATTATATCTTACTGCAGGCCTGAGTCAATGTATGTGTCGTGATGTGGTTTAGCATTAGTTATCTTTTAAGTTAAATTACCTTACTTGTAAGGATAAAATTGAGCATTTTATCTGAAAAATGTATACTCTAAATATAGTAAGTATTAAAATCATTTTAGTGTGTGTGTGTTTTTCATCATAGTAGTTTAAATAGGTGTGTATGGTGTTTCGAATAATTCATTTACTTTTTGTTTCATAAAAACTCAGATTTTTAAACATTAAAAATTCATATTTATTCCAATCATTAAACAATACAATACCCATGCTTATCAAAATATTGGTACCCGACTTTACTAATAAAACATCCAAAGTACATCAATTATTTGTATTAAAAATGTCCCCACAATAATTTAATTTGAATAATATAAGATTGGTATTACCTAATAAATTATGATCCATAAGCATTAATAAGTTTTGATTTTTTTATATCATGATAGTTTTGTTGTACTATAAAATTTTGTTGCTTTTTTGTGTCATTCTTAATCACTCTCTAAAGTTTAAGATTATAAGAATAAATCTTTTTTTATAAGAACATAATAGTTGGGTATATAAATTGGAAACAATATTTAATAGGTAAACAAAACAGCAAATGAAATAACCAAAAAAAAAACTAACTTATGATGTAAATTTCATTCCTACTTAAATATAGTTAAACAGAACTCTTATCAGCCATACCTACTCGTTACACTGCGTTGAATTAAAACTCGTTTGGCTTCGGCAGAATACGGTCGCGTTTTGCTTCAATAAAAAAAAAACAGAAAGGAAACTCGTTTGAATTCGCGTTCTAAAGTTCCAAATAGAAACTGAGACTGCGTTCACGTATCGAGAGTGTACCGTAATTAGAAACTCATTCGGCGGTCCAACGTTGCTTTTGCCAGCCTTGTTTAAAAAGTTTGCATTCCATTTTTAAATTTTGAAAGTGTCATTTGCACTGTTGTTCTGATAGGGTGCTGACTAACCGGTTTTCTGGCAAATGGAAATTGTAGGAAATAACAGTACTAGTGATAAATTAATAGAAAACAAAGCAAATATGTCTTGCCCGGTGTGTGCTCATCAAGGATCGAAGCCCGTGAAGATGGTGAGTTGATAGGATTTTATGTCGTAAAATGTTTTAAAAATATATTTCCAGTGAAAAATAACCTATTGACGTGGATAATTTACCGCATTCTATGCGGAGTTATTGTTAAAACAAAATATTCACTTTTTTTTGCGTCAGTTGAAAAAAAACTTAATTTTTTATGGATTTATAGGTTATTCTATAACTGTTAGTGATATTAGAACAATAATGTTTGAATTGTAAAATCATATGCAAAAACAATTTGCTTTTATGCTATCTACGTTCTAAATTAATATGTTTGATAGTTTTATAGAACTCGTTATTTATATCATATGAAATTCTATATAAAGACATTATTGATTATTGACTCAATAATAATAATATCAAGGCCAACTTCTCTGCAGCTGGCAATAATTGTTTGTTGGATATTATGTATTCAAAACTGAATAAATAATACATAATTATGTTGCCAAGAGAGTTCAAATCAGTTCAGAATTAAACTACAGAAAAACAAACCTAAATATTTAAATTATTCCTGTTGAGTGTACAAGATCGATTGAAATTCTTGTTCGCCGGGTTGGGAACGCTTGCGTGATGTTCTTTGTGTTGCAGCTTATTTATTTACACGTGTTCTGATGCTTATAAATGCTTATTCTATAGATATAGAGATATGTCTTTGATAATTATTTTTTATTGAGTTCATTAAGTCAATATGTAATTGATTTGACAGTGTAAATTAAAAAAAAAACTCAGTAAATTGTTACTCCAAACGAAAATAGTTAACTGAATCTCGTGAGATGTTTTGGCTAAAAATTTCTGAGTTTGTTGGCTAAAACTTTCTGAGTTGGCTAAAACTATGTGTTTTTTTTTTCAGAGGAAAGAACGCGACACCATGGGCGAGCTGGAAGTGCCGGACGACAAGTTGTACGGATGCCAGACTGTACGCTCGATCATGAACTTCCCCATCGGTGGGATCGAGGAGCGCATGCCTGTGAGTAAATTATAATAAAATCGTAAACCAAAAAATACCTAATCGTATTTTTTTGTAGATCAAAATTTTGGTTTTTGTTTGCGAACAAACATATTGGGAAATTAAATGCGCATATATATAAGTATGTTTAAATTTTTGCAAAATACATAAATCATTTTTTGATCACTTGATTGATACATAAATTTAAAAAAAAGTCGATTCACATCTCACTGATTAATTTTTTAAAATAGAATACATAGCAAATAAACTTAATTTTAATGTTAAGATAGCGAAAATGATTAACATGAGACCGATAAACAAAAAAACAAATATTACAGAAATTATGTGTTTATGTTGTATAAGATAAGATAACTTTAAACGTACGGCTATTTTATTTTTTTTTAATTCTTTTTTTAATCACTTGTACGAAATTAACGTGAAGTCTAGGAGTTTAATAATAAACTACGACAAAAACATAGACCATTAATCCAAATCCTAACCTAATCGAGTCCATAATTTTACTACGAATTGTAACTATAATACAAATAACGTCTTCAAAATTTGATTTAAATTTATTCATTTTTAGGGTTCCGTACCTAAAGGGTATGAAACGGGACTCTATTACTAAGCTCCTCTATCCGCCTGTCTTATCAGTGGGCAGTATCTCATGAAATTTTCACAGATTTATTTCTTTTGTAGTGTAAATAGCCTGCTACTACTCTAGTGGTTCTGAGTTCGTGTTATTTGTAAGACGTATTGTTTCGCTTACCAGTCTTGAATATTGGATTCTATGGGTTAATTTCCTATGTATATATCTATTTAGTTTATATCATATCGTTGCTAAGCACCTGCGACACAAGTTCTTACGATACTTACTGCGGGGCTGAGTCAATGTGGTTTCGTATTATTTTACGAAACTGTCAAAAATATATAATGTTTAACCTTATATGGACTGTACGGAACCCGAATGTTCGAGTCCGATTCACACAAGACCGGTTTTTTATTTAGGACATTTTATTTTACCCATAGAGATCACTTTAATACTTTTTTAAGGCAACTGGTTAGACATACCCATAGATGGAGGTATTCTGAACCTGCTTGTAGTTTTCCAGCTCAATTTTGGTCGCCTGCACGGATAGATTGTGTTGCGACATAAATTAACAAGTAGACGACAAAACAATGCTTGCGTAACTAATGTACAATTCCGATTCAGTTGCAGCACTAGCTGAATGACAGACAAGGTCAACTTTCCAATTAAACGAGGTGGGGTATAGCGAGTACAGCGACTTTTCTCGCTGAATTTGTAACTGTAAAACAAACGTCATAATGATCGGTCGGAATCTAATCAAATTCAATTTCGAGAAACGCGGTGATGTTAGAAATTTCGAAAAATCTAGTAAATTTAATGCAAATTAACTGTGACTCGACAAATCTAGTAATTTTGAAGCAAATTAACTGTGACAGACGGACATACATACATACGACTAATCCTTTATGGCCTAAGGTGGCTAATATTTTTGGCAATGTCATTCTCATGAACACGATGCTATCGTTAATCTGGCATCGATTCTTGCATTCAAACTTTACAATTCTAAGTTAAAATTAAAAAGCTTAACGTGTTATCAATTTTTGATTCTAACTACGAAAGTAGGTATCCTACAAAACATGAATACCTGTCAGAATAGCTTTCCAGTTGCAATGTCTCTTATGATGTCTTGATATATTTCCATGTAAATTTGTTTGGGTTGAATTGAACTATAATATGATAATAATTTATAATGAACATAATAATTACACGGTAGTCAGGATTTAATTAAAATAAATAGATTTTCAACGGATATTTTCAAAGCAAAAAAGGTTATTCAATCAAAATGTAGCTAGAATTGTTGAAATTTTTTAATTTGTAGTAGAAAATATTGTAATTGAAAGAAAGCAACTACGGAGGTTTCCTGCCGGGTTCTTCCCCGTAGAAATAGCATTTCGAACCGGTGGTAGAAAAAAAATTACTATTTGAAAGTGCTTATTTTAAGTCTATTCGAATAAAAAACATTTTGACTTTGAAAAATTAACTCTATAGTAAAATTAGCCAATTACAATTGTTGCAATGACGTCATAATGTAACAATAACTTAATCGCTCAATTTCGGCCGGTTATTTTTGATGTTGACAAACGTCAACATAGCAGCTTTGTATAAATTGTAGTAATGTAATGCGTACTGCAAGGGTGTGGAATTCTTTGCCTGCCGATGTGTTCCCTGACCAATATAACTTGGGCCTCTTTAAGGCAAGAGTGAATAGGTTTCTCCTAGGCAGGCATGATCCACCTTAGACCTCATCGCCGCTTAACATCAGGAGGGTTTGGGGTCAAATGCCTGCCTGGTCATGAATTTAAAAAGAAAATCAGCTATTTACTTGTTTATACCCCCTTCGAGTCCCCAGTGGACTTGGGGTCAAACTTGGACATCATTTTAACATTAACTTTAGCAATAACGATAGCAGTAGTTTCCTTGCAACTCACAATATGTATAAATATGTTTTTTGTTATAGTTGTCGTTCACATGATGTAATATTGGCTGACCCTATGTTTGTTTGGATGTGATAAGGCAGATAATTAAACAACATTAATGAACAACTGAGAAATGTTATGTATATATTGTATATGTACCTATATAAATCTTATCTCATTATGTAAAGTTTTGTATATATGTACCAAAGTCGCGGTCGTATCGTCATGCGGTTTTATGAAATGAAATCCAAAGTCAGAGTCAGATTTTTTTTCGAATAAGGACTTTTAAATCGTCATATTTTTGAACTACCACCGGTTCGGAATGCTATTTCTACGGGGAAGAATCCGACAAATTCAAAATACAATATTTATCTATTACAATTTCTGAAACAAAATAATTCTACAATAACAGTAAAAAAAATACATGTCATCGGTCACGACAAATCGGTTACTACGACTCAATAGCGAGGTCCCGACCCGGCCTAATCCCATGTTAACCCGTAAACATTCCTCCGATAACGACCATCGAATAAAGCGACTATGCTTATAGAGCCCTTCAATGTCGTTATACCCGGTTTAACCGTATGAGTATTTTTTTCTTGCCGTCCCACAAGTAAAGGGAAAAAAATTTGAACATACAAAAAAATATAACAGGACAAAAAAAATATGAAATATATCGGGACAGTTCACACAAATTGTCTTTGTCCCAAACTAAGTAACAGCTTTGTACTATACCTATAAATATATAAATATACCTACAAATTTTGATAAATACATACTTAGACAGAAAAAAACCATGTCTTCTACCATGTCTTATTCGTGTCGATCACCTGCCCGAGTCGGGACCCGAACCCGAGAATTCACGCGTCACAGGGAACGGTTTAAGGGGCTGCGCCACGGGGGCCCGTTATATGAATTAAAAAGTCACGTTTTACTGTTTCAGTATCCAGTAATAGTCGCTATGGGGATTTTGAAGAAGGCAGCAGCTAAAGTTAACGTCGAATTCGGATTGGAGAAAAAAATCGGTAACTATACACATTATTGTTTCTCATTACCTCCTATCTCTTCTGATTAAGTTCATTGCGGGTCCCAAGACAGCCGATACGGTGCCCGGGCACAGCCTGTGCGTCATTACACACACACACACGTCATTGCACAGCTGCATTATTAGTTGATTATTCGATCAAAGGACGCCACTGTTGATCCTGATAAACAGGAGTTGCAGTGGTGGGATAGAGTGGCGGGTGTGCCCCGAAAAATATAAACATTACATAATAGTACAAATCTGATGACGACCCCGGCAGCGCAGTAGTGTAAACTGCTGACTTATATGCTAGAGGTTCCGGGTTCGAATCCCGGCGCGGCCGTAACTTTGTGTTATTTTCAAGTCGCATTGTTTAGCTAACCGGTTTTCAATGTTGTGTTCTTATCTATGTATTATATACCATATCGTTGCTTAGCAACTGTGATACAGGATTATATCTTAGTGCAGGGCCGAGTCAATGTGTGTGTCGTGATTTGATTATTACTATTACATTATTAAAATCATCATGGAAATATTATTATCTCTATTATTCTATTAATGTACCATAATTATCTTTTGTATCATTGTAGTCATAATTTTTTTCCACATATCAGATATATTACTTATAGATGGTACATATACAAAATTATTTCTTTTTATTTACTAGGAATATTTATTTTCAATTTATTTATGTATGTCTATGTTTCCAGCGCAAACTATTTCCAATTATTTACTCATTTCGAGAACAAATTATTGCAAACATTTTTTCCTCCTTGTGTTAATATAATATAAAAATATATACTAATTATGTATTGTTATGTTTCCAGCGGAGGCCATAATGCAGGCATGTGACGACGTGATCTCCGGTAAGCTGTACAACGAGGGTCACTTCCCCCTAATCATCTGGCAGACTGGATCCGGAACCCAGTCCAACATGAACACGAATGAGGTACAAAAATATAAAACGTTAAAGCTCTTTTGTCTGTCCGTATGTTACTAAATAACAACAGACACCGTCGATTCGTACAAAAAGTACAATAATTATAAAAATAATAATCACATCACGACACACATTGACTCAGCCCCACAGTAAGATTAAAGAATCTTGTGTCGCAGGTGCTAAGCAACGATACGGTATAAACTAAATTATAAGAATACTACATCCAAGATCGGTAACCGAAACTATGCCTTTTGGAAATTACATAATATTTAGCTCCCGCCGGGATTCGAACTCGGAACCTGTAGCGTAGCAGTCGGCTTATTATACCACTACGTCACCGAGATTGTCAATAACTGATAAATGCAGTGACAAACGGAAACATTGCACCAAATAAAGATATTACAATAACCACAACTGTCATCAGTAAGCGTCCTTTGATCGAATAATCAACTAATAATGCAGCTGTGCAATGACGTGTGTGTGTGTGTAATGACGCACAGGCTGTGCCCGGGCACCGTATCGGCTGTCGCGGGACCCGCAATGAACTTAATCAGAAGAGATAGGAGGTAACAAGAAACAATAATGTGTATAGTTACCGATTTTTTTCTCCAATCCGAATTCGACGTTAACTTTAGCTGCTGCCTTCTTCAAAATCCCCATAGCGACTGTTACTGGATACTGAAACAGTAAAACGTGACTTTTTAATTCATATAACGGGCCCCCGTGGCGCAGCGGCTTAAACCGTTCCCTGTGACGCGTGAATTCTCGGGTTCGACACGAATAAAACATGGTAGAAGACATGGTTTTTTTTCTGTCTAAGTATGTATTTATCAAAATTTGTAGTTATATATATTTATAGGTATAGTACAAAGCTGTTGACAAACGGAAACATTGCACCAAATAAAGATATTACAATAACCACAACTGATATAATATCAAATATGTGGTTAAAATTATATCCGTTTAGTCAACATCCAGGTAACAAGCAAACGATTCGCCTGAAGGAAACTGATCACATTGACAAGGCACTAAAACAATGTCCTTTAAATTAAGCATTTTCATCAAAATATTCTCTATAATACCAACTTGGTGACGAAAATTTGCTAATTTGAGATAATGCGACGCTGTCTGTATTCAAATAATAAGCAGGAAACTTACTTTATACCTAAATAACGTAAAAAAATATATTTTGGAAATTTCTCACCAACAGATGTAAAGAATTAAAGATAGACTATTCGATTTAAAAAAAACGTCGAATGGTTTGCCACTTTAAAATTTGTAAATTATTTATCTATATTTCTCTTTGGGCCAGTGGTGTGACAGCTGACTTCTACGCAAGAGGTCCCGGGTTCGAATCCGGGTGGGGGCGGAACTTTGTGATATTTGCAAGACGCATTGTTTCGCTTACTGATCTCTCTATCTTGTAGTTTATCATTGTTTAGCACCTGCAACACATGATTATTCAATCTTACTGCAGTCAATGTGTGTGTCGTGATGTGGATAATATTACTAATATATATTTATTTATTAAAAAGGTACAGATAACAACCATGAAAAAATAGTATAATAAATTTAAAATTGCAAGACTAGATTGAAACCCAGAAAACTATACACAATCAAACAATAATGAAGAGGCTAATTTAAAAACATTGTTAAGACAAATTTCAAATTGAGGCAAAAAGATTAAAATAAAATAAGAGAGATATGATTTTGAAAATTTATGCAAGGTGGGGGGGGGGGGGGGGGGGGGGTTAAACTAAATTTGTATATCATCTGTATATGATCTGTAATCAAATGTGTATTGTAATATGTATTGCGTTTCCTTTTGTATGTTATCGTTTATAATTATTTTCTTTATTAACCTTTGCCCTATTCTAGCGATAAATCAATCCTTCCATAATCTTTTACTAACTATGACCAGATTAGTAAACGTAGAGTATACCATCTTCCAAGACCCCAAGTCAATACAAAATTTGCTTTGCGGATTGGACCATATATAAAATGATACATTTACAACAGAGTAGCTAAATACCGCAATATAAAAAATTAACCCCTTCATGAAGTAAAACCATTATTCACAAATGCCTAGTTACCTTAACCTATATGGAAACCGAGAATCTGTTAACTATCTGCTCATAGAACTAAGTACAGTACCTAATTATAATCGACCTGATGAATTTTATTTTGATTTATGTTTTTGCCTGAAGCATGGGATTAATTACATTTTTTATTATTATTAATTCTTTGCAAAACTACTATCATGTTTAAATAATTAATGTTTGCCGAAAGGAATGTTTGAATAATATTGTTAAACCTGGTAACAGGTTCCCTCGATACAGGCTTGCCTAGTGAGGGGACCAAAAGACATACTGCTGTTAATGTAACGTGTGTGGTGTAAATAAATATTTTTTTATTTTTTTTTCCAGGTCATATCGAACCGTGCTATCCAAATTCTTGGTGGTGTTTTGGGCTCAAAATCTCCCGTTCATCCCAATGACCACGTGAACAAGTCTCAGAGTTCGAACGACACCTATCCGACGGCCATGCACATCGCAGTCGCGATGGAATTGAGAGACAGGTTGATGCCTGGCCTGGTGGCTCTGAGGGATACCTTGGATGCCAAGGCCAAGAGCTTCGATAAGATCATCAAGATCGGCAGGTGGGTCAATTTTTTTATTGAAATGTTGTTTTGAATAGTAAAATGTGGATTTTGTTTTCGGAATATTTTAGTATACTTATATCCAAGTCAACAAGCATCCTACAAGACTTTTTATTCTAAGGGTTCCGTATCCAAAGGGTAAAAAACGGGAGCCTATAACTAAGCCTCTGCTGTCCGTCCGTCTGTCAGCGGGCTGTATCTCATGAACCATGAAAGCTAGCCGCTTGAAATTATCAGAGAAAGTCTATTTCTATTGCTCAGCCCTGTAGTAAGTATCGTAAGAACTCGTGTCGCAGGTGCTAAGAAACGACATGGTATATACTATGTAGATAAGAATACTATATCCAAGACCGGTAAGCGAAACAATGCGTCTTGCAAATAACACATAGTTCTGCCCCCACCGGAATTCAAACCCGGAACCTCTAGCGTAGCAGTCGGCTGTTTACACCTCTGCGCCACAGAGGTCATCAAACTTCTCTCATACCTTTTTATAAAAATCAATGTACCTAATTAAAATCTAATGTTTTGACTTTAAATTGTGTGTGCTCGTTACAAGTGACATATAACTAATCTATCTGTATATAAACAGGTTAGGTTAGGTTAGTCTCTGACCCTCATTATGTTCCAGGACTCACCTGATGGACGCTGTACCACTAACCCTGGGCCAGGAGTTCAGTGCATACGCCACACAGCTGACATACGGCATGGAGCGAGTCTGTACCACACTGCCAAGGCTCCACTACTTGGCATTGGGAGGGACAGCTGTTGGAACCGGTCTGAACACCAGGATCGGATTCGCCGAGAAATGCGCCAAGGAGATTGCCAATCTTACTGGTGCGTGGATTTTCTATGATTCAGCTATGTTTAGATTTAGTTGGATACAGTTGATTTCGATTTTAATTCCTGAGCAACATATTTTTCGGGATAAAAAGTTTTATGTATGTAAGTTATGGTGATAATTTTTTTACCAAATTTCATCCAAAACCTTTCATTTCCCGCATATAATATACACTATATATAATAATAAATAGTATAGTATGAAATGTTTTATTTTATTTATTTATTGAGGAAAACAAACAGTTACAATAGAAAAAAAAATCACATTATTTAATAATAAATAAAACATGAACCAAAAAATTTCCACCGTTTAATTATACATATGAAGCGGAAATTAGCAAAAAATTTGTGTTATTAATTTAAGTAGAGCACTCTAAGTAAGTGGGCAAATTACATTTTTTATCTAAATAAAATTAAAAAATGTATGTATGTGTATGTATGTTTGTATAAACATGCAAATGTGAATATTTATAACATTAGTAAAAAAAAACTAGACCCTCGTCAGTTTTTTTATTTTATTAGAACGAAAAAAAAACAAACGATGAATAATCCAAATCAGTCTAGCCGCTAGTCATTTTCGATTAGTGAGAACTCAACAGAAATATTACATTATCCCTTGTATACGACAATAATTTTCTCTCCAACATTTAATATTCTAAAACTTATTAAAATTCAGACTGTATGTAGATATGTAGACTGCAATAATAAAAACGATTGCACGAAGTTTTCTCATTCGGAATTGTTTCACTCTGTCGATGATTTTTTTACCGATAAAGATATAATAATTTTTTTCATGACAAATTTTTCTTTTTAAATGTATTAAATTGTACTTTTATTGATTTATTTAGTGACATTTGTAATACTTATCAGTAATTCTCTTTTGTATTTTATTCAATTTTCTAGACACTTTATTTTTATTTTTTCCTTAAATTATCTTACTATCTGTAAGACTGTTAATTAATTTAAATTTGCTCACAGACATTCGGTAAATATGTCGTTACCAATCTCTTTGTCACAACTACCATTGCAACAAGTACATATTTTGCAAGTTAGAATATTATTATTGTAAATGACCTACGTAACTTGAGCAACTTTTTTAATTTAAGGGAATTTAGACTACAAATATGTTCATAAAATGATTTTTCTCCTCAGGTATACCGTTCGAGACGGCCCCGAATAAGTTCGAAGCTCTCGCCGCTCACGATGCCATGGTTGAGGTCCATGGTGCGTTGAACACCATCGCGTGCTCCCTCATGAAGATAGCCAACGACATCAGACTGTTGGCATCCGGGCCCAGGTGTGGCTTGGCTGAGATCATGCTGCCGGAGAATGAACCTGGATCCTCTATTATGCCTGGTAAATATGTAACATGTTTTAATAATTGTAATGGAAAATGATTGTATTTTGAATATTGAAAAAGCAACTACGGAGGTTTCTTTATAGAAATAGCAAAAAGTTGTTAGTAAAAATATCGAATTTCAAATGCCTATTTTTAGTACAGATAAACTATTTAAATAATATCACGATTTTATAAAATATTAAAAAATGCATTACGAGACTTGTTATTAGTTATATTTTATTTGAAAAACAAATCGCAAAGGACGAATGTAACGTTTGTACCTTTCCTATATTTTCAATATAAGTAACTGAATATTTCAAAGCTAAAATTTTTAAAGTATATCAGTATTATTTTAGTTTATACCATACCGTTGCTTAGTTTCTGTGACACAAGTTCTTATTATACTTACTGCAGGGCTGAGCCGATGTGTGTGTCTTTATGTGGTTTATTATTATATAATAATTAATGTATTTTTATCAGTCAATTGTTTTAAATACAAAAATGTAACAATATATATATACTTGCAGGCAAAGTGAATCCAACGCAATGTGAGTCGCTGACGATGGTGGCGGCTCAGGTGATGGGCAACCACGTGGCGTGTACCGTCGGAGCCAGCAACGGACACTTTGAACTTAACGTTTTCAAACCAATGATCGTGGCCAACGTGCTGAGATCCATTAGGCTTATCGGTTAGTATTTATGGTTATATGTATATTGTACACTATGTATAGTGTGCGAAAACCGGATTGTCTCGAGAATATCGGAGTTTCAGTTTGAAAAATACGGAAAATGTGCTTGAAGTAATATTTTTAAGTCCGTAGCTTAGATCAGGTATTTACCATCGTGAACACATGACTATCAATGTTTTTTTTTTTTTGCTATAAGTTCACTTTTTTATTTTTTTTATTTTACAATCTGACGGTGTTTATAATCTGACTGTGGCGTATGTAAAGATATTGTGACTGTGACTGTGACTGATCTATCAATGCAAAGCCTACGCAACTGAACAAATTGAGTAGAATTTTAACACAGTTAGTCGTCGACAAAGGAATTATCAGGTTAGAACGAATTTTTGAAAATTCCAGTCCTAAGCTGATTTTATAGGAGACGAAGACTTGAGGCTAATTGTTTGACGTTTGTTACTACATACATACCTGCAACTATATAAGTACTGAGTGTTTTATTTAACTGTATCTTACTAGTGGTTCGATCCGAATAGTGTAAAATCCCAACCTCCTATAACTCGGAAACCCATTGACTGTTTTGGCTCATCTTCGAACTCGAAAATTATTTTTGCCACATTATTTTGCTTACCGAAATTCAGAACGATCCGATCAACGATACTCGAGTTATCGGTCTAACAAACATTCATACAAAATACATACATACAAACGCCGCATAGTTCCAGTAGACTGAGAACTTAATAAAATATCTCGTGTTTTCAGGTGACGGTTGCCAAGCATTCAACAAGAACTGCGCTGTGGGTATACAAGCTAACGAAGCTAACATCGCCAAGATCATGCGGGAATCACTCATGCTAGTCACGGCTCTCAACCCTCACATCGGATATGATAAGGTAATATTAAAACTAATTGACGACCTCGGTGGCGCAGTGGTGTAAACAGCCGACTGCTACGCTAGAGGTCCCGGGTTCGAATCCCGGCGGGGGCGGGACTTTGATGTTGTATTCTTATTTATTTAGTATATACCATATCGTTGCTTAGCACCTGTGACACAAGTTCTTACGATACTTAGTGCAGGGCTGAGTCAATGTGTGTGTCGTGATGTGGTTATTTATTTATTTTTTTATTTTAATTAGTGTCTCAACAATTACATATCGAAAACTCACGCCGTGATCCCTCGAGAGGGGTTGACAGAGGTGTTAAACACCGCAATTCGCATGTTGATGTTGAGTCCCAGTGTGACAGTTTGCGAATCTGTGGCACAATGAGGAATATGCCAGCGACAATGTATGGCAACCCGAGACTCGAGACCTCGACCATGCCGAAATGCTTACGGGAAAGATTTCGGCAAAGTACCTCCAGGTTTCGGGTTCGAATCCCAGCGGCGGGGGCGGAATTTGATTCGTTTTAACAAGGTTTAGTTTCGTGGGAACTTTCTTCTTTAAGAAGTATAATATACCATATCGTTGCTCGGTACACCTGCTCAATTAATGGAGGCAATCTATGTGTTCTTTCTGCGGACATGGTTTTCAGAAAATATCTGTTAATTAAGTAGATATTTAGTTTATTAAATAATACCGACCTGCCCCGGCTAACCTTCCTCTTGAATTACTCTATCTATTAAAAAAACCGCATCAAAATCCGTTGCTTAGTTTTAAAGATCTCAGCATGCATATGGACAGACAGCGGGAAGCGACTGTTTTTATGATGATTATTTTGTTTACAGGCTGCTTTGATCGCAAAGACTGCCCACAAAGAAGGGGGCACACTTAAAGACACGGCTGTCAAACTAGGCATCCTGACAGCAGAGCAATTCGATCAGTACGTGAAACCAGAAGAAATGCTTGGGCCCAAGTAAATTGTACATTAATCTAAGTATATTGTTTAACTCAAGGAACGCATCGTTTGTTACTTTTTGGTAACGAGGGGCGATGCTTGCGGACGCTGTATTATAATTTTATTATTAACTTTGTAATTATACTGTTGTAAATTATTTTTGGTGGTTTTTTTTTTCTGAATTTTATGTAAGTGATCTTATGATGAATGTAAAGTTTGTTTGTTAGTCGATCATGCATAAACGGCTGGAGGGATTGAGATGAAAATTAACAGATTTTTCACCTTGATTCACTGGGATAGGTACTTTTATAACGAAAAAACGAACCAAAGGTTTCTGAGGGATAAAAAAACGAAATGTACGCGAAGTATCAGGCAAGAGCTAATAGAGAATATTCACAATTGAAAAACTGAAATAAATTAATCATTTTAAACAATTATGTATATACTTCAGTAAGGTTGCCTGTATTTCGAGTTGGTGTGGTTCAAAACGTAGAGATAAGGTTTTGTTTAATACTAATAAAGTACTTATTACATACATACTAACTTTGGATTTCTCTATTGATTATATTATATTTTATATTGAAAACAAATACTGTTTTTGGCGTCAACTGAGAAAAACAGCCCAATCGTATATTGTGTCCCTTCGTTCTTCAGTAGAAGTACATTTGTATTAGTTCAGTTGTCGCCAGCAAATGGAACGAATGGAATTTTAGATTATTTATTCCCATTTGTATCCATTGACAATACTTTTTTGGCCTGGCCTAATTGATCAATCAAGAGGCTAAGTGCGGAATACGCCCCGCCAAACTAACGCTTTTGGCCAACATACTAAAGGTTTTCCTGACATTTCTTAAAGTTTCATAATTCTTTGTTTTGTCTAGAATCTTATTTTCACATAAAATGGATCTTTCAAGGATTTGAAGTAAGTTTCTTGGTTAATATGTAGGATTTATTTTAACTACAAACCTACAAGCCTATTTATTCGTTACATAAGAATGCTAAAGCCTTAAGGGAGTATATGTGAAGGTTTAGCGAAATTTACGTTTGAATAATAAATTGTTTTCACCTTCCCTTTGCCTACGGCACTAGTAACCTTGACTCAGATAAGCCTCTGAAACTGAATTAATTTTAGTATTCAGTGTTTCTATTTAAAACAAAACGACAGATATTTAATCCTTTTTATAATTAGGCATATAAGCAGTACATAACATTTATATCTTTAACTTACAAATACTTTTTGGTACATAAATTCTTTGGTTTTATATAAATCTATCATCATCTAATGTAACTGAAAGTACAGCTATAGAATATAACAAATATTGGAGCTAGTTATGACATCAGTGCATCTTAATAATTAAATATAACACAGGTGTTTTAAAAATAATGGACTAGAACTAGACTAGACAGAAATAAATGCAGAATTATATCAACATTTTGTTACTGAAGGCAAGGTTGATAATGTTTTCGACTTTACAAGAATACATCTTTAATGTTCTGGAATTGTTTCACAGCCAAGTCTACCGGTAGATCAAAGTTGTATGGAGTCAAACGATCCAAGCTTTGAAGAGCGTCTTGAAAGCCAGTATTAACAACATAGCTTGTAGAATTATAATAGCTATCAATTAAAGATCTAGTCTTTAGTATGATATTTAACCAAATTACAAGCTTATGAGCGTTTAGAGCTGCACAAACAAAAGCTTTAAAATGTGAATCGTAACTCCGCTTATATGGAGCATGAGAGGCTATAATACTTCCAATAGCACTTAACAAACTTTGCTTATTTGATATAGCTGTTCCTCCCACAATGTCTAAATTAAAACTCTGACTTAGTTTTCTAGCTGGTGTTGAGTTGAATCGGTCCCCTTCATTGAAATCATAATAACGAAGAATCAGTTCCCAGATATGTGTTGATCGGGATGAAAATGACCTTACAGGAAAGCATCCCATTATTGGGACTAGAGATGAAGATTCTGGACTCCGTATACCATGCTGGAGTAAGTCACGGATATTTTCAGCAAGGTGTTTTCGCACTGCTATTGTTAAAGGTCTATCGTTGACTGCTACACAGCCTTCATCCGAGTCACTGTCATAACTGTCAATTAGACCTTGAAATGATCTATCACGGGATACCAAATGAACAACGCCAGCAATTGACATCTCCAGCTTAGCTCTAAGGTTGCCCCAATGGGTTACAATAGTAGAGGATTTGCCTTCATAATAATGCTTGCTAGTATTTGGTGCACATCCAAATTGGGATACTGTGAATATTTGTATGAGAGCTGATGCTTTCCTCATCAAGTTAATGGTCTCAGCCTTGAGGTCATCATTGGCAGATTTGTTTTTACCAAAATTTGAATCAAATGAATTTTCCCGTTTATCTTTCTTAGGGTCAACGTTTTTTCTTTTAGCATTACCTTTTAATTCCTCATCTTTCATAACTTTCACGAACTTCTGCATGTCTTCTATATGAACCTGGAGTTTACCAATGACTTCATCTTTAGAGAGCTGTTTATCGGCATACTGACGGATAGCGCAATTGATCTGGTGTCTCAACTCTTCAGCTGTGAGTGGTTGATGGCAACCCTCCTCCAAACTATGTTCAATTTCGCTCCGTAAGTGTTCTATTAGGGTCCTGTGCTTGACATCACCAGTCTGAGAGTTAGAGTTACTGGTAAACCGCTCCAGTTCCTTCAACTGGGATTTTAATCGTTCTACAAATTGTGCTTGCTTCGATCGTTGCCCACGCATTTTCTTTTCGAGTTCCATACACTCACTACAGCCGTCTCCAGCGCTGCCTTGCGGTGCTGCTCTCGCATCGGGAACCCCTCGCGACGTGAACTCCTGGAGAGCCTGCAGCATATCATCTTTCTCTTCCTGAGGAGCTTTTAATATCTGTCGCAAACGAAACTCAACCTGCGCGAGATGTGACGTCAGAGAGAACACAGATGACGACAATATTTCCTGTTCTTCTTCCAAAGCCTGTATCCTATCTCCTGGGACGTGATCCTGGACATCTTCGGAACACAGGGTTTCTTTAGGAGCTCCTAGAGGCTCCTTTCTCGGCTCCTGCCATATTGGTATATCACCGTCCTCAAAGTCGCTTAAATTATGGACTTCCATTGTTTCAAATTGTTTTTAGACTCGTTATCACTTAACTTGATCCATTGCTCTTCGCTATATATATTCGTATAAGACCCATAAACAGGGATAAAAGCTCATTTTTAACTGAGACTTTGTGAAATATTGCAAGACGTAGGTAACAGTTTCAAACTAATAAATTGATTGGTTAGTTGGATTGAAAGATTGACTGAACTGAAAGCCTGAAGGAATGAATGAAAGACTCGTTTCAAGTTATGTGGTTTCATCAAGTAACTTGACTCGACGTGAAAAGTAGCAGCTACCGCCATCTGCATTTGTAACTTGAAAGCTTAGTCTGACGTTTGACTTAGTTGAAAAGTTTGGAAAAGTTATCGGGAAAAGCTATTGAAAGTATTTCGTAGATGGCAGTATTAGCGGACAAATATTATTTATATAATAATAAAAAACATGTTGGAATAATCTAGGCACAAAAAAGGGAAGGGGGAGCATTCACTGGGTTTTGCTGTCCTGTCGGTCTCATTTTGTTATGATTTAAACAATTAAAACGAAATTATCTGTCGCTCGAACGAAAATAATGATTGGTATCTCTCTCTGAGAGGGCACATAGAGCTAAGTAATAGGAATACCTAATTAAATTAGATATAGGTATATTTTACTTTCATTTGGGCGCGGTAGAAATACATGCGTCATAAAACCTTACCTTTATTAACGATAAGTTTATTAAAATTCTGTTATCTATTTAAGTTCGTGTTCTTTAACTGTAAAGTGTATTATATATTAATTGTTATTGATTTATTATTACGTTATCGTTAGTTTGGCGATTCTGCATTTAATTTCCGTTCGTTTCAAATATTTTGTTTCCTATTTCCACTCGTTTAGTGAATAAAGTGCTCGATGTTACTGGAAGGAAACCTCATAAAACTTGATTTAGTAGGCAGGTATTATCGGATTTTTTGTAAATCCTGTCTTCCTTTGGTTTCATCTAATTCATCAGGAGTCTAATCTCGGATAATGGACCCATCGATTCCTTCCTGTTCAGAAGATTTTGTGACCGAACCGCATGATACAATATCAATTAGCAACGTCAGTTAACGAATTAATAATGCTCGTGGATTTAATTACTCTTTTTAATTATAATGAACAAAAACGTAAGTGAAAAACGTAAGTCTCATGTAAGTGATTAACATGATTTACTTACAGTATTTATCGCATTATGAATAATCTATTATGTTTTTACTTTCTTTTCACTCACATTCAATTAAATACTTAATCTGTGGTTAACGATGTTGGTGGCCTTATGAGTTATTTGTTAGTTTTAAGATATTTTACAAATATAAATTTTGTCCAATGTTTTTTGACTTCAATAAATAATAAAATAAAATAAAAAAGTTGGTCCGTGATACTTGTACGTGTAATGTATAAGATTAATTAAATGAGTAGGTATATTACCCACCAGAAGTTTCCAATGTTTGAATGAAAACCTGCAGATACTTTTACGGGTTTGATTAACACGACAAGCAACCTGTTATAATTATTTAAGTATAAAGTACAAACATAAACTCACGCCGTAATTATTAATCGAGGGGTAGGCAGAGGTATTAAACACCGCATTTCGCATGTTTATGTTGAGTCCCAGTGTGACAGGTTGCAAATCTGTAGCAACTACCGGGAACAATGAGGAACATGGCAGCTACAATGGACGGCAACACAAGACTGGAACCCTCGACCTGTTGGGTTGGGTCGATCGGTTAACCAAGGCACCAAGAGCCGGTTATAGGTGTCTATTTGTGCATTTATTTGTTTATTTACTAAACCTTTACACTTTGAGATTATAACTAATACGCATAACACTAGGCGTAAGTCTGTGCTATGAAACCCTAATAGATTTTAATTTTTTTACATATCACACAAAGTCGCTTCCCGCTGTCTATCCCTATGTATGCTTAGATCTTTAAAACTACGCAACAGATTCAAATGCGGTTTTTTGATAGAATGATTAGTTTTGGTAAAAATATGACGATGGTTGTTAAAGGTGTTGGGAAAAATCAAGCCTTCTGCGAGCTTTTATCGAAAAAGCTGCAAAATCCGTTTAAATCCGAGATTTAACAACAACACATTTTAAAGTGGGATTTTTTACATCTATAATATAAAATGAATCGCAAAATGTGTTGGTAAGCGCATAACTCAACAACGCCTGGACCAATTTGGCCAATTCTTTTTTTTAAATATTCGTTGAAGTTCGTAAGAACCATTCTTACGGCAACAAAAATTCGAATAATTGCCGCAAAAACTATAAAAACAGCCCTTTTCTCTTTCCCATACAAAAGGTTTTGTTTTCTATATGACAGGACGAAGTCTGTCGGGTCCGCTAGTCTACAATAAAGTCTGCGATGGCATATGCCTATCTTTAAAAGATAGCTTATCTTTTTACTTAAAAACCCATTGTAACTTTAAAATATTGCATATAATATGGTGTTTTAAGCTGTTTGACGGATACAGTGTCTTTTAAGCTGTTTGACGGATTCAGTGTCAATCTTTTACGAATCAAATAGGTTACATACTTATCTTGTGCATTTATAAACAAAAGCAAAGTCAAAACGCCATGCCATGATTTATTTCTATTAAATTATTTACGTAACAAAACTGACATGCCATTTATTTTTACACATCATCAAGCTAGGTATTTATTCCTCGGTAAATCTTCCAGGGGCATAACTAATCCGTCCAGAGCCCCTGGAAAATAGAATGGGGCCTGTAAAAAACCTAGCAACCTTTTACTAAGATGATGGCATTCATAAATTCAAGAAACTAGCGACCTCTTTTAGGTCTACTTTCCAAGGGAGCCCTTATACCGTTCGCGTCGGGGGCCCTTTAGCCTCAGGCCCCTGGCATTTTGCGCCATGCTACTAGTTACGCCTCTAAAATCACCTACCGTTCAAGTAAAAGCCCGGTCTGAATCGAGAATTATAGCAATTGCGAACAGTTTCAGCTCCTAGATAATTCAATATTATTGGTCTGCTTGAGTTATCTTTGAATGTGATATTCCAGTTCAAGATAATTATTTGAGGATCCAATTTCGTGAGAACCCAGTTTGATGGGATTTACATTGATAAATATAATACAAATGATACAATATAAGGTATGTTTAGTTTGTTTATTGTAGTTTAATATACAACATTTCTATATACAACCTTCGTATGCCCTTTTTTACACATCATGGGCAAACAAGCAGAAGGTTCGCCTGATTATTAAAAAAAAATTGATATTGATTGATTGTTGTATTGAAAGTGATTTAGTGGTATTGACTCGCTGTCTTGCTATTGACTTCGCAGGAAGACAAGAGCACAGCCAATACGTTACGTACGATGACAAGGTGTTATACCTCTCGTGCCGGTAATTACATTGACTCTCCATCGAATCCTTCCAATTGAAACACAGTGATCTGCTTCACGGTATAAATAGAAAGGGTGGTACCAACCCTGACGATCTCGCACGTAGATCCACCACCTTTAAAACTTACTACCAACTTACAAACTTGAAGCACTAAAGCTCCGAACTGTGAACTCACGAACCCCATATCTCGGAAACCCTATGGCCAATTGGGCTCATATTTGAATTCAATAAATCTTTTTTTGTCATTAAATCGCCTACCAAATTTCACGACGATCCGATTTACAGTATTCGAGTTATAGTCTGATAAACGTTTATACATACAGACACACGCCGGATTACTCCAGTAGGCAAAGTATGTTTTAATTTTGTATATTTAATTATGCCTATAAAACGCGGCATCTAATTTACATTTTCTGTAATATAACAGCTATAACTGCTATACGATTTCTACTTTAAGAGTTCCGAAGCGAGATGATTAAACAATGCTTCGTTCCCGTCTTACATAGTTTGAAAACACACGGAGATGTATTTTGTAACAATTGTGTTTACTAATTTTTAGGTCTGAAATAAATTATCGTTATTCGATTAGTTATAAAAATATAATTTATTTTTTTTAGGCCCTAGAAGACCGTAAAACTTAATTTTAAAAGCTTACATTTCCTACACAGCCGAAAACACTGGCAGCCGTATTAAATTCAAGATTCTGTGTTGTGACGTCACGCTGCTATTATTTAAGCATTTGACAACTATCAACATCACATGACATTGGCTTAGTTGTCGTCCAATATGGAATGAAATGTCAGATATGAAAATTAAGTAAAATGTTAAACAAATTTTAAATGAGAAGACTTACTATACGATTCAAAATGATGTAGAGGATAAAGATATGATAGAAGTAATTTAATTAGTTGCACAGGTTTATCTTATTGACAGCTGGGACAGTAACATATTATGTTTCAAAATTGTAGGTTGTAGTAGAAAATATTGTATTTTAATATTGAAAAAAGCAACTACGGAGGTTTCTTGCCGGATCCTTCCCCGTAGAAATAGCACCCGGTGGTAGTAAAAAATTACGATTTGAAAGTGCTTATTTCGAATAAAAATAAATTTTAACTTTGATTTTGAATATGATGGTCGCCATAAAATAAGAATTGAATTGAATTGACAACGATCAAACATGCATCATTGCAAACCATTTATATTAAATCAAAAACATTCCAAATAGATCTAACGGAGGAAAAAGATCAATGATCTTTTGAACTTCGTTTTGAAGGTATACCTTCCTTCATCCAATGTTACAGGAAAAATTTCTCTTTTTGGTAACACTAACAGTTTACTATAAGGCAGGTCGTATTCTTATTTACTAGCTTAGTACCTACGACGTAACTTAGTAGTTAGGAGGGCGTGGTAGCTCAGTTTGTTACGTTCCTTGATTATCCGACCGCCCCGACCCGACAGGTCGAGGGTTCGAGTATCTGGTTGACGTACGTTGTAGCAGCCATGTTCCTCATTGTGCCCGAAAAGTGGCGACAGATTCGCAACCTGTCACACTATGACTTAACATTAACATGCGAAATGCGTTGTCTGATACCTCTGCCTACCGCTCTCGAGGGATTACGGCGTGAGTTTATGTTTGGATGTATGTACGTATGTAGTTGAATGAAATATATCCCTTATAACGATGAATGTGTGTATGAACTTTAAAAAGAAGATTTACCACCTTTTTAGGCTACTTCTGGCTCACGTTCAAGTGAGTAAGGTTGCAATGGTTCTTTATCACGCGATTCGGTATTCGATACTGTTTTATGTAAATACTTGTACCACTGACCACTACCACCTTTAAAAAAGAGTGCGGCTTTCAAACTCTATCATTGCAACCATCAAAGACTTCACAGGCATTACTAGCCCATCGGACTACCAAAAAAAATCGCGGCGGTTAATACGCAATGACTCGCCGTATGCGTACACCCCTACTGTGGAAGTTATCTCGAATTTAGCCATAACTTGCTAGGTTTCAACTTGCAACCAACTTGCAAAAGGTATAAAAGAGGCTTACTAGCATCCAACTAGCTAACTACGTTGCAATTAAACAATAATTACGCGAATGGCTTATAAAACATTATATTCTAGATCAGAGGGCGTGGTAGCTCAGTTTGTTACGTGCCTTGGATAACCGACCGACCCGACCCGACTGGTCGAACGTTCGAGTCTCGGGTTGCCGTAAGTGGTAGCTACCATGTTCCTCAATGTGCCCGGATAGTGGCGGCAGGTTCGCAACCTGTCACACTGGGACAACATAAACATGCGAAAAGCGGTGTGTAGCAAGCACCTCTGTCAACCCCTCTCGAGGGGTGAGTTTATGTTTTTTTTTAATTCTACATCATTTCCCGTTCTAAGCAGAAAGGGAGGTTTTTTACCGATTATTCGGGAAAAACTTTACTTTACAAGTGCAACTTATATTCTTACCTTAACTTCTTATATATATATATATTTTATTCATGAACAGGCAGGCCCCAAATTTGACCCCAAACCCGCCTGATATTAAGCGGCGATGAGGTCTAAGGTGGATCATGCCTGCCTAGGAGAAACCTATTTACTCTTGCCTTAAAGAGGCCCAAGTTATATTGGTTAGGGAACAAATCGGCAGGCAAAGAATTCCACACCCTTGCAGTACGCATTATGAAGGAGCTATCGAAGCGTTTAGTCCGGATGGTCGGAATATCTACCACAAAAGGATGAAGCTTCAGCCTACGTCTAGTATTCCGATTATAAAACAGGCCCTTGGAATTAAATTGTGCAATTCCTGCGCACACTCTCCGAAAAGTATCCTATAAAATACCGATAGACACGCAACTTCACGGCGGTGGCTGAGGAACGGATCCACCACGGATATAATTAAGGAACTATAGTTCCATATACATACAGTATACAAAAACACTATTGTCTGTCCTTTTATCCTCAAACGATTAGGCTTCTTGTCCTAGGCCGAGTTTTGTAGGACCGAAAAATCAAGCCGATTTTTCTTTGTATTGATCGATTTTGTGAGATATAAAAATGTTATACCTATATATTACATTGAATAAATTAATAATAATAAACGTAAACATCTGTAATGTACTATATTTCTAGCAAATGAAAATAATTTTAAATAATAAAGACTTCGGCATTCAACTTTTGCCACGAGTACATTAAAAGACAAAAAGTCTAACACCGACTATCGATCGTGGAAAAGCCTTAGGTATGTCGATTTTTTATTATTTTTCCCTCAACTTCCCTTAGATTTTTCTATGTTGACTACACCTTCTTAACGACTTATTTGTAAGTAATTTATAAGAGTAATCTGACAAGCATATATCTACAATGTCATCAAAATTAAATTAGAAATTAAACGGATATATGCGGCAACAATTCGATCTTGTACTATCCGGCCGGTTTACGAATATTATCTCAATATCCGGCCGAATACCGGATATTAAAAACTATAGCAAATCCTAAAATTAAGTTTAGTACCAATAATATATATGTGAAGTACACAAATAACATGAAAATGGATTTTAACTATCAACCATTTTCCTCAAATAATGAAGCAGTAATGAAAACCTAGATAGAAAGCTAGTTTAGAGCCAAACTAATTATTAAAGGCGTAATTAAACACAAACAATGAAGCAGTTTGGTGTAATAGCAAACAAATCAAGTTGTTAAACAAATTAAATAGCCAATTAATTGCTTTTGTATCTCTACCTAGAGGTATATAATCTGTGTGGACGGTACATAATATATAAGGTTACGGTACAGGATGTTGCAGAAAGATTGAACGGGATTTGAAATAGTATTTTGCTGTTAAACTGTTGTTTAAAAATAACCTAAAATAGATGTAGGTTTTTAGGGGGTTGGGACTGAAGGATAATGTTACCATAAACTCACAATCATTTTCGGGATAATTCAAAGGGGTGCGGGTACAGAACGTATAAATTCTTAAAATATATACTCTTTATATGAAATACGAATATCCTGTTTTAAGATTTGATAAATTTGACTATCCCGGACAAATCAATAAGTGAATTTTAAATAACCTATATAAGTAGTGGCTTTATCTGCTTCAAAAATAATATTACTAATAGGGTTCTGATATGGGACGGTCCAGTTACTTTGGATACCGGATTTCCCAGGACACCAGGCAAGTCTACTGTAAGACCGTGTACCTACGTGATATTTCTGATGTTCACTTTAGGCTACAGTAATTCCTAACACACACACTTTTTCAAATTAATTTTAACAGAAAGATATTTGATTTTTTGTAACAATAAAGATATCCACTATGTTTTTATTAAAGTACACCACTGTTGATGTACCTAGCTTCGTTAACAAATTATGCAGAATCACAGGTTGGAGACGTTTGCAGATACGAGTATGTCTCGAGAAATAACTACCAGGATTAACAGGTGTTCTTTTGAAACGAATAATGCAATTGTGCAATGAAAATACCGGCTGCATTGTGACCCGATAGGAATATAGTCAATAGAAAAAATATATGTCATTGGAATCTAATAACAGCCTTTACAAGTGCAACTGTTCAGTGTAAATTTTCATTAAACTGCATTCCATTTCTCGCTGACACGCTGAAACGTATTCGAATAATTAAAAACGTTTCCATGTCGAGCGCAACCTACATAGTCATGGGAAACCATAGGAAAATATGGCACTACCAGTTCATGCGAGAGAATACTACAGGAATACAATTCTTTCTTTGCTTTATGTTTATTGTTTTAAACTTGGGTTGCATGTTTCGTGCTGTGTTGGATAAGGAAGATGTCTTGGAGAAGCTCGAGTTGCTGGCCAGTTTGTTTTGTTTGGTTGGCGGTATTGGAAATTTTGCTGTTTCGTTTCCGAATCATAGGCTCTTGTATAATACTGTGGCGTATATTCAAAAGCATTACGATGAAAGTAAGTTAACCTGATTGTTGCCTGATTGTATGTGATTTTGATAGATATAGATACTATGTTTGGTACTGCTTATGACAAAATCTGGTAGAAAAGGAGCTTAAAGCAATTTTTCTGAACGATTTTTTAATTCGATGCATAGACAATTTATCTCATTTTTGCAAGATGGCCGCTCATTCGTTAGGATCACTGACAGTTCAATTCCCAAGCAGTAAGATTTAACCAATGCATCATGTTTAGATTCAAATAAGATTCATTTTTGGCATTTTTGGCCTTCAGTGTTTTCTTTGCCAGTGACGATTTTAGAAATGGGTAGTAGCTACGCAAATTACGTAGACACAGCGAAATGTTACAAAAGATTCCATTGTTTGCGTTTTTGAAATATTTAATCTGATTCTGAACTAGCTTTTTTTTAAAACATGTAATTTTAATTTATTTATTTGGTTGACCAACGATTAAAACACAATACAATATAGTTTAAATGTAATAACACAATGGTGTTCCAATTTAATTGAAATTTAATTTTCCAGATATTGCTTGGCTAACTCTTTTTAAACAGTTTTGGTAATGATTAAAGTATTCAATCTTTAGCAACGTTACTCAAAGCTGGCTAAAACAGGGTTTTTTGGCGGAAACGGGAAGTGTCAGTTAAAATTTTCTTATTTTATTGTCTTTTCTTATATATCAGCAGAATTTAATGTGTAAAATGCTAGTGTTTTAACCAGTAAATATCTGTAGTGCCGTACAAATGTGGGGAAAGTGAAATACGACAATTTTCTGCGCTTTTCGTCATCTCCCAAGTAACTCCTTAAAGCCTGTAGTCACCGTACTAGCATGTTATTGTAGGCAGATTCATTATTTTCATTGTTCATCTTATCGTCTTCATCCCATTTATCATCTTCAAGAATGAATTATAACGATAAGGCTCAAAAGGACTCGTATCCAGAGCTGTAAAAACATTTACTACATACATACTACTGGGTAAAACAATTTGATAAACCTTAAAACTAAAACCTTCATATCGTTAGCCTGACTAAACGAAAATAGTTTCATTTATAATTTTCAAATTGAAACATTGCTATCCGCAGACAAAAGCATCCCTGAAGACCGGCTGATCCTCGACGCTTGCCATGGTGAAGCGGACCGTATGTTTAAGGCGTTTGGGATCACAATCGTCTGCACCGGCATCGGTTTCGCCACAGTCCCCGTTTTGATATATTTCTATCATATTTATTTCAAGGGTTACGCGACTGTCATGTTGCCTTTCGAAGCTGTGTACGTTAAAATTTAATATTGTACCTAAAGTCCCTAACAGAGAGCGGCCTTGCGTTCGAACGTTCCGATTCACGTGTTTTTAGCTGTCGACCCCATGTCTGGGGTAGAGTTCTGCGTTCCGCGTTTACTATTAGAATTGTACACACAAAAACCGGTCAGGCCGCAATGGAAATAATGTACGCTGATGTGAATGTGAAATGGAACTCTAAACCGATGACCGCGCTCAGTGGTGCTGGCATCTTCTTCTTATTATTTTCAAATTCACGGGGAAAACATGCAAATGGTTCACCTCATGGAAAGTGATCGCCACCTCCTATTGACACGACGATTCCCTTAGTCAGTTGAACACGCTATGAGCATCGCGAATGCGTTGTCCGTGTACCGCTAAATATTGTTAAACCCCTGCTGCTAATTGGGTACACTATCTCTCTTATCCTTCAAACAGAAACACAGTGAACTGCTCCCTAACACAAAAGTACAGATGTAAAACTTCATAGCGCGCTTTAGCAACGCACACATGAATATCCGAGTATCACTGACACGGAATTTCGGATGAGATAGGAAGGTAGCACGCACGACTGTTACTCGTCGTCATGGTAAATTTTATTGGTTGACATCCCTAGCGATAATGTCAGGCGAAGCCGAAAAAAGTACAAACACAAGTTCTACTTCTATACACTCTCTATTAGATGCTTGTAGATTAGTATCAGATACGTTACGTGCTAAACCGCAAAGTGAGAACGCTTCTTGCCGTTCTATTTCATAGATATACCCACAAGCTTCCAGAGCTATTGCTGGAGCGCCGAACGTATCCCTCTTTTCTATTTCTGCCGTGGCGCAGTTCGCTGTGTTTCGGTTCGAAGGATTGGAGAGCCAGTGTAATTACCGGCACGAGAGATATGACATCCTTTCCTTTACATGGACAACGCATTGGCGTTGCTCTTGGTGTTTTACGATCAGGGGCATCGTCGTGTATCACTTTCTATCAGGTGAACCGTTACCGTTTCTGTCCATGAAGAATAATAAAAATAAAAACGAAACAATGAACGCTCGAACGCTAATGCAGAACGCTCGAACGCTTGACCGCGCCTTCTGTCAGGACCTTAACTATTTTGGTAGAATTTTTGTTGTAACAAGCTAGCATAAAGTTCGCAGATTGTTACTAAGTAGTTGCCGTTTATGAAAAGATCAGTAATAAATGGCTTTATTGAGATTTATTCAGAATAAGCGTAAAGATTAGAAGCTATAGGATTGTAAAATTCACGTCAAATATCTTTAGATCAAAGCTTTTGCTGGCTGAATTGCATTGAAATTGAAAATTTAGATGATTATAAAGTAAATAACATCATTTGAAATCAAATACGAAATCTTTGGAAAGAAAACTTATTTTGTAAGCATTACAAAACTCAGCATCAAAGTAAATTCTCGATCGTGGTAGAATAGATAAATAAAATTTTCTTTTACAAAGATGCAAACTGGAAAATACGAGGATCAGAGCACGTAGATACTTATTTGAAATCACAGTACCTGCATATTGATTTTGTCGTCTTCAATTTTAACATCTCGAACGTAATTACCATGATTTCGGTATTTCGGGCATGACTTAATAATAATGAATAACTTTTTTTAAATTATAAGTCAATTACATTAATTCGTTAGATTTTCTCAAATATCTGACTTATTAAGTAAGTTATAAAGCTTCAAAGTCGTTGGTTAGACAGAGAGATCCGATATGTACTATGACGTCAAAGTACACAGGCGCCATACAACTTCCAAAGAAAAGGTTGTTCTGATGAGCGAGATAGATATATTTTATTTTAATGGTTATATCTCCCTGGTTTATCGTTTAATTCTAATTCTGTTTTCACTATAAATATACTATGTCCATATATTTTACGATAAATTGATTGAATAATTAAAATTAAATTTCATGCACATTCCCTAATAATTCCAGACACAAATCCAAAAACTACTTAAAATAAATCCGTTTCAGCTACCCTTGGGAGTTGGTCGGGATCAATTTACTTTTATCTTACTTACTCCAACTAATAGTGATGGCTTTCATTCTATCCATGGTCATTATGAATGTGGCAACTCCAGTTTCTTTATCTATGGCAATAATATCGCATTTCAAAATCGCGCAGAAGAATTTTGAGGCGATAGAGGTCGGTAACTCAGTGGAATTGCTCAGAACTGCCATAAAGTGCCACCAGGCGGCGCTGGAGTTGCTGATAAATGTGAGGAAGGTGGAAAACGGGAAGATATTCCTTCAAGTTATTACCACCGCCGTTGCTCTTAGTATGTGCATGTTCAGGCTTTCCAAGGTAAGTGGTTCCAAAGATGAATCAGTATAAATATTTAAATAATCCACATCACGACACACACATTGACTCAGCCCTACAGTAAGTATCGTAAGAACTTGTGTCACAGGAATTAAGCAACTACAAACATAAGAATACTACATCCAAGACTGGTAATCACAAAAATGCGTCTTGCAAATAACACAAAGTTCCACACCCACCAGGATTCAAACCCGGAACCTCCAGCGTAACAGTCGGCTGTTTACGCCACTGCGACACAGAGGTCGTCAAATGATGATGGTATTATGTAGGTTTTTAACTATTTAGATTTTAAAGGTGACACACCTATCAACTCATAAATCAGCACGAGGCGTTCGGTGTCCTTACCATGAGCTCTACCTTGATTTCCGCTTCCGACTGCCGTTACAAATTTTTATGAATCTTTTGATTTCTTCACGGATTTTTGATTGCCTATACAAAATCATTGTGGTTGTAAAACTCATTGTAGACTAGACACATTGTATTCGTTGTATTTAGTCCCATACTGCAACACCGTACTGTATCTTCAGCCTCGGTTTGACGGTGAGGCGAAAGGCGAAACTTTGACGTGAATTGATAGGTGTATTGCGACCATTTTTTTTGTTTTTGTCAGAATCATCTGAGAATTCATCGAGAAGGCCGTTTCTAATGAGCCTTAAAATGTAATAATTGGATTAGTATTCAACTGGATTTTTCATTGTGTTTTTTTTTCGCTCGCTATTGTTTCTGGTTTTAGTACATTGTATCAAATCCTCTGCTATGGTACGGAATCCTTCGTGCGCGAGTCCGACTCTCACTTGGCCGTTTTTTTCAACTATTACAACCTCAAATTCCCGTCAACTTATGTGTAAATAGATGCGGATTGTAAAAAGGTTCCTAACTTTAAAAAGATCTTAGTTCAAATGTTGTTCGCAAACTTCGCTGAAATCTAATAAAAAGTTATATTTCAAAAGCTTTTAAGGTCTCTGTGTTTTAAAGCTCATTAAGGAGGTTGTAACTTTTTTATTTTACGTTCGCGAAGGGAAAGAAAACAAGACTTTTTAATTGTGGACTTACTGCTTGATTTAGTAGCTATGTCTTTGAACGTTTAAATAAATGTTTTCGTATAAATAAAATACATTGCAAAAAACTTCACAAAACATTTTGTTTTTTATATAATAATATTAATTTATTTTACACGTGAAATTTTACATTTTGGTAATAAAATACTAATGGCCGTCACACTAGGCGTAAGCCTGTGTTGTGAGACCCTAATCGATTTAAACATTTGTGGCGCTAACTCAGCTAATAAAATTAAGAAAATAACAACTAAATAATTTATAAGTTAGAAACATGAACACAGAAATAATATATTAAAATTTTTAATCAGAGGACAACTTTAAAAATCTTTTTAAAGCACGAAACAAACATATCTGTTCGACATCACAACAATACATTTAGGGCATCCATCAAAATTTCATCAACTGAGATCGACCGAGCGGGTTTATTGTTATTTTATTCCGCGGCTGTATGATTTCACGCACTTTGCCTTCGTCTGGTTCTTAGGGTTTTTACGACGTCGATGACAGCCCGCTATTTATGACCGTCGATATGGCCTTTTTGAGATATGGCTACGTCTCCCAATTTCCCTAAAGTGGTGACTTTTCATATTACTCTTTTTTTTTGCTTTCATTAATGGTAAATGAAGGATAATTTTTATGTTGAATTATTAAATAAAATGTTATATCCACATGACAGACACACTTACTGTGTTTTAGCAGATGTTAAAGATTTTTTTTTCGGGGCACACCCGCCACTCTGTCCCATCATTGCCACTCCTGTCCATCAGGATCAACAGTGGCGTCCTTTGATCGAATAATCAACTAATAATGCAGCTGTGCAATGACGCACAGGCTTTGCCCGCACATCCTAACGGCTGTCTTGGGACCCGCAACGAACTTAATCAGAAGATATAGGAGGTAGTAAGAATTTTTTTAATGATAAGGGATATTACATACCTACGCATATCATATCTAAATATTAAACATTCCAAAACATGAATCTAGTTAATAACGCAAAGTTTGCCTACCCCGGAAGTTCTAGCGAGCTCGAAATCAAAATATGACCTAAATTATCTACTTTAGTACAGGTAGTAGATATTGATTTCCCTATCTAAACGAGAAATATCGACGAATCATGAAAAAAAATACTTAAACCGTTGTAGTTCGCCTGAACGTACATACGGTAACCTAAAACTTACATAGCAAGTGCATTATCAATCCTTAGGTATGCTGTACAACTTAAGAACGGTACAAATTCCAAGCAGGTTAAGTCGATGCAGGTCCCTGTATACGGATTTACCACAGAGGTTACTTAATTTAGGGCAGTTACCAAAAAAGCCAAAAAAATAATCTTCTAGCTTTTTTTAAGGTTTCGTACCCATAGGGTGAAAAACGGGACCCTATTACTAAGCCTCTGCTGTCCGTCCGTCTGTCAGCGGGCTGTATCTCATGAACCATAATAACTAGACTCTTAAAATTATCAGAGAATGTATAACTATTGCCGTTATGCCAACAAATATAAAAAATAAGGTGGTTTTTCGATTTTTTTTGCTTGTTCCTGTTTCTTTTACATTTGTATATATTGTTTAAACTTGAACGATGGTACGGAAACGTTCGTGTGTTAGTACGATTCACACTTGACCGGTTTAATTTTAGGCAACGAGCGTCGAGACATTCATCACCTTTGGTACGGTAACGTGGTCAGTAGTAGCCCACCTCTACCTGCTGTGCTTCTACGGGCAGAAAGTATCAAACGAGGTCAGTTATTTTGGTATTTCGCCCTTCCGATAAACAGGCCTGGGGATAAAGGGATTGTTTATAAACCCTTTCACTCGTACAATATTCATAGCATTAATATGTATTTTTTGCGTTTTTTTAATAAATCAAAGATTTTAATTTAACTTTGTCTGCATATTTTTATTATTGTTTTTTGCCTTTATTTTTAAGATTCTACTTTTGTTTTTATTTTTAGTTCAATAATTCATTTTAATTTTATATTAATTAGTAATTTGTAAATGTATTTATTATATTGTCTTGTTACGCCTGCACCATAAATGTTGTGTGCATCTGTAATTGGCGTGTACACTAGACTATGCACCCTTATAATAAAATATTGTATGGATTTATGTACACGCTGTTGATGTGCCAATTTCAATAAATAAATAAATAAATAATATGTAAATTCACAATGTCTTAGTTAATTTAATTTTGTTCATTAATATAAACGAGTTTGTACATTCATTTTTAACTTTAAATGAAATAATAAATAACTTGAAGGTAGGAGTAATTAATTTGTTTTTTTTTTAAAAAAAAATATTATATACTTCACAATACTCCATCCTAACTACATATAAAAGTAAAAATTATTGGAAATTTGTAGATGGATGTGGTAAAAAAGCGATCAGTCACCGTAATCTATTCATTTTATTTTCCAGGGCACAAACTTATTCGAGGTAATGACGTCAGTACCGTGGAACCACCAGCCTCTGGCCTTCCAGAAGATGTACCAGTTCTGCATCATGAGGGCCAGGAAGATAGAGAGACTCTCGGCATGGAACATAGCTGATATCTCCTTTGAATCGTTCAATGCGGTAACTATGGCAACGAAAAATAATTTTAATTTAATTTATTAATCAAGAAAAATAAAGAGATCAATGTAAACAAAGATAAAAGCCAAGCTAGTTTGAAATAAAATAAAAGCATAATTATCGGTTCAACAGTTTAAAAGCCACGTTGCCACACACACACACACGGACAGAGGTTTCTAATTAATAATACCCCTTCCATGTTACAGAGGTCAAACATTAATGTTTATACTTTTCAAATATACTTTTTATATAAAAAGTATTTTTAACACATCGGCTTGGATCGTCGGTCTCGTATCTGCTGACACAGTGCTGAGTTGCATACCCTTTCATGGTTGTAACACAGCATCTTAATGTGATCGTTTACGTTAATACATATTCCTTGTTAAAACACTGTGATGTGAGATGCTGTGTTATTTTATGAATAAAGTTCTTACTAACTTACATGTAGGTCAATGTTTTGTTTTTTTTTTTCCAGGTGATGACCACATCCTTTTCATATTTGACGTTCCTTCAGGCTGTTTCCCAATAAAACAATCCTTGCTAACATTATTAACGCGAAAGTTTGTAAGGATTTATGTATGTTTTTTACTATTTCACGCAAAAACTACTGAACGGATTTTAATGAAACTTCACTATAATATAGCTGATACATCAGAATAACATTAAGGCTATAATTTATACAGACATTGTGTGAATTGTCCAAAATATAACGATAAACGTCAAAAGTAGAAAGTAATAAAAAATAAAAAAGTAAATAAAAACATACATACATTTTGACGACCTCGGTGGCGCAGTGGTGTGAACAGCCGACTGCTACGCTAGAGGTTCCGGGTTCGAATCCCGGCGGGGGCGGGACTTTGTATTATTTGCAAGACGCATTGTTTCGCTTACCGGTCTTGGATGTTGTATTCTTATTTATTTAGTATATACCATATCGTTGCTTAGCACCTGCGATACAAGTTCTTACGATACTTAGTGCAGGGCTGAGTCGATGTGTGTGTCGTGATGTGGTTATTTATTTTATGGTTAATAAGTATTCATAGTCGGAACGTGCACGTTTGAAATTTTTTATCACTGTGTAATTAATCACAACCAACCTTCATCACAGCTCTCCATATACAGGAATATGTAAACAGGACAACTCACTGCCAAAAACGAATAACATCGATATTTTCGGAGACCACTTTAACATGTTCAATTGCAAACTGCTGGGAAAACTATGAATGCCAATTAGATTTTAATTTTGTTTGTTTTCCTATAATTGTGATATTATTGTTAATTTTGTCTCAATTTTATTTTATATACTAAATTTAATTCAACTATATGTAGCTAATAATTTTGTAAATGCTGTATAAGTCCTTAATTGGGACACACATATGCACCTTAGGCTTTTAATTATAAGTTATTTTCTGTGTCTGATGGGTGTCCTGTGGATTTATTAAATAAATAAATTTAATTAAAATCACGATATCTAATTAATTAAAATAAATAACAATATACTGAGTGGGAAGGTAAAGGATTTAGATATGTACACAGACTCGAGAGAAATATCCAAAAGAAAAATATTGCATTATACATTTACCTACTTGACATCGTATATAATAAATTATTAATCCATTTAATTAATTATTAATCAATAGCTGTTTTACTTTATCAGAATCTTTTTAATTATTATGATATTAATCTTATTAATCAGGACGTGGTAGCTCAGTTTGTTACGTGCCTTAGATAACCGACCGACCCGACCCGACAGGTCGAGAGTTCGAGTCTCGGGCTGCCGTAAGTTGTAGCTGCCATCTTTCTCAATGTGCCCGGATAGTGGTAATAGATTCGTAACCTGTCACACTGGGACTCAACGTAAACATGTGAAAAGTGATGTGTAGCAAGCACCTCTGCCAACCCCTCTCGAGGGACTACGGCCTGAGTTTATGTATGTATGTATATTAATTAGAATATTTTTATGTAGTAACTAAATTAGTATTTTCATTGTATCTGTAAGGTATTTGTGTGACTTGTTAATATTGTTGTACATGCCTGTAAAAGGAACTCACGAGTAATGTAACTTATTTGTTTTGAATGTTTGTTTGTGTGCTGTAGGTGTGTCTTTTGAGGAACTAAAATAAAGTAAATACATTTGTGTATATAGGTAATTTAATGCGAAATAAGCAATATGATCCAAAAAAAAAAATATGCGTAGGACTTCGTGGATTTTATATCCATCCCTACAATGCAATTTATCTGTTTAAATTCTATTTAAATCCCTGATGAATGGTTCAGGCGTGAAATTTTAACAACCATAACATTTATAATTAATGAAAATCAAAAATTGGCTCATATATCTAAAAAGTCATGATATTCAATAATATAATAATAATTATAAACTTCATCACGACACGCACATTGACTCAGGCCTGCAGTAAGTATCCTAAGAACTTGTGTCGCTAAGCAACGATATACTAAATATAAGAATACTACATCCAAGACCGTTAAGCGAAACAGTGCGTTTTGCAAATAACACAAAGTCCCGCCCCCGCCGGGATTCGAACCCAGAAACTCCAGTGTAACAGTCGGCTGTTTTCACCACTGAGGTCGTAATTTAACAGTAAGATGTTATTTATACTCAGTTGTGTTAAACATAACATATCCGTTTTTATTAGGGTCCATTCGAGATGAAACAGAATAACACACTAGATTTGATAGCGGGGACAGAGAGCTGTAAAATGTAGAACTTATTTTGTTATTTTATTAAAAATATTACTGTTCACAAAAAATAAGTGGAAAACTAAAAATTAGCCATCATTTATTGAATAATAACCATTTACATAATATAATTCAAGCCACAGTGACGTAAAGCCAGAGCAGAAGCTGGTAGCTCAGTTTGTTACGTACGTTGGATAACCGACCGACCCGACCCGACAGGTAAAGTTTCTTATTGTATCCGGATAGTGTCTTAGGTAACAGACCGACCCGACTCGATGGTTCGAGTCTTGGGTTGCCGTACATTGTAGCTGCCATGTTCCTCATTGTGCCCTGATAGTGACGATAGATTCGCATCCTGTCACACTGGGACTCAACACAAACATGCGAATCGCGGTGTGTAACTACTTTGCCCACCCATCTCGAGGTAATCCGGCGTGGGTATCCCACAAACTCATTCATTGGTTAGTGACAGCAGTGAATACAAACATATTAAATCCCTATATATATATATTTATAAGCATGAGCGAGAAGCATGACATAATAAATAAATATGATACTAATATCCTCTGGACAATTATGCAACAGTAATACGTTTGTATCAATAAAAAGCTATAGTTCTAAACTCTTGACTCTATACCCAAATATTACAGTGTCAATTTTGAGGTCAATACATCAATAATATAGTCAATTTCAATCGGTCAATATCATGGTATAAAGACATCAAAATAGTCTCACGTTACAATCATCAGTATCAGTACGTGATAACGTGATATTGACAGTGTAATGTAAAAGTACCCAAAAGCCCTAGTACCTTTTTCTCCTTCTATGCGCTTCCTATACCCGCAGCAAAGTACATCAGCGAACCGTAATTTGTACAAATTCACCGGGTTTTATTGCGCTAATCCTTTCACAGAACCAATCGACTAGCTATTTTAGGCGCTTGGAAAATGACTCGGAATGCCTTCGTTTCAATGGCTCCAACATGATTATTAAGCGTTTGTAATGTATGAGTTAAAATGTTTATTTTGATTATATTATTGTTAAGACTTAAAAGCGATTATTTAAAAGTTATAATTGCATTAATGCATTAAATTTAATTTGATTATTCAATTTATCGTAAAGTACGTAGAAATGGTATATTGTCAGTGAAGACAGAATAAGAATGGTAGAACAACCATTTAAAGTAAATATCGGATTTGTGTATTTATGTGTGTATTTAAGTAATAAATAAAAAGTCATGCATTTTCCCTATTGTTTTTGTTGATTTTTCCTCAGTAGTATTAATATACGAGTATAAATAATAGCTGAAAGTGAAAGCTGTGCTTTAAAAGCTCAAAAGGTAGAGAACCGGACAAAAAAAAAATGAAATTATTATTATTCTCTGTTCTAATGTAGTACCTAATGTAATTCTAATGTAATACCTTCTAATGTAGTTCTAATGTAATACCTTAATCTTACGAATCTTTTTATAGTCGAAGTCAAAATATTTTTATTCAAATAGACTTAAAATAAGTACATTTAAATCGTCATCTTTTTACTACCACCGGTTCGAAACGCTATTGCTACGGGGAAGAATCCGGCCAAAAACCTCCATAGTTGTATTCGGGGTACACCCACCACTTGGCTTCATCACAGCAACTCCAGTCAAGGAGCGAACCTTTTGAAACGACAGCTGCTGATCAGTCCAGGTGCTTCGTATTAACGAGAAATCTCCCTCTTTAACTCTGTAGGTAACTACAGATCTTATCTTTAATGAGCTTATTCATAATTGTTAACAAATAATGGCCTAGTTTTTCCTCGAGCCTCCCCCCTTCTTCCCTGACAAGATATATAGTTCAACCCAAACCCCCCCCCGCATAAAACTTTCGGATAAGCTAAATTGGAAAACCGGAACGGGAACTTTGCTTCGATAAAAATAAATCTACATAAATTAAAAGGCACAAGCTTGTTGTTGTTGGAGGTTTCATGCCGGCTTCTTCTCCGTAGATGGCATTCCGAACCGGTGGTAGATAAAAAAAAATGAAGATTTGAAAGCACTTATTTTAAGTCTATTTAAATAAAAAACATTTTGAATTTGAATTTGAACAATATAAACAATATGGAATATAATTTTTTTTCCGTTCGTTTTTTTTTAATTATCTGAACTAACGTTCCAAACCAAACCAAATTCATTGACAAACCGGCCAAGTGTGAGTCAGACGCACATTAAGGGTTCCTTCTACAGTACCTTCGTACAAGATTTACTTTTTAGATAATTTCATAAAAGAAACAAGAATAGGCAATTTATATCTCCAAAATATCAAGTTTCTTGTATGAGAGCCCCTATTTTAATTCCTTATGTTTTTGTTTATTTATATAGCGTCAATATAAATAGAATATCTCTAAAAACATTAAGAATCTAGCTATTATGGTTCAAGAGATAAAATACAGAACGCTGGCAGACGGACGGACAGCTGAGGCTTAGTAATAGGGTCCCGTTTAGCATTTGGGTACGGAACCCTAAAAAGTTAAGTGAGTTTTTATCAGATTTTTTTTTTAGAGTGAAACAAGTCGATAAGTGTTTTTCTACTTGACTCCACCTAAGCCGAAGCTGGGACCTCGAATAGCAAATCGACCACTTGGTTTCTTTTTGTTTTTCTTTTGATAAAACTCAACATCAGACTTTTCCTTGGATTAATTTTCCTCATCAATCCACGTCTAAACATTAGAAAACTATCCGTTTACTAATCATTGCATTTTAAACTTTATAACTGAGTGTTTAGGAGTCAGTTTCGTCCTCACGTAATGCTGTGTCAGTTGTAAATTGGTTTTGTTCTATTGTGGTTTCTAATATCTTATTTGTCTTAATTGTTTTCTTACCTACTGTAATATGATACCTTAAAATCATTATTATTAAAATAAAACTAAATACCTTAGAGTACAGTACCAGTTTAACAAGGTACAGTATTAAATATAAAACATTCCTCCAATACTTTAACAATAATAACAATAACCACATCACGACACACTTTGGCTCAGCCCAGTACTAAGATATAATCTTATATAAATTGTAAAAATTATGTAGAGGATAAAGATATATGGAAGTAATTTAATTAGCTGAACAAGTTTATCTTATTTACAGTTATTCTACCAACACTCCTAGTGTAGGTAGAATTATTGAAAAATTGTAATAGAAAATATTGTATTTGAAAATTGAAAAAAGCAACTACGGAGGTTTCTTGCCGTTTTCTTCCCCGTAGAAATAGCATTCCGAAGTATAAAAAAAGAAGATTTGAATGCTTATTTTAAGTCTATTCGAATAAAAAACAATTTAACTTTGTATCGCAGGCACTAAGCGACGATATAGTAAATACTACATGTATAAGAATACAACATCCAAGACCGGTAAGCGGTAACAATGCGTCTTGCAAATAACACAAAGTCCCGTCCCCACCGGGATTCGGACCCGGAATCTCTAGCTTAGCAGTCGGCTGTTTACACCACTGCGCCACCGAAGCTCAAGAAGATCTTGAAATATTTTTCAGTTAAACTGGTTTCAGCATATCAGGCGCTGCGCAAATAAGCTTTTGTCTTAATTAATTATATAAACCTATCTTATGCGTACGTAATTCGGTTTATACATCTACTGATATTAAAAAGAGGTTGGTAGTTGTTTAAAAGAAGGTTGCCTTCGAAACCCCACATTCGATTTTAATAATTCATCTATCATAATACAGAGGGTAAAAGTGTTAAATCAAATTGACTTTATGAATCTTTATTTTCTTAGCATTTATTTGAATTCGTCATTCCTCACCAATATGCCCTCATGGATTCATTCTTAAAAGTGAGGGAATGACATAAAAGTGTTTCACAACAAATATCTTGATTTTTGGACTTACTTTTTACGAGGATTTTTTATTTTAAACAGTTATCTTGTCATATATATAAAATTCTCGTGTCACAATGTTCGTTCCCGTACTCCTCCGAAACGGCTTGACCGATTCTCATGCAATTTTGTGAGCATATTGAGTAGGTCTGAGAATCGGCCAACATAATAAGGGTAATTTATGTGGCTCAACAACGTTTGCCGGGTCAGCCAGTGAGTACTATTATAGTGGTAAATAAAAATCATTCATCCTTCCAGATATTCCCGTATTTTATATTTTAATTAAATATGTATGACTCTCAAATGTACATTACATACCTAAACTTCAGGTTTAAGCTATGTAAGAAATTAAAAAAACACTCTAAATTTAATTAAATTTATTTTGATAATTTTTTTATTTTATATCATATCTGAAATTTCATAATTTAGTGTATTAATTTAGATTTCAATTTTGAAGTACTTACCAAAGGGACTTATTGGACAATCGGGCAATTGACCTCAGAAAAAAAAAAGCGGTCGAAGACACGGGGAAAACTTAATCAATCTGATTAAATTTAATAACTGATTCTAACTTGTAAGTATAAATAATCAACTTTGTTAATATTCAAATGGAGTCTGCGGCGAATTTATGAAATAAAACTTAAGTATTTAAAGTTGAACGAAATCGCGCGGTTTTAACAGATCAAAAGTTTTAATTAAATACAAAATACTATATGTAATTCTATATTTCGACATCGTAAAGTTTAACGTGTAAATATTTGGTAGATTTTTTTTATTTACTTGGTATGTAAAATTACAACACATATTAAACAAATAAATATTTGTCATCTACCCTTGAAATTGAGTTACAATATAAAATAATTTTCCGTACCTAGAAATGGGAGAAAATAAAATTTATTCCATGTGATTTTTAACAATTAAATTTGTCTCAGGATATTTCCGAATAGAAAAAAATTACAATTTGATTTCAAACATAATTTTTAAATCATAAAATTTCAAAATAAATAAAAAAATGCGGCATTAATTAGTTCAGTAAACTTGCAACAAATAATGCATTAATAGATGTTGTATTATTATTATAATGTTGTTAGTTAAAACATTCATAATAAAAACTAATTAATCATAATAAATACATACAAATTACAGAATTTATGGTTTTTTGCCGGTATCTTCCCGACTAAAATTTTCTGAACCAATTAACTTCAACTGGCTTTTCAAGTAACTTTTTTTAGGTAATGTTTCAATAGCTTTTTATTAAATTTTTGACTTTTCAAAGTAATTTTAAAAAGGTAACTGTATGAAGTTTTTATATTTTGATTTAGAATCAAAAATAAATTTATTGTAAACGTATTTTAGAATATCTGATCATAAAATTTACCATTAAATAGTTTATTAACTTCAAGCTTTGTTAGTTCCCAGACAGTATGCGATGTTATTTATATAAAATTCTCCTTTAGTAATATCTAATACAGACGTCTTTATTAAGCTAGTCGAAGCAAACGTGCCATAACTTTTCCAAACAAGAAATATATTCTAGTGACAACGGGGTTGAATATATTTAAAAAAATAAAGTTTAAAAATCTTATTCAAATTTTAAAAACTTAAGTTGTTATCATCGGAATTCAAAATGTCTGTCACGTCCTCTTCCCGCCATTTTCTGTACTGCCAGTGTCTTTCGGTAGATTTTCGCCGCCATTTTCTTTTTCGCTTGAATCTTCGTAGCCTTTCACGAGGTTTTCGAGGATAAATCTGATTGTTTTTGTGTATATTATTTCAATGTTTGGGGTGTACCGGTCGCCGAGAGTCGTTTTCGCTGCTTGTAGGAACGGTTTTTCGATTTTCTGTAGGTAATAAAACCTCTTTAGATTGAAATTATATATCTACTTTTAAAAATATACATTACTTAAAATAAATTCACGACGTAATTCATCATTCATACATTTCGAATGTTTATGTTGAGGACAGGTTGCGAATCTGTCGCCACTGGCTGGGCACATTAAGGACGGCAGCTACAATGTATGGCAACCCGAGACTCGAAGCCTCGACCTATCAGCTCAGGTCGGTCGGTTAACCAAGGCACGTAACAAACTGAGCTACCACGTCCTCTACTTACATACTTTTACAATTCTAGATAAAAAAAGAAAAATCTATACATTAATGGAACATGACAAGATGCATTTGTGAGGGCCTATGGCGATATCAAATTTGTCATTTATCTCTTCATAGCCCTGGTAAATTGTAACTAGCGACCGGTGATACTGAAATTTCAGTTTCCAAACGTCAATTTCACTAACAAAATGACAAGTTTGACAACTGAAATTTGTAAATTGTGATCGGTAACCGGCAGTTGAGAGTTCGATAATCAGGGAACTTAGCTGAAAGTATACCTACCAAGTTATTCCTAGTAATTTGTCTTCAATGATTTCTGCTGAATTTTGCTTTATTTTCTGTAAGCACCTATCATGAAAATAATTTACGATTCGCGTGAAAGAATAGAAATTCTTTATTTAGTGATGAAAGGAATGAATGAACTCTACTCCAAAAACGGACTACTGCAAGTATTCGTTACATTATTTTTTCTCGAAGAAAAAGGATAATAATTTCTCACCTAATAATTGATTTAAAAAATGCAAAAAGGAAAAATGTTGTATAAGTAATATTGTCACACAGTAACCAGCGTCGTATTCTTTACAATTTTAAACAGATTGAATTGTGTAATTAAATTTAATTGTTTATGATTTATAAATGTTTAAAAGAAAACGTTTTTGAACTACATTATCTTCCTCATTTATTTTAGATCACTTGCGTTCATCGGACTGTTATCAAACCGGAAATCGAATCCGAGACCTCAAGGGCCTACCATACCACCACAGACCAAATAGATCATCATAATAAGAAAATTATCTGGAATAACAAATTCTCTCTTTTAAAGCCAAGGACTCCATTAAGGGGCCATTCAAGTATCGCAAATTTGGGGGAGAGGGGTTCATCATATATGTAAAATGGCTTTCGATCAAAACTCTCAAATTTTGAGAAAATATTTAAGAAAAGTTCCTCTGGTTTTACTGAACAAACGTTTCAATGGGGATGAATCTCACCAACGTCTCGTTCTCGAGATTGTCAATGTCAAAGTTTAAACATTATGGTGCGTTGCATGGAGAGAGGAGCCGGGTCAAAAATCTTCAATAATTGCGTTACATAATATTTGAACGCCCCTCAGGGCCCATATACAATTGCCCAAAAATTTTAACTTACAAGTATAATATTTGAAAGGCCCTTAGAGGCCATATACCATTACCCAAAAATTTTAAGTTACAAGTATACCATTACCCAAAAATTCTCCACACGAAAGCCAGGCACTTGGTGGTGCGTGGCTCCAATATGCCTGATGTAGGTGAAGAAGGCGTCCACATCAGCCATGCCCTTGATGCCCTCGTCCAGAGTGTGCATGACCTTCGTAGCGTGTTCAGCAAGCTCTGTCGACAGAAGCTGGTCTTCAACCGTGTGTAACTCCTGGAACTTCTCGAATAGGTGCCTTAAGTCTTCGTTTTCCTCGAACAGCCTGGTGGAAAAAGATAGTGTTGTTTTATTTGTTTTTATGTACTATAGCTTTTTCCCGCGACTTTGTCCACGTAGATTTCCATTTTGAATTTCTTAGGAACTTTTTTTTTTGGATGAAAATGTTAAACAAAGTGAAAATCTCACTGTTTGCCGAATCTTTTTTGTTGTCTTTGCGTGACTGAGTAAAAATAATTAAGTAGTAATTATATTGTAGTTACATACTATATTACGCGCCTTACGTCGCCAGCCTCTGGCCTAGGTGGGCGGTTGACATATGGAGTATGAGAAATGTGTGAATTGTGGTTGAAATAATTTTAGTTCGAGTCTTTTTTGGGTCGTTAGTGTTCTTTTCTTGGAAAACTAATGTCCAAATTCAGGTATAAAGCTTTACGAATACTTGACCACCACTGCGTCGCAACCAATCAATACTGTAAGAGATGTATCTAACTTTGTAAGACTTTTTACAGCTGGAAGATCTATGTGTGAGATCATCTGGGTTTGTACCATCCTTTCTATTTTTGCCGTGAAACAGTTTGCTGTATTTCGGTTCCATGGATTCCAGGTGTGACATCTTTACTCGTACATGGGCAACGGTTAGGGGGTGTTCTTGGTGTTTCACGACTCCAGGGGCATCGTCGAGTCAATAGGCGGTGGTACTTTGCATCAGGTAATTGTTTGCTTCTTTGTCCATGAAGTAAATAGATTAAGGATGCTCATAATCCTCATATCAGTCGTCGCAATCGGGTCAAAGGACTTTTAAGCTAAGCAGGAGTACATATTGAGTGTGTTTTATGCACTACGTAAGGTAGGTTGCCTTGCCACCCAGGTAAAGCAATTCTAAAGTGCATATGCGAAGTTTGTACTAACTGCAAAAAAATCGAATCAAATGTATTTAAATGGACTGTCTTTTTAAAGGTTCAGATCCGACAGGATCCAATTTCTAAGCATCCGCTGCCGCTGTCCGTCCGTCAGCGGGTTGCATATCATGAACCATTTTAGCTAGACTCTTTACATTTTCAGAGGATACCTGTTGCCGCTACAATATATTCAAACTTTGTCTATTTTTATTGCCGCTGTAACAACAAATACTAAAACCATAAAGAATTTTAAAGGAGGCTCCCATACAAGAAACGTGATTTTTTCGACATTTTATGCTTTTTCTTGTTTCTTTTACAAAATAATCTAAAGAGTTTGTAATGTTTACTCTTATAAGTTAGTATGGATCCCATCACAAGCTCATCCTACTCATATCAAGGAAACAGCCAAACGGTGCCCGGTAGCTTGCATGATAAGCAAGATGAGCTGACAAATTGTTGTTGGCTATTGGACATTTATTCAGCGAGTTTTATGGCAATGAAAAAAAAAAGAATGATCGTTGCTATATCTGACTGGAAGTGCTGCAGGAATCCGCTGGATGTAAGCCTATTTGCTCAGATATATTAGGGGAGGCACTTGTTCAGAAGTGGACGCTTTCCGGCTTATTTTATGATTCTCACCATGATGAGTTTAAAGTACTACCAAGTTTTCAGAACCATAGTCAAAATCCATAGATTAATGATTAGTTGTCGGGGTGCTCCTTCAGCGGAGACCAGTCAAAACATGCTTCGACCATTTCGTATCACTCAGTCTGTTTATAAAATGATCTTTAATAAGATTAGAGGGCGTGCTGACTCCCGTGCCCTAGTTGCCTACCGACCTGAAAGATCGATGATTGGCGTCTCGGATCCTGAAAGTTGTTACCCTGTTGCTCTTTGTGCCCTGATAGTGGTGACAGATTCGCAACCTGTCACACTGGGACTCTACATAAACATGTGAAATGCTGTGTGTTACCTCTGCCAACCCTTCTCGAGGGATTACGGCGTGAGTTTATATTATGTTATGCAAGATTAAAGACTTTTAAGATGTATCGGTGGTGGTATATAAGCAAAGGTCACATAAAACCACTTAAACTATGCCTAACTAAAGCTATCGATCATTGTTATAACAGTTCCCGCGCGGGTGCGTGCCAAACAAAGGGTTAAAACTTTTTAATGATGTGATTTTTCGTATTTTCAACCATTCACTGCTGTATTATCCCTTACAGCCCTTTGCATTTGCCCTTTAGTACCTCATATGTATAAATTTTAAATCAAATCTAAATATTGAAAAAAAAAACTAAAACAAATTGCTTGTATGTAAAGGAAGCTATAGTTGATTAATTATTTTTGTTTTATATTAATTAATTTTATTTAACGCTTTTTTGAGGTTTGTGTTCAATTCTTAACCTATTATTGTTTTTTTTTTAGGTACTATGTTATGTAATAGCTTTCATTTGATACCCATATTATATTAACAGTTTTTTTTCAAGCAACAAAGAAAAATCTAACGGCATGTGATTTATCAAAATCGGTTTAGCAGTTTATGCTACAGGAGGTCACAATGGAACGAATATACTAACTCACAAACATACGAATTTTATAATCTACCTTCTGGGTTGGTTGGGTAAAACCGGCTATTTTTTATTTTTTTTTGTTGACCCTACAAGTATTTACTTTGGAACTAAAATACTGTGAACTCGTAGATTATTCTAGTCCGCTGTGTCAGGTTGATTTCCCTTCGGAATTCGGAACGGGGTCCATCCTGCCGTTTTTCCTCGAGACGGAGAGGTCGTTATACAAAGCGCATCTCCTGTCTCTCTCGCACGCGGACCGAATCGTACCGATGGATTCCGAAAAGCAATCTTGCATTGTATTCTCGGTACACTCCTCATATTTTCTCATGAACACCTATTTCCCACTATTCAGGAAAGTTTGATGCTCGTTTTTGTTTAACTGAATAACCGTTCATTTTAAGGGTTCCGTACAAAATAGGTACCGGGAACCTATCACCAAGCATCCTCTGTCCGTTTGTCTGCCGAAATATTTATTTACCATCATAATTAACTCATCGAGTCATTTCACTATTTCCAATGTATTTCACTATTTCCTCTATATTATAAAACGTTGACGAGTACGTCTCGTTCTAAGCAGATTTTTATGACTTTACATACTTAATGACATCTGAAAGTGATAGCAGTTCGGTGTCTGTCAATTTGAAGGATTGGAGAGCTAATGAGGACGTGGTAGCTCAGTTTGCTACGTGCCTTGGACCGACCCGACCCACGGGTCGGGGTTCGAGTCTCAGGTTGCCGCACGTTGTATTTGAATTGTTTCTCAATATGCCCGGATAGTGGCGACAGATTTACAACCTGTCACACTGGGACTCAACATAAACATGCGAAAAACGGTGCGTAGCAAGCACCTCTGCGAACCCCTCTCGAGGGACTACGGTGTGAATTTATGTACTTATGTTATGTTTTTTATGGAAAGCTAGTGCAATTACCGGCACGAGAGGGATGACATCGGTACCTATACTTGGTCAACGCATTGCTATTGGCATTCCAGACATTTATTTTCAAAAATAGACATCAAGAGCATCGTCGTGTTAATAGGCGACGGTATCACTGTCCATTAGTTGAACCGGCTGCTTGTTTGTCCATTGCACATGTTAGCTACATTTTCTTATGAGAGTTTTCTATAAAACAATTTTTAATCCTTTTTAATGTATCTGATACGATAAATGATATTTGTATGCCTAGCGACTGGCTGAACATATGAATTGCCTAATGCCTAATGTAAATGAAAAAAAAGGTCGACTAATGAATACAGCTTAGTAATGTATACAAACTACTAAAAGGACGAGTAGTCGCCAAGGTACGCGTGTTCGGGATGCGATGAACAAGCATACATACATTTTATGAGGGTACAGCACTGATATGGACCGCTGAAAACCTGTACGTGAGGTGAAGCGGTTAGTATTATTTTGGTAAAAAATATTTTGCATTTCTTATAGTGCAGACTGAGGCTATTGGCATTTGATTTTCCATCTGCAGCTGTCATATTTTTGTATTTAAATTGTAATTTATCTACATTCTTAAACTAGAATGCAGTTTTATAATGAAACTTATCCATGTTCTTAAACAAGAATGTAGTTTTATTATGTGGTTTATGTATAACTCATTGAGAAGAAATAAACAAGAAATTTGATTGAAATAAACAAAGTTGTGTAAATTATTTTAAAGTAAATTAACATAGTCAAAATTTTGTGCCATAGCGCCGCCGTCTAAATCTTGCGTGCCCGGACGCGCGCGTTTTCTTTGACGCCCCGCCAAAACTAACAAAATGGCGGCTCGCGAGGCCCGCGTTTCCCAAGAGACGCTTATACGAACATGGCGTTCCAGAATACGCGTAACCGACTACGCGTGCAATGAAAGTACGCGCTGTCCGTACGCGGCTTTACACTTGTTTGGGTGGATTTAATAAATGTTAGTGAATTCACAGAAAGGGTTTGAAGAATGCTTCCTGAATGTCCAAGTTTTATTTGCCTATTTCTATCAAATCCAATTCAAAACGGAATATTAAAAATATTTCAGCTAGTACAAAATAAGTTGATTTTCATTTTTACTTTTTGTAATTTTGACTATAAGTATTGAAGGCTTCAAGCATGAGACCATACCTACAATATAAATAAATAAATAACCACATCACGACACACACATTGACTCAGCCCTGCAGTAAGTATCGTAAGAACTTGTGTCGCAGGTGCTTAGCAACGATATGGTATATACTAAATAAATAAGAATACAACATCCAAGACCGGTAAGCGAAACAATGCGTCTTGCAAATAACACAAAGTCCCGCCCCCGCCGGGATTCGAACCCGGAACCTCTGTTTAAACCACTGCGCCACCGAGGTCGTCGATATAATATCTACTAATAACACCAACTTTAATATGTGGGGTGAGGTTATTCATTCATTCACAGAAATTGTTTTAGTCCTTATTTAAGCCAACTACGCATGAGTAATGAGCAAGGACAAAAAATATTTTGCACATAGATACACAATACAAAACCAGAAAACATCCAAAACCTAAATATAGAAGCTTTCACCATAAAATACTTGCTCGACCAAGATTTCAGCCTCGACTGCTTATAAACAGCGGCTTAGACCGCTGCACCATGGAAACAGAAAAAAAAATCTGATCCAACCTATTAAAATCTTTATATAACTTTAAAAAGACTCACAATCAAACAAAATATTGAAATAAATAGGTATTTGACGACCTCTGTGGCGAAGTGGTATAAACAGCCACTGCTACGCTAGAGGTTCTGGCTTGGTGTCTCGGCGGGGGCGGGACTTTGTGTTATTTGCAAGACGCATTGTTTCGCTTATCGGTCTTGGATGTTGTATTCTTATCTAGTTTATAACATATCTATACTTCCTGTAACACAAATTCTTACGTACGCAGGGCTGAGTCAATGTGTGATTTATTTTTTTAATTAATTACACTACTCGTATCATTACAGATAAATACCAATTCGATAGTGCATTAAACAATAATACAATTAAATAAGTAACAATAATAAATAGTATATGAAATGAATTAGTTCATAAAAATCACATTTTACAACATTACAAATGACATATTATATTCAATTTAAATGATGTGATTTATTTATATTATTTATGCATTTCGGTCGATGAGGCAAAAGCTGTTAACCTCCGAACCCGACTGTTTCGACTGAAATATAATTATTTTTTCCCCATGCAATACTTTGAACAGGTGACAAATTAATCTGTCATGGTGTTGACATTTTCTTTATTTACCGAAAGCGCTTTTCGTATTTACACTTACCAAAGCTTAATCAAAAACTAAATGGGTTCTGGGGAAGCTTACATTCATTTAACGGTTAATAAATAAAACCAAACACGTATGTATCTGTATGTATATAATAATTAAGTTAAGCTTTTATATAGTAGCAAATAATTTTTGAAACTAAATATTAGATTTCAAAATCTGTTATCGTTAGTTTGAAGACCTCGGTGGCGCAGTGGTGTAAACAACGACTGCTACGTCGGAGGTTCAGGGTTCGAATCCCGGCGGGGGCGGAACTTTGTGTTTTCGCAAGACGCATTGTTTCGCTTTCGTCTCGGATGTATTATTATTACCTATGTAGTGTCTGCGATATGAAATTATATCTCAGTGCAGCGTGTGTTGTGATGTGGTTATTGCAATTAAAATTAACTTTCAGCTTTACCATGGAATGCATTAAGTCAAAAACAAAAATGAAGTTCACACATACGAACCCCCAGGCAAAAGTTATTTTTAAAGATATCACATGACGTACCTAAAATCTTTTTTTTTTCAATTATTTTATCTCTTCCATTTATTCTGAAAACAACTTAGTCTAAAAATAGAATTTCAGTTTCATTGAATGGGTATTCTATTTCGCTTTGAATTGTTTATCGTCGAACAAAGAACTTGTCATCGTTTCAGTCTTTTTGTTGTTATATCTTTGTAGACTGGGAGCCAATCACTTATTTTAATAACCATTAAAGTTATGGCTCACATGGTCACATGATCATATGTATTATAATATCCCTATTACAGTACATACATTGACCCGGCTCGGCGCTAAGATTTATTTTTTAAGATTATATAATAAGATAGATAAGATTCAAGATCCGAATTCTATATGGACGAAGACGCGTGCAAATGCAGCAAGTACTAATTTGTTGTTTAGTAATGGTGATTGCTTATAGTCAACATATTTATTTGGTTCCCAACAGGTCAATTACACTGACTACAAGCGACATAGCCCGCATTTTTATCGCGTTTCGCGAAAGAATAATGCGACAGCCTCTACGTTTATCGTGTCCCAACGTCACTGTTGTCTATAGCTCCATAGATGCTAGTTGGACCTGATAATGTTAACAATTAAAAATCACTCATTTTAAATCAAATTTAAATTTTTAATAATCTTAGCAATAAAATATTTATTTTATAATTTAAATAAATGAAACGAGAGAAAACAAAAGCCTTTGTGGTCATAAAAATAAATAAAATAAAAACATTTATTGGCAACCTTGGCTCTTGTACTATTAAATATTCTAACAATAGAATTATTGGTTAGATTGTTCAGTTAACTTCACAAAAGGTAAATGATATTCTGTTTAAGAGAGTTTGATGTGACGTAATAAATAGTTAGTTTCGGTTTGCAAATAATTTTCTGCGCATTTTTACGCTTCATTTAAAATCTATTTCTGTCAAAATTGATTTTAAAACATTATTTTATCAGTTTTAAATATTTATAATGGACGTTTATTATTGACATTTTTATATTTCTTGAAGCGAAGTTTTATCGACACAATTTTTATAGACATTTTTTTTTTTTTTTTAAAACAAAGTCCTTTTTTTAATTGTTTTTTTCTACAAAAGCATTCTATACAACCCGCCATGCAATAAAAGTACATACAATACGTGTATAGCTACGTCCTTATAGGTACAGTCCCGCTCGTTTTCGCCCGTGCTCCATTCAAACAAGACAAAAGAACTTTTGTTTGCAACCGTATCTACCGCCGGACAATCAGACAATGCCTCCCGGCTAATCATAGCTAGAATTAAATAGTTATTCGATTATATAACATGGGAAAATTATGGGTTTGTTTGGTAACACGGGAACTAAGCTTTAAGACATTTTCCCGTTTCGCAGCCCTCATTTAAACTGTGAACTCGCAAAAGAAACTTCGCACAAAATCGAACCCTCGACCTGTCGGGGCGGTTAACAAACTGAGCTACCACGTCCTCACCACTACTTTGAAACTAATTTCCGTATAATGCGGATTCCTTGCGGGTAGAAATTAATTATCTCTGCTTTTGTATTTCTCTCTTTATATTCTAGTTTACATGTTTAAAATAATTTATACCAAAAGAAAGGGTACATAAAATGGACCTATTATATCTTAGTGCAGGGTTGATTCAATTTTGTGTGTCGTGATGTGGTTATTACTAATACTTATAAATTACGTAAAGTGAGAGATTCCTCGTCGTCACTCTTGGCAGAGTGGTCGTGGTTGTCATGACATCGTCAGCAACCGTGAGGACTCGCCGCACTACTTCTCGCCACCTCTGCCTGCTCTCCGTCATGCGGGTGCACTCACGTAGGGGGCCAGCAACAGCCGCCTTTATTTGGTCCGTCCAGCGCATCGGTGATCTGCCTCGCGACTATTCCCTTCTACCTTCCCGTTGCGCAATAACTAATCTTTATTCAGGTATAGTGAAATAATTCGTAAAAGCGGTCAACACAATCTGACGGTAACATACACTAACATTATGAATGTAAAAGTTGTCAGTTAATAACATTTTTAAATTAAATTCAGCAGATATTTCGATACCTGAATTGACTTGATTTAAGAAATGGGTCAGAAGTGGGTCGGGTTCGCGCTCGATGGTACAAGGTTAAACCAATATGTATGGATTTTTTTAATGAAAGAAACATGAACAAGCATAATAAGTCGAAAAAATCGTTTCTCGTAATTTCCATGTGTAAGTTGCTGTGTTGGTAATAGAAATAGACATTCTATGAAAATGTCAAAAGTCTATTTACTTGTAAATATATGAGATTCAGCCCGATGATTGACATAGTAACAGACGGACGGGCAGCGCAGCGGGGGCTCAGTAATGTGGTCCCGTGTTTTACGCTTTGGGTACGGGACCCTAAAACACGAATTTTACGCGAACTCGCTGTCGAAAACATTGGAAATAATTGTTAAGTAAATAAAGTTTTAAATGTAAATTTTCATTGACTCTCGTCTTATTTTCAAACAATAGCAAAAGAATATATATACTTGTTACACATACTGTGAGCGGAATTGTAATTTTTGGCTTAATTTTAATTGACTTAAATTTGTTCGACAGCAATGGCAGGTTTTTTTATGGAATGCAATATTTATCTGTCATCCCATGTAATTTTACTGAAACCTAAAAAAATAAATGTACATATTTAAAAACCTATCAAACATTAAATAATAATAACAAACCACATCACGACACACACATTGACTATATACATGATAATTTTGTGTCACAGGAACTAAGTGACGATGTGGTATAAACTACATAGATAAGAATACTACCATGCACTATCCAAGACCGGCAAACAAAACAATGCGTCTTGTAAATAACAAAAAGAACTTCTTGAAATTGTAATAACCACACATCCACATCACATCACGACAAACACATTGACTTAGCCCTGCACCAAGTATCGTAAGAACTTGTATCGCAGGTGCTAAGCAACGAAATAGTATATACTAAATAAATAAGAATACAACATCCAAGCGAAACCGGTAAGCGAGACAATGCATCTTGCAAATAACACAAAGTCCCGCCCCCGCCGGTATCCAAACCCAGAACCTCTAGCGTAGCAGTCGACTATTTACACCACTGCACCACAGAGGTCGTCAAACACGCACACACATGCCCTTCGCAAGTTTATGTAATGAAATATATAATATAGCACCATGTTAAACCGTACCGGAAAATAAATTATTCCACGTAGCTTTCAAGGATGCTATGATTTGACACATGACACACACGAGTACAGTCAAGGAGATATGACTTGTTTTTGTCGTTTAGGGTTCCGTCTTTTTAATAACACTTCGCTGTCCGTCTCTCTGTCATTGGCTAAAACTTAAAATTGTGTATTTCTATTGCTTCTGTAACAATTATTAAAAAGTCAAATTCAAAATGTTCTTTATTCGAATAGACTTAAAATAAGGACTTTCGTAATTTTTACTACCACCAGTTCGCTATTCGCCGGTAGAATGCTATTTCTACGGGGAAGAATCCGACAAGAAAAAGAGGAAAGTAAATCTTGAATAATGATACAGATTTTTCAACTCACAAAGAACGTTCGGTTGTGGTTCTGAATTGACAGTTAAATGCACATCGTTCTAGTATGCCTCTTAGATCAAACAAAATAAAGTCAAAGTCAAAATTTTATTCAAATAGACCTAAAATAAGTACAGTGAACCGCTATTTTTTGCTACCGCTTGTTCGAAACGCTATTTCTACGGGGAGGAATCCAGCTAGAAACCTAGCGTAGTCGAACGTTCTTTTTGAAATGTGAAAATAATAATAATAATAATAACCACATCACGACACACACATTGACTCAGCCCTGTAGTAAGTATCGTAAGAACTTGTGTCACAGGAAATAAACAACTACTGCGTCTTGCAAATAACACAAAGTCCCGCGCCCGCCGGGATTCGAACCCGGAACCTCTAGCGTAGCAGTCGGCTGTTTACACCACTGCGCCACCGAGGTCGTCAAAAAAATGGAATTTCTACCGAACCGTAATGTGCTGTACGACACGCACTTGACTGGTTTTTAAAACGTCACATTAGCACCATCAATTAGTTGACAATGTATAAATTATTATTTCACGACTGACAGTTGATTTTTTTTTAGAAAACTAGGTATGGAGCGGTTTTGTAAATATCAAAGTAAAGTGTGAATAGAGTTTAAGAAATATTGTGTGCCCACAGTGAGTTTTACCTTCAATTGCCGCTATCGATTGCAGTAACAAATTTGTATGATACTACGTAAAGCGCCTCTAACGGATTTATGAGGAATTAAAATTGCTCACACAATATCACTGTAGTATATAGCTATGTAAACTACATGGTAGACACACAGATGCTATGCAGGTATACAGTGTTACATTATATTCTACCAGGAGGCATACAGTATGAAACAATTTTTGTAATGTTTCACAAACTATGTACATATTTTATATTAATATACTATATTTCTACAAACAAAATTGTCTTAGTTGCGATTAAGCTAGTGTCACGTAGATAAGGCCAGGTACAAAAATGGCTATTTCATGTAATCGGCCATAAATTTCAATGTCTCGACCATTTGCGAGTCACATTATCAGGGTCCGTGTCCCACCATCTTCCGCCTCACCACTGCTACTCCTGTTAACCATGATAAATTTTGGCGTCCTTTCTTGACGTGGAATTAATCGCGAAATGACGCACAGGCACCCGGACACACCACCATCTGTCTTGGGTCTTGAATTTAATCAGAAGTAATAAGAATATATTGCAGGTGACTGTACATACTGGTTATATAATTGAATAAATTATTTTTAGTATTATGGAAATCCATTCGCCAAAGTAAACTACAGATATGATGAGTTCTCTTCATCTGAATTAAATCTAAATTTTCAGTACTTGTTTTTGTTTGTGTGAGTGAAAACATAGTATGCGTTTGTATTAGGTAAATGGAATATAGGAAAGTATATAGGGATAATAATTATTCATATATTTATTATTTTATTTTATCTCGACCTCGGTGTCTCAGTGGTGTAAACTGCTGACAGCTACGCTAGAGGTTCCAGGTTTGAATCTCGGTGGGGAGGGACTTTGTGTTATTTGCAAGACGCACAGTTTCGTTTACCGGTTTTTGACGTTGTTTTCTTATCTATGTAGTTTATACCATATCGTTGATTAGTTCCTGCGATACAAGATATCTTAGTGCAGGGCTGGGTCAATGTGCGTGTCGTTATGTGATTATTATTATTTCAATAGATCATTAAATCATCGTCAATTACAGGGAAATTATTGACGTATATTGACGTATAAAGAAAGATATTGATTGTTCATTTCAAGGTCATAAAAAAGTCAAAATATTCTATATCAAATAGACTTAAAGAAAAGGACTTTTAAATCGTCATCTTTTACACTACCCGATTAGAAACGCTATTGCTACGGGGAAGAATCCGGATAGAAACCTCTGTAGTAATTAATCCGTTTAATTGTATTAACCATAGGAAAAAAAGCTACACAGTGAAAAGGTTGATGTGTGGCCGCGTGCAAACCTACACACCCCTAAATTAAAGGCGAAAACCTTTAAGATCACGACTTTTTTTGGAAAGAACTACTTTCAGAACACACCTGACCGGAACTTTTCTAAAAAACAGATTCAAAAGCCCCATATACATATTACCTCTAGTTTAGGAAAAAACCCCAAGGATTTGCAAAGAAAAATATTTAGGGTTGTGAAGTAAAATAACATACAACTCTTAAACTCATTGCTACTTTACTAATATATACTACTCAAAACAAAATAAGAGCCGCGAGGTATTTTGTCTGTACCATGAAAATAATAACACCAAATATATTTATTTGTCTCCATAACGAAAACTAATGTTGTTTTTACCGTGTAGACCAATAAACTTATTCCCATAATAATGATTAAAAAGTTTTTTTTGCATTTGAAAGAAAAAATCACATTTAAGGTTAAAAATAAAAACAATGTAAAGTTACTGAAAACAAAAGAAAATACTCCATGCTAATCTTTTAGTAACGAGTATGCCCTCCTCGTTTCGCTACGCACTCCTGAAGCCTGGAGTGCATGCTCTCAATCAAATGCCTGACATTTTCCATTGGAATCTCTTCCCAGGCCCTTTTAACAGCGTTGATGAGTTGCTATTGGTTGTGGATTTCCTGATCACCGTCTCTAACTCTTCGTTTCAACTGATCCCACATGTGCTCTATTGGATTTAAGTCCGGACTGTTCGCCGGCCACGGCAAGACTTGAATTTGAGACGCTTCCAGTACAAACCGAGTCGCTTGAGCCGTGTGTGCACGAGCATTGTATTGCATCAAGATGAATTCAGGACCCGCTCGCTGGGCAAATGGGATCACATGTTGTCTGACAACTTCCTCAATATACCGCTGAGCAGTAACAGTACCCTCATTTAAAATAGCGAGCTCAATTTTGCCGTGTAAGCTTATCCCGCTCCAAATCATTACATTTGGACCACCAAAACGATCGACTTCATGGATGCAGGCTTCTGAAAATCTCTCGCCGTGTCTTCTCCATAATCTAATACGCCGATCGTCGTTAAAAAATTTAACTTTGCATTCGTCTGTGAAGAGCACCATGCCCCATTGGTTTATGTCCCAGTACAAATGTTGACGGGTAAATCTTAAACGATTTGCACGATGATTTCTGGTTAATGGAACACGGACAACTCGCCTTCTTGATGCCTGCTGGTCTTCATGCAATGGATTACGAATAGTTTGGTCACTAACACGAGTACCTGTTGTGAGCTGTAAACGATTTTGCAGCTTGCGGGCCGTCGTTGTGTGATCTCGGCGCGCACTTAATCGAATGTAACGATCCTCTGTTGTAATGCGAACTCTGCCCAACCAGGTCTTCTTCTAACACTGCCGGTCTCTTGGAAACGATTCCATAGATTTTGAATAGCTCTTCGAGAAAATCCCAATTGCAAACCCACAGATCGCTGCGAATGACCTTCTTCAATCATTGTAACGGCTCTGGTTGCTGTCAGCGAGTCCATATGACGCCTGCGTGCTTGTGGCATATTGCAAAAGATGTTTCTGACTCGAGATATCAATGAACTCTGATAATTTCTAATAAACCAAGAAGCTAAGGAAAGCAAAACGACAAAGAAAATGGAATCAAAATTTTCAAAAATTTTTTTAAATCAATTTTTATTTAAAATTGTTGCCAGCATTAGATGAATACTACAGTATTAAAAAGTTTAGGTATCAAAGAGTTTGTATACTCAATATTTTACTACTTTCAATATGTAAATGTTTAATAATTTACACCAAAATGAAAAAATACCTCCGGGCCCTTATTTTGTTTTGGGTAGTATATAACTAATAATGATAATAGTAATAATCAAACCAAGTTTTCGCTATTTTTTATATTTGCAAAGGATTTCTATGTTTGATGATGGTGATCCCTTAACTGTTGCAGTTTACGCTTGTAACAATAAAATCATCATGCATGCGTTGCCGATCCCAAATCTTTTGATCTAAGTAGGTTTGTTTAAATTATCCAAAGAGTTTTTAGCTTTATGGTTACTTACTTCAGAAATAAAATGATCCCAGTCTGCTCGATTTGCCTGAAGATTCCCTTCCATGAGGCGAGCATGCAGTACTGCTGCTTGGCGGTGAGTGGCGACCTCGGATCAGCCGGTGGTGGAGCTTTCTCCAAAGGATCCTGACTCAGTTCTGAAGCTGCCAACTTGGTGAGTTCGCAACCCATAATAACACTGGCCACTCAAAAAATTAAAAAAAAAACTGCAGATTAATTTAGAAAAAAAAAACTTTTAAAATTCGAACGACTTTACTTTTAAATATTTGAATTCCTCTGTGAATCAAATACAATTCGAAATTTTTTGAACTCTCCCGACTAAACGCTTAAAACTTAGAAAATACATTATGTTTTCGGTTTAATTTAATATTTATCTACCATTAATGGCACCTAATCGAACTGACGTTACATTTAATGATCGCTAGCTATTTTCCTCAACTGTGACACGAATATCGATAAAAATGACTAGTGATGCGTCCGATGCGATTCTCGATACTGAAGTGGTCGTGGTAGTGTTGTCCGAGATAAAAATAAAGTAGATGATAACCTTGCAACTAAAATATACTTTTGAAATGTACCATCAAATTCCATTTGTCAATAAAATTCTTTTGAGTATCAATAACTAGATAAAAATAAAAAAAATTAAAGCTGTTTTTATACACAGATAATTTATTCATTTCTATTTTAACTAACAAAAAAAGGTGATTCTCAAGTCGACTCCTTTTTTAAAATGTATGACAACGCATATTTTTTCAACGTAGTTCGATTTTAATACATTTGTTTTAAATGGATAGCCCATAGGGAGGGTAGGGTAGGGGGTAAGGTAGTACATAGAAGTTTGATAGCGAATCTGTTGATATATTTAAATAAGCATAGTTATTTAAACAATAAATAGGTTACAGTTAATATTTAACAGTTTCATTAAAAAACGTATGTATGATTCAACTGATTGGGTTTGAGTTATAACAATGTGTTTTAAGAATGAACGTAAATTTGAATGGTGTTTGTTAATTAAATAAAACAAAGCTAGGCAATCCGGTAAGACTTCGCCGTAGTTGTTCATCACTGCACCGGAAGATTTCAAAACTTTTTCAATTAAAACTCTGTTAAAAGGATTTCTCAATTACTTAAGCTAGTTTATAACCGTAATCGGATTTGTTAGTTCCAACTTTATAATGACACTTGTTAATAATATTATAGTACTTGTCCAAAACATTAAGTAAAGATGATGAAATTTTTGAATGAGAAATCTAAATAATCGGGAATCGAACCCACACTGACATATTTAAAAGTATGTAAATAAAAGTATATAATAGTATTTAAGTGTAATTTATCCGATCGGATATAAATAATAAATAATAACAATAACCACATCACGACAAACACAGTGACTCAGCCCTGCACCAAGATATAATCTTGTATCGCAGGCGCTAAGCAACGATATGGTATAAACTACACATAAAAATTATCGATATGCCGTTTCTCATCACTAACTCCTATTAGTGACGCGCAAAGCAATTGTATGATAATGGCGTATCCTTTTTCGAAATTATGGCAGTAAAACGTCATAATAATTTGTCTAGATTTTTTTCAATGGAAAATGAACTTTATTGCTTCGAAATAAAAGTCACAGGTTAGGTCTATAGATGAGCTATGCCATTGTTTCAAACTGATGCCAATCAAATGTATGCGTCTGAAATATTTTAAGTGTATATATATGGATAGGTATAATTTCTACAGACTGTTACCTAAATATTTATTCTAGAAAAGTCTCTGGAATATATTTTGTGCCAACGAAAATCCAGATAGGAATTCGCTTAGTCAGACACGCCTAGTTAGATACGGTAAGCATTGAAAAACAGTCTGGAAATTATTTTAACAAAGATTATGTAGATTTATATGAAAAAGATATAGTTTATAATCCTACCTGTTGCGTGTCCCAGTGGGGACGATGCTAGTGGTCATGACTGGGAATGACCCGAAAATCCATGACCATAAAGCAATTTTTTTAATATTAACACACAAAAATATGCCCAAACCGAAACTCGAACCCGGGATCTATCAGAGCCAGCGGTTTCAACCACTGCAACACCGAGGCCGTCATTTATTGGAAGGTGAAAATTAAAGGAACTACTTTTTTTGATAGCTGTTTCATTTTAAGATAAAATTATGAAATGTCACTCGTTCACACTCAGGTCGTTTTGGGCCAGTTCTTTATTTGTCCTTTTGTCACTCGTTCACACTCAGGTCGTTTTGGGCCAGTTCTTTATTTGTCCTTTTGTCGCTCGTTCACACTCAGGTCGTTTTGGGCCAGTTCTTTATTTGTCCTTTTGTCACTCGTTCACACTCAGGTCGTTTTGGGCCAGTTCTTTATTTGTCCTTTTCTAAACTTCCTATGTTGTCATCTTCCTAACTCAACTCAACGTCATAATAAGTTAATCCAAGACGAGTTGCTGAATTGAAATAAATTTAATCAAATTTATCACTGTGGCTGCGACAGATAAAAACTTAAAAAAGGTTGTAAAAGTGGGCATACAAGGAGTAGAGTCAATAGGAATGGGGAACGGACTTTTTTGGAAGTGGACGAATAAGGAATTTGAAAACGGCTTGTCAAAACGTGGACGTTTTAGGAATCGACCAATCAGGATGTGGACTTTGGAAAAGGACGAATAAAGAAGTGGCCAAAAACGACCTGCCATTATTCCGCAAAAGTTAACGTCAACAGAAAATGAAAATGTATTTAAATCGCATAAGTGCCTAAGGAAGCGTCACTTCAATACATCTTTATTTTCTGTTAGCATGAGGGGGCAGAGCGGAAAATTTTATGATGAAATGAATAATGCGATTACACTTTTAAATAATAGTTTATTTAAACCAAATTAACACTTTACACCGATCAGTATGACATTTTTATTACAACACATCCATCAGTAATATCAATAAATTTAAATAACAGAGTAAACATGCAGAAAACGTCTCGTTATCTTTGGATTTCGCGTCTGTTTTTTCAGGAATCTCGCTTTACATACATTGATGTTCTTGCAGATCGGAATGTCTTGGAAAACATCTCTACTTGGATGGATATAACTTTAAAAAATTTACAGATTTTGGTTAAATTACTTAATATTTTTGATTTATTTTGTGGAAAAGTTTGCACAGTTTGACAGATTAGATAGTGAACTCGACAACAGAATTAAGGCGACTTTTTAAAAGATAAATAAATTAATAAATTTGACATAAAACTTTCAAATTAAATAAAACAGATTGTGAAAATAAAGTTGAATTAAGTGATAAACAAGGAATGAATTTAGTCCAGTAGATAGGTGTTTTAGATAGGCAAGGCAGGGTTGCTTCTTTTATAATGTTTCTAAAGTCAGGCAAGTCTTTTAGCTTTAAAATATTAAGCAATGAACAATTGCCACAATGAAAAAAACAAATATTTTGTCAACAGACAAATTAAAGAACGAATCACAAACCACTGACTGAACTAAATAAAACCTCGTCAACCATTTATTGTAAAACAATGAATGGCCGACGAGGTTTTATGAAATTTAAAAAAATAATACAATATTCAAAAAATAGAATCGTAACCGTAACGCTGGTCTGCATTTCGCTCAAGATTAAGCATCGCTATACAGCGTGGAAATGAAGCATTCATGTGATTTTGTGATTTTTAAATTTTGTCATTATTCCATGTGAAAAGCAATAGAAGTTAATTGAACGAGTTGGTAGCTCGATTCTTGGAACCAATTTCCAATTACTTCCAATCCCGAACAACCTATATTAAACAATAACGTTTCTAGTTTACTCTATATTTAAATATAAACACATTAATTAGAAATTAATTAAACACCGCTCTTAGATACATAGATTTACACACATTTCTTTTATTTATCAACAAGTTTTATTTAGCCATAAATCTATTGAAAGAAAATTAAGAAACGCCAGAGACAATTATTTTGTGTTTGTTTCATTTTAGAACAACAAAGTAAAAAGGGAATTCCTTTGAAAAATAAACAGCATAAAAAAATCATATCAAAAAAGAAGAAGAGAAGTACGTACGTTTTTACCCTTTTTCGAGAATGTACGACCCGAATGTAGTAGGTAGCTACTTTATTTATTTTTGTATTTTCGTTCCGTTTCGGATGAGAATCCAAATAAGCTGATGAAATACCGGCTTCATTCGTGTAAATGGATAAATCGAATTCCTCCCGTTCATTTGATGTTTTATTTATTTTTATTCAGTTACATTTTTACAGAGTATCTGAATTCGAAAAATTAAGTATAGGCGTAGTTGAAATGAAGACAAAATTGTTGGAAAAAGATTAAATTCGCAGAAGATTCAAAGAGACTGTTGAGTACGTTAATTTCTTTTTAATATTTTTTTTAGCAAAGACCTTCATTCTTAAACAAATAACACTATTAAGATGTTGATTTTTATATAGGTGAGTGATACCTTTGGTGATGGTTATTGACACGACTATGCCCTGTCTGAAACCGGCTCTCCAATACTTCGAACCGAAACAAAGCGAACTGCTTCACGTTGGAAATAGATAGGAGGGTGGTACCGACACAGACTGTGGGCATGATGTGACATTCAATGTTTTAACTGAATTTAGAATCATGTTATGTAGAATAATATACATAATAACTAATTATGTTAACTAGTTATTATGTTGTTTTAGTATATATTAGATTAGCTTATATACATTTGCATTGTTAATGAATAAACACCCGGCTGACGCAAAAAAAAACCTGTCGAGAATTTAAAAAAAATTAATGACACAAGATTTAAAGCTAGTCGGTTTATTTATTATCATTATAGAAAATAATTGTTTCTGGACCTTAATACTAAATGGCATACAAAAATGTTTCATATAAACAGCAAGGAAATATGCATACAAATACAATAATCACAAGTTTTCTCGCCTTTCTAGGTAAGTACAAAGTCGAAAATAGTTTTTTTTTGTGCCTAAATGTCGCGTTTTGGTTTTAAGATTATTTTTTGAATGGTTTGATTAAATTTTCTATGAAAAGCTTAAAATCACGATATTAAATTAGAATGTAATAAAACAACAAAATAAAATTTAAAATAAACAAAGAATATTTGTTTTAAATTATTTGGCAATCATTAATTAATAATTATTGTTTCTCAATAACAAAAACAATTTATATACTATTAAAGGAAACATTTTATTAAGCAAAAAAGTCTACTGTATTTTTTTTTCACACATCAATAGGTAATCTAAATAGTCGAAATCTAGTACAGTAATTTTCAAAATTAGCCCACTGCTTTTAGAAAGAAAAAAAAATATATAAAGATTATAATTAATAGAGAAAGGAAGACGAAAATAAATAATTTCAAAAAGTGTAACTATACAGCTAAGTTGAAAATTTACACATTGATTTTTATTTATAATTTTCATCTTAAATTTATTTTAATACAATCTGATACACATCCATTATTATCTACGTTAATTTATCTACTTGGTAGTTTTTGAAGCGTCATAAATTCATTTAATTAATTAATTAAATAAATAATTGTGTTCCCTGATCATGTGTTAACTTTTCATGCTTTTGTCAGAGGTACTGTCATTCTATTTCATGAAGACAGTTTCGCTGTAGTTGTGATAGGACGTGTATATGCACATTGGTCTAGTGTACATATCGCCTTTACTGAGCGAACTGCAGGTTATGCATATACACGCTTAACGAAGCTAACAAAAACCTCACCAAACCCGTCTTCGTGGGATCGAATGTCTATAAAGAACATTTCGACATTTAAAAAAATAGCATAGATGTTTGGTCAAATTAAAAGGTCATCAAAGTACTTTTTGACACTTGGTAACTGACTGCAAGAGATTTTAAAACCAAACTTTTATGGCGTTGGATGATGCAGGTTTTGTTAGTGGATCAAAATTAGATAAAACATTTCTACATTCTTTCTTTTCAATTTTATTTTCTCACGGTGTACGATCAGTTCAAAAAATTAAAAAAAAAAAAAAAAAAATCGAGCTTCGAACAAAGTTCCCAATTGTTTAAAAAGAATAGCTCCCCTGTGTGTGCATGGCACATCAACTCAAAGGCCTTTTAGTTTGCCTCTTTTAGGCCATGAACAGAGCACACCAAAACCCGTTGCGGTTCGACTGCAGGGCGTGTGCATGCGTAGCATATCTAACGGAACATGCGTTGCATATCATGTCTCGTAACCCCACAGCGGACAAGTAGAATACAGGTGATAGATCTCCTTGCGGTATCGTCTGAGTTGCTACCACCCTCCATTTTATTTCTGCTACAGTCCGCTGTGTTTCGCTGCGAAGGATTGGAGAGCCAGTGTTATTACCGGCAGGCATAACATCTTGCCTCTACATTGGTATCGCATTGGGGGTGCTCTTGGCGTTCCAGATATCAAAGGAAAAGATCGTGTGTATAAGCGATGGTATCACTGTCCATCAGCTGTACTGTAATCTTACATACTCAACCGGTGATGCCTTAGCACGTCGTATGATAGGATCGATGATAAGCCCGACGCATCATCTGCCATGTGATAGCAATCTTAAGAATGGAACTGAATGACGTTAAACGCTACAGCGCCGCGACGCAGACAGTCCCCATCAGCTGTGACATCTCTCATAGAGTTAAAACTTAACAATTTCTCTACGCACGCAAACGTGTCGTAAGCGGATTTGGTGTGCTCCGGCCTTAAAATCTGCTACAAAGCCAAAAGCCCTGCAAAGGCCTTTATTAGAGTTGAGCTTTATATTTTTTTTTGCTCTTCTGATGACAAATTCCCAATGTGTTTCGGTTTTTCAAGATAAAAGGCTGTAAATTTTTTTGCTAGTCATTACGGTATCAATAATAATATAATTTAAGTTTTTAGTTTAACACATATATGGATATTTATTCCAATTACTATTTTAATGAATTTGAAGTCAGTGCGTTTAAGATTGATACCACTAGTATGAACGGTTTTGTTTAAAGGAACACAAAAATTTGTTTCATTTTTACACACGGACACTCATCAGCCTACCCTGTCTGGACTCAACTTTTCTTAATTAGAACACCATAAGATAGGTTTATGTGTAGCCGTATGTATAATTTAACTGTACCCCTAAAGGCCTTTGATATCTCATTTGAGACAAGCAGTCGTTGCCGATCCTATGATTCCATCCATAAATAGCTTTTTACCTTGAAATTATAATTTACTAACACATTTTTAAATTCATTTTCAACTCACCGATAAATGTTTAAGGTTGCAGTTTTTTTTTAAACCACAACAGACTGCAAATAATTTGCATTCAGATCAATAAATTCAAAACTAATTGGACTAGTATTATTTAATTTTAGTAAATAAAATGTACATTAAAACACTTAGTTATATAAATAAATAACTAAATATATAAGCGTAAATTGTACTTACTTTTACAAAGATAAAGCGACAGTTTACAAATGGTATTAGTATTGATGTGACAGTTAAAAAATGAATAGATATCGCAATCTACAAAAAAAAAATACCAAGGATCCCGCTACACAACTAAAAACAACTGTAACATTAAACTTACAGCTAAATATTCACAAATACTGCATGATTTTATGATATACATTCTCCTTGAACATAGGGGACCTTTAAAACTTTTTGCTAAATTGACTTACGAACATCCGAAAGGCCAGTGCGGCTTCCATTTTTAAAATTTCCCGCCATGTCACTCGCTTTGCCATAGACTTAAGTTTATTTTTTTTAAGCTGAACGTCGGCTCACGTCGCGTTCTGCTTTCCCGCTTTTTCATAACCTTCTACGAGGGTTTCGAGGATGAACTTTATAGTTATTTTGTAAATGCTTTCGACGTTTGGCGTGTAGCGGTCGCCGAGAGTCGCCTCCACTGCTGCCAGGAAGGGTGCTTCAATTTTCTGTGAACAAATTTAAAAATTTAAACAAATATACACAGAGATTTTAGCTTTACACAGCCATGCAATAACCGTGCAAGTTTGTACTTTGTACTATCCTCAAGTTGCAGAGCATAAGGATTTATATAATACTTATGTCAAGCTTTATGTGTGGCCGTCTGTACAAAGGAGATAGGACATGTTTTTTTTTCTAAGCGATTATTATCTTCTGTGAGTTAAGTGTCTAGCCAAAGATGGGAAACGACATTTCTCAAATAATAATTAATGAGTATCATGCATTAACCGTTATTTCTTACCAACACTTTATATGCACACTGAATTAATAATTTTCTTAATTTTATAAACTGACCTAAGAGGAACCCGAAAAAAAAAACCTACACCACGACACACACATTGACTCAGCCCTGCACTAAGATACAATCTTTCATCGCAGGCACTAAGCAACGGTATAAACTACATGCATAAGAATACAACATCCAAGACCGGTAAGCGAAACAATGAGTCTTGCAAATAACACAGTCCCGCCTCCGCCGGAATTTGAACCCGGAACCTCTAGCGTTTAGCTACATCACAGTGCCACCGAGGTAGTCGAAAAAAAAAGACACAATGATAAATAATACCTCTCATCTCAATTTCTGAACACAAAAAATTACTTGATATTTTCGTTTGCAAATTTGGCATTACCCTAAAGGTACGCCTAACCCTGAAACTCGTAATCTGCGTCGACGGCTCAGCAACTCCTCGATTTGGTGACTGATGACAACGAATCCAGATTTTTATACAACGGGCTTAAAGGCTTAGACCCCGGAGGTATTACGTACCTTCTACCCTATCTACACCGGTTGATATGAAATATTTGAACTTGTTATTAGAAATGACGATACCGAATAATCAAGACAGATTTGTGTTAGTCGAAATGGATACTTCCACATTAAATACACCTTCTTTGCTTTAAAAATACCTTATAAGGACTATAGTTCGACTGAAAAGGTAGCTTGTGTTATTATAATGGAAATTAATGTAACACGATGATTCGCATTTTATATGAAAAACATGTCAACAATCTGATAAACATACTATTAAAACATGACATAAACAAGTTCGAGTTCGAGAGGCGTTAGCAAAGGGGGGCGGGGGATTACACACCTCCTTTTACAGGTTTAGTTCCAGTGTGACAGATTGTGTCACTACTATCCGGGCACAATGAGGGATATGGCAGCTACAACTTACCGACCTGTTAGGTCGGGTCGGTCGGCTAACCAAAGCATTTTAATCTAATACATTAACATAAATAAATAAGACGCCATACAACACCACACCACAATGGGGTATTGCCAAGCATTTCGCGTATCAAAATCATTCCCACCGGATATTAAAGTTTACAAAAAAGTTACGACCGGATTAAAGTAGATTCGTATTTTCGCCATCCCTTTCAGAATATAAATGTTTTATGTATTTTTAAGGCAATAGGTTTTTGGTTGACTAAGCTTCATTGATTTTTAATCTGTCGAGTTATGAAGATTGGTGTTTTGGAAGCTTTTTTAGTGTAAAGTTTTAGGATGGTTTTCGTGCTATATACTTTTTTCTTTCATAAGCTAAAAAAAAAAAGGGTTAATGGTGAAGATATTATTGCACTTTAAGATTTGGTAAGTGGTTGTGTCTTAAATTCAAAAATTTGTCAAGAGTTTTTGGTGTTTTAAAAAAATACATTTTCGAAATTCCTTTCCACGTTAAATGTGTGTGTGTTGAATGGAAGAGTGATGCCTGAGACATGCTATATTAAACTAAGATGGAGGCTACGGCCACTGTTGATTTATTAATTAAAGTACCTTTTAGATAAACGAAACATTATTATTAATGTAAAACAAACTGAAGACCTGTCTGTAAATCAAATTTAATAAATAAAACTACAACTAAGCAGCCGAAAGAAAGAGACAGAAGTTGGTGTTACTGGTACAAATAAAAACAATTATGAAATAGGTTGGGAGGGCGGAAACTACGTTACAATGTAATTTCCTGATATCAAAGGGTCTTAACGTCTCCCTTCAGGGTAAAGCCCTTCATATCTGTCTTGAATGTGGGTACTGTCACTGTGGGTTCAAAATTTCGAAGAAAAACCTTGGGATTTTGGATTTCAGTTACTTGGCCACAAAATAAAAAAATATAGAATGTGGTCGAAGTGCTTTACGTCGAAATTTGAAGATGGCCAACTCGTCTAGGGATCAGTTTATTGTGTATGAGACACAAGGGGTGTCAGGGTTAGAGGAATCCTCAGTGTTTTACATAAAAATAATTTTATATGTACGTCTTAGTTTCAGACAAGCAATATTTGTCAATTGCTTTCGATGGAAGTAGTTGAGGAATTAATTTGGCGTTTAAAGTATACAAAATAATATTTAAAATCCAAAAATATTTTACGTTATTTTTTATATTGTAACATTATTATATATTATAGTTCTGTAAGAATGAACAGGTTGTTAATATTATCATTATTGTATGTGTTACAATTTAATTTACATTTCAATTATTTGTTTCCTTTGTATTTATTTAATTTAAATTTTAATTATAATTGTGTCATTGTAGTAATAATAATGAATGAATAATTATGTAATCGTATGCGTACAAGTTTCATTATAATAAATAAAAATACCTAAGTACGATTGTTTTAGCTTGGGTACGATTTTGTACGGAAAGTCGTAAAGCCCGAATAAAAACGAGCTATTCGAGCAGGAAAACCGCTGCTATAAAACGATCAGTATGTTTTTACACATAAAACAAATCGTGTTCAAAAGAACATAAGTATCATATAGCACATTGTATTGTAAGTCTCCAAGAGCCAAGAAGGTTTATGAAAGAGGTGTTTAAAGTTGGCACAGAGCCAGCCAAGCCATGTTATTGTATTTGTTGCTGTGAAATTCGAACATTTGTTATTATACTTATCCTCTGCGTCAAGACGTTGGAAAGAAAATAATAAACATTACCTTTACTGTCGCCCACTTAAATACTAAAGTCAAAAGCTTCCAGCAAAAACTTATTATTTTATCTCAGAAACAATCTCTTGTAAAAATAAGCTGTTGAACTCGCGACGTGGTTTATAAACGCACGCTCGAGCCGCGTCGAAGATTCCGCAGAATTTAGACTTGTATGGGAAAAAATGAAGCAGTTTTCAATGAAGATTTAACATTGACGTCAATATAAGATACAAGCGTCCTCACCCAAAAATACTCGACTTTGAACCCGGGTATTCTTCTATGGCTGGCCCCGACCTGGTGTATGTACTGGAAGAAGTTGTCCAGGTCATCTAAACCCTTGATACCCTCGTCCAGGGTGTTCATCACGTTGTTGGCGTGTTCCGCCAGCTCCATGGAGTTGATCTGCTCCTCCTTCGTCCGGCACTGCCGAAACTTCTCGAACATGTTCAGAAGGTCTTGATTCTCTTCGAATAATCTGGAAAGACAGACAAATTTATGTGAAAACGCCTGATAAAAAAAGAAGGCAAATATGTTTTAGAGTTATATTGCTATTTCTTTATTTTCAGGAGGTTTTATTCGTTTTTGAGGACCAGACGAGTTATTTATTTAGAAATATTTGAACCTGCTAACTTTGTACTACGTGACAATTCCTTTGGAAATACTTTATTTTTTTTTGCCTTTTAAACCTTCCCTGTACTAGAACGAACAAAGCAAAAAATATAATTAAAAAATGTCCAACCATAATTGAGTTTTAGCGATATTAATGAACAGATCTTCGTGTTCTTCACATAAACGATTCTAGTTAATGGAAACTATATTAAATTGTTATTCAAGACGACAAAATTATTGAATTTTTCATACAATTCCCATAGCTGCTTATCAAACCTAAACATTCACAGATGATCATTAGAACTATTCATTCGATTTCTTGTGTAATTGAATTTGCACAGATACAAAGAGAACGTTTTGGATTATTTATTAAGGCACAAAAACAAGGCTCAATCAAGCATCAAAGTGGGAGCTCGCAAATATTGACGAAACCCTTCAATGGCGTCAGAAATTGTGGCAAGGGTCAACACCTACACCTAAATAAATAATGGTGTAAATTTTTCCTCAGAAAGTTATAAGTACGAATTATTAGGTTTTAAAACAGGAAATATTAAAAATGCTTGATGTAAATCAATAGATTTCAGTTTTAAGTAGTTTTTTTAGTCTGTTCTTTTATCTTTTTTTTTTTTGTTTTATTTAGGCTTACCAACTAAGATTATACTTTGTTGAGCTCTTGGTATAATAAAACAATAAATATGTATAAAGTTAAATTACGGGTAGGCACAACATAATTAAATATTTAAAGGATATGTATAAAGGGATTTGTTTTAAATAAGAATATATAAGTGTGACTGTTTGTTTCCTTCATTAAATAAAAATAAATAAGTGATAAAAATATATCCGATGCTAATTTCAGGTTATATTTCTAATCTAAATGGAAAATTTTACTAACATTAAGATTAATGAAGATTGTGCTTTTCTTTTAAAAATTTCTCATCTTTTATTAATAATATTCTGAAAATATACCACCAACACCACCAAGGACCAGCAGGCCTAAAAAGTTTGCTTAAAGCATTCTTGAAGGCTCAATTTTTTAAATTGATGTAAAAGCATTTCGCCTTTCTTAAAATGGTTCCTATTTTAAGAAAACTGTCAGACATTCGAATTCCAAATTTCAGTTTGACTAATTATAATGTCTGACATCTGTATTACGAAAAATCTGACAATTTATTTATTATTTATTTATTTGACATAGTCAGATTTGGCATGGAGCGGATTTTTAAACCCTACTAAACTAAAACTAAATGTAGTTCTATTTGAACAAACCTTACTCTAAAGCTATTTGACTTTGATCTCTAACCTGTAGTGGAAAGCTTTATAGTAAAATAACCACTATACAACACATACTTTGACTTAGTAAAATTGCCTGCAGTAAAATTGGGACTTAAACATTTCACAGTTTTCCCCCCGCCGGGATTTGAACCTTAGCCGAATAGCTACAAATAAATACTAATAATATGTTACAAATAAACACTTTACATTTATTATTTATTTATTTTGTACATCAACTGTACGTATTCATATTTATTTTACGTTATTCTGAGCGTTTGACAATACCTACAATACAATACTAGGTACCAATTATACAGCACAATTTTTTTAAATATTGTGATGACCCTTTCCCTCAGCGTTGATTAGAAACGATACTGCCAAATAAATTTTTATTTACTTCCACAAAGGTAATGGAATGAAAAATAAATTGCTTCCGCATTTCTAATCAAGTTTTTATTTTGAGTTCGATTGAAGTGCACGTTTGAAAAGGTTATCCAGATCTGTAGATTTTTTTTTGTAATTAAAAAAAGTTTTTAATCAACATGCAAACTTCTTTTTAGTTTTACTTAAACTGTAGATTCACCAATTTCGGTGTGTCTACCATGACTTCGTAAAGATTTTCTACACGTCATATAACGTTGATTATTAAAGTTAAGTGATTTTGTATGAGCAATCTTAATTCTTCACTTTGCAAAGATTGAAACAAATTTATAAGTGCAATCGAAAGCAATTGAAGGAAAAACTCATAGTAGACATTGTTTTGAATTAGAAAAAAAGAAAAGAAAATGATTACAAAAAATCTCAATTAAATAAGGCAACAAAAAGACTATTAATGTGATGGGTATTTTTTATTGTATTATGATATAAGATCATAATATACACTTTCAAAATCGTTTGTCTTGATTGGAAGCGGAAATTTAGCAGTCCTACATAGTCCATACGTGAACGTCCTCAGTAGTAAAAAAATCCGACCATAAAACGGAAAAATTGGGGATACAATTCTTGTGCAATTTCTTAAAGCGAAGCTTAGATCATCTTTTAAGTTCATCCACTAAGACTCGAAGTCCAAGAGACAATCTAAAAATAACTTGAGATCGATAAGAAACAACGTTGTTAAGTATATTTCATAGTATAATGTACTACGTTGTTACTACAAAGCTACGGCGTAGTGATCTGACTACAACCAGCTACTACGATTTTATATTATTATTTTAATGAGGATACAGCGAAGTTTATTTTTAGTTTTACATTAAGACGTCAATGCACTTTTTAATTACTTTAATTTAAAGTTACAATTTGCTATATTTGAACGATGAAAATCAATTTCCATCATTTTATTTGTAACAAATGATTAATATATATTCAGATATTGTAGTGCGAACAAAGGCCGTTTTTAAATTTGTTATAAAGCTACACCTAAAAAAGGTTTTAAGTAAAAGAAAACTTCTCGAATGAAAAAGCTTTTTGGCTTCGACTTTGACTTCAGAAGAAAGAACAAGTCAATTCAGTTCACAATCAGACTCAGGCGAATCGAGATCTTCATTAATGATTCGTCCTTCCTTTAATTAGAGGAAAGATATCTTCTTAACAATGAGATATTTAGACTTTTTCCTCTAACCCTTACAGAGTGAGCCAAGAACCCTTTGACAAATGAGCCAATCAATAAGATACCCTTTTTTGCAGACGCTATTTATGAGGCAGGTAATTTGCCGACCATATCTTATCGGGGAGAGCCCTTGACCTGTTTCGCGAACGTCCGTCGGCCAAATAGCTGCTCGAGAAAGTTCCAGATGTCATGAGAAAGAACGCCGAAGCTATTTGCTTCAGTATAAACTATTAACGCCGACGACATATCTCAATTAGTGACCCTTCTAGCGAGGTGAGTCAAGTACGGCTCGTGCAAATGTTTATAACAAAACCTGAGTTGTGTCTTCGGGGTACTAGTAATATTTTGTTCATCGTTGTCTGTGTTATAAACCACTTAAGTAGAACTAAAAAAATCGGTAGATCATAAACGTGATGCATGCGATACAAATATACCTAAATAATAAAATACATTTGTACCATGGGGCTTTGCATTACATGGCATTAAAGTAAAAACTCTTATATAGTTTCCAAATTATCATTATCTTTTTGTAAAATTAAAAACTGGTATTTGATTCGAATAAATGCAACTTTTAGTATATACCTGGTTAATTTATCTTTAACGCCCAGGTCGGTAGATATCCGACATAAACCGGTTTTATTTTTCCGCTGACTTCGCCCGGTTTCTCGTTACATTCCGGTCAAAAAGCTCATGAATAAAGTTACGTTTTTTAAAAGCTAAGCAAGTTAGCAGGAGGAATGGCGTAATACAAGGTTTCATGCTTTTTAACGAAACGTTTGATTTCGTCTGTATATCTTATTAGAAGTCTCCGTTATAAAGAAGAAGGGTTAACGTTAGAAATCATTGCAGCAATATTGTGGATTTAAAAATCAAAATAATAAATTTACAGATATGAAACCAGAAAATATTCAAAAGACTCAAGAAAGATGTTTATATTTTTAATTTTGAAGGATAGTGACGCTTACATTTCCAAAAACTTGGTAAACATGCAAAACAAATTCACTGAAGTAGTATTTTTTTAAATTTGGTTACAAAAATCTGGTGAAAATATGAACAAACACACTGAAATCATATTTTTTTCATACAGAGAGCTTCCTGGCTTACTTCTTTCAAATCTGATAAAATAAGCTGCAGGCTTAATGCAGTTGGTGGTATGTCCGGGCACGTAGCCTGTGCTACATTGAGCAGTATTTCCGTTTCAAGAGACGCCACTGTTGACCTGGTTAACAGGAGTAGCAGAGATGGGAGCATTAGGGTGGTACACCACTAAGGTGGCAAACAGGTTGACGACACCCCCTGGTACTACCCGTACCCTATGATCAGTGGCGGTACAGTCATAGAAGCCGAAAAGCCCGGCTTGCCCTATCAAACTAAAATAAGCTCTTATTCATTCTTTAACAAATCAAAATACTTTTCTAAAGCCACCGAAATTGTGGTTTTGCTGACATGTTTGCAAACTTCTGAGTGTTTTGCTGAGCTCGTCCACGCTAGCAAGTCCACAATGGAAGTATGAAGTATTTCTCTCGGCTTGCCCTGTACTAAAACTCTAGGCACGCCACTTCTTATGATCGTTTGGAATACCAGGGGCATCACACAGGAAATCGTTTCTATCGTCATGATGAAGTGACTTGGTAAACCTTGTGAGGTATCCGACAAAGAGAAGTATTTCGATTATAATGGGAGGTTTTCTAGTTACCATGGTTCCCTAGGTAACATACGCGCTATATTCCATTCCATTAGGTGTTTACTGCTGTCATATAAAACCTATACTTATTCGATCCACCAACCTTTTTAGATGCAACGCTTTATGGCCTCTATACCTTAAAGCTTACGGTTGTAAATCGTGTAGTGGCCTATCTTTTATTAGGAAGCAAGTTTCATGGCTCGAGTGTATTCGAGTAGATAATAAAAGTTGAGTTGTATTACAAATAAAAGACGTATTTAAAATTTTACCGGAGATAAAGATTTTATATGTAGAGATTTTTCGGTTTCGCAATAAAGGTATCCATTTACCGGGCCTGACATTCGAGTAGGATATGACAATATTAAATTTGTTTGTAGACGTCCATAGTTTAATTTCGAATGCTGGGTCTTATTAATGTCGTCTTATATTAAAATAAAATCCGGTCAAGTGTGAGTCAAACTCGCACATGATGGGTTCCGTTTCATTTTAAAAGTTTTTCTTTTGTTAGATAATTTAGTAAAATGCAAGTTTCTACAAAATCACGTTCTAATTTAAAGTGTATTGTATCTTTAGTATTTATTGATATAGCGGCAACAGAAATAAACATTCCCTGAAAATTTCAAGAGTCTAGTTCTATCATGGTTTATGAGATACAACCCGCTGACAGTCAAACGGTTTACTAATTGTCCCGATTTTCCCTTTGAGTACGGAACCCTAAAAGCGGGTGTCTTTGTTTACCTTTTATTATTTATGAACGATTTTAATAAAATTTTGCCATTGTTTTAGTAAAAACTTGTGAGAAGTCTAATTTTGGAACTTACGTATTTTGAGTTCTGATACTGTATGATTAAATAACCGACAAATTGTTATTTTTATTACTGCTTTGCTGTCGCAATAATTTACCAACCATCACTAAATAAAATATATGCCTATTCTATTATTATTAATCATAACCTCTCGAATGTTAAATGACCGTTTAAATAGTTCCCTTTTGAAACAGATAGGTGGCGTTTTTTTGGAGATCTAAGAAACTTGAATATGATCTGAGGAAACTAATTCCTTATTATATATTGTGAGTCGGTAATATTTTAAAATTAATGTATTTACCCCTGCACCATTCACAAAATCGTCCGTCAGTGTTATGGGGGCCAAAATCTCTTGTTAAATTAACCTATAACACTTATAAATTAATTCTACCCAAAACGCCATAAAACTGAAGTGGTACAGATAAAAGTGAAATTTCTATCAAGTTGAGTAAATCTAATGTTTCCTACATTTTCTTTGGGGTCCGATGGAGTATATTTTTTGCCTGACCCCGCAAAAAGGCTTACAACAGAGCTGAGAAACTGTAGAGCTTCCAAGCATTGACTTGACTTCAGGTATATTACTTCAGTAATACTCGTATAATGAAAACTGTGATAACAGGTCACCATTTTAATCAGTTTTTTTATTAAAAAACTTTATTTCGTCAACGTAAAAATTACTAAGAATCGTGTATGTATATGGAGGAATGTTTATAAGGTGTAATTGTTTTCATATTATCTCTGAAAGCATTTTATTTTGTAACTTGTTTGACAAGATTCGTATTTAGTGACAAATATGTTGTATATCATATTATTACATTATAATATGTTGGTCTTCTTATGTTAATGATGTCATCTATTTTTTTTTTTGCGTATGTAGAATCTACCTTTATTCATTTTTTTTTTCAAAAATGACTCGACCACCGTTTCGGAAAATTTAAGTTTGGAAGATACCGGCAAGATTATTTTTTTTATTAAAAAACATACGAACATGTTTTATCTATATGGTTTTATGGTTAATGCTTTTTCCGTTGTTTCTAAGGATCTCAAATCGAAATAATACTAACTGGTAATTCATTAAGCGATTTATATATAAAAAAAAGGATTTTTAGTTCATATTGAATAATTAAATTTGACATCACTACAATTATTTTACAAGAAACGCCCAAGAATGTAGTGTAACATACAAAAAGCAACTCTTTATTGGGATTAAATTGAATTCTAGTTTCTTCAGGACCGGTTACTTTGAAAGCAACGCTGTGACAAGATGCAATTAATTATAAAAACGTTCCATAAAAATATCTACTTTGTTCCCAGGTCTGTGCTAGCGATATTTCAAAGAACACAGTTATAATTTTATCGAGAGCAATATTTCTGAGTGAATAATTTTATATGGACGCAAGATTCTTGCAAATTACTACCATAAAAATCTAAGCAAAGGTTTTGCAAGAAAAAGGTGCTCCAGAAAAAGAAATGCTAAAAGGCACTGTACAAATTGAGTTCCGTAGATAAAAGGTAGTAATTGAATTCTTTGAGAAGTGAGTTACTCTAAATAACCTAATTTGAGACGTTTGACGTTTTGATTTGACCTTTTTTTTTTACGTTTCTTGGGACTGGAAATTTTTTGAACTCGCTTAGAGGTATGGAGTCATCATAGCCTTTATTTGCTTGCAACACATTCCAAGGTCGTTGCTGATTTTGAGACCTTTATCTTTCGTTGAGAGGTTTTGCTTGCTCTTTTGAGAAGTTCTATTCTTGAACTTAAGTGTTCAAACGTAACAAAGCTTTGTAACACTTTTTACAGGTGGTAGGTAGACATACGTGCGATCGTCTGGATTGGTACCATCCTCCTTTCTTTTTCTGCCGTGAACTAGTCGGCTGTGTTTCGGTTTGAAGGATTAGAGAACCAGTGTAATTAGCGGCACGAGAGGTATACCTCTACCACACAAACACTGCTCATGCATTTAGTTATTATGTATATTATTATACACAACATTATTCTAAACTCAGTAAAAACATTGAATGTTATGCATCATGCCCACAGTCTGTGTCGGTACCACCCTCCTATCTATTTCCAACGTGAAGCAGTTCGTTATGATTCGGTTCGAAGGATTGGAGAGCTAGTGTAATTACCGGCACGATGAATAACATCTTTACCTCTACAAGGGCAACGCATGGTGCTCATGGCGTTCCATGACATTAGGGAAATCGTCTTGTCAATAGTCAGCGGTATTGTTTTTCATCCAGTAAACGGTTTGCCTGTTTGCCCACGACAATATACAAATAAATTAAAAGGTTTAAAAAATCTAAAAACCCACGTTTTTAAATGTCTTAAAAATAAGAAAATAACCCTACGGGGTTGAAAAAGGGGCCACTCAAAACGTGTGGCCTATATGGGATATATTTACATGACCTCTATAGATCGTGAGTGTAACTTGCAAAGATACGTCCCCACGTTTTGAGTGGCCCCTCTTTCAGCCCCGTAGGGTTATTTTCTTATTTTTAGGACATTTAAAAACATGGGTTTTTAGATTTTTTAAATCTATTAATTATTTTATTAATTTTTCTGCCTCAAAAGTCACTCCATACAAATTTTATCAAAATCGGTCCAGCCGTTTTATAATTGTAAATTGCATTGTCGTCGGGTTTGAAGCTACCCTGAAAATTTCAGCCTGCTAGCTTATCGGGAAATGCCTCAAAATTGAGTTGCAAAAATCCAACCGGAACGACAAACAAACAAACAAGAAAGTGAGTGTATAAAAACGGAAAAATACATATTTATATATTTGTGTGTTTAAAACATTTACGACTATAACTGACTAAGCTAAAAGTTACGATTCACACATACATTTTTGATTATATTTTCAGATTTTTTTACCTTTGTCAAACAACAACAACTCTAGAATAATAAATCTATTCAGTAACGTACGAATGTCGTTCAAGTTAGCTACAATGTACGCCATTTTGCATTCAAACAGAAACACAATGTAAAACTTTGCCTTACCACGTAAGATAACACGTAAAATAATAATTTTATGTCTTTTTTGAGCTATAAATTCGGTTGATAAACTAGCAGATAGTCTATCTACCATACAAGATAACATGCATTTTTTTGGATTGGTCTTTTTTTTTTTGTTTTTTGTGATATTTGCTTTTAAAAACAATCTTCTTACTTTGTTTGACTAAGATGTTGTATGGAGAAATAACCAATATTTTGAAGTCGAAAAAAAAAAATGAATAAATATAATGAAGAACTTTAAAAGTTTAATGAACTCAATTGCAAACAAAGTTTTTTCTCCATTTGAGGTGAAAATGTCTATTTATTAATTTTTTAGATGCATTAATTTTTAAGTTCTTACATTCCTTAAGGTTTTAATGGACAGATAAGTAATTATAATGATCTACCATTTATAAAAGATAAACAGACGAATGGGTAGGCAAAAAATAGATCATTCTACACGAGTTGTTACAATAGAATATTCTGAGAAGAGAGAATATCAAGACGAATAAATCACAAGCCTTGTCATCGAAAATTTCTAATATATTTCCGTTTTATTTTTCTTACTGTAGGTTTCTTGTAACAATAATTCCATTTCACGAAGACGGTTCCGCCACAGTTGTGATTAGATGTGTATATGCATCGTTCTAGTGTGTAACCTGTACTGAGCGAACTCTAGGTTGCGCACACAGATACAACATGCATGTACACGCCCCACGAAACCAACACCAACTTAGTCGAACCGTCTTCGTGACGTGGAACGACTGTACCATAAATTTTGCTTGTAAAATTATATTACCGGAGCATCGGCAAAGTGTTCAGTTTTAACAGAGAGCGTTAGTTGTCTATACTGTTGCGTGAAAAAATGTACAGCGTTTTAGTTCCGAATTCCGCCACATCTGAACGTACAACTCGGTTCGGTGTTGTGGTTAATTTTGAAAACCAATTGTGTTTTATTGTCTCTTATTTATCGTCAGGTTTTATTATCGACATCATTGTTATTGGTATATCGATACCACTTGACGGTTTTTGGCCTTTATCCAATGCAATAAAATAACTTACTTAATAAAGATACGTTTTAACGGGTTTAAGGCGATTTTACATTAAAAATTAAAAAAAATGCATATAAAGTATACTTAAGGAATATATTTTTTCATAAATTGACTAACTTAGTTTATTACATGCCGCCATGGTGTTATTAAATGCTTAAATAATTGTAAAAGTAAAAATATTATTTTAGAAATATATATACTTATATAACAGAATTATATATAAAAATAAAAGGCAAAACACTTTCTTTTCACAAACATTTCAATGGATAATTTTTCATAAATTGACCATTATATACTATATAGATGAACATACTCGTTTGTTGAACGTAATATAAAGTTTTGAAATTGAGTGGCCAAAACAAGACAGTGCTAGTGAAAATAGCAACTAACAGTAAACATTTGTCGTACAAAATATTTTTAATTATATCATCAATTTATAATACTTAAAAATTTATTTATTTACGTGATAGATATTAAATATATGTTATATAATTAAAATAGATATGTACAAGACAGAATTTTCACTTCATCACACGCTCATTTCCACGCTGTATAGCGATGCAACCTTTGAGCGAAATGCAGACCAGCGTTACGGTCACGACTCTATTTTCCTAATATAACACAAAAAATTTAGGACTTTTAATTTATATTTTTCAAATTTTTCGCTGTAAAATGTTCGTTTTCTTTATAATATTTTACAGAAAATGATATTTTAATGGCTTCGTCTGATAATGCCTTTTTCGGAATGATTTTATATGTAAAAAAAAGCAATTAAATTTTATATTTTATTTTATTTGTAACGACATACAACAAAGAAGAATATTAAACAGTTTGAAAGACATCTGGCCTTTCAAACTAAATTGTTAAAAGTGGAGGCGATATACTCAGAAAAATTGTCGTTTTACAAGTCGTAACTATATATCAACATATCTTCGTCAGAGCAGTACCGAAAACAGAATAAGTCATTTTCGCCTGATAAATTAATCAATTTTCTATTCAGTATCCTATCTCGTTTAATAATAATCATGGTAATTACAAACATGCGTCTTGCAAATAACACAGTGGTCCGTCCCCGCTGGGATTCCAACCCGTTGATGAGCATTCCCAGTCGGAGGCAGTCAAAAAAAGACGAATTGGATGTTTTTAAAGTCTAATTGTCTACGTTCTATGCGTGTCTATTTTGGATTTGATTTTTTCGGATTAAGCCCCTGAGATTTAATCGACTTTTGATAGATTAGATTTTGATTATGACGATGATCTCGACAGAGGTCATGGAAGCTCAGTTTGTTACGTTCGCATGAACCAAGGCGGTAGGTACTCCTACGGTAAGGCGGTAGTAGGAGCTGGTAGCACAGGTTGTTACATACCTTGAATATCTGGCCGACCCGACCCGACAGGTAAAGTTACTTATTTTATCCGGATAGTGCCTTAGTTAACCGACCGACCCGATAGGTCCAGGGTTCTGTCTCAGGTTGCCGTAAGTTGTTGCTGCCATGTTTCTCATTGTGCCCGATAGTGGCGACAGATTTGCAACCTGTCGCACTGGGACTCTACATAAACATGCGAAATGCGATGTTTAACACCTCTGCCAACACCTCTCGAAGGATTAATTACGACGTGAGTTTATTTGTTATGTTAGATTTTTTACTATTAGATCATTCTATATTTTATTTAGTTATTGTTAGCACGTCCTTCAAACAGGCACACTGCTTTTCTTACGTTTCTTGTATAAATGTATGAGGAATTTCACGCTTGAAGCTCTGAAGGATTGGATGAAGGGCAACAAAATAAGCTAGTTTGGGTTCCATGACCAGAATTTCTGAATTCAGATTTTGAAGTTGAGAGTTTCAAGCTGTACGCAACTAAATTATCGCTAGACACTGCCTGCATCAAGATTAACTTAAATTCTTAATAGGGAATATAAGCAAAGCTCAAAGCACATAATGATAGTCAAGATGTAAAATGTTAAATAACATTTTACTGTATGTGTAGTACTGCCCTCTGACACCAGCACATTGCATTATTTTGTAACCAGCTGTTAATTAATAAACAAAGTGACAATGTCCATCGTTCATTGGATGATGACTTCGTCGAACATTGTTATACTGTTAAATTTGATAGCATCATGCATACAGCTTCAGGTATTCTCGGATAAATGCAATTAACGGTGAAGCCTAACTTGTCTGGAGTTAAATGAAATCAATAAACAGGTCGCACGACCTACTAAACTTCCACACCCAAACTCTTGCTTGCTATGTCGAACTCGTTTGTTTTACAAACGATTGTGAATCAAGAACTAACAAAAAACAGAAGGAGTTTGAAGTCGATTTGTTTTTGTATTTTAGGGGAGGCTTAATACTGGAGTACAAATCCCGGTTGCGGTGCGTTAAGGTATTGTAAAGAATGCAACTCTGTGTAAGAAGTCACATTAATATTAAATGCGTTCCATCTGTGGTTCGACGCTGAAGGAAGTCTGCAATTGGTTTCCTTCCATTATGGTGTCCGGGCACATCAATTTGAATGATTAATCAAACACGCTATGATCACAATAATAATAATAATAACCACATCACGACACACACATTGACTCAGACCTGCAGTAAGTATCGTAAGAACTTGTATCGCAGGTGCTAAGCAACGATATGGTATATACTAATTAAATAAGAATACAACATCCAAGACCGGTAAGCGAAACAATGCGTCTTGCAAATAACAAAAAGTCCTACCACGAGTTTAAGTCCCGCCCGCGCTGGGATTCGATCCCGGAGCCACTAGCGGCTGTTTACTCCACTGCGCCACCGAGGTCGTCAACGAATACACATTTTCCATGTCAATTAGTATATTTGTACATAATTCTGATAACGAACTCCATTACAAACCACCATTGAATTGTAAAACAATATGCTAGTATTTTCTGTTTACGTACCTCAGGCGTTGGATACGGTAATTGGGATATGGGGTCCGATCAAATTGCCACATCAAACGATTCCCCCGATACCTTCCAACTAAATTCGTAACGACCCAGTAACTAACCTATTTGTAATTTAGCTAATGGTTGTCATATTTCGTTCATGCAATATCCCAATACACTCTGTTCACTATTCAATTAATTTAATTTAATAACGACTTAAATTCTAAAGTACCTGATATTGACATTTTCAACGATCCGCAATGCATCTCTAAAAACAAACTTATATATCCATCATGGCTGTTAAGCATAATATTATCTGTGATAGGTACAATTGTAAAAAAAATCTAGTATATTTATTTTGAATTGCACTATTAGACTGTCATAAATTTTTAATTTCTTTCAGTTAAATTGTTTTTTATCAATTATATTACTTACTAACATAAATTAAGTTGTTACTCAAGGCCAAAGATGTGCATACTTGTAATTTGCATGCATGAAATGTACTAACCCATTTTCAATAATACTAACGCTATAAGAATGTTATGTTATGCTGTTAGTATGCCAAATAAATAAATCAAGGAAAATACTACAATGCTAGTATTCACAAGTGACTTAGCATTGAAAATGAAACTATTATTGTCATATAACTTTATGGGCAACAAAAAAATATGCTTGATATTGATCTGATAAAAGTGATACCGCCTATTGACGCGGCGATCTTCTTCTTCTATCAACGCCAAGAGCACCGTCAGTGCATCGCCCAGAGGTAAACATGTTAATTACGAGTATACTGGCTCTCCAATCCTTCGAATCGAAACCCAGCGAACTGCTTCAAGGCAGAAATAAAAAGTACTTAAAAAAGCAATGAAACCAAGGATCTATTTTATCGGTTTTTTTTTTCAATGAATGGAGTTTATTATTCGGAGCTTGCCCAAACAAACATTAATAGCAAAAATCTTAAATTTGTTTTTTTTTTTATTATTCGTTTATTTATTTCAATTTTTATATATTTTCTCCCATTTTTGTGTAATGTTTTAATTTAAACCAATCTTATTTTCTTTGTGACCTTTTTTTTTGTTTTAGATAATGTGTGTAACCTTTGTAAATGTTGTGTCCGTCTGTTATAGGCATGTATATCAGTTTCTGTTTATATAATGTGTTTTTTTTATATGTTTGTGTAATGTACTTGCTGTAGACGTCCCTAAATAAATAAAATAAAATAAGAAACTTCTATCATAAGCAACAGCGCTGTTCGAACTGGGAATGGAACCCGGGTACCTAGCTTGTAGAGATATCACAAGATCACATGAAAGTTACTTTAATTAAATTTACTGTTGTAACTAACTTTGTAACCACCACGTCTTCGCATGTGATGTTTCCCATGCCGAGTTCTAACGCGTTTCAATTTAATTAAAATATCTCAGGGCATCATCAAACTTCGCCAGTGAGGATTCAGTTTACATAAACGCTATTAAAGTCAAGTCCTGTTATTTCATCTCACGAAGGTAGTAGTTTGACTATGGTTGTCATTTGTTTCGTCAGTGTGCGTAACTTCGATGTAGCTCAGTAAAGACGATACGAACACTAGAACAGTGTGCATTACAGTTGGGATGGACAGTGTGCATTACGGTTGGGATGAACAGTGTGCATTACAGTTGGGATGGACAGTGTGCATTACAGTGTGCATTACGGTTGGGATGAACAGTGTGCATTACAGTTGGGATGGACAGTGTGCATTACAGTTGGGATGGACAGTGTGCATTACAGTTGGGATGGACAGTGTGCATTACAGTTGGGATGAACAGTGTGCATTACGGTTGGGATGAACAGTGTGCATTACGGTTGGGATGGACAGTATGCATTACGGTTGGGATGAACAGTGTGCATTACGGTTGCGATGGACAGTGTGCATTACAGTTGGGATGAACAGTGTGCATTACGGTTCGGATGGACAGTGTGCATTACAGTTGGGATGGACAGTGTGCATTACAGTTGGGATGAACAGTGTGCATTACGGTTGGGATGGAAAGTGTGCATTACAGTTGGGATGAACAGTGTGCATTAAAGTTGTAATGTGTAACTTCAAATTAATTCCTAATCTTAGTACCAGAATAATTTTTTGTAAATACTTAAAGTTTAAATAAAACTACAAATATTTAATTACCAAAAAATATACGAGTATATATTGTCTCAATATGAAAAGTAATTTAAAAGTGTCAAGATGCGAAAAAAGAAAACGTTTGTCAATAGGGGATATATAAATAAAAAGTCATGCTTTTATTAATTTATTATACTTCGACACCACATATTTATACAAATCCTTTGGATTTTCTCAAATATCTGACTTTTTAACTAGATTATAAAGCTTCAAAGTCGTTGGTTAGTCAGAGAGATCCAATATGTACAATGACGTCAAAGTACACGGGCGACATACAACACTCATTGAAAAGGTGGTTTTGATGATAGATAGATAGATAGATAGATATATAAAAGAAATTTATTGGTTATATCTCTCTGATTTATCGTTTAATTCTAATTCTGTTTTCACTATAAAGATACTATTTCCATATGCTTTACGATAAATTTATTGAAAAATCAAATTAAATTTCATGCATATTTCCAATTCTAAAATGTGGCTTTAGAAAAGTGGTCTTTCGTTAGACAGTCTCTAGGATAACGATGCAAGCAAATGTCGACTCTAAGGCGAAGATCTTTATGGACATCGTCCTTTTATTGCCTTGACTGTACGTAAAATCCAGATTTCAACTTCGCTTAAAGGTCTTCGTGAGGTGAAATGACAGTAACATCTATTGCCATTTAAGTTTGAATTAAACACGTTTACAATTAAATTTATAACACCTTAGAGATGAATAATGTTTTAGGTTATGTGTCAGCTGTCATGGCTGAAATAACTTTGATGTTATATGTCAGTTACATGCTATGTACCTATACATTAAAATAAATTATAAAAATTAAAAAAATACAATAATTTTAAATTATATGCCAAATATCGAAAGGCAAATCTTACACAGCCGAGTGTTAAACGATATGCCGCAATTTAGCAAGCCAAATCATGAAATAGCGGCGTTTTATGTAATGCCTAGGAATTTCGGTATCTGGCGAATTATCTATATTACGATTTTAGAGTAGGCAGATTTTAGCAATTACCTTTGAGTACCGTTTAAGGATATTTAACTGTAATTAGTCTTGAATAATTAGTCCTAAATGTCAAATGGCATACAAAAGCTTTTTGTCCCTCAGCAGCCGGTAAAATAAAGCTCTCGATATAATAATTCCTAATTGGTCCAACCCAATTAAACGTTTTTGAATCGCTTTTCATTCAAATGAACCTGTAGGATCTCTTCAAAAAGTTTTATAGGTTATTTCTGCGTAGGCATTATTTTTTTCTAAAACTGGCGATGTGGCTGATTCAGTATTTCGAAGGATTGGAGAACCAGGTTTATTACCGGCATGGGAGGTAGAACATCTTTCAGTCTACATGTGCAATGCCGTGCGGTGATCATGGCGTTCTCACACACTACATCTACGTCTCCATGTCAATAGGCGGTATCACTTTCCATAAGATAACCCGTCTGCCTGTTTGGCCATGATCTTGTAAAAGAGCTCACTTTTCTAGAAACGTACGTAACTTATAAGTTTGTAGTTGTAAATAAATACCGATTTTAATTAGGTAACGATATTTTATTTAACCATACCAAGAAAACTACTGAATTAACACAAATATTAAGTCCAATGTTCAGTTAACTCTCGCGAAAGAAAAGCATGTTTTTTGTCTAACATTGCCTATTACTATGGTGCTATAAAATTTTACAATCGAGTTGTCATGCATGCCAATGGCTGTAGTAATCAACTAGAATGTATTGACCACAGTATGGCTGCATATCAAAAAAAAAATCATAAGTGTATTAAGTAATATTAAATAAATAAAAAAATATAACACTGCTGATTGACATGAATGAATGAACTTTTGTAAGATTTTTCTTAAAATTCAAAATTTTACGTTTTAAAAATTCACGTATTAAGGTTGTATTTTTATTAAGATGTATCGACTAGAACAGGCATATTGTATGAAAAAAAAAGTAGATTGTCACCAATACATGATCACTATTTAGATTACACATGTATTTTAATTTGGAAAATATGTAATTGGAAGATTCATTTTAGACGACCCCGGTGGCGCAGTGGTGTAAACAGCCGACTGCTACGCTAGAGGTTCTGGGTTAGAATCCCGGCGGGGGCGGGACTTTGTGTTATTTGCAAGACGCATTGTTTCGCTTACCGGTCTTGGATGTTGTATTCTTATCTATGTAGTTTATACGATATCGTTGCTTAGCACCTGCGATACAAGTTCTTACGATACTTAGTGCAGGGATGAGTCAATGTGTGTGTCGTGATGTGGTTATTTAATTATTATTTACATTTAAACCTTTGCTTCAGTGATTGATAAAAAAGTCCAAAAACATTAACTTATTGTAAAAATTGTTATATGTTATGGCTTATATAAGTAAGTGTATAATTCATAAGTGAATGCATGTTTTGTCTGATAAGTCTTGGGTATTTGCTATTATTGATAAAAAAATTGTAATTAAATTAATTAAATAATAAGTTTCATCTCTCTGTGACCCTATATATTATATCTTTTGTATGTTCTTATGAGTAAATAAAGATTATTTAAACCTAATACTGATGCCTTGTATTATTATTATAGTAACAGAAAAATCTACCTGACAGACGGACAAAAAATTTAAAATAGTCTATAAAATTAACCTATTCTAATAAAAAGTAATAAAAAACATTAAAACAAATAAAATAAAAATTATGTATTATGTACATACATAATAAATTAAAACAGAAATGAAACAATGAAACACACACACATCATGAACATGTAGTCAAAGGTTACAACCTGAACTAATCCATTTATCCCATCAACACAGGATCATCCAGTTAACTCTCAAAATGTTACCTAACTGACAAGAGACATCACGTAGTTAGAGCCAGTTGTGTCCTGAAGGCAAGTGCCCGGGCATGTCCGGTAATGCCCGAAAAGGCATTACTGAAGCCCATTGAGACTTCAGACTGAGGCTACGTGAACTGAATGCTTAGTGCCTGTTACTCATATGCCTCAGTGGTCGAGTAATCTGGAAAATTGAAGCTATTCAAACTTTATAGCTGAGCGTTTAAAATGTTCCAACTTTAATAATATTAATAACCGCATCACGACACTCACATTGACTCAGTCCTGAATTTAGATTTAATCAAAAATGCGTCTTGCAAACAACACAAACGCCCCCGCCGGGATTCGAACCCGGAACCTCTCGCGTAGCTGTCGGCTGATAACACCACTGCGCTATCGAGATCGTTAACTTTAGATAAAACCAAATTTAGTTAGTACTTATGTTGAAATTTTATTATTTATTATTTAGACATTATAATTTATAGATAAGGTAAGTGGAACTGCATAACTCGTAGTCACAGTTTATTTATATAATAAATGTTTGATGTTTTTATTGTTATAAATAGATAAAATAAAAATGAAGCAACTTCGTTTTATTTCATACAAAAAATACTAAACAAATGCCAATATTTTACTTAAATATGTCTATATTTTTTACTTTTCAATTCGGAATTGTAGAGTTAATTTACGTTTTTTACTTATCAAAAGACAATAGTCAAAATGTTTAATTCGTATTGACTTAAAATAAGCACTTTCAAATCGTTATATTTCTTTTACAACCACCGATTCGGAATACTATTTCTACGGGGAATACGGATTCTTATCCGGCAAGAAACCTCCGTAGTTGCTTTTTTCAATATTCACATAAAATAATTTTCTATTTCAACATACAATTTGTAAAACATAATGATTCTAACTTTCTAATGATTGAATTTAAACAATGTGCTATGTAAACAAATAAAATCTGATATTTACAATTACAAGGATAAATCAAATAATTAAAGATTTTGCGTTGTTTTCTAAAAATAAAAGAATTTAAAAAACTATTGAATTACCATTTCACTTGAGCTGAATGGACTAAAACCTTTTGCCTTTCGCTTCAAAGGTAAAGGTAGGTAAGGTAAAAACCGATTAAAAGTAAACCGTTTCTATTAAAACAATATAACAAGTCAATGAGACGGACGAGTTAAATCAATTAAGAAAGAAGAAATGTATAACACGGAAGTCTTGTGCTGTATGGGCTAAAGCTCTTTGCCTTTCCCGACAAAAGGGAAGAATTAAACCATGAAGAAGGGCGCGTTAAATAAACGTAAATCTTCGTGTACTCGTTTTTCCTTTGCTTTTCCAATTTACGAAGTATTATTTTATTCAAGTATGTAAGTAACGCTAAGCTCCTTACAACAACTTGTTGATAACGATGTTTGCCAAATAAATTTCTTTTCTTCCAGTCTTGGCAGCTCTACACTCTCGGACAGAGAGCACGGCCAACAGAACGCGAAGTTCACGAAAGTGATTTCAAACTTCTCAACTTAATCGCATAGTTCTGTGGGCGATATCAAAGTTATTTATACCGAACGCAGTTAAAACTTGCGAGAACTAGTTAAAAGTAGTTTTAATTAACTTTTCGTCTAAATAATATTGAAGGTTCAGTTATTTTGTTCAGTCAGATAAAGTTGGTAAACTATGACATTATTAGAAAGATTTCTATTTTTATTTTATGTCTTGAAATGTACTTGATTAGTTAATATTTGTATTCATTTCATAAAGTTGACATAAAACCTGAAATGAAAATGTATATACTATGATTAGGAAAAAACCATCCTAATCACGAAACAAATGCTAATTGTGTTCAATTTGTAGATATTTATCTACATTAAAGCATGAGCTTTGAATGCCTAGTATCGAAAGAAGTAAATAGTCACCCTTAGCTTTAAATAACGTCATCGGTAATTTTTATATCAGTTTAAATCACAAATACAAAATCCACTTACGTGTACACTAAAGCATTATAAGCTTGTAATATATAGTAAACCGCCCGCTAAAAGCTTAAAACGAAACGGTTTAACAAATTCAATGAGATCTCAAAATTCGAAAAAAATCCTTCACAAGTTAAACAATTATGCCTCGCCGGCGGGCTTGCCCTTTCCTATGCAAGCAAAATAAAATAGCTGCTTGAAACCAATGTTGCTGTTTAAATATTGATATAGGAAGATAGGAAACCCTCACGAGTCAATGGTTACTGCGAACATTGTGCGATTTCGCCCAATGTGTAGATGGAAAGATTAACCTGTAGAGAAAGTTGGGGATCGTTTTTCGTCTTTTTGATTTCGAAAATTATACTTCGTTATTGCGTTTCGTTCGTCATTCTCTTTAATGTTTCGTGAGTAGAAAAAGATGAGATTGTCTGCGCCAATTTTTAATACATATATGTTATTGTTATTATTCATTCTTATATTTATTTTTTTACTTTTTCAACCATCAAAAAGGAACACTAAACCACATTTATACCAGATCTTAACTAACTAAAAATATTGTATTTTGACCGAATGTTTCCTATAGCTCTTACTGATTCTAAAAAGTTGCGATAGAAGAGTTACACTTCTGGAATTTCATTCAAGCGTCAATTGGCAACCACGGGCTGGAAGGTGTAGTGATGGACGTCCCCCCAAGGTGGACGAATGACTTTGTAAGGACCACTGGGAGACGCTAGGTGGAAATGTCTCAGGGTCATTCCGGTCAGAGACATTTGGGAGGGGCCAGTAAGAATTCCAGCTGATAATGATGTTTTTAATCTTTTTAAGGCAACGAAAACTGTTAACTGCCATGCTTATGCGACATTTTTTTCTTTTTTTTTTCTCTTTAATTACATTAAAACCAGTCAAAGTAAACTAATTACGGTTTTTTTCAAATGAAACATTCAAGAAAACGGTCAATCATTTTATAAAGGCAAGGTACAACTTATTCTACATATATAATTTAAAAATAAATACAAAAGTGCGTTTGTGTGCGTGTATGTGTGTATGTGCGTGTGCATGCGCGTGAGCGTGCATGTGTGTGTGTTGCGTGGAATGTACCTGAGAGCAAAAGATTAAGTAGGCTTGTATTCAGGGGTGACGAGTGTATTAAAAATCCTGAGACAAATTTTAAAACTGATAAAAACGTTCCGCCTATTGCTTTTTAATAACAAATCTTGACAGATATTGACGAAGCACAGACCTCTTAGTCGAGTCAGTTGTTTAAATATAGGATTTTCTCAGTACATAACCTTGAACCATAAAAGATGTAGGGCACAGCCCTCGAAACATACAATGTAGCGCTGTCACCTACCGCCCTTTGAGGAGATCTTACATTATCAGGAAAATGTCCCTAAGGGCCCGAAACCATTTATCCTGGCTGACACCTCCGTTACATTATGTCCTCGCCCTTAAGATCGAACCTTTTCAAACCGGGCCCTATAGAATTGGAAAAACGAGTGAAACCGACGGGAGAGTGTATGGGAATGATTGATACATTAATCTTATTTGAATTCATTTTAAACGCAATGACTTCTTTTTCGGGGCACACCCGCCACTCTGTCCCACCGCTGCAACTCCTGTTCACCAGGATCAACAGTGGCGTCCTTTGATCGAATAATCAACGAATAATGCAGCCGTGCAATGACGCACAGGCTGTGCCCGGACACCCTAACGGCTGTCTCGGAACCCGCAACGAACTTATTCAGAAGAAATAGGAGGTAGTAAGAAAACGGTTTCAGACTTCCCTCCCATCAAAGCGGAGAAAGCAATGGAAACGGCCCAGAGGCCAAAAGCTAAAGGGATCTACGGTCAGGAGACGACTGACCGTCTAAACACCACGGCAAGCCACTAACTAACAGGGGATAAATTAAATAGGTACTAACCTAAATCTTAAATAGAAGTAAATAATATTTGCAATGAATATATATTATATTCTAAATTTTACAAGATATTATACCTTTAAATATTATAAACAGGAAAAGTAGCATTCGTTCATCAGGCTCCCACGACTTGACTCCCATTGGAACTTGAGATATTTTTTTCTCCTCCTGGCTCCCATGGGATTCGAAGTTTGTATTTACAAAGCCTTCTAAACTGTATCCAATTTCATATTCTGACTTTCAGAGTGGATAAAGGTTACCATTATGTAAAAAAAAAAAAGTGAATTCGACAAAGTAAAATCGATTTAGTTTATACGTATAAAAATGCAAGTTTACTTGGCATTAGGCCAAGGAACGCTTGCAACACCGAGTGCATCATTTGCTTGATCATTAAACTCTAAAAAACCCGAAGATCCTAAGTTACAATATTTTTGCACAGTTGATAATTTTGTATTTTTTTTTTTCTTTGTTCTTTGTGTGACTTGTTAATAATGTTGTAATGACTGTAAAAGGCACTCATACAAATAATGTAACTTTATCTACTGTATTTTGCTTTGAATGTTTGTATGTGTGTAATAGTCAATAAGTAATATTTTCTACAGGCATTTAGCAAAATTCAAAGCAAATCCAAGACCAACTACAAATAGTTTGTGACTTAATTGCTGTAGAATTCTCCTTTAAGATTCATCTTGTTATGATTAGGGATGAATCGACCCTTCGCAATATTGCGGTTGAGTCGAGAAACAATTTAATTGTACAACATTGAACCAACATAATCCCTCTACAAGAAATTTTATTCCATTAGGTTTTTTTCATTTCATTTAGTTGTACTATTTGAGATTGTTTTCAATACTAGTATAGGCAGGTTTTACTTTGTGTATTACTGTGTGTGTATTACTGCGTATGTTTTATTGTGTGTGTATTACTAAGTATGTACTATTGTGTATACTCGTATTACTTTGTGTTAATTACTGCGTATATTACTGCGTGTTTTTTATTGTGTGTGTATTCTAACTGGCCGTTTTTTGTGGAGGTGAATGTAAATCTTTTTCCCTAACACATAACATAACATAATCACGCCGTCATCCCTGGAGAGGATTTATCATAGGTGTCACAGGCCACATTTCGCATGTGTATGTTGAGTCCTAGTGTGACAGGTTGTGAATCTGTCATCACTATCCGGGCACAATGGGGAACATGTCAGTTAAAACTTACGTCAACCCGAGACTCAAACCTCGTCGAACCTGTCGGGTCGGTCGGTTAACCAAGGCATGTAACAAACTAAGCTACCACGTCCACCACCGACATCATCCATCTTTTTTCTTTCATTTGGTATTAATTATCGTTTTAATCAGAAGATTAAGTTATTTTTAGCTTAAAGTGGTTTTATTTTACGCTTCTTTTTCATCATTTACCAACATTACAGAAGCACGTTGACGACCTCGGTGGCGCAGTGGAGTAAACAGCTGACTGCTACGCTTAAAGTTCCGGGTTCGAATCCCGGTGGTACTTTATTTTATTTACAAGACGCATTTTTACCGCTTACCGGTCTTGGATGTATTCTTATATATGTAGTATTTACCATATCGTTGCTTAGTTCCTGTGACACAAGTTCTTACGATACTTACTGCAGGGCTGAGTCAATGTGTGTGTCGTGATGTGGTTTAAAAAAAACTATATAAACCTATATACATTGAAAAACCAACTAACCTTAAGGCAGCAAACAATTTAAAAAGAGATTTTAATCAAAAACAAAGCCCCTACAACAAAATATGACGCAATTCAGTTGTTCCGGTTAACCTAGCAACTGACCCCTGCGTGCGAGAGTGACGGAAAATTTTATTTGTGTAGCAGCGTCCCTTTTCCCAAGTTTCCTGACGAAAGTAGGTCAAGAGGGACAACAGAGGTATCCGAAGGGAGGTCAGACTTGCCATGTCATTTTTAGAACATTATTTTTTTGACAATAACACTCCCGGACGCGCCATCCAGGAAAATTGTAGCTGTTTGTCATGGTTTCCTGTAGAGAATTATTATTATGAGTTTTTTATTGACATCCAATATTTGATGTTTTCTCTTAGAACTGTATTTCAAATGGTTTTACTCATGGTGTTGGTTTCGGAACCGTTGACTGGTGTTTCAGGTTGTTCTTTATCTTGGGATGCGAGGTCTAAACCAGTTCGTCTAGACTATTTACTACACTTTTAATTGATATGGAAAAAGTTTGGGTGTATTGACCAAAATAGGGAGTATGCATGACATTTAAGTTGATTACACAATTAATTTATCGTAAAGTCATAATAATAATAATAACAACATCACGACACACACATTGACTTAGCCCTGCACTAGGATATAATCTTGTATCGCAGGAACTAAGCAACGTTATGGCATATACTACATAGATAAGAATACAACATCCAAGACCGGTAAGCAAACAATGAGTCATGCAAATAACACAAAGTCGCGCCCCCGCCGGGATTCGAATCCGGGACCTCTAGCGTAGCAGTCGGCTGTTAACACCACTGCGCCACCGAGGCCGTCAAAAAGTATGTGTACATTAATCATAAATATATACTACTCAAAACAAAATAAGGGCCACGAGGTATTTTGTCTGTACCATGAAAATAATAAAACCAATGTATATTTTTTTGTCTCCATAACGAAAACTAATGTTGTTTTTACCGTGTAGACCAATAAACTTATTCCAATAATAATGATTAAAAAGTTTATTTGCTTTTGAAAGAAAAAATCACATTTAAGGTTAAAAGTAAAAACAATGTTAAGTTACTGAAAACAAAAGAAAATACTCCATGCTCATCTTTTAGTAACGAGTATGCCCTCCTCGTTTCGCTACGCACTCCTGAAGCCTGGAGTGCATGCTCTCAATCAAATGCCTGACATTTTCCATTGGAATCTCTTCCCAGGCCCTTTTAACAGCGTTGATGAGTTGCTGTTGGTTGTGGATTTCCTGATCACCGTCTCTAACTCTTCGTTTCAACTGATCCCACATGTGCTCTATTGGATTTAAGTCCGGACTGTTCGCCGGCCACGGCAAGACTTGAATTTGAGACGCTTCCAGTACAAACCGAGTCGCTTGAGCCGTGTGTGCACGAGCATAGTCTTGTATCAAGATGAATCCAGGACCCGTTCGCTAGGCAAATGGGATCACATGTGGTCTGACAACTTCCTCAATATACCGGTGAGCAGTAACAGTACCCTCATTTAAAATAGCGAGCTCAGTTTTGCCGTGTAAGCTTATCCCACCCCAAATCATTACATTTGGACCACCAAAACGATCGACTTCATGGATGCAGGCTTCTGAAAATCTCGCCGCGTCTTCTCCATACTCTAATACGCCGATCGTCGTTAAAAAATTTAACTTTGCATTCGTCTGTGAAGAGCACCATGCCCCATTGGTTTATGTCCCAGTCCAAATGTTGACGGGTAAATCTTAAACGATTTGCACGATGATTTCTGGTTAATGGAACACGGACAACTCGCCTTCTTGATGCCTGCTGGTCTTCATGCAATCGATTACGAATAGTTTGGTCACTGACACGAGTACCCGTTGTGAGCCGTAAACGATTTTGCAGCTTGCGGGCCGTCGTTGTGCGATCTCGGCGCGCACTTAATCGAATGTAACGATCCTCTTGAGCTCTTGTAATGCGAACTCTGCCCGAACCAGGTCTTCTCCTAACACTGCCGGTCTCTTGGAAACGATTCCATAGATTTTGAATAGCTCTTTGAGAAAATCCCAATTGCAAACCCACAGATCGCTGCGAATGACCTTCTTCAATCATTGTAACGGCTCTGGTTGCTGTCAGCGAGTCCATATGACGCCTGCGTGCTTGTGGCATATTGCAAAAGATGTTTCTGACTCGAGATATCAATGAACTCTGATAATTTCTAATAAACCAAGAAGCTAAGGAAAGCAAAACGACAAAGAAAATGGAATCAAAATTTTCAAAAATAATTTTAAATCAATTTTTATTTAAAATTGTTGCCAGCATTAGATGAATACTACAATATTAAAAAGTTTAGGTATCAAAGAGTTTGTACACTCAATATTTTACTACTTTCAATATGTAAATGTTTAATAATTTACACCAAAATGAAAAAATACCTCGTGGCCCTTATTTTGTTTTGAGTAGTATATATACGTATATATTTATCATTGTGTGTATATTTACAGTGAAAACAGGATTAGAATTGTATGATAAACCAGGGAGACATAACCATTAAAAGTGAATATATCCATCTCGCTCATCAGAACTACCTTTTCTATGCAATTTTTATAGCGCACGTGTACTTTGACGTCACTGTACCTATATATCGGAAGTCTCTATCTAACCAACAACTTTGAAGCTTTATAACTTAGTTAATAAGTCAGATATTTGAGAAAATCTAACGGATTCGCATATATAATCTGATATCGAATTATAATAAAAAATAAATAAAAAGTCATACATATTCCTTATTACAGGCAACAAATATGCCTCGTTTAAATATTTATAAAGGTTTGATGTGAATAGGTATAATAAATGTTTAAATTTAAATAAATGCGAAAAACTTAACAGGATGCAACTTTTTCCAAATTTAATCATGCCCAAATTGTTTTGTCAGTTTTAAAGTATTTTTTAGGATGAAAATGTGGATGTAGAATTCCGGACCAGCCTGACCGTTTGGGATTCTTTAGGAAATTAGCGAAATACTTGGATCTGGTGTGTACAGTGAGGTACACACGGCAACACATCTGCCTATACTGTTCTTGTTATGTGAAGCTTTTGTGTGGCTGACTGTAAGCTACAGTCCAAAGTTCAAGTGTAGACAGGGCCGGCTGTAGTTAGGGAATAGGGGGGTCTGGTAAGCTTTGCCCCCCCTTTGAATGGTTTCAATAATTGGCGACCATTAACTGAACGACATGACTAACTAAATGGGTAAAGATTAAGCGATGGAAACTGATGATTCGATTTCATGTTTGGTCGTTTACATTTAATAGTTCATTATAATTTATATTAATTAGTAATTTGTACATTATTTTTTCTTTATCCTCATTATATTGTTTTGTTTCTCCTGCACCATAAATGTTGTGTGCATCTATAATTGGTGTGAGTGGCGTGACTATGCACCCTTATAATAAAATATTCTGTGGATTTATGTACACGCTGTTAATGTGCCAATTTCGATAAATAAAAATAAAAAACTAAGACTTCATTAAATGATAATTTTATTCATAGATTTATGATGTCCGCTGCGTCGTGAATCAGTCATTAATCTATGCCTTTAGTTGATATATCTGATAGTAGCGTTCGGTAATCTTCTTGAAAACCGAGAAAAAACGAAATTGCAATATTTCTCACTGTACGTACACAGTTTTGAGGTTCGATTGAATACTCCATTACAAGTATTCATGATATAATTTGGAATTTTATTAATACGTTGGACCCAATTTTGACATTTCAACCTGGTTCTATGCTTGAACGAAAATTGACGTTCTTTCACTAATTAAATATATATATTACGAGTACGATTACATAGTACGAGTGAAATATATATATTATATGTTGTATAGTGCAATTTCTATATGTCACATAGAAAATGTATTCAAAGTCAAGATAAAAAGTTCATTCATCAAGTTATTTAATTCTCATTAACTCTCTCAGCTAAAATTACCGTTTAACTCGTCTTTTCTGAGCACAGAATAGAAAGCTGTTAAGTATAATGAGACTGCTTGTAGTTAAAATCCTTTGGGAAATGTAGGAAAACTACGTTTAGGTTTGATTTCTTCTCGAAGCCAAAAGTTTTCTTATACATCATGGGCAAACAAGCAGACATTCACCTGATGGAATGTGATACCGCTTCCATTTGTCACGACGATGCCCTTGATGTCTGGAACACGAAGAGCACGGCTAATGTGTTGCCCATGCAGAGGTAAAGATGTCATTACTCTCATGCCGGTAATTATTGCTCTCCAGTCCTTCGAACCGAAACACAGCGAATTGCTAAGTATCCATTGATGGAGATATCTTAGCTTATTTATCGCTTGACCAACTTGTCAAATATTTTGGATTCAACTTAAGAAAGGGTTCAAATTTATGGTATTTAATTATTTGGAGAGTAATCAAGACTTACAATATGTCGCGATACACTTATCATGACCCTTCGCAGAGAGAGGGTGTTGTAAGTTCGACGTGTCTGTCTGTGGCATCATAACTCAAACGAATGAAGCGATTTTGATATAGTTTTTTTTGTTTGAAATGTGACTTAATTGGACGGGTTCTTAGTTCTATGTTTGGTCGATATCAGTTCCCCAATTTCAAAAGTTATGGGGGTGAACGTGGGGATGAACAATCGAACATACACAAATAGGCCTAATCTGGAGGTCTTTAATACGTAATTTTCAACATTTTGTAGTCCGTGGATGAACGTAAGTTTTTTAAAGTTTATCTTTGTTTATATTTAAAGCATATATTCCTAATAGACTTTGTATCTGATGGGTACATCTTATTTAAACTTAACTTCGTCAGATTTCTGATCTTACGACGGAGTGTTCCGTTTTACTTCAACAAGCACTTGTACAGGGGTAACAACGACAAGACTGAGTGGCGTTAAACGTCACAGAAATTTAAACTAAACGAGAACTAAAACACGACGGAAAATTTTAACTTCACTTAAAAGTTATAAGCCAAGACAAAGTTTAAAATGACTCGCTTTATAATACAACTAAGGATAATCATTAATTAAGTTACAATTTCAGTTTTCAGTAGTTTTCTGTAGTCGTTGTTTGATAATTTCTTGGTTTGTTCACTTTTAAACGATGATGTATTTTTGTGTGTGAAGTTGAAGGAGTGAAGAAACATAGGTGAGTTTGATTTTAAGGGTTCCGTACCCAAAGGGTAAAAACGGGACCCTATTACTAAGACTTCGCTACTTCGCTTTCCGTCCGTCCGTCTGTCAGCAGGCTGTATCTCAAACCAGCTAGAAACATCAAATTTTCAGAGAATGTCTATTCCTGTTGCCGTTACAACAACAAATACTAAAACATTAAGAAAATAAAAATTTAAGATGGCTTCCGTACAAGAAACGTGATTTAACGACATTTTTGGTTTGCTCTTGTTTCTTTTATGAAGTAATCTAAAAAGTATGTTATTTATCTTGCAAGGTGGGACGGATACCACCATGTGTGAGTCCGACTCACACTTGACCGGTTATTATTTTGATAGTCACGCACTCTTAAGGCTATAAAAACATAAATCCACTTACTTAATAAACATACAAATGCCAGTCTTTTCCATAGCTCTGGAGATGCCTTTCCACGATGCGAGCATGGAGTATTTCTGTTTAGCCGTGAGCGGTAGCCTCGGATCCATGGCAGGAGGGGGCCCATCCCCCAAGTTCGCCCCCGCATTGCCCCCCGCCCGCTCCGAAGCAACAAGCTTACCTAACTGGCAACCCATGATTCCCTCACTGTATCATGTCCAATTCAAAATTCGAACCGGAATTCTCACTTCACTGAGTTGCCATTATTAAAATCAACTAAAACACTTTTAGCAACATTCCTAAGCACTGTGGACAATGAAACACTTTCCGGATAATTTTCGTTATGTCATATTATTAACGTGGAACATTTCTTTGAACATTTTGAAATCCCTCGGCAGATTTCACGCTTGTCCTTGCCTCATTATCAGATTTTATCTTATCTACCTTCGGCTATGTCTCACCGGTTTTACCTGGAATGAAAAAGAAATGTTTTATGTAAATAAAATATTGTGAGTTCATTTTATTATTTCAGAGACATAAGAATTTACGAAGGAATTTATGAACATACACGTAAAAAACAGATGTAATAAAATATAAAAGTCTTTTTTTGAAGGCGGTTCCAAATTTTATTTTAAAAAGTGAAACAAACTTTTTGGCAAGTTTTGGTATTTGCTTAAAATAGACCTTTAGGTCATAATAATATAAAATTAAACCAGTTAATAATATAAAATATGTATAGTCGTCATGATTATATAAAATGCCATACAAAATTAAATAGCATCAAAAATAAGCTAGTAGTAGTGAGCTGTTTTAATTTTAATGTTTACGAAAATTCATGTTTTTAGCCGATTATTTTCAAGTTAAAGCATACAATTTAAAAATACCTGGGCCTTGTTATTAATTTCATCTACATGTTATGAGATGACTGTTGGGAATCATTAAGTTTTATTTAGAGGAAAATTCGCTTCTATCTATAAAATCAATCAACAAGGCAAAGGCGGCCTGATGCAGCAGACACCATTGCCTTAAGAACCTCGCGACAGCTGTAGTTTCATCCCCTGTTTCGCTACCACCAACTCCTGATAGAGCGTCATTGGCTTAAGGAAATTACAGATTTAGTGATCGCTTAAAGAAAATCGCACATGTCAGAAATGGGATGGGAATTCGTTGTGAAACAAATCTTTGTTAAAATTTCAATTTAAAAGATCCCTCAGGGTGTCTTTCCAGGGGATCTTAGTAGACACCGCCGTTACGACGAGGTTGACAGTATGTCCGGTTTTGTCTTTTCCTTTCTACCTTCCTCTGCCAGTTAAAATATAATATCTTCTTATGGCTTGTATCCGACAAAACATAAGTATAGTCACACCGCGCCTTAAGGTGAGTTTAGTCTATCTAGCAAAAGCGTTAAAGATATATAAATACGAGTAGTATAAAACAAAGTCGCTTCCCGTTGTCTGTCCCTATATACGCTTAGATCTTTAAAACTACGCAACGGATTTTGTTGTGTTTTTTTTTTTTAATAGAAAGCGGGATTCAAATGGAAGTCTTATTAAAACATGTATGTATAATATACATGCGAAGCCGAGGCGAGATGCTAGTATTCTGATAAAAATATTTACTATTCCCCAATTTGATTCGAACAAATGGACTATCCAGCCAACTAATGAAGTCTTCGACATTCGAAATAGCAACTCCATTCTATCAGAAAGCCGTTCATTTGCGGTTGCGGTTCCATAGAGATTATAAACCACGTTTGTCCGTTCATATGTTTCAGGCAGTGATATGTTACCACATTGTGGTTAGTTGCAAATTATTAATCGCTTCTAGGTAATTGAGATCTAGATTAACGGAACACAGTTTAAACCACATTTTACATTATAATACACGCGGATGGATAAACTTGTTTGGACTATTAGTTTTATTCAACATTGTGGGCAAACAAGCGGACGGTTCACATTATGGAAAATCACCCCCTATTAACAAAAGACGATGCCCTTGATGTCTGAGAACGCCAAGAGCGCTGCCAATGCATTGCGTTGCGTTGGTATGATAGGTTTTATACCTATACGGTAATTACACTGGCTCTCCAATCTTTCGAATCGAAATACGGCGAACTGCTTCACGGCAGAAATAGAAAGAAGGGTGGTACCAACCCAGACGATCTAGAACGTAGACCTACCACCTCGAACTTACTGTTCTTCAGTAGTACCTGCAGCAAAAGAATTGATGGTATAACCTAACTTCTTTCACAAAGAAGGTAAAGAAGTTATTTTTGGCTAAGTTTTATTATAATTATCCATGATAGCACACGCACAACAGAGACACAGGTGTGTAGACAGTTTCGCAACTTCACTGTTCCGACTTAAGATCTTTAGTGAATTTGCAGGAGTTTAAGCTCGACAAAAATGGCGTCTCAAATGTGTTTAGCGTTAGTTGAAATCGTAACAAATTCGCGTACAGCACCTGTACGAACCTCCGACGCTCGAACCTGTACGCAAGGTGAAGCAATCCACAAAACCGGCAGATGGCGGCTCGTGAGCCCCGTGTTTCCCAAGATAATACGCGCAGTCGCAAATACGAACCTGGCGTTCCAGGATAAGCGTACAAACGTTCGCGCTGTCCGTACGAGGCTTCATAATACTGTGATCGAATTATAAGGGCTTGTCAATGTCATACCCGTGTCAATAAATTACTGTAAGCCAGGTTATAACGTGACTAGCAGCGTTTTATGAGGTTTATTTGGTCTCAAGGGGAAATTAAGTTATTTTTAGACATCGTTAATGTTAATGTTTCTTTCGAGTACATCAGGTAATGTACAAGTTTCCGTGACTCGGGTCACACCCGTCACTCTGTCCCACCACTGCAATTCCTGTTCGCCAGGATCACCAGTGGTGTCCTTTGATCGAAAAATCAACGAATAATGCAGCTGAACAATACCGGCTGTCTTGGGACCCGCAACGAAATTAATCAGATTAAATAGGAGGTGGTAAGGAAGCTGTTTCCGACTTCCCTTCCAGAAATTATCCGTGGCAGTTGAATTTAACGGCAACAGATGGCTTTTTTCTTGCTTACTCCCCCGAATCTTTAATAGCAGATCCACACGATGTGCCATCCTTCCCCATTCGGAGATCATAAGATGGTTGTATAGTGGCGTCTTCAGCTATCATGCTGAATATTTCAAAGTATACCTGCAGTAGTCAGAACTTTGATAATAAGTATTTAGCCTAATACCTCAATCTCAACCAGCCTCTTCGAAATAAGTCTTATAGAATCAATCATTTGACGTACGCTGAAAATTTTATAGTAGTCTTGGACAAACATGCATACGGTTCACCTGAAAGTAATACTGCTACATATTGACATGCAGATGACACTTGTATTATTGTGGACTGAGATTAACGGAACACAGTTTAAGCCACAATATATATTATAATACATACATTTGGACTTTTTGTTTTATTCAACATAAGCGTAAAACAGCGGACTGTTCACCTTATGGAAAGCCGCCGCCTAATGACAAGACCATGCCTTTGATGTCTGAGAACGCCAAGAGCACCGCCAATACGTTGCGTTGAGGTATCGATCTTACCTACCTCTCAGAGCCGGTAATTACACTAGCTCTCCAATCCTTCGAACCGAAACACAGCGAACTACTTCACGGCAGAAACAGAAAGGAGGGTAGTACCAACCCAGACACCCTAGTAGATCTATCACCTGTGCACCGATAGTTCGGTTTCTACAATATCGTCATACAAACATTTATGGGCACGCGATAAAGGTCAAGATTTCACAAGCAAAAAGCTAAGTTTTCCCTTCGGAAAATTTAAATTAAGTTTTAATTCTAATTAAAACAAACTATGTGTAGGTCGACCGGAATGAAGAGCATTGTAATAAAAGAGAATCTCTCTCAAAGCACATTCGGTCCGGAGGCTAATAAAAATAACTCAACTTTTGTACTTTATTTATATCCTTTTTAACGTAACGATCTTGTTGGAGTGTTCTTCAACTATGGTTAAAGAAAGAAATTTTCGCATCTGTGAAATAACAGGTCGAGATCTTCCTATTATTCCTGGAGAAAAGTTTCTTGAATTTCTTTTACCTATAGTTCTATTTTTAATACAACTCAGCTATCCTTTGTGAGAGCAGGTTTGAAGGTTACAGACTTTGAAAGATTTGAAATATAAAACATAATATCTTAAATTATTAGTATTTATCGCGCGCGTAAAGATTAATGAAAACTGTGAATATTTTTAAATTGTTCAACATGTTGCTATGCTATTTAATTTTACAAAAAGACATAAAATAAATAAATTGGTCGTCTGTTTATTTGTATAGGAGCAGATATTTGAAGTTGCTCCCTTGAAAATAAGAATTAGAAAGAAGGTGAAACAAATTCCTAGGTAACCTTCTCAATAGGGAATTTGTTTGGTTTTACACGAATTTTCATAAAACTAAATATTCTTTACTTGAATTTGATTTTAAGAGTACATTTTGAGGATAAAACGAAAAATTTAAATATCTAATCTTACTTCAGCGGTTTCCCACTGCTTCTAGCTCCTATTAAAACGGAATTCGGGATTTCATTGAATTAAATTTTCGAGTGATTTATTTTCAAAAGTCAATTTCGAAATGTCTGAGTTATATTCAAATTAGGTGAATTATCATACAGGCGGTCACACAAAAAACTTCACATCATAAATACAATATCAATTCTTATGCTGTACAGCTTAAAACGGTACACAGTCCAAACAGGCAAGCTTGATCCATGGCCGAGTGTATCTAATCCATTGGTTGGCTCAAGACTTAATGTGCTCTTTATGATCAAGTCTAAAGACTAATTATAATAATAATTAAACCACATCACACGACACATCTCAGCCTCACTCACTCAGCCCTGCAGTAAGTATAAGAACTTGTGTCACAGGAACTAAGCAACGAGTTAGTATGAACTTCATAGATAAGAATACTACATCCAAGACCGGTAACCGAAACACAGCGACTTGCAAATAACACAAAGTTGTTGAAGCCTTAGCGTAGCAGTCGGCTGTTTACACTACTGCGCCATAGAGTAATAATTAAAAAAAATCTTTTAATAGAGTTTCATACCAATATATTTTTGGTTCCGTCGGCACCATTATATTATGGAACCCAAACGAAATAGAGGCTATTAATGTAGGTATATACAACAAAGCGTAGTTAGCAACAAATACGTCAGCTGGTCGTGACATGTTTTGTAAAAGTAAATAGAAGAGTAAACACGTAGTACATGACAAAGTATTGCGTAATTCGGAGAAAATATAATTTGTTTATTTGGTTATCATGCTTTTAGAATGCTATTTAATATGTATTTATATTCTGGAGGTATATATTGAAGGTAATAGAAACGATTTGAAGAACATTGAAAATTATTTGCCAACTTGTATTGGACTTGGTGAAACTATTCATGATAAGATTATTAAATTAAATAAATTTGTGGAGTTATTTGCGGGCGAAGTCGAGTGCTAGAATGAGATTAGTGATGTAATTCAAAACTATCATGGAATATCTTAAATTATCTATCTGGTAATACAGAAAACCCCCAATCTAATATTGTACTTTAATAAGAAGATAATTAAATTACATTATTACCTTAAAAACAGTAAGAACAGACAGGTTGCGATTCTGTCGCCACTACAAACTAAGCTTAGTTTGTTATGTGCCTTGGTTAACCACCAACCCGACCCGACAGGTCGAGGGTTCGAATCTCGAATTGCCGTATATTGTTCCTCATTGTGCCCGGATAGTGGCGACAGAATCGCAACCTGTCACGCTGGGACTCAACATAAACATGCGAAACGCGGTGTTTAACACCTCTGCCAAAACCCCCCGAAGGATAATGGCGTGAGTTTATGTTATGTTAATCATCTGCTAAATCTTTATTTAACCTTACCTTCTTACTGTTTTTAAGGTAATAATGTAATTTAAATATCTTCTTATTAAAGTACAATATTGGATTGGGGGTTTTCTGTATTAATATTGTAATTTCATGTCTAAATAAATAAAATAAAATAAATAAAGGTCTTAGCACAGCTAGCAACTCTGAACTGACTGACTTGTCGTCTTTTTCTACGCTAAACTGAGGCGACACTTACTACTTATTACCCTTTCACACATTAGTTCAAGTTATAATGACTATCTAAGAAATAAACCAAAGTCCATCGTAACTTGAATGACTTACGAATATGTTTTCACTGGGATTTTCTGGGATCTTATTACAATGGAACATCGTGTTACATCTTAGAAAACCATCATAACTTGATCTTCAAAAACGTGCAGTACAATGCCGTGTGAACGGAGGCTTACTTGTCCACACAAGTTTTTTTGCCGTGAAATACTACGGTTTATTCGCCGCTGCACAGTCGCCAGTGTTGTTTTGATCACTTTGATAGCCCTGTCGTACAAAATAACGCGGTTTATTCACGGCGCGGCTAGAACGCCGTACGATCAGAAAAACGACATAGTGTTGGAATTCCATGCAAAGAAAACCGAACGCCTCGAGCTGTTGCGGTGTAGATGCGTTTAAAGCTTGTTAGGTGTGTTACAACCTTTATTAAGTTTAAATGCGACAATGTTTTCTCTTGTTTGTCCACTTGTTTTCACGACTAATTAGCCTCAGACACGTGTTAAATACAAGTAATTAGCATGTATTGTTCCTTATTTACATGTAAATTGTTTGTTAGCCACCTGTATTATAAGATATTATGTGGTCCAACTGTATTATATGGGTTTATTCATGGATATGTTCCAGTTTTTTTTCTTTTAAATTCTGATAATATTTTCAAGCTGTGTCAAACTAGTCAAATTCAACTAAATGATTTTTTTTTTTGCTTTTTTGTTAATGCTGTTGATCTATTATTTACTAATATATTAATAAATATTATGAAGAGGCATCGTTTATTTGTACGAGTACGTATCTTCTAAACTACTTAACCGATTTTAGAAATTCTGTCACAATTTTCCAGTATTTAGATTTTAGGCCTGAATATAGTCTTCCTTTTTCTCATTAAAAAAAAAACTACAAAAATACTTGTTTTACAACAATACTATAATAATAAAAACATAATGTCAGAAGTTTAATTCGTTCCTAATACATAGCGTGGAACAGTCCCATATAATACCATTGTAATGACGTTCATATATTAACCCCTTCATATTTGAATGTAGGATATCCTTTACTTGATTCGTCGCTTACTCTCTCTAATGAAAATTGTTACGTGACTCCTCCAATTCAACTTATATATCAAGATAAATTGTAATATATGCATACCTTCATATGCATATTGGTGTATAAGTTAACCACGTTGAACAGGATTTCTTACTATTAAAGAAGGAAAAGTTCAGAAGTAGGTACCCGTAACCCGTAACCGTCGTGAGTATGAGATGTATGGATGTGGAAGCGTTATGTATGTAGATTGTATGTATGTCAGGATTTGCATTGCCTCTGCCTACCCCTTAAGCCAAAACAATAAGAAATAACTGTCATTAGTGTAATTAGTTATATAATTTTAATTTCACCAACAGTTTCACGGGTAAACATCCAGTTTTAATGCATTCGTTTCATGGCATTTGAGCCGTTAATTGCTATGCTCATATTTTTTATAAAACCAATGACACACAACTAATTTCACCATGAAAATTTGACGGAAAAAGGCATGATTTTATGTGTGTGTGTGTCTTATCTTTAAGGAATAGCGTTATTTTTTTTTTTGTTTTAATTTACTAAAAATTCATCACATATATTTAAGTGCTACATGGTTAAATGGTCAGTTTTACAACAAAAATACAATGATTCAACTATGTCAATTATCTACTGAAGTATTTCAAAAGTTCCTTTACCAGTTACCCTTTTGAGTGGGGTAATGAAATTTAATTAATACCCCACCCTGATGAGGGTCCTTATGGAAATTGAATGGATTGAAGTTCAGGATTTGAGCTTTGATTTTTATTAAGCTTAACCATGAAGCATTAGATGACATGGAGCTAATGTTCTGTTAATTTTTTATACAAATTCATGGCCAAGCAAACTGAAGATGGAAAGTGATCTTGACAACACGATGCCCCTGATGTCACGAAACACCAAGAGCAGCCCCTAAACGTATATCTATCGTGCCAATAATTTCACTGGCTCACCAATCCTTCGAACCGAAACACAGCGAACTGCTCAAGGCAGAAATAGAAAGGGTGGTACTAACCCAGACAATCTCGCACGTAGTTCTACCATGTTCTGGTGTGTATTTTCTACTTAGAATTATTGTTTTTTAAATGTAAGTAATCTTTTAAAATCTGTTATTTCTGAGATAAGCTGGAACAAATTTATATATGTACACGGAAAAATTGTTAAGTTTTATTGAACGAGCGAGCAAAACAAGAGAATTTCGTAGTCTAATGGAACAATCCGAAGTTTGTATTGTAGGTTTGTATGTATAAATGCTTGCCAGACGATAACTCGAGTATCGTTGATCGGATCGCCATGAAATAATGTATGCGGGTTGGTAATTGAAAAATTATATTTAAGTTTAAATATGAGCTCACTTGGTCAAGGGGTTCCCGAGATATAGGGGGTAGCAAGTTCTCAGTCCGGAGGGAAACACTTGTTCGTTTTGAGTTCTGTTTGTACTAAATATTGTAAGTTAGCACTAGCAATAAGATTCGCCTGGTAACAAACGGTTAGATAAGATTTAGCAAACTTGCAACACCAATGCATCATGTAAATTTAGTTTGCCCATCATAGATTCAATCCCTGGTGGATGTAAACTTTGTATACTGAATGCGGAATATCATGAAAACTGTTTACTCGGTTCAGCTATTTACATATTCACTGGCATCTGCCAGCTACATCGTTTATGTTTGCGTTGGTTAAAGATCTATGATTTGAACTGAAATATTTAAACAGGAAACCGATGTGGTTCAGAGAACTATATATTTTTTTAGGTTTGTGGTTTATTTTGTCGACCGGTGCTGCAGTGATGTAAAGAGCCGACTCCTATGCTAGAGGTTATAGGATCGAAACTCAGCGGGGGTACAACTTTGTATTATTTGCAAGACGCATTGTTTCGCTTACCGGATTTGGATGTTATATTCATGTAGATGTAGTTTACGCCATATCGTTGCTTAGTGCCAACGATACGAGACTGTATCTTAGAGCGGGGCTGAGTTAATGTGTGTGTCGTGACGTGGTTATTGTTATTTTTAAGTGTTTTTTTTAATGAAATAGTTAATTATTTTTTAATAGTGTGTAAAAAAAGTCTTTCATCCAAGGGAATCATCAGATAAATACATAAGTAATTTGTTCTATGAAAAACGTTTTGTTACACACCATTCTGATGGATATAATGTTGAATACAGTTACAATTATTTTGTAGTTTTTGCAATATATTCATGAATTTATAAATTTATCAACAATAGCAAACCCTTTCGGGTGCAGGCCTCCTTCTCCCTATCTCTAGCCAGGTTAAGGCAACCTTAAATAATTTACCTATACTTACACATGACATGACACACATCACATGACTCGCATTAAGATCTCGTTTATTCGTGCCACAATTAATCTTAAAGTAGTTTATAACAATAGTAATTCCAATGTAATTTACTATAGTATGTAGCTTTACAATAGTGCGGTAGGTAAGAACCGATATCGATAAAACACAAACATGCTATTAAGCTATAATTGTAACTCCCCCGTATATTGCGGACATTGTTCACGTTTCACACCACTTGGGGGATTACCAAGGAAACTCGATCAACAGCTTTCCATTTTCACATCGAAACTCGATACCGAACCTATTTTGTTTCACGGACGATAATGATTGATGGTTTTGCCAACAATTTTTTACGGTCGATTTTGTAAATGCTGCAGAGAGCTGTTGGATGCAAGTGAACTGAACCAGGATCCAGTTCTGGATGTCATTCAACTGATGATGACATGCAGATAATAAAAGTAATGACCCGGACATAGTCAAAAATAGTAAAATTATTATATCTGTTTAACCATGATTATTTAAGCATATCCAAACGTTGAAATTACAAAAAATTCTATCAAAAACGGCATTTTCCGCAGCCATCTTTAATTAGTTTAAAAGAATCCGCAAAGTCCGAACAAATTACATTCAATTATTCCTTTTGAGCTTCTAAACAACAGACTTATCAGAATTCTTTATTACGAAACTCACAAAAAAAACATTAATTTATTATGTTAGTAAACAATAAACTGGACCGAACGTAATAAGAAAACTTGTTAGATATAAACTTTTTGTATTTGAAGCTTGATCGTCTGCCTCGGTACTTCAGATAGTACGTTTAGTTAATTTATTTGTGTTAGTGTTTTCTGTTGTTTGAATTGCTATGGATATTTATACTTATGCAATTATATACAATTAAGGTTAATATAGACATAAGACAGCATATTTTTCTCCAAATCTTTTGTCGTCTATGATCGACAAACCAAATAATATCTGTCAATTTTAAACGTACGGAGGAGGTGATAGCTTAGTTTATTACGTGGCTTGGTTATCCGACCCGCCCGACCACTCGAAGTTTCGAGTCTCGGGTTGCCGTAAGTCGTTGCTACCGTGTTCCTCATTGTGCCCGAAAAGTGGCAAAAGATACGCACCCAGTCACACTGGAACCCAACATAAACATGCGAAATGCGCTGTGTCCTCCGCTAACCCCACTCGAGGGATTACGGCGAGAGTTTTTCAACAAATAACAATAAAAAAACTGCTAATATTTAGAATGCATTTAAGGGTAAACAGCGCTAATGGGAAGTGTTTTGGGAAATATTTGTGTGGAATAAATAAAAAAAATATCGAGTTCAAGCAGTGGAGTCCATGAACGAAACATTGGCTCGAGGCCGAGCCTTTCAATCGATACTTGTTCATTGCTCTCTCTCACATGAAAACAATATACGACTATCACATATCCACAGAAACAGCATTAAAAATGAAACGACTTTACTCTAGTTTTTGTTTAAAAGAATATTTTTTGGGCAAGTACCTATAATAGGTATTTCGATATAAAACTTTGTAACACAGATGTATGCTCAACAGACCTTTGCAGTTTAGACCTCGTTGGTGATTGATAAAAATGGATGATTGATGATTAATAAAAACATAAATAATGAATTTTCAGGCTTGCAATGTTTTGCTTCTTCGGTTTTATTGAACGTTCATATGAGTTTTTAAACAATTGTATTTAGCTTGACCAGTTTGGGTGAAATTTAGTGATTTAAATTTCAATGCAATATGGCCACCAAAATAAAAACAAAAAAACACAGAAATATCGTTAATTTCAATAAAACCGTGCAGCTTGAAACATTTTCATATTCTTTATCTCACTATAGCATCGTTATGGTCACTTAACTACAAGAAAAAAACAAGCTGTACCCAGAATGCATTTACTTACAAATTAAGTTATTCTTTTTTTATTTCCTATACGTCAAAACAGATTTATATACATAACCGGGACTCGAATGCTGGAAGGTAAGTGTGTATTCTTTTATATTTAGTTTCAAGTTACCACCATCGTCCTGTATTTCATCCCCTAAGTCCCTCATAAGTCCCTAAATATTTGTTGAACGAAACGATCGTGTGTCGATGACAGATAATGTTTGTCCCAAGTCATCACCCTGGAAATAGCTCCATTGTATTTATGAAAAGCTCGAGTAAATAAAGCTGGTCAAAAGGTTCAGTTGTCGCAGAATTATCTGGAAAATGGTAGGGGTTTAGCGAAATCACGGAAAATAGCAAACAAAAACTAATAATCCTGATTGATTTTAGGTTTTTTGCGAAAATCTCATTGTATTTATGACACACGGATAAATAATAAACTTAAGTTAGGAATATTGCAAAATAATAATATACTTTTTCCTGTCATTGTTTAAATAAGATAAAACGTAGCGCCCATGACTGTTCCCTCATAACATCTCAGGGATAAGGAGGCAGCTGAAAATCAGCGCCGCTCGAATGTACATGTTCGGGCAGCATAAAGCTGAGCTGTTTGCCTTTTGCCAATACTTAATACCTTTAAGTTTAAGTTAATTATTGTACCTTTTCTTTTTGTACCTTGTTTTTGATGTTATTATTGTTAAAATTACATAATATTTTACAGGTAACAGCTAGAAACTGAATAATTAAAAAATATAGTCACTTGGATTTTTATAAGGTTTAAAATAAACCCTCATTTCGTATGTAGGTCAAGCTTTCAAGAACAAAGAGAGGAGTTTAAAGAATTACTTGACTTGGTAAGGAGGTAGGCCTTGTTTCACGTACTCGACGCTAGGTGGCAGCACTCTACGTACTTCGAAAGCGAGCTGGCTTAAACAATCCTTACTAACATTATAAACGCGAAAGTTTGTAAGAACTTAAGGATGAATGGATGTTTGTAACCCCTTCATGCGATAACTACTAAACGGATTTTAATGAAACTTTACAATAATACAGCTTATACATAAGTGTTTAGACCACATAAGCTATAATTTACAAGGATATTGTGTAAATGGTCTGAAAAACAATGATAATTGACAAGTCATTAAAAATCCCATTAGAACCATTTTCGACTTCTACATGATCGGAGTCGCGGGCAAAAGCTAGTGGAAAATAAATTCTACATAGGGTTACATGGTCTTTTATTATCAAGATCTTACAAAAGAATAATTATTTTCATTTGGTTTTGTTTGACCCGGTTTAACTTGGACCATTTGCTTCTGTTAAGTCAAAAATGGATAGGCATTAAAATTTTCTATAAAATTCTAGGCTACACAAATTTCGCTTAGGTTATACCATTATATGTGATTGCTAGAAAGAGCTGTTAAGATTTCAAATAAAGAAACAGCTTTAGGATTAATTGATTCGTTATTAACGGCATCTTGTCTAATCCGTCATCGTACGAGGCTCAATTTTTAATGAAGCTGGCTGAAATAGGCTTAAAAATAGCTAATTGTTTGTATTAGTATTTGTTATTGTAGCTTTATTTGTATTCCTTGCCTTTACAGGGCAACATTGTCGCTTAGCGACAAAGCCCTTATAATAAATATTAAATTAATAGATTTAAAAGATCTAAAAAACCCACGTTTTTAAATGTCCTAAAAATTACAAAATAACCTTACGGGGCTGAAAGAGGGGCCACTCAAAAGTGGGGGCGTATATTATTTAAGGGATTATTAATGGGATATATTTACATGACGTGTATAGATCGTGGGGTGTAACTTGCAAAGAAACACCCACAACTAAACTGCCTCAAAAGTCACCCCATACAATTTTTTCACAAAATCGGTCTAGCTGTTTTTATAAATTGCATTGTCATCGGGTTTGAAGCCACCATTAAAATTTCAGCCTGCTAGCTTATCGGGAAGTGCCTCAAAATTGAGTAGCAAAAATCCAACCGGAACGACAAACAAACAAACAAGAAAAGTGAGTGTATAAAAACGTGGGGTAAAAAATCGACCCGGATATCAGTTACGAGGACCACACCAGAAGTTAGGTAAAACTTACGAAATCTTTCGCACGCATACATAACTAGAATCGCGATATTTCAACCCTTGAACTTTCTCCGCTAAGTTTTTTCGACTCTAATTTTTATGGCCTACACTGGAGAAGTATTTCAAATAGAAACCGCAAGTTTCTGGGAATGACTTGCCACTTCTCAGCGGTTAGGGGGTAGGAATTGTATATTCTCAAATGTCATATGAGTATGTAATATATAAAACCACTAGAACCCGCCCCCGGCTATGCTAGATATAAATTTTTTAAATATTCTATCGCATGTTGTTGTGTGGCGACCTTTGTGGCGCAGTGGTGTAAACAGCCGACTGCTACGCTAGAGGTTCTGGGTTCGAATCCCGGCGGGGGCGGAACTTTGTGTTATTTGCAAGTCACATTGTTTCGCTAATAGGTTTTGGATATACGAGTACTATTCTTATTTATGAAGTTTATACCATATCGTTGCTTAGCACCTGCGACACAATTTCTGACGATACTTACTACAGGGCTGAGCCAATGTGTATGTCGTGATGTGGATTATTATTTATTTATTATTATTATTATGTTCATTAGGGATAACGTAGTATTCTAATGGTGAAAGAATTTTTCAAATCAGTCCTGTTGTTATTCAATGCAAACAAACAAAATCTTTCCTCTTTATAACAATGGTGTAGATGTCGATAGCGTTATAGCAGGCTGGACACTTCCCTCCCTATTTAAATGCAAAAAAAAAACATAAAAATTAATGGGCAATTAAACGGCTAACCTGATGGAAAGTAATACCGCCGCCTATTGACACGACGATGCCCCTGATCTCGATACACCAAGAGCACCATCTAAGCGTTTCCCATATAGAGGTAAAGATGTTATACCTCTCGTGCCGGTAATTAAACAATGCGAAAATAACGCGATATTTTACCATACACCCGTCTTAACCGTCTATAGGCGTACACTGGCATTGTGTAAAACGATTTGAATAATTCGCAAATAAAGCCTTTGGGTCAACAAAGGGCCGGTTCGCCCCAAAAAGGCCCAATTACATGCTCTGCCTTATTAGCTGGAACAGTATTATTACATCCACATCACAAATAAAGAGCAGCTGTTGATTTTTGGGCCTATACGCGTTGATGGGACTCTCCAGCGAACTATATAATAAACATGAAATGAAATGTAAAACAGTACAGTCACACAACATTTAAAAAACCGGCCAAGTGGGTGCCGGTCACGCATAGAATAGGGTTCCGTAGTCATATTTTCCATGTTTACCTATTATATCGTCATTTTGTAATAAGTTTTCCAAAAAAGCGCTTTTGAAACGTTAAGCCTCTATAACTCCTGAACTTACAAAGTTATATAGTTCTTCATAAAAGTTCATCACATGGACTAACTACCATCATTAATTCATCACATGGACTAACTACCATCATTAATTATTTCAGATGTTTCGAGCCAGCCGTTTAGCTTTAAAAGGGGGGGACTATTTCATTAACAAAATTCATTATAAAATATAATATCTAGCAAACGGATACCTGAATATAAAATCATCTGAGTAATCTCTAAACGTTTTTAAAAGACCTATCTCATGATACCCCACACTATGGGATAGATGCGAGAAAAGTATATGCCCACTTTACATGTAGTGGAGGTGCCAAAAAAAAAAAAGCACTTTGTCAACATGATAAATACACATATCCATGCAAAGTTTCATCTTTTAAGCACTAACCGTTTCGAATATAAGTCGAGAATTGACGGACGAACGAACATAACGAAACTAAAAACAGGCAAGTGCCAGTTAGACACGAATGAGAAGGATCGTCCCCGTTAGACAAATACCATTTTCCGTAAGCGTTCACGCTAACAGAAATGAAATGGTATGGAAATGAATTACCTCGCGCTCGATTTACAACATTGCAATGTCATTTTCATGCATTTTTATGGTTCCGTACAAAAATTGCAAAACACCGGACCTGTTACTAAGCCTCAGCTATCCGTCTTCTACCCGTCCGTCAGTCAGCGGGCTGTATCTCATGACCCATAATAGCTACTTGGTCGTTTTTATTTTCTGTTATCGTAAACGCTTGCGGAAAATTGTTTTTTATCTAGGAGGGCGTACCATCGAACAAGATTTAACATTTTACTTAATAAGAGATACAAATGCTTTAAATTCACATTACTTGCTCCCTTTAACGTTATTTTTCATAAATTCTGATAAGGTACTTGGTGTGATAGCGAAAATAGAAATAAACACAAAAATATCGATTCAACGTACTGTTGTATCTTGCTTGTTCGTTTGTACGGAAACCTTCGTGTTCTCGTGTATGACTCGCACTTGACCGGTTTATAAATAAACAACGAGCTAATTTAAATAGTACTGCATTTTCACGATAGTTTTTAAGACTTGATTTTTTTATTTGTTCGGAGAAATGTAACTCTTCCATTTTCTTGTAACATATTTTGTACGTGAAAGATTTTTCTATCAATTACTGGAACATTTTAATTAAAACAAAACCACTGAGTAGCTCACCGCATATACGCTTGCAATATTGAAAAACATTATTAATTCTGTAAATAATTTTCAATATTGAACCGTAACAATACTTCTATAGCGTACTTAAGTAATGAATTCTTAAATTAAATTGTAAATATGAAATGTGAAAATTAATTAAATTTAAAAGTTTTTTTTTTACTAGCTTTCGCAGGTTTCCGCAGATATTGTATTTTTTTTTACGAAAATGTAGTCTTTAGCTATCTTTATTAAAAATGTGTTTTTTTTAATGTAAGTTAATTAATTATTTTTTGTGTCTGATGCCGACGTACAAACTTACAACCTACCTCTTTTTAATACAGTACATGAATTGTATTTAATTAAAGTCAAATTGTAAACAACATAAAACTGTTAAAAATTTTAATAGGTATGTTATGAAGGTATATTGTCAAGGGTATCACTTTCCTTTAGGTGAACTGTCTGCTTGTATACCCATGATTTTATATACAAAGATAAAAAATAAATCTCCGAAACGTTCCAGTATTTCGACTCCTTTCTACTTTTTCAAGTCCCCATTTCTGTTTGTGATGTCGGCAACGAATGAGTAAGTACATAAGAGTTGGGACTAACGATGTTTACCGTTAAATTGTGTTCCATGTACATATATATATGTGTTACGTATATACTGTCTACACAGGGCCAGACTAAGGCCTTCTTGACAGCGTGGCTTTTTGGGCCTCGCCCTTAATCTGTCGAGTGCTGTAGTGTTTAGGAAAAAAATTACTCATAAAAAAAACTTGAAAACTAAAAGCGGTAAGTGAAGCGTTTCTGTTCAAAAGTTTAAGTTATAGCTACGAAAGCAAATGCTCTAGAAACGTCGATGATTTAGTCTTTATAGAATTGTTTGAACTGATTAATTTCCTAACTACACTTTGTCATTTATTTCTTTTGCATTATTTTATTTATTTTTTATTTTACTTCATTTGGGGAAAAAAAACAGTTATTATAATTAATTAATATCAATTCAAAAATAAAAACATAAACCAATAATGTTTCCGATGAAAATTTACAAAAAAATGAATATTGAATTTAAAACAAAGAAATTAAAATTAACATAAAACAAAATCAATAATAACTATATAACAAATTAATAAATAGAAAAAAAAACGACAAAATATTTTACATAATAACTTTTAACGATTCTCCTAAAGGAAGAATACGTGCGATTTTTATTAAATAACTCAAGTTGTTGACTGTAACCCGAATTATATTTGATTTAAAAAAAAATGTTTCCCATTGTATTCATTATTTCAACTTTTCATAAGCAATGCGAAGTCAAATTTTTTTTTGTTTCATTTATTAAACTACCTAAGTCTATTTTTTATGAACGATGTCACCTAGATCCGGCTCTGCATTTGTATGCCGGTCTTTTTGTACGTTCGAGTATACACACAATGTGTGCGACTGAAAAAAAAACCGGTATGCGAGGTTTAGTATTGGAAGTAACGAATTCAAAGTGAACAGCTAATTAATTTTTTTTTAATGAATAAATGAATAAAAAATCAAACCAATTGAAACATGGCCTACCTTCTTAATGTTTGCTTATTTTTCAGTCACGGAAAGTTTAACTCTTAGACATTTAACATAAAGATTATACATAAAACCTTCTTGAATCACTCTATTAAAAGAGAACCGCATCAAAATCCGTTGCATAGTTTTAAAGATTGAGCATACATAGCGACAGACTGACAGCGGGAAGCGACTTTGTTTCATACTATGTATTCAATCAATTAATCAATCATTTTATATTGCATAGAAAAAGTTACATTTACCAATATACTACATATATAATAGTTGTAATAGGGATAGTGAAAGAAAATATTATATATATAAAACTACCACTACCAAATTTATTAAACGACTGCTACGCTAGAGGTTCCGGGTTCGAATCCCGGCGGGGGCGGGACTTTGTGTTATTTGCAAGACGCATTGTTTCGCTTACCGGTCTCCGATGTTGTATTCTTATTAGTTAGTATATACCAAATCGTTGCTTAGCGCCTGCGGCACAAGTTCTTACGATACTTACTGCAGGGCTGAGTCAATGTGTGTGTCGTGATGTGGTTATTTATTTATTTATTTTATTGTTAAAGACAGACACAGCCTATACGCACAGTCGATTATTCGCCGGCGACTGTTTCTGTCAATAATCTCTATAGGTTATGATAAAGCTGTAACTATGCTTAAACATTAAGTGCAAGTATATACTAGTTACTGGATGCTCAAAGCTCAAGATCGAGAAAATTGTCGTGCCTTAGGAGAAGCCTATGTCCAGAAGTCGTCTGCGCAAACCTGCGAAAGCTAGTAAAAATAAATCACAAAAAATTCTTTTAAATTTAATTAATTTTCATATTTACAATTTAATTTAAGAATTAATTAATTAAGTACGCTATAGAAGAATTGTTACGGTTCAATATTGAAAATTATTTACAGAATTAATAATGTTTTTCAATATTGCAAGCGTATATGCGGTGAGCTATTCAATGGTTTTGCTGCAGGCTGACAATATTGATGATGAAGATATACTAGTAAATTGAGTCACTCGGCAGTGGCTATCACCGACAGCCACGCGCCCCAAGCGGCCTCGCAAAAATGTACACGAAATTTATGAGGAATCCCAGTTTTTACCTTTTTTAATGAACAACATTGGTAAACAAGCAGACGATTAATCTGATGGAAAGTGATATGAAGTTATATTGGTCAGTTTCTCGAATGTATTCATCATCGAACTCATTTCATTAAAGGGAGGCCACACACAGTTCATGTCGCCCGATATATTCATTTTGTCATGCGCCACCACAGTCGCTTGAAGGTAACATAAGGAGACCAGGTCCTTATGTTTCCGGTACCTTTTGATCGACTCCAGGAGACTGGTTGAGAGTCCATCCAGACTCAGTATTATTTTATTAAGATATTTTGTTACATCTGTTAACAGTAGCTGGGGTTATCAAATAGCTTTATATAATACTTTAATATGTAACAAATAGATTATGTATCTCCGTTATCTGACTATTTTAAGTACATAACTCTTAACCGACGTCGCTCGTAATCTTATCTCTAACAATACCTATGTACTTATAGCTATTTATTTTGACTAGCATTGTACTTTATATTGTTAAGTTTCGGTGCTTTGGTCGACAAAAAACGAACCGATTGACCGTAGATCGCTACGTCACTGGTATTTTGGAAGAAAATGTGGTACCGTGTACTCCCTTTTTCAGCTACGACTTTGTGTTTTTGTGGAGGACGTGGTAGCTCAGTTTGTTTCGTGCCTTGGTTAACTAACCGACCCGAACAGACAGGTCGAGGGTTCGAGTCTCGGAGTGCCGTAAGTTTTACTGCCATGTTCTTCAATGTGCCCGGATAGTGGCGACGGATTCACAACCTGTCACATTGGGAGGCGACATAAACATGCGAAATGCGGTGTATAACACCTCTGCCTACCCTTGTCGAGGGATTACGGCGTGAGTTATGTTTATGTATATGTTATGTTTGTTTTGTTTACTTCATGTTGATGCAGGATAATGCTCAGCCACAAACCCCTCCAGGAGTGGCCGGCAAGATCCCCGGATATGATTCCTTTAGGACATATCTTGGTCTTATTGAAACAAAGAAGCCCAGCTCCAATCAATGAGTGTGACCTCAGAACCAACGTATTCAGGACTGGAAGATTTTACTCCAGAAAATACTCGACAAAATTATTCTCAGCACGCCTAGACAATTAAAAACTTTAATTAGAGCACGAGAAATAAGTACCCGTTATTAATTTGTGTCTTTTTCCAAAACTGACTGAAAAAAGTGACTTATCATTGATTAAAAAAAAAAACTAAAGTCTACGTTGTTCCCATATACATTTTACTGACAAATTTTAATATATTATCATGAAACTAAATTATATATTCCACAAAAAAGAGTTCTAATTGATTTATCAACTTAAACATAAAAATTACATTTTTATTTTATTCCGCAAATTTTACCGCTATGTGTAGTAATTCCACCCTAGCTTTGCACACTGCAAAAAGATTGTCAAAATGTATGATTCAGTTTTTAGAAAACAACATGAAAATAATGTCTAATAACAGGAAACTTTCATCAAAATTGATTTAAAAGTGAAATATAACCTCAAAAACTGTTTTGAGGTTATATCCCGAGATTAAATAAGAAAATTTAAATTGTTGGTATTTGCATTCCTTTATATATTTATAAATATATTTAAATACCGACAATTTACATAGGAAAGTAAATAATACATGATATTAAAAAACCCTTATAACATTTCTTCTATTTATATTCAGAATGCATTCCTTTTAGGCGGCTGTTTACTCTGTCAAGGTAAATAAATAGATTTTCACCTCGGTATGTGAAATGTTTGGATATACGAGTTCGTGTGTTACATGAAAATTCACTTACGTCTTTGAATATGTTGTATTGATAAGAATATAACCGGTTTCTTTATGGATTTCCTTTACCTTGGGTTATTTTTTGTCATCCTCAAACGAGAGGTTATTTTAAATTACTTTGTATCTTAGCCAGGTAACTAAAAACAATATATACACAAAAACACATATACATATATATATGCTGTTGTAGTGTCTGAATACGGTACGGAAAAACATATATTTTGTGCAAAAAAAAAAAAATCAACCTAGATAGAGCACACGAAAAAACAACTAGGAACGCAAAATAAAATTCTTTTTTAATTTTTTTATTCAACTTCATGGGCAAACAAGCAGACGATTCACTTGATGGAAAGTGATACCGCCGCCTATTGACACGACATGCCCTTGATGTCTTAGAACCCCAAGGGCACCGTCAATGCTTTGCCCATGTAGAGGGAAAAGATGCTAAATCTCTCGTGCCTGTACACTTGCTCTCCAATCCTTCGAAACGAAACACAGCGAACTGCTTCACGGCAGAAATAGAAAGGAGGGTGGTACCAACCCAGACGATTTCGCACGTAGATCTACCACCAGTAAAATTATTTAGCGACGTTAACGCACAAAAAAAAAATTGAAAAGGAAGATTTTTGAGGACGTCAAAGACTTGGTAAGTAGGTGGATGGGTAGGTTTATTACTGGGGTAAGAAAGAAACTGGTCAACAAGTAAGGAAGAACATTCGTCTACACTTGTGAATTTACATGCACATCGTTCTAGCGTATCGCCTTTACTGAGAGATCTCGAGGTTTCGCACGTTAAAACAACATGCACGTACTTACTTACACGGCTGACGAAACAACCTTAGCCTAAGTAGAGATGGAATGACAAAGTCTTCATGCAAGTTCTCCGGTGTGGAGGCAATTTAATTAAAACGCCTTTGAGCCTTTATTTCATTACTATGTAAGCGAGGCTTCTGCAAAGGCGAATGTTGGTAGGTACACTCTCTATATATAGTCCCTTGCACGGTGCATACTATCTACTTTGCAAGCACGGACGACATTTTCAGGTCAACGAGCTTCCCTTTTACTATGTACTGATCTAGTATTTTTAGCTTATACAATCAGTTCTGATAATAACCTGGGGCTTTTTAATATAAGAGCGAATGCTTCTCCTTGGTAGGCATGTTCCACCTTACTCCATCGCCGCTTAGCATCAGGCGGGATTGGGGTCAAATGCTTGCGTAGAAAAAAAATCCTTCGAAACCCTACCCATCCTTTCTTACTTATACTAGTATATATGTTTGGGTGTGTAGATCTTTGTTACAAAATTATGTAATAACGGCTGAACGGATTTGAATGAAATTTGTCAGACAGATAGTTTGTTAGCTTAATCCATATGATACATCCGAAAGAAATTAGTTCCTCCGATTTTTTTTTTATCTAAATATTGTTTTTTTCAGTATGTTTAGTCATTGATGTAAGATTTGAGTGTTTCGTACCCCAAAAGACCTTAATGGCTCATTGTTACCGTGTCTCAGCTGTCCGTCCGTCAGTCTGTAAAGCCACCGTTCACATCTTCCCAGAAAAAGAAAAGAAGTAACGATAGTAAATAAAAATGTCTCTCAGTGTAAATCTAATAGTAAAGGATCAGTTAACGAGTTTTCCTTCATTGAATTCCAAACACGTTTCAGTGAGAAAAAAGGAAATTAAATTTTCTCAGATAAATTCATAAAGAACAGCATCACTGTACCGTTCTGACGTTCTTCACTATGATCTAGTTACAGTCGTAGATGTTCCAATTAGATATAAATATGAATGTTCGTTCTAGTCATTTTCATAAAAAAACAACGGGTGAGGTAGAAATATATATCATAAATAGGTTGATTGTTGGGGGCGGAACATTGTGTTATTTGCAAGACGCATTGTTTCGCTTAACGGTCTTGGATGTAGTATTCTTATGTATGTAGTTTATAGCATATCGTTGCTTAGCGCCTGCGATACAAGGTTATATCTTAATGTATGGCTGAGACAATGTGTGTGTCGCGATGTTGTTATTATTATTGTAATTTGTAGTTTAGTATTAGTATTAACTATTCATTTAGTAATTATTTTTTTAGTAATACAAAATTTTCCAAAACTTGTAAGAAATATTTCTTACCATTTACCTGAAAATATAACTGTAAGGAACACTCCTTACTTAAAGCAAGCATAAATACACGAATAAGTCTCAATTTACAACGTTTAAAATCCCTAAAATCCGATTTTCCGTTTCAAAGACACGTTTCGTTTCACGTACCAAATTCCGGTGACAAATCTTTTGTTTAACACGAGGTATTTACGTAGAACGTAGTGCAATTCGATTTAGTACAGTAGTAGACTGTACCGCAGAAAGACTTTTCACGCCTTTTATTTACAAAAAAAACGAATTCGCTTAATTAACCACGGATATAGTTTAATTGGTTTGCGTAGTTTGGTGCTGCGTGACGAAATTGTGATTTGCGTCATGTTTTTCCTCAAAATGAAAAGAAAGATATAGCGTGAAGCACTAGCGAATCCAGGGGTGCTCAAGTCCCCCCAGAAACAATCATCAGTTCTTCGGACTTTTAGCCCTTAATTAGCTAAAACCCAAAATTAGTAAGGTGTTTTTTTTACCTTTTCTTTACAATTGTGGGCTATGTGTTATGTCTTAGTGGTCAAAGTCAATCTCTTTCCCTATCAGGGTGTTGAGGTGTTGTTTAAATTTTGTCTGTCCTTTGGTAATTTTTTGGTTTTGTTTCGTTTGGTTTCCTGTTGTCTGAGCTCTTTCTGACATTAAAATATTAGCCAGTCGGTTCGGTGGTTTTTTATTGTCTGCTTTTAATTTGCAGTAGACATATTTATTTTCTCTCTTAGGTATGCTCGAGGTATCATTATTGAATGTATAAAATTTTAATTAAAACAAATCAAGGTTGAAGGCCTATGCTTGCTTATTTATTAAGTACTTAAATTAAAAAAGGGATTTTTTTATTTAGCAGGTAACTGAAGCTACGCACCTTGATCAACGCATCTTTTCAACTCAGAAAACTTGTTCCTGGGAGATAGAAAACTAAATCTACGCAGACGAACTCGAGGGCACCAAATTTTAGAATGACCTTTCTTGGTAGACATCCCCACGAAGTTTTCCTAAACATAAATTCCTAATGCAAACTTGTGCATGGAGAGACATGGTAATCCTTGTATTTAAGGATCTTGGGGAAAATACAAGCAATATTTTACACTTAAGAAGCTTATATAAGACTTGTCAACGATGTGTCTTGTGCAGGCGCTAGCTTTATAAATAACTAACTATAACATTATGAAAATGCTTAGCGTAAGAGGTAAAATCATGACCGTTTCAAAGATTACATTAATAAGAAGCAGATATTTTTCGTTGGGTATGAAGATAAATAAATATTTGTTTAATGCTGAAATAAAATAATACAATCTACAGACACAGATGAAAATAAAAATAATTAATTACATTTGAGAAACTTTAATGGCTTTATTTTATAATTGAATATCTATGCTTAAATATTATTTAATTAATATCCTACTATAGTATTTTAAATATGAAAATTTTGTAAATTCATAATTGTAGAATCACGCAAAAACCGCCTGAAAGGATTTGGATAAAATTTTACTAACAGATCACCTTAATAAACACATTCAACGTTTTGTAATCCCGAAAAAAAATATACATAGAACAAGTCCTGAGCCAAAGCTGTTAAGTATTATCATTAATTAGCTCTTTTTATTATTTTCCAAAATGTTTATTTTGACAGGTACATATGACAATAGAAAATATGCATGACTTTTTATTTATTTTAATTCGATACTACATATATATACAAATCCGTTAGACTTTGTTTAATATCTGCCTTATTAACTAAGTTAAACAGCTTCAATATGTGTTAGATAGATAAATTCAATATTTTCAATGACGTCAAAGTACACAGACGTGATACAACGTTTGTACAAAAGGTGGTTCTGATGGGCGAGATAGATATATTTACTTGAATGGTTTATCAAATTCTGTTTTAACTGTAAGTATACTATTTCCACATACTTTACGATAATTTTCATGCATATTCCCTATTGATAATAATACAAATATTGATAATATATTTTAATTATTTTGTAGAGCATCACTAAGCCATTATGAGTTACCATTAACTTAATTATCACAAGATCTAAAGCAAAACTTTGATCATAGTAATTTAATTACCGGTTACTCACTCACACCGGTAGCGTGGCAAGTGATCTGCTGATGGTTGCGAAAGTGTTCGACAGAGGTAAAATTCATACTATTAGCTTTGCATTGGATGTTGGACTATAGGCTACAACAACTTTTCTCAACTCAAAGGCGAGTATACTAATGTAAGTACACAAGTAGATAGTCGCCATGCTGAACTCCTTTGCTGGGAAGGAAGTATGAAATTAGTTTCTTACTACCTCCTATTTCTACTGATTAAGTTAGTTGCAGGTCCCAAGACAGCCGGTAGGGTGTTTGGGCACAGTCTGTGCGTCATTGCACAGCTGCATTTTTTGTTGATTATTCGATCAAAGGACGCCACTGTCGACCCCGGTGAATAGAGTTGCAGTGGTGGGACAGGGTGTGCTCGAAAAAAAAATGCCGAACTCCAAAAAGGAAAATAAACATAAAATGCAAGTATTTTTTTATTCAGTTAGCTCTGATTTTTGTATAAAAAAGAGTTTGTAACGTTCGAGTGACGGTGCTTTAGACATTTTCCAACAGAACACCACACGGTGTAAGATACTTCACATCGGTTGCGAGGGTCACATACCACGTTCCACTGTACAGCACAAAGTTGAAGTTAAACCTCATTAATTAATCTAATTGAAGTTTGTTTAGGAAAATAGGTTTTCTTTGTAAATAAATAGTTGGTTGAATGATGGTCTTGAACTAAAACATAAAAATCCCCGTCTCAACAAGTAACAATTATTGGTTAATTATTAATTTTCTTTATAATTTTAAATAAAAACTCTTGTAGTAAAACAAGTCCATTTTAAGTCTCTAACACAGGGGACCTTAGTACAGGGACATAGAATAAATAATTTATTCTAAAGTCTGTTTGGTAGTTAAATTTAATTAAATTAATATCTAAGCATTAATTTAAGACTCGTATTTTCTAACAATTAGTTTTATTTTTTACTAATTAACATTTTATGTAGATTATTTTCATAGTGTAAAAGTCTCATTAGGTTCAGGATCTATAAGATTTCAATTCTTATATATATATATTCTCTTTCTTATGTGTAATATTTTAATCTAAACCAATGTTATTTTTCTTTGTGACCTGTTTTTATTTTAGTATAATGTGTGTAACCTTTGTAAATGTTGTGTTCGTCTGTTATAGGCATGTACATCAGTTTCTGTTTGTATTAAGTTTTTTTTTATATGTTTGTGTAATGTACTTGCTGTAGACGTCCCTAAATAAATAAAATTAAATTTGATTTTATTGTTATGAAATGGTAAACGGAAAAATTATCTATAAATTTATTTATTAGCTACGTTATCTGATAGGACGATCAAATCGAATCCATTGTCCAAACTACTAGCAACTCAATTGACACTCACAAAAGATTTCACAGATGATTAGTTTACTTTTACAATGAAAGCAATTTAAGATTTCAGAAACTAGAATTCAAAGTCTTTAAATTATTTTCTTTTATTATTTACCTTAAAAACTCCTGAAGTGTAAATAATAATAACCACATAACGACACACACATTGTCTCAGCCCTGCACTAAGTATCGTAAGAACTTGTGTCGCAGGTGCTAAGCAACGATATGGTATATACTACATAGATAAGAATACAACATCCAAGACCGGTAAGTGAAACAATGCGTCTTTCAAATAACATAACGTCCCGCCCCCGCCGGGATTCGAACCCGAGTATCATTCAACTTCGATTATTATTTCCACAAAAAAATACCAAAAATATTATAATTTTGTATAAATATTCCCCGGGATTTTCAGTAAAGTTAAAATTGAAAGCAACAAAATATATATTTAATCACAAAATCAAATCAAAAATTGAAAACAACGTTTAAGTAGACCGGGCTTAAATTTCAACCTTTTGTTTTTCTATTAGCCAGTGTTTAAAATAATTACAAATAAGCTGATAAGTAACTAAATAGCTGGCATTGCCCCGAGCCGATTAACTTTCGTGACTTCAAAGTTCATTATGATTTCAAGTTCAGTATGACTTCAAGTTCAATGGTCCTTCACCAAGATTAAACCTTTATAAAATATTTTTACGAAAATAGCTCTGAATTTAATATTTCATACCGAGCTAGCACCTGGACCGTTGCACTGTGTTATTGTTTTTAGGGTTCCGTTAGAATTTCTAAACCAAAAAAAAGTTGAGACGTCTGCCTCTCAAGCGTTCAACGAGTGATCAACGTATCAACAATTTTTCGGATACCTCGCAAGTAATAAATAAAAATTGTATACTTGCAGCTTGAAAGATAATAGTTTAGAACGCGATACATCTTCGATGACAGTGCAACTCCGCGTCACTAAAAATAAAAACCGCGAAAAAACCAAATTAATAAAATTTTCAACATAAACATAAATTCACGCCGTAATCCCTAGATAGGGGTTGGCAGAGGTTACACACCGCATTTCGCATGTTTATGTTGAGTCCCAGTGTATCAGCTAGCGAAACTGTCGTCACTGTCCGGGCACAATGAGGAACACGGCAACTTCAATGTACGGAAACCCGCGACTCGAACCGTCGACCTGTCGGGTCGGATTGGTCGGTTAAACAAAGCACGTAACAAACTGATCTACCACGTCCTCCAATTTTGCAGGAGTTATAAAAAACTAATTAGACAACGATTCTTATCTCATTGATAGTCTTTACCCTTTTTTGTCATAGTTGATCGGTTTTACCGATCTTCGTTACGGGGTTTGCACTTTAACCGATAATATGGCGCGGTAATTATCAAGATTGAAATTTTATCAAAGTGAAGCTGAGATAAATCACTAATTCTATGTAATTTACTTGACGAATAGTACTTAAAAATAAGCCCTAATAGGCTTAAAAGGGACGGGCAAATATCTGTCAAAGGCTGATTTTTCTGAAGCTCACAAACACGTAGTAATAAAATAATTTTCTACGGAACCTTCACAATTTTAAGTTCACCTTGTCTGCGCCTTTAATAACCTAAATCAAACTGTATAACGCGTGTATATGAAATTTTGTCTAGCCAGACCTTTTTTAATTTAACCAATTTTTTTATTGGTTTTTAAATGCTCAAAACATAACTGGAGAACCTAAATTAAATTCTTGATTTATCATTTCATCAGTTGAACGAAGAAACCGTGTCTTAAATTGCTACGATATATTTTATAAAAATATAAAATAACGTTTCTGTTGTCATCTTTTGTTGGCGTCGTTGCCCTCATTAAATTAGAGTTTTCGTTTAACAAAATCGTCCATTTTGAAAATACATTCTCAATTGTAGAACTGTTGAATTGTAGAGAATCATATCCCATATCGGTAACGTACTTTGAAAACTTCGTGAAAGCAAAATTTGACCAGTATCTGTAATAGGTTTTGCGATATAAAACTTTGTAACGGAGGTATATGCTCGACAGAAATTTGCAGTTCGGACCTCTAAGGAAATCTGATTATTAAGTATTTCATTAGTCTCCATAGATAAAGAAATATGAGGCATATTTTATCTTCTCCTGTTAAATTGTATTGAACTCTCATTCGAGATTTTCACAGTACGGTGTCAATATAGATTTCCAATACAGCTGGCAAGAAAAAATGCGCGTTCAAATTCGTGAATTTTCTATTGCTATTTGGACGAATTTGCTAGTTTTACATAGAAACAAAAGTGAATGAGTAAAATTTCGTATCTTCTGTTGAGCATATTTTTTCAACATACTTTGATTAGCTTGATAAGTGAAGTATAATCAATCAATCTATCGGCCATCCGACGTCCAATGCAGAGCATAACCTCGCTTGAAATGTGTATAAACACACACAACACAACAATGAAAAAAAAATTCAAGGATTCTTCTTTAATAAATATCACTGAATACTTTATTCCGACTGCGAATCATTTATTTTAAATTTTGTATTAATTCGTTTTCATAACCTTCGCCAAACATTATTTTTTACTCGACTCCGGACTCCGGCTGAATAAAAACTCAGTACTACTTGGCAATTTTGACGGAACTGACCAAAAAAATTTAAGTCGAATGGAGAATCTCCTCCTTTTCTTAAAATCTGTTAAAGAGACTATGACGTGGTTACAGATGGAACTGCATACTTCTTACGTGGCCATGCCATTTTTTCTGTCGAACTCAGCATTGGCTGATCACTGCTCGATGTTGCCGGAAAATCGTCATAATTTTATCCTAATGTATTTTTGCCAAGCTGTATTCTAAGATTTTTGAGGTAAGGAACCTTGAAAACAAACGCCTTTTAAGTTAAAAGTCAACACCTTTGTTTCATGAAACCCTTATGCAGATATGGTGGCAAATCCCTCGTAATCCCACCTCACTACGTATAAATCTTTAAGTATACTCTTTCCGACCTTTTTCACGTTAATAGCTAAAAGCCTGGCTGTTATCTGACTTTGGTTACAAAAGTAGAGTTATAGCTTTATCCGGGTAGTGCTGAAACCAATCCGGGACACTTGACGGTATATTTATGCTTAGGTTCTATATGTTCAAAGACCTGCTTTCAGCCCTGCCAGTTCTCACAAGGTAATTGAACAAGAGAGCGAAGTTCTCAGTCTACTGGAACAACCTGGCATTTGTATTAATTTAAGTTCGACGATAACTTGCGAATCGTTGATCGGATCGTTGTTAAATTTGGTAGATGGATTAAAGAGGAAAAACTTATTCTAAAGTTCCAATTTAAGCCGAATCGGTAAAAGGGGATACCGAGATATGGGAGGTCGTGAGTTGACAAGCTTGATACAAGTGAAATATGTATAACTACCTATTTATAAAACTTAACAACTCCTGTATGGTCATATTTCGTGCGAATAAATTATTCTTATTCTTATTCTTACAGTTAGTAGCGAAACACTAGACAAGCTACTCAATGCTTCAATGCTGATGGTAAGTAGTCACCGTAGCCTATGGACCTAATTAATTATTTTGTTATTAATGTTGTACCATCAGAAGACTTTCAGAAATAAATTCCAATTTCAACTCTACCTATTACGGTTTACGAGACTGTTGCTAAGCAGTCACCGTAGCCTATGACCATGTGCAATACTACAGGCATCACGATTGCCTTTTTGTCCCTGTAAAAACAGTGCCAGGTATTAAATTTTTAGAAAGCGAAACCATCGTTTCTCCATTTTTTTCAATAAGTTTAGATAAGTATATATAAATCACGTAAATAGAGTTAAGATAGTAGACAATCAATATAGAGGCACATCTGTTCCAGCTGAAAACCACTCTGAGGCAAATGGAAGGGGAGAAGGATCCTGATGAATAGTTTAGTAATGATTGATTAGCGGTTTAATTAATCAAGTTAAATTATTTCAAAATTGCGTAACTTTCATGGATTTCGGTGATTTCGTTTCAGTCAGAAATTTGAAACACTAATGACTTTTAGTATTCGAGTTAAAAAGGCCGCCAGAAGGGTGGGGATAGTTATAATAATAACCACATTATAAAAAATGATTTATGTATTAAGGGGAAGGTATTGAGGGTTGGAGAATAATCACCTCTACATCTGTACCTGGACAACGCATTGACGGTTGTCTTGGTATTCTGTGTGTGGCGGATATCAATTACATCAGATGAACTGTCTCCTAGTTTGCCAAATACGGAGGTTTCTTGCCGGCTTCTTTCGCGTAGATAGCATTCCGAACCGGTGGTAGATAAAAAAAAGGACGATTTGTAAGCACTTATTTTATGTCTATTAAATAAAAACATTTTGAAATTAAATTTGCACATGAGGTTGAATAAAAAGAAATAAGCAATATCAATAATAAAAATAAAAATAATTCCAAGTGAGTAGTGGCTACGGCATGGGGTTCCAAAAGGGTGTTAAAAGGTTCTTGTAGGTCGTAGGTTCCCTTGGTATTGCAAGCTTTCAAAGGCTACGGTGACTGTTTACCGGCAGGCAAGGCGTATTCTTGTTAGCCGACTTAGTGGTCTATGAAAAGGTGTGTCTGTTCTTCGTAGCGACCAAAGAATTAAATGATTTTCTCGTGAAGAAGAAAAAAGCAAGGGAAAATGTCTGAAATCAGTTTCTTACTTCTTCTTATTTCGTCTGATTAAATACGTTGCGGGTCCAAAACCAGCCAGTAGGCTTTATGGCACAGCTGCATTATATCGTTGATTATTCGATCGAAGGACGCCACTTAACATCCCGGTGAACAGGAGTTGCAGTGAAGGGACAGAGTTGCGGGTGCCCCAAAAAACTCCAATCGGAAACAGTTCCGAAACCCACTCATTCTTCAACCCTCAAATCCCCACAGTTCTGCAGGTCTTTTTAACTGGGTACATTACTAGCAGAGACTTGTAGTTGGAGCCAATGGTGACATGCGAGAATATGCATCGTTCAGCAATAGCTGCATATTCTTTTATTTTCGAGCAGAGCTTGAGCGGGCGGTTTTTTTTAATGTACAATAACAGGGAAGCACGCTCAAATCTTATCTACTAAGTGAAGATGTGGCTTTAATAATGTCGGAAACCATGAATAAAAGCAAAAAGAATTGGAAAACTGCTTCTTTAAGATTTCTTCTGAATACTATCTTCTTAGTACAGACAGACACGTCTACAATACGAGGCCGAGTTTGTTTATCTGTATGCTTCGGTTTCTGTACGCTTGTTATTTTTAACCTTCTCGACTAAAATTCAACTAACAAATTCTATGTGAAGTGATTTTTTTTTTGACGTTTTTGTAAACGCAAAAATCCTTGACCTTTCACTTTTCGTTGGTATTTGTCTATTTACTTTACCGTTTAAATATATATATATTATGTTAATAAAACATCGAATCCGCGGAAGAAGAAGGAAAACCTGTGTTTAAATTGATAGAGGTAAACGGAAGGAGTTTGACGATGTACAACTGAAAATTTTATCAACAATATGCATTAACAAAACTCGTTTTTTAAATGTCCTAAGATCCTCGTCTTCCGCTTGGGTTAAAAACGCTGTGCTCAAGTACAAAGAATTGATGTAGAGTTTATTTTTGAAAACGAAAATTATCTACTGAATTTCACAGTATTTTACCGGAGAATTGGTAACGTTAATTATTTTATTAACAATTAAATAAATAGCTTCTAAGATATGGAAACTGCGTTACTCGATTTTAATGTGATAGCCAAATTTTTCAGGGTTGAACCGTACAAGATTCAGATGCTTTGTAAAATCCTGAACATGTAAAAACCATTTATACTCGTAAATTTCTAAACGAAGCACCTCTAGTTGAATGTGCATACTTAATCAGTTAAACGTTAATTCAACAAATCATCACAAAACCTCAAACGGGTAAAATGGGGTCTAAAAAGAAATGAGAAGACACGGTGGAGACAATTCAACGGCGTATTTAAAGCATACATAGTCTTGAACAATAGGGTTGTTTTATTAATTAATTAAATCAATTAATTCAACTTACACAAATTAAAGGCAATCCGTTTAATCACAGGGCACTACACAGTTTTTTTTCGGCTTATTCCAGAGTAAGGGTTTGTCAATTTCCAATGACACGTCAGTACGCGACGGTGCGGCGTTCTCAACTGAGAATTATTGGTGGTTATACAGTGGCGAAGGCAAAGATGAGCTTAAATGCAGAGAAGTTATATCTTATTAAAAAAGGATATTATTGTGCCTACTAACTACTCACTACTACTACTACTTATTTTCTCAAACACAGCAATAAGCGTTCTTGGGTAAGCTTATGCTTGTAACACGAGACTTATCACGCGCTTTTTGCGTGCTTTGGGCTGTATTTGGTTCCTGTATTTTTAAGTGATTTAATCAAGTTTGTCGGTTTGTTTATTGAGTTGATTACTTTGAAGCTGTACATTAAATTGTTTGCTACGTTTTTAAACTATAACATTCTTATCTGATTTAATATGAAAGATAAGAATCACGTTAAAATTACCATTTATTAAATTAAAAAATTCATTTGACTGATGAAGAAGAAACGAAGACGTACAATTGTATTCATCGAATGAATCTGCAATTTAATATCAATTTAACATTTTTATAATCTTTTTTTTCATAGTAATTGAATTATTACTCCAGACAAAATGACTCTTGCAATAACCTCGTTGATTTATTAAAACAGAAATACATTTAAAAACAAACCTTTACTGAAAGACAAAAGGCCTATATTCGTATAATTGTGATGCATAATACAAACAGTAAACAATGGGTTGTTTTAGTGTAATTTTTCAATACTACATAAACAACCTTACAGCAATTTGTAGTGATTCGACTTTTTATTTGACATTTCCTGTAACTTTTTTATTGTTCAGAGTACTTATAATTATAGACGGATACTTAATTATAGCAGTGTTATGTATATTGATTATAATGTTCAGATTTATTCATGCTATTGGCTTAGTAAATCAAATACTGCACTAAAATGAATACATGTAAACTTATAAGGATACACTTTTTAAAAACACGTCCGCTGACATGACGGTGTGTGATGAAAGACACCGTTACTAGGTGACCGTTTGGAGGGAGTGTCGTTGATGTTAAAAAAGGAAAAAAAAGAGTTCTAATAAATTCGATAAATTAATTATCTGATATTTGGACTGGGCTTACGCCTACAATAGATTTTACGTGTGTTCTTAGAATCTGTCATTTTCATATCATATAAATAAAGGTTCAGTTGGGATTAACTTCGCAGACGCTTTTTTAACTTACGGGGCACACCCGCCACTCTGTCCCAGCACTACAACTCCTGCTCACCAGGATCAATAGTGGCGTCCTTTGATCAAATTATCAATGCAGCTGTGCAAAGACGCACAGGCTGTGACAGGACACCCTAACGGCTGTCTTGGGACCCGCGACGAACGTAATTAGATGAAACAGGAGGTAGTAAGAAACTGATTTCAGACTTCCCTCCCAGCAAAGCGGAAACAGCAATTAAAATTGCCTAGAGGCCATATAACTAAATGAGAGACAGCTTTTTAAGCTTATTTAATTGTTGGTGGTATAAAGGTTTGCCAACGTATGCATAACTATTTTCATGCAAGCATATATCAGCTTCAGGATATCTATCATCAGCAGACTATTGGCTTGTTTGATTTCTTGAAAAATCACAATTGTCAGGATTTTATGCATACGGATTTATGCGTACGCATCGATTCAGTTTTTCGCTGTTTACTCATCTTCGCGCTAAAAAGCAATTTTCTATACATAAAATGCTGATCGATGCTGACGAGTGTGATTCCACTCTTACGGTTGTTATTTAATTGTAATGATTTCATTTATTTTATTATATTTAGAATTTCTTATTTATAATCAATTAAATCTTTATTGACACTAAACAATTTCGGATCTTTTATAATTGGAAAAAATGAGCAGGATCTAAAAAGTATGGTATATTTTTATCACCAATTTTACATGCAAATAAAATATTTGATATTCTTTTAAATTTCAATCCTGATATAGAGCAATGGAAACCAATAAAATAATTCCAGCACTCAAAGAAGATTACAAATGCATACTTCGCTTAGTGGAAATAAACACCTCAAGAAGGTGTTTAAATTCTTTGACACAAAAAAAAGTAACTAAAAGGAGTATATAATTCCTATTTACAAGTTTTATTCATTGAAATGCAACAGACATCCCTAAAAGCATCATTACTTAGTCTTTGAGAAGGTTTTAACGTTCCTGTCCCGCTCTAACTCGAGGATTTAGTTATAGATATCTCCCTCTCACCACTCAACCAATGAGTGACGTAGGCACGAGGAAAAATATCCCTGAAGTTTTTGCTTTCAGACAATTCTATCAGCTGAATTGCTTCAATAATCCGTTGGAAAATAACCCTTAAACATATAGCAATAAGAGTTTAATTAAGTGCATAATGAGGTGATTTTTACGGATTCGAAAACTTGTCTAATTTAATTATGTAAGTTTTATGGTAATAGACGTAATTTTTTATAAGAAAATGAGTCTTGAAAAGTGAAAAAGCAATCAGCGAACGTACACTGGCGAGCAACAATCGGTCAATCACAATTTCGTAACTGCGCAGACGAAAAATTTAATATGAATTTTAGACGTTAAATTCTCCTGCTGAAATTTGTCATGCTCATTTTCGATTGGCTCGACAGTGTATGTAAGTAGACTTGGCGTAATTAAATGCAAATTCCTTTATTTACCATAGTCGAAAGCATAATATGTTTACGAAACATTCTCGAATACTCGTGCTCATTTATCAAGGCATCTGGCTTTAACAAAACAATTTTAAGGCAAATTAAAATATCATGGGAAAATTGCATGGTAATTACTCACGTCGGAAACTAAAAGAATTAAATTTACTCTATTACTAAACGGGAAATTTAACTAAGATTAATTTGTTAATGATCTATTATTTATCTTAACAACTCACCATAAAGAGATCTATCGAACCAGAATTAAAATTCTTTTTGAAAACTTTTTGAAAAAAAAAAGACCACCAAATACGAGTTTTCATATAAGTCCCCTTACTTATTAAGAATATGTAATTTGATTTACAATATTGGTTGCACTTTCCGTTAGGTAAATCATCGGTTTGCCCTTGAACTTGAAAAAAACCATGACTATACTGACTACATGACTACATGAATGATTACAATACAGACCACATGAATCTTGTATCGCAGGTGCTAAGCAACGATAAACTACTTAAATGAGATACTGCATCTAAGACCGGTAAGCGGAACAATGCGTCTTGCAAAACAGAGTTCCGCCAGCAGCGGGATTCGAACCCGGAACCTCTAGCATAGCAGTGGGCTTACATCACTGCGCCACAGAGACTGTCAAAGGTTATTACTAGTACTATTACCACGTACTAAGGTAAAACTGCCGATGTAGGAATACCAAGCGAATAATCTAATACAAACCATGTGAAGGGGAGTGAATATAGAATTATGTGACAAAAATAATACAATGCTTTGACTGCGGACGGTACTTTGATTGACTTTATTATTAAATAAGCATCAATAGGCAAGCAGGTGAGCTGCTAGCAATCCGACGCCCATGGACACCTGCAGGCAAAAGTTGTCAGCAGATGCGTTGCCGACCTTTAAAAAGGAGTAAGCCCTTTTTTTGAAGGCCACCATGTTTTTATGAGAACAGAACCAAGATAGGACGTCTAGGCAGGGGGAGAGTCATACAAAAAAAGAAAAATTACCAACTTTTTACTATGTTTAATAGTTTAAACTTCTTTTGTCGCCGCAACTTCTGTAATTCCTATTTATCTATGTATTTCTGTAATTTTGAATCCATTGATATATTTAATGAATCGTGTATTAGATATAAAAGCCAAAATTCTCGAGTGTTTCAGCACTGTTGATTTTTGATGTTTGTGAGTCAGTGAATTAGAACATTCCTGATTTGTTGTATGAGAATGGGCGGTATATGTTATTGTATGTTATGTTATATTTTATATTGCGTTGTATTAAAAATGTATTCCTTTGTTAGAAATGTTTATCGTTGCCATAGTTGTGTCATTGTATTCTTGTATATCACCTTCATTAGTTTGTCTGTATATTGTATTATCAAGTTGTGGAAACTATTTCGGTTTGTCAATTTCGTATGATAAATTAATGAAAAAGAATTATATAAAACTCTTTGTTTCCCATAATGTAAATAAAAATAAACTAAATAAATTTCATATTCAGGTTTGACGCAAACATATTTAAAAAAAATAGGGTTAAAAGAGTACCTATTGTCATAAAATGAAAAGAGTCTAAATCTCCGTTACCGAATTAAAAGGGCACCCACAACTTGAATTATTCATCAAGTCTTGGAACCTTCCCATTATTGAGTACATTAAATCAGTTAACAATCGTTTCCGTATCCCAAACGCAATCAATTGTTTCATTAAATAAATTGGTTTGATGATAACCGACGCGCGGGAAACAACCGGAGAGAACAATAGTTTTTTAGGGTTTCCGTTGGTACAAGGAGGGTACCAACGAAAACCCTTCTAAGCCTTCGCATCTTCCGGTTCCGTTATATTTTAACGTTAGGCAGCAATTTATACATAATTCCACCTGTAACTAAGCAAATATCTTGCCGAGGGTGTAATATTATGTTTTCCTAGAAAATGTTTTAAAATTGCGCTATTAAAAGTATGAAACAACAAGATATTATAATCTGAAATAGATATGTACTCACTATTCAACATAGTAGTGGTCATATGCCTTGCTCAGTATAAGGCGATCATGACAATTGTTTTATATTTTAGGGGTATGCGGCTTATGTCCACAGCCACGTTACTATTGAAACCTCACTCATCAACATTGGTTTATTACTTTAGGAGCTACGGTGGAAGCTGAAACACACAAGCCTTAAGCCCAGTCCAAATAACAGATTAATAATTAAAGCATTCATTTATCGCCTTTAATTCATATATTATATACTTTTCAACATAAATGACACCTCCAAACAATCACCTAGTAACCCTGCCCGTCATCTCACCGTCATGTCAGCGGAAGTCACAATGTTTTTGCAATGTTCATCCTTTAAAAGAGACAAATAATCTTTTTTTTTTTTTGATTTATGAATCAATCTGAACATTAACAAATGCACCTAACACAATATAAAAACATACATTGACTCATGAAATCATTAACTTCCTCCAGCCAGCAGCTTCTGGCAGCATCTGGCAGCATCGGCTTGCCAGCCTTAGTCGGGTTAAAGTGATCAGGGGTCGGGTTAGTGGGTTGTAGCGCTCGGAGAACGCATTCCCTGGGATATTTTTAAACCCTAACACTCCGAATGGTGATTGATGAATGATCGCAAAACACTTTGATAAACATAAAGTTTTGCATTGGCCGAGACACGTAGTATGGGACGATCTCCACGAGGTGGACCAGAGGCCCTCAACCTTTTGGCTAGCCGGGCCACAAACACAATTCAACTATAGACCTACCTAGCCTACTAACATTTTAGTTAGTACCCATTTTATTTACACAACACGCAATTCTCTAATGGGCAAAAGATGTTGAAAATTAATTTGAAACTCCTGGCGGGCCAACCAAGAAGGCTCGCCAGGCTGCATTCGGCCCGCTGGCCTTGCGTTGAGAATATCTGAAGTGGTCGGACGACCTTGTATGGGCTGCAGGGAGTCGCTATGCAAGCGATAAAATATCGCTCTAATTGGAACTAATTAATTGCAGGCTTTCTTTTAGCGGTTTTCTTCAGATTCATTTAAAATCGATCGTTGTTTATTTACAATTAGTGTCTCATTTACGTCTACGAGAATTATTATATTATTTAAACAAGTCAAAATGTTTTTTATTTGATTACACTTAAAATAAGAACTTTCATATCGTCATATTTTTTACTACCTCCGGTTCGGAATGCTATTTCTACGGGGAAAAATCCGGCAAGAAACCTCCGTAGTTGGTTTTTTCAACATTCAAATATTTTCTACTACAACATACAATTGTTCATCATAGTAATTCTAGCTACTCTCCAACTGTCCATCAAAAAAAACCTGTGCAGCTAATTAAATTACTTCCATATATCTTTATCCTCTACATAATTTTGAATTTTATAGTAAGCCTTTTTAATATTGTTGCAGGACACATTGTTCCGCTTAACGTTCTTGTATTTAATATTATTATCTATGCAGTTTATACCATATCGTTGCTTAGTACTTACACAAGGTTCTACAATCTTACTGCAGGGCTGAGTCAATGTGACTTGGTTATTATTATAAGCGAAATACGTTTTCAAACAAAGCTATCTACCGGTAGGTGTTTTGTAATGTTCGTTTTGACCCTGCGTAGGTGTCAGTTTGTAAGGGTTGTATGTGTATATATGTTTGTATGTTAACATATATATATATATTTGGTTACCGTTTACGTCTATTCACACGAGACAGTTCGGTTGAAATCTTTAGCTTAGTAGGTTTCTGAAATTTTGAGTTGTTTAGTACGCTTTGTCTTTCAGAATTGATTTTTATTTTTTTATTTATACAGGGACTATACACAAATTGTTGTTATTACCTGAAAAAAGTTTTGGTTAATCATAAAAATTATAGAAAGAAATTCTGCGTAAAGGGAAAAGTGAATAAAAACAAAATTTGTCTTGAATAAGTAGTATCTAGAAATCAATTTATATTACAAATTAAAATGCTACAATTTACAGTTAATTAATTATAACTAGTTCACTTTTTATATTTAATTACTGATACCTACAAAAAAAAAAACAATAATTTGAGAAACTAAGTTATTTTGTTTGTACAAACCAATACAGTTTAACTATTTTTTTTACTATAAGTTTTTCACTACTAACCGTATCTAAAAAAACCTTAACACGCGTTTTTTTATATAACCTTTCATCGTCCGGATCACTTTCCAATTACGATTTGATAATTTAGATCCGGATAAAAACCTGTTGCCCGGGTTTGTTTTGCCCGGAGGCTTCAGGCGTTCGAGAGGCGGTTAGGTTTTTCCTCGTTTTCTGTTTTGTATGATTAAGTACCGGAACTTTTGTTGTTCCTATTCCTAAAAAGAAAATTTGGTTCGAGTAGCGGAATGGTTTATTATTGAAGGGAATAATGGATTTTTTTAGGGTTCTGCAACTTTGAAATAAGGTAACCCTTTCGGTTTCGGTAAGGGGCCCAGAATCATTCTGGTTGCAATTAATAGGGGGAGGCCTTTGTCCAGAAAATTTACAATTATATTAATATGACACATAAAACAAAAAAAAAACTCTCGCCGTAATTAATCCCTCGAGAGTTGTAGGCAGATGTGTCAAACACAGCATTTCACATGTTTATGTTGTGTCTCAGTGTGACAGATAGCGAATCTGTCGATACTGTCCGGGCATGGTGAGGAACAGCGGTGTTATAATTTACGGCAACCTGAGACTCGAACTCTCGACCTGTCGGGTCGGGTCGGTCGGTGAACCAAGGCACGTAACAAACTAAGCTACCACGGCCTCAATTAATAACAATTAAGCTAAAGGAGTCCTTATAATTAACAACCTTGGTTCGAACTGACCAATCCAAAAAACCCTCTGTGCAATTCATACCATGGACCGAAACATCGTTGTCCGAAACGGTGAAAAACCCTTAAAATGGGATATAATATTTTTACGATAAAAATTTGCTTTTGTACCATTCACCCAGCGTGCAAGGTCGACTCGCACTTGACCAGACTGTTGGGTGTTCAACTTTTTCAAGAATCTCTACAGGCCGAAGTTAAATTTATTCCAAACAATTTGGATTCCATCTTGTTTTTATATTGAAGTTATTTCTGTTCTTTTTTCATAATAACAATACCTTATAGAAGTTTTGAAAAAGGTTTCTTTTCCGATCTATTTAAAACTTACTTTTAATATGAGTTTTATTACTTACGTTAATCCATTCAGGCTTAACTACTAATACTGGCCGTCGCCCTGTATTCGAAATTCAATTTGAACCGAAAAAATTAACAAAAGAGTATGAATGTTTTAGTTTGACCATAGACTTTTACTATGAACAGAGTTATGTCAATGTAAATGTCACACAACATGTCATGCATGTGTCATGCGTGTGTGTAATGTTTTTATTATTAAAACTTGTGATTAAAACCATGGATTTCTTAAGCAAACAATAGGAAAATTGTTTTTTACACTCCTTCTCTATATTAACTGTGCCACAAAGTGGTTTTTATCTTTTATGACAGGTATTAATTTTAATATGTGTGTTTCTATCTATCAGTATAAATAAACCAAGATAGCAATTCTATATAAATCAATAAAAACACCTCTTTATCATGTAGATAGATTAGACACAATAAACAACGACCGATCGCGGTGAATCTGTTTGTTTTGTTATTAAACCATCTGCCCTAACTACGTTGATACGTCAGGAACATTAATCTCAGTTTACAAGTCTGTCCGTCATCGTTTCTCGGTTAACTTGCTTCTGCAGGATGTCTATTAATAAATATTTCATAATATTACACTGACTCCACGTGAATTATCTCCAGTTAGTTCAAACATTGTAATCTCGTCTGCAGTTACGTGTTCTGCGGTTAGGCATAACAGTTGAGTGATTAAAATTATGGTTAGAGAGAAGGCCGCTTTAACCAAAACCATTTTCCTTAGGCGTTAACGACAACAGAAAATAAAATGTTTGGAAATGACGTAACTCGAGCGGGAGGAAATGTAACTTGAATATATTTTATTCTCTAATGGCGTTAACGCTAAGGGGGTTGGTAAACACCCTGTTTATTGTTTTTGACGCAGCGGTTGAACTTTCCGGGAGACGTGTCACTGCGAAATCCTGAAGTCCGAACTCGGACAAACGTGTGTGTGTGTACTGAGCACGACTATTTGCTGAAGTATTGTTTTCATATATATAAAATTTTACTGGAATATATAAAGATGCTCAAAAAAGTAATCATTGATTGAATTCTGTTTTAAAAAGATCTAACTAAGACACTAAATAAATTTTGAAGTAAAAAATATCAAAATAATTTAAGATTGTTACTTGAAATAGATGGTTAAACAATTTTATTAAATAAAAATCTGTCCTTCGGGCGTATTCCAATAAGATTGTTAACAATAAATTAAGCTAAACAATAACACAAATTTGACCTGTCAAAAAATAAAAATAAAAACTCATTATTTCAACGTACGATTATATTTTCGTTGAAAAGGCTTAAAATTACTCATCATCGTTAAAATTTTTAGAAATTAATTGAGGTGTAGAACAAAGCAAAGTCTCATGTTTCACTTTGTTTTTACCAAATTAAGCTTCATACAGCTATAAAGCTTTTGAAATTTTAAGGTTTTTATTTACTAACTATTAAATAATTACACTGAACGATAATGCTTCAGCGCTCAGTTTTCTTTAACCTCTAACTATCGGCACGAGAGGTATAACATCTTTACCTCTAAATGGGCAACGGTTAGAAGGTGCTCTTGGTAATTCATGACAAGGGGCATCGTTGTGTTAATAGGCGTCGGTATCACTTTCCATTAGGTGAACCATTTGCTTGTTTGCCCATGAAGTTGTCTAAAACCTAATTAAGATTAAGTATACCTTATTTTTAAAAGAATACACCGATAAAGTATATTGATTAGATTTTTGTTCCAAGTTTAAATCAAATAACATTTGATAGATATATGTACAAGATTGTCTGAGTTGGTACCACCCTCCTTTCTATTTCTGCCGTGAAGCAGTTCGCTGTGTTTCGGTTCAAAGGATTATAGTGCTAGTGTAGAAGCATTTTTAACCTCTACATGGGCAAATAATTTTTGGCGTTCTTACACATCAAGGTAATGATCTTAGTGTGTAAAAACGCCAAAAGTACACGACAATGGTCGTGTCAGTAGGCAGCAGTGATCACTTTCCATCAGGTGAACCGTTCCATCTGCTTGTTTGCCCATGAAATTTCATGAAATGTTCCAACTTTATTCTAACTGAGAATAATGAAAGAAAAGAAGTTGTTAAAACAATTAACAATATTCATTAAATTAACAATTTTCTTGCTAATTACGTTAACATTTTCCTTAGAAAACGATATTTTTGAAAATTGGGGATGGATGACACATAAACATTTTACCTTCTGTAAACAATATATTTTTTCCCCGCATATATTTAACTAAAAGTTGTAGTATATTTCCCTTTAAAGCCCGTTCTAATTAATTAATTAAATTAAGTCAAAAACAAAAAAAAAATGAGTTGTTGATGCCTTATACATAAACAATTTATTTCTCCAAAAAAATTGTATTAATTCATTTTCAGCGCCAGTAGCAAAATACGCTATTATAACGAATGCAAAATGTATTGAAATGACGTTGAAAGTGACATAACTCGAGCGCGAGTAATGACGTCTTCTGACGACATAATACTACATTTTATGGAAAACGAAGTTTGACGATAAAACTTCGCTTCGTTCAATTTCTCACTACACCTGTAACCCTTACTAATATTATAAACGCGAAAATCTGTAAATGTGTATGGGAGAATGGATATTTATTATTCTTTCACGCAAAAACGACTACATGGATTTTAAGGACACTTAACGATAATGTAGCTTATACATCAGAATAACTCATAGGCTATATTTTATAATGACATCATTTGAATTTACTAAAATATAACGATAATTGTCTAGTTATTCTATTAGATAAATCCTATTAGAATTTTTTGAATTCTACGCGAACGAAGTCGCGGGCAAAAGCTACATAAACCACTAGAGGTTCTTGTTGGATTTGGGTCAAGGCCTCAAAATCTGAATTGAAAGTTATTTAACAATTTTCCTCCGGCAGAAAACGAGAGAAATTGTATAAATTACCTTTCATTTGGTTTTTTATAAAAAAACAAATGATAAAGAAATAAATATATCGAGTAGAATACTTACTCTCGATACGGTTCGATAAGTTATCAATTAAAGGTATAAATACTTAACTGGATGTTTTTGTAAAGTTTTATTAAAATCCATTCAGTAGTTTTTGCTTGAAAGAGTATCAAACATCCATACGTCCTTACAAACTTCCGCGTTTATAATGTTAGTTAGGATTCAGGTTTTTTCGGTACCTACGCCCATTATTTTGGATCAGTCCTTGGGGTCATTAGATGCGCTAAGAATCTAAAGTACGGAAGTCCTGGGTACGGTGTGGCTCTTAACATACCATCAGCTGTATTAGCACCAAACACATCAGAAGAAACAGAAACGAAGTTAGGTAAAGATTTAAGATTTTATAAAACCTCATGAACAAAAAAGCAAACGGTTCACCTAATGGATAGTGATACCGACCGCCAATTAACACAACGATGCCCCTGATGTCGTGAAACACCAAGAGCAACCCCCAAGCGTTGCCCATGTAGAGGTAGAGATGTTATAACTTTCGTGCCGGTAATTACACTGGCTCCCCAATCCTTCGAACCGTACTCTGAACCGAACCGTATATCGTCTTAATTAAAATTTCGATAATTTAATTAACGACAGGTCCTGTCAAAATTACTGAACGGAATCCGTTGATTTAATTCACTCAGAAAATCCATTTAGAAACGTCAAGGATTATGTTTAATGAGAATTATTCCCCTGGAGACTTCAGCTGAATGATATTTGTGTTACCGAATCATATTTAATGATATTTCAAAAAGTATTTCAAAGAACGAGAAAGTATAAAATCTTTTGCTCATTTTTGTCATTTCTAATGTAGGAAACCGTTTTTTAATTTATTTTAAAAATAGATCAGATATGTAGGTACCGAATATGTTTTTCAATAATAAAAAATTGTTTAGTAATGAAAAAATGTGACGATTTGAAAGTGATTATTTTAAGTCTATTCGAATTTTTTACTGTGATTTTCACCAATTTTATATTAAAATATGTACTCATCAGGTAGACTCATTTTCATAAAATCAAGATAAATTGATGTAATCAGGTGGATGTAATGGAAAAATTACTTTTTTTTTTCAAAACTGAAAAGCAATAAGGTACAACTCAAAAAGGTTTGATAGTTTGGAATGTAGTTTAAGATCCCATGAAATGTTATTCTTAGTGACATTTTTTTTTACACATAAACACACACACACAACATTAACTTACGCCGTAAATAATCCCTCGAGAGTGGTTGGCAGATGTGTGAAACACCGCATTTCGCATGTTTATGTTGAGTTCCAGTGTGACAGGTTGCGAATCTGTAGCCACTATCCGGGCACAATGTGCAACATGGTAACTAAACTTACGGCTACACGAGACTCGAACCCTCGCCCTATCGGTTGGTTTGGTTAGCCAAGGCACGTTAAAAACTGAGCTGCCACGTCCTCAATATTACTACATTTTTTTATTTTAATTATTGGAGAAATAATTTTAGAAATCGTATGTGTTGTCTTAAAGATTATCCCCTAATCACAAACTAACATATATATAAAAACTCTACTTCTTTCTAGTTACCCTTGCGTTTAGTTAACAAGTCAACTTTACATATTAAAGTTCTGGTTAAAATTTGTTTCGTTTCGGTCGTTACCAAAACTTTCAGATGTAATGTTGACTTATTAATTACGCTTAAATTTAATCAATAAGTCAACCTTACAACTTCAAGTTCTGGTTATAATATCACCTCAAATTACAACACTTTTTTTTCGATACAAAATTTAAACTAACACGAAATAATCTAAGAATACTGTTTTTGTTTCTTTTTAAATAAAGATTTACGAGTTTAAACATCTCTGTTACAGAATGCGAATGTATATTTTAAACATCTCTTACAGAATGCGAATGTATATTTTAAACATCTCTTACAGAATGCGAATGTATATTTTAAACATCTCTTACAGAATGCGAATGTATATTTTAAACATCTCTGTTACAGAATGCGAATGTATATTTTAAACATCTCTTACAGAATGCGAATGTATATTTTAAACATCTCTTACAGAATGCGAATGTATATTTTAAACATCTCTTACAGAATGCGAATGTATATTTTAAACATCTCTTACAGAATGCGAATGTATATTTTAAACATCTCTTACAGAATGCGAATGTATATTTTAAACATCTCTGTTACAGAATGCGAATGTATATTTTAAACATCTCTTACAGAATGCGAATGTATATTTTAAACATCTCTTACAGAATGCGAATGTATATTTTAAACATCTCTTACAGAATGCGAATGTATATTTTAAACATCTCTTACAGAATGCGAATGTATATTTTTGTAAAGCATTTTATGTGTTTTGTCTAATTAACGAAACGATTTCGTTTTGAGCTTTAAATAACGCATGATCAAAGAGTTTCTGGAATACACATTTTGAAGAAATTAAATACCATTGTTTGGCGCTGTTTTTCTATTTTCAAAGACCAAACTAACCAAATGTTTAAACAAAACATCTTTACCATATTAAAACAATTTTTTGATATTAAATAAAAAAATAGCAATTTATAACATCGGCGTGTAAATCGACTGCTACGCTAAAGGTTCCGGGTTCGAATCCCGGCAGGGTCGGAACTTTATGTTATTTGCAAGACACATTGTTTCGCTTTCCGGTCTTGGATGTAGTATTCTTATCTGTGTACAAAATTTATACCATATCGTTGCTTAGTGCCTGCGATACAAGATTATATCTTAGTGCAGGGCTGATTCAGTGTATGTGTCGTGATGTAGTTATTGTTATTACAATCAACCTAAATACTAGTTAAACATATTATGATTCTTTTTATCATTTATTTGCCAAAAACCACAGCCTGAAGAAATAAAAAGTTACAGGAAAAATAAGCTTGTTTTATGCCAATAAAGGTTTTTCATTACATAAATTAAATAAGAATTATATTAATCCTAAAATTAACCATTTAAGAGCATATTTTTTATATTTATTCTTTGTTTTGAATAAAACAAAAACGGAAACAAAGCTGTTCTTTACGTAGAACCAATCGCTTTGTTCAGAAATTCATTTGCAGATATCTCCTCATATCGAGTTTCACAGAATCCAATGATCGTATTAAAATTCATTTTACCACGAGCTTACAATACTCCAGAGCATCCCATACATATTCAACTCTTGTAAAAAAGTATAATGAAAATCAATGTACAACCTTTTAAAAAACTAGAAAAAATCTTTGATTACGTTATAGATTTCGGAAAAAATGTTTTTAAGTGTTCCCACTTTGATGTTATTTGGTACTTTTAGCAATGTGATTTGTTGTTAATGAAAATGTTGTGTTCAACTGTAAGGATAAACAGTTGATTTTTTTTATTTACAATGTAAATATTGTTAACTATTATTTGGACCTAGAAATAAATAAACGTACAATAAAAATTTCTACATTTCAATCTATACAAATATTACACATAGCTAAAAAGCTAGTTAAGTTAACGGAGAGTCAGGAGGGTTTAAAAATAAGTAAATAAGAGATCGTCTGTACACTATGATCGTTTGTTTGTGACTGATGTTTAATTTATTACAATGGTCTTTATACTGGGTTAATACATCAGAATGTCTCTTACAATTAAATTCGATACAAGCGTTATTAGATACCTTTATTGCATTATGCATATTCGGAAGCCAATATGGTTTCAGTGTGTGGTCTCCAGGTTACAGCTATATATTCATAACTAGCTTGCAGATTTTAATTTTTGTTTTTTATATAGCAATATTTATAGCAGTATTTTGCCTAGTGTCAAGTAATATTTGATTATCAAGTTTTGATGAATGAATTAAATTATAGAGAGTTGAATAATAAAGGGATGAAAATTATAGATAGAATGTTGAATCTGCCTATAGTTGTACTGTTACTGTAGGCTATATTAAATTACTTTTTTGATGACAAAAAGAGCAAGCGAATATTCAAATTCAAATTGTTTTTTATTTGAATAGACTTAAATAAGTGCTTTCAAATCGTAATTTTTATCTATCACCGGTCCGGAATGCTATGTACGAGGAAGAAGTCGGCAAGAAACATCCGTAGTTTAAAAAAAACAAATTCGTCGTATTTGACATTCTCCACACTTTTGCAGCACTATAGATATTCATTGGTTAAGGTTACTCTAGCATTTTACACTATCGATTCACGCTGATATACTTCCAGTTCCCACCAAGCAACTCCTAAATCCGAAATTACTTTTTGAATTCCCAATTTGGCTATGGGGGCGGAAAACAGAAAGGAGTATCGGCCGATCTTACTCTAAAAAGAAACCCCCAAAGATCGATTGGGTAAGGACACTTTCTGTTACTTATGAATCTAGAATAATCGATCAATGGTTCCAGTTTCTTCATGTGACAGATAATGTGAGAGACAAACTTTTTGTTTTTTGTAAATGTTTTTACGGCTCTGGATACGAGTCCTTTCGAGCCCTATCGTTATAATTCATTCTTGAAGATGATTAGATGAACAATGAAAATTATGAATCTGCCTACAGTAACATGCTAGTACGGTTACTGTTGGTTCTAAGGAGTTACTTGGGAGATGGCGAAAAGCGCGCCCAAATCGTCGTATTTCACTTACTCCACATTTGTACAGCACTATTTACTGGTTAAAACACTAGCATTTTACGCATTAAATTCTGCTGATACATAAGAAAAGACAATAAAATAAGAAAATTCTAACTGAAACTTCCCGTTCCCGCCAAGTAACTCAAAAAAAAAATAATCTCATCAAGTAATGCCATTTAAGAAAATATAAGAGACGAAAAAAGATAAATGGAGAGAGTTAGGAGGAACGCGTGTATGTCACTTGATGGATTATTATGTTCGCAACAGTGGAGTGGTTGTAGAAAGACATATCGAAGTCATCGTGTTAAATAGGCCAGTATTATGTTCAATTGTTTTACCGCTTTCGGGTGACTTTAGTACGGTTAATTCATGAATACTCACAGTAAAGATCATAGATAAATTGCATTTTTTTTTAAATTTAATCAACCACTTCATGATTAAATGATTAAATTGGGAGTCGCGAGTGCAGAGGAGACCAATCATTAATCCATGGTAAATTTCATGTAGAATTTTCGGCTACGGTTGTGAATTTGTTGATGGTATAAAATTAAACCTTATACTGGAAGCATAACAACTTTGTAGCCAACACAAAGCCTGCAATTACGATATATGGTCATTAAATTTTAACTACCTACAAGTGATTCTTATAATCGGATAGTTTTCGAGATTATTGTCTAAATATAATATTGACAACCTCGGTGGCGCAGTGTTGTAAACAGTCGACTGTTACGTTAAAGGTTCCGAGTTCGAATCCCGGCGGGGGCGTGACTTTGTGTTATTTACAAAACGCATTGTTTCGCTTGCCGGTCTTGGATGTTGTATTCTTATCTATGTAGTTTATACCATATCGTTGCTTAGTTCCTGTGACATAAGTTCTTACGATACTCACTGCAGGGCTGAGTCTATGTGTGTGTCGTGATTTGGTTATTATTATTATTATTATTGACGGTCTGTGCGGCGCAGTGGTGAAAACAGCCGACTGCATTTGCAAGATGCATTATTTCACTTACCGGTTTCACTACATCCAAAACCGATAAACGAAATGATGCGTTTTTTCTTTGTAGTTTATACCATATCGTTGCTTAGCACCCGCGACACACGATTTAAATCTTACTGTATGGCTGAGTCAATGTGTGGGTCTTGATGTGGTTATTGTGATACAAACTTTACCAAGAATTGAACTATATATTTTAGTATAGACGTATTGCTCGTTTGATATATAGAAAACCGAAATGTTTGTATGAATTCCTGAATTCCTGAGCTGGAGCCGCTGCAACTGGCATCTTTCAATAACTAGCACGTGTCTAATCCTCGTAAATTATCACACATTACATGATATTGTTGGAGTCGCTTTAATGATTTTGTTTCTGAATACATTTTACGATGCGTCGGCTTAATAACCACGTGACGTTTACTGCTTGTTTGACTTTACAAAATTTAACGTTTTTAACGGCTACTGTTTCTTTTATGGAGCGTTTACACAGGTTTTATGAGGTGATATCTGAAATGGTATATTTGTAATAATAAATAAATAATAAATAACCACACCACGACACGCACATTGACTCAGCCCTGCACTAAGTATCTTAAGAACTTGTATCGCAGGTGCTAAGCAACATCCATGACCGGTAAGCGAAACAATGCGTCTTACAAATAACACAAAGTCCCGCCCCCGCCGGGATTCGAACCCGGAACCTCTAGCGTAGCAGTCGCCTGTTTACACCACTGCGCTACCGAGGTCGTCATTGATGAATAAAGATAAACTAAATTTATGGTAAAGTCTCTGAGAAATTGCTGGGTTGAAATTATGTTTAGTCTACTGAATTTTGTGAGAAAAATATTGCTTGTTTTTTGGATTTTCACACAAATTACTTTCGCCATAGGCGTACGTGTGTTTGTGACCTATCTCCTCCTAAACGGCTGGACCGATTTGGATGAAATTTTGTTTGTATATTTCATTAGATTTCTGGATTATTTGAAAACACAATTGAATCCTGTAGGTGGCGTTGCTGTATTCGGCGAAGTTCGCCGGGTCAGTTAGTAATAATATTATAAACATTCATTTTAATAGGCAGATAACATCATTGACCTTATAGAAAATGATCATTCATCAGTAATCACACAAATACCTTCGAGATGGGAATCGAACCCGTAACCGTCTTTGCAGGGAAAGCCACTTTTACCAAGTTAAAAAGCTTATGAGCGACAGTGTGAAAGGTAGATAAATTAAATTTCCGGAGTAGTCGCTAAAATATATCGGAAAACGGAATCGAATTTCCGAATGCATATTTCTTATCAACGGACCTGTTAGCGCGCAACGTGCAGTATTTAGCATGTAGAGCATGTCGGCACGTGACAGCATGTGATGTTAGAGCTAAAGCGCTCTAAACTAAATTTCTTCTTCAGTAACATTAAAGTTTTTGGCAGAGGTAGGTCACTATTTTTAACAAGCTAATCTAAATTAAGCTTATTTTTAATTAGTGATTAAAATTAAATTTTAAATTGGAAGTAAATATTTGTTAATCGATTTATTTTTGTCATATTAATTACTGTTTATCATGGCAAGATTGAATATTACTTCTTTAATTAATATTTGTTAGAAAAATCAGGATAGTTTATTTACGTTGTTGTTATAATAATCAATAATTTTTACAATATTTTTTTTTTCTTACCGGCTAGCTGCCAGTTCTATGCTGCGACACTGTTCGTCCAGTTTTTAATTCGCAACCAAGTACTGAAGGCTAATTAGTCTGTGAATACTGTACTTGAAATGACTGTAGTCAAAGTCAAAGTCAAAATGTTTTTATTCAAATAGACTTAAGTTAAACACTTTTTAATTGGTATTTCGTTTTATTATCAAAAGTTCGGAATGATATTTCTACGGGGAAGAATCCGGAAAGAAACCTCCGTAGTTGCTTTTTTCAATATTCAAAATCCAATAATTTTCTGTTACAACTTACAATTCTAGTTTTCTGTTTATTGAATATAAAACAATATGTTTTCTGAAATATTACGCAATTATGTGCTTTATAAAAAAATGATGATGACTATTCATTTATACTTATATGTACTAAATATATATTTATTCCCTGTACTTCCTAGGTCCTAGTCCGAGTCCTAGGGAACTCTTAGAAAAAACACAACTGGAAGTTCAGAATAGATATACTTTAAATCTACATCAGACTTGAGATGGTTAAAACCATTCCTCTCTTCATTTTTCTTTTATTACACCCGAAGTGCATTCCAAATGTTTTGTATACAAGATACAGGGTGGTGTAAAATTCCTTTGGGTTTCAACAGAGTACAATAAGAGCTATCGGTGTTGAGATGTCAAAACTGTTATTTTCCCTGAAATTCTCAAAACTTTTACCCCGAAGACGAACATAACAAATTGTCAGAACTTCTAGAGTTATTGGGGAAAGTTTTAACAATTTCATATTCTTTCACATCCCAGTCACGTAGTGGCATACGATACATATTATACGTTTAAAAAGTTTTTTTTTTTATGTAAGCAGAGAATTCGTTATTAAATTCAAATTTATGTAAAAAAATTAAGCTGCTGTTTGGTAAGCAAATTTGAAAACCACTGGACAGTTTTTTCTTGTTTCAATTGTAAAATTAGTAATAATCCAGATTTAGTTTTCACTCAAGGGAAAGTAGAAAAAAAATGTATTATTAATTTTAGAAAAAAAATAGTAACGAAAATAAAAATTCTAGAATACTCGTTGACATAGATAAAATACATAATAATACTTTTAAAAAATTTACAAATCACTATCCAAATATAATTACGTCCCACTGACATTTGTACGCCTGCATGGCAGATTTTTGTTGACACTTTATTGTAAATTATTAACATCTGACTAACACGATAATCAGACAAAAAAATATTTTTATCTCTTTATAATTTTCTTCTAACTTCTTTTTTTCAGTTTAACATGTGACATAACCTACTTTTTTGTTTCCCTAGTCGGTTAAAATGCTAAACCATTGCGTCATTGTTTTCAGTATTTGCGTACACAAAACAAATTTCGCTAAGTGCCTGGTTTGTGTTAGAAACAATTCCTATACCTATCAACACCTGAAGCAGCCAGAATCTTAAAAGCGACCTTATTACTTAATACAATAGAGCTATTATCCTTAAAATGGAGACTCTCCATAAACCTTTCAGTGGTTCTCTAAGCAGAGACGCATAAATAAGATAAATTGACGTGCTTACATGAATTTTAGAAGGAATTATGGGTTATCAAACCAAAATACTTTTTTAATATCTCTGCCACTTCTTTTTAATAATTAATGTCTTGGAACGATTCAAGCCAATCGCTACACTCCCAAGCAAAGCGATATGCTTGTAATTTGGGTATAAATCAACGATATTATAGAATATACAAACATGGATATACACAGAAATAAACTTCCAAGATCTCAGAACAAAATACTCGATTCCGTCCGAGCCGGGATATCTTATCATATAATTAATTAAACCATACATTTTCCACATACTTAGTAAATTGCATGATTATGTCCATACAAATATTTATTTTATTAAACTAAACATTTGATTCCACAAGTAAATAGAATGGAAAACGCATACGCGAGTGTATAATGCTGAAATGAAGGTAGCATCAGACGTCCAAAAAATACCAGAGACCTATATCTCAAATACCCCGTTGAATTACGTTGCCCGGGCCGCCGCCGGGGACATTGAAACAAATTTTCCCAACGTTAACGAGGCAGGCCGCTGGGGACGTTGACATCGACCCGATCTGAGACCTCACTTGTTACGGTCTGCGGCTAAGACTGCTCCGCCACAGAGGAAGATATGATTATGTTTTTTTATTAAAGAACTTTCTTAAGATCTTTCTATGGCTAAAGCTACGTTTACTGATTTAAAAAATCCCAAAAAGGGAAAAAACGTCCAACCTGGCTAGAATATTTAAAAATTCCTGTGTTTCTTTTGCCTTGGTTAACCGACCGATCCGACCCGACAGGTTGAGAGTTCGAGTCTCAGGTTGGCGTAAGTTCAAGCTGCCATTGTCCTCAATGTGTCTGGATAGTGGCGACAGATTTGCAAACTGTCGCACTTGTACTCAACATAAACATGCGAAATGCGGTGTTTAACACTTCTGCCAACCAATCTCGAGGGATTTCGGCGTGATTTTATGTTTTATGATTCTTTTGTATAAACTAAAGTTAGTCATACAAAGCTGTGGCGGGTTGTCTTGTATAGTTAAATAGGGTCATCAAATCTATTTGTCTCCCTAATACGCCTTCAAAGGAACAATGGGCACTTGAAAAATTACCTTTTATTTCCTTTTAGTTATTAGCCTTTTGTTTTAAGATATTAGACAATAGTACTGTCACATTCAATGCCTTATTTACCACTGAGAATTTTAACCATCCTATTTAAAACCACTAATAGGTAATTAGAAAACATTTTAAGACAACAATGTTTTCGATAAATGTATTGTTCATTTCAAAATTTACTGCTCGAAGTGGCTTTGGACTTATTCTGCCTTCTGAATGAGAAATGGAGTTGAGGACATCTCAACTAGTCATCATCATCAGCTCGTATCCTGTCACTGCTGGAGGCAGGGCCCTCCCAAGGTCACTCAGTTTGACGTTCAGCTCTCCTCATACAACTGCTTTCGTCCTGTTTGTTATTACGTGCTTGTATTTAAATTGTTTAGGTAATTACGTAATAAAAATGTCTGGCTTCTTAACTTGGCTTGGATCACACTATCAAAACAACAACATCTGAAATTGTCTTATGTCTGATAGTATTTGAATATAATTATTATTGTAGCTATGACTATTGTTTAGACAGGTAAAATTTTAAACAGGTTCTAGTGTTAATTTTTATTATTTATTTAAGTTTATATAATTAAAACTGCCTGTTTCCTAGACATCAGTAAAATAAAATAATGATCGTAGTATCATAGTGTAAACGTTCGTGAAATATTGACTTGTATCGTATCCGGTGATAACATTGGCAGCGTAGGAGCACCCTTATCTATTAGACAATTAAAGAAAACTTGAATACATTTTAGGACAATTTTAGAAGGACGTATCAGGTTAAACTTTTCTCTTAAACTAGGGCTTGGCAACCCTAATCTTGGTAGAGGTTGTAGCCCTTTGTAATAGTCTATCGGCCAGGGTCACTGGCCTAATTTAACTTTCAACTTGCCCGTGCATGACCCTACTTACAAATAATGGTGGATTTACGAGACACTCTCGGATTTCAGTAAGAATGTCTAAAGAATTGGGGAGGAAATTCACTGTAATCTCTGGAAGACAAAATTTTGGTCACATTCTTTTTTTTGTTAGTTCGAAAGCTAAAGTAGAATTAATGATTCTTTTGTTTCAAACTATTTTATGAATAGGTAATGTTTGCTAGTTTTATGTAGACAGAAATCATCCAAAATAATTATTAGATTTTTAATGAAATTTGAAAATAAAAATGATTTATTCGTATGATTTGTCATAACAGTTTTGTATAAATAATAACGTTAATTTCTAGAACATTCCGCATTGTAGCATGCATGTCTAATTTAATTTAATTAAGTTTTATTAATAAATGAAATAATTATTTCATAATTACATAATTACATGCACTACATTTCATAATAATCTTGTACGGAATAATAGCATTTTAATATAAATAAATCATTTATTCAAAATAATACTTGTCAAGATTTTATTTTTAATTTAATTTTTACAATTTTGTGTTAAAATTGATGTTCAATGTTCAGATTGATTGATATTATTTGCTTAGCGAATCAATTATTCTATTGAAATGATTAGATGTAAACTTTAAAGGATTAACTTTTTAAAAACATCGTGACTACCGCTGACATGACGGGCACGGTTACTAGGTGACCGTTTGGAGGAGGTGTCATTTATGTTGAAAACTAAATATTATATATAAACTAGCGGACCCGACAGACTTCGTCCTGTCATATAGATTTGTAATGTGGCAGAGCAATAAATCTCAAATTAACTACGTTTTAGTTAGAAAACATTTGTATGGGAAAGAGGGAAAGAGAAAAGGGCTGTTTTATAGTTTTTCCGGCAATTATTCGAATTTTTGTCGCAGTAAAAACCATCCTTGAACTTCAATGAATATTTTAAAAAAAGAATTGGCCAAATTGGTCCAGGCGTTGTTGAGTTATGCGCTTACCAACACATTTTGCGATTCATTTTATATTATAAGAATAAATGCGATAAATAAATGCTTTATTTATGAATCTGTTATTTGGACTGGGCTTACGCCTATTCTTGTCATTTTTACTTTTTGCGTTAAAATTATTTTTCCCATTAGAATGCTTCTTTATTTTAACAAGTTTTTTTTTTATTTGAATAAAATTTCTATTAATCCAATATAGATTTTCATGAATTCCATTCCGTCTGTCTAAATTATTATCTCTGTATCATGAATTAAGAGCAAGCAAGACAACCGTGTTATTGAACATTGACAAAGGAATTGTTTGCGTTGCAACTGAATATTTGTGTTGCATGTCGTAAGTTTGTAAGCTGAATTCAACGTTTGCTACAAGCCTGTACGGTTAGCAAAAGAGGAAATCATTTTGTTTGCTTAGATTTATTACGTACTGCTTAACTTTAACTGAAGATTGATTATGATCTTATTAACCTACGTCGCTGTAATTTGTCAATTGAAAATCACGTCACAATTGGGTCATCCGTTTAATTGGGATCTATGATTCCGTCGACATGCACAAATCCATTAATTATCCATTGTTATTATAGTGTTAAAAAATATTTTGACGACAAAAACCTCTAATAAGGATCTTTCTTCATTTTAATACTGCTTGAAATTTTGCATGCTTGATACAAGTGAAATATGTAAAGCTGCCTATTTATAAAACTTAACACCTCCTGTATGGTCATATTTCGTGCAAATAAATTTTGCTTATTCTTATTCTTTAACTCACCATAACATCCTTAATTTGTGGTGGTGGTCAAAAAGCTAATACTTTAAGAAAGGCCTTTTCTTCCATTGATTTTGAAAACCTAAATTTTTTCACATTTGCGTCTTCTTCCTATATTTTATTCTAATTAATCTTATTGTCTTTTTTTGCTAACTGTACTAGCAAATCAAACTTGACACAACTAATAACATTTACAAGTTTGTTGCTGGCAAGTTGGCAGCCCTAACAATGTACAACCAAATTAATCTCTGTTAGGTATCGTACAAGTAATAAATAATCTTAATACAATAGTAGCCTACTTCTTAATTTATAACCATTTGACTTCTGATGACGTTAATACTGTAATTTTTATTAGAGGTTTAAAAATATTTTTGGCTGAAGTGACACAAACTTTTAATTTCATTTTCTATATAAGATTGCAAACACTAAAAGCTTTAAGCCCAAAAACGAAAACAAGGACAATAAAAAACAGGAAAAACTAAAATTGTTGTCTATGGCAAAGCTTCGAAATTTAAAATTTTACAAACGCATTCACTCACCCGCGCGGTACTCGAAAACAAATCCATACAGCATGAAACCAAAAGCACGTTGTAGGCTAGTTTCGACTCTGTTACCAAAGCAATGAGGTGGAAGTTATTTAGGCAGCAAGGGCGACACACGGGCGGCGACCGATGCCGCAGGGTAAGCACTGAAACAGGCTTCAGTGATCCGAAAGGTCCGAAGGACAACGAGAGGCCTTAAAATAGCCCAAAGCCCAAACTGTGGCTCTTCACCATTCAGGACTAAGAACGTGTGAGTGTGTTTCTGAATTCGAGATTTTTTGTATCGAAGTTCCTTTGCTAACACACAACCTTGCGGTAGGAGTTGAATGTAAGGAATCGCCATGAAAAAAAAAAAAAAATTGTGATAGATTCCGATATCTTTATGTTCCTTACGTTCTGTCTGTCTATCCGTCCATCTTTTAAGATCCTTTTTCTCAGGAACGCGTAGTAGTAGGTATCAAGCTGAAAATAATGCAAGAGCACTGAAGAATCAAACTTCAACGCAATCAAAAGATACGGCCGTTTATGTTCAGTTTTTGCTGCGTATTTTGGTATTCTGCAGAGAATCAAACCTCATACTTCTACTAGAATCATGTAATTTGGCCAAAAGTTCTATCATAGAGCACAAGTAAAAGAAAAGGCCGTTAAACCGTACATTTGTAATAACATCACAAAAAAAAAAAATACAACACAAACGAAAATAGCTAACAAAAATTTTACAGACCGGATTTTTGCGATGAACGAACTACTTATTTACATACCTCACAGATCTTAACCTTAACCTTAACCACTTGACCATTTTTTTGCCAGTAACACTAAAAAAACGTAAATTATATAGACGAAAGCTTTGCAATTTTTTAAACTACATTGGTAACTCAATGTGCCGCCATCCTAATCAGCTGTTAGGATGTTCGTTGGCGCGGGAGGTGTGACCCGAATCATCGTTTATGTCCATCATTAGTTGATATATTTACTCCATGTTTATGCAGTGTGCAAGTGCAGTAGTGGCGCCTTTGCTAGAGTATTTTAACGGTTTATCTTGACTAAAGTTAATTCTCCTTCTATACTAATAAACATTTTGATGATGTAAAGTTTTTATCTTTGTTTGTAAGAGGTATTCTTTGAAAATGCTTTCACCAATATTGATTGCACTATGGATTTAGACCAATTTTGTTGTTTTTTATTGCATGTAAAAGCTGGTAACATATAAAAGCTACACACCAATTGGTTTTTAGAGAAAGTGTATTGTTAGTTATCTTATAGGATAGTTTTGGCCCGACAGGTGGCACTGTTGTCAGTACATAAAAAATCAAAGAATAATGAGGCGAAAAAAGTCAATCTTAGTTTAAAAGTTTGAAAGAAAATACCCTTCTCACTCGTCATCAAATCCAATTCAAATTAAGTGGACTATCGATTGGACCATGGGGTTATTACATAGGACATATGAATTAGATATAGATAGGTCTATTATATAAGTACCTTTACGTGTCTTCAAGTTATCCATAATGATTCCTCTACTTGTGTGATCTGATATGTAGGTATCCCCGACTACGGCGAAACCGAATGGAAGAGTATGTTTTTGGCAGTCTTTGTATACCTATGTATGTATGTTTGTTCCATCGTAACGCCTAAACTACTGGACCGACTCTAATGGATGAGGTATCAATAGATTCGTAATAAAGGCCCGGATGACATAAGCTATATACATTTTATCAAAATTGTATTTGACGGAAGTTAAACCTCAGATTCTAACTCGAAAAAAAATTATATAATCATCACGACGTGTTTGGTATCAAAAGAAAGGTCTTGGCGAGTACATTACATATATGTATATGTACCATATTGTTTGAGTCACAATAGAGTTTCAGTTTCGGAATACGAGATCGGGTATTAAATTAAAAAAAATAGTTTAAAACCCGACTAAGTCAAAAAATATACCCTTTTTTGACGTAGAAAAGAAAAGAAGAAAATAATTCAGATAGCTGCAAAAATGTTCAAGGTAGAGCCGTGGCATAAATTGCAAGATACAATTATTATTAAGAAAAATAAATAATTGCTGTTGATAAACTATAGAAATTGTTCTTCAAAACCCTTCGTTGTTTTGAATACAAAGTAATTTAACCTGACCGAGTTTTGACTTCACGTAATTAGCCATTCATAGAACTGTACTGATTAATCAAAAGGAGTTCAAGTTCGTAGAAAATTCAAAACAGCTTGGTTTTGAAAACTATGAATCAACTTCTAGGCCAAATTTCACATTAAACTGGAAGGTTAAGACAAGCTTAGTTTAGCTTGACTTTTTGTAAGATATTATTGTATTTATTGTAAGATATTATTTTGTAAGATATTATTGTATTTATTGTAAGATATTATTGTATTTATTGTAAGATATTATTGTATTTATTGTAAGATATTATTTTGTAAGACATTATTGTATTTATTGTAAGATATTATTTTGTAAGATATTATTGTATTTATTGTAAGATATTATTTTGTAAGATATTATTGTATTTATTGTAAGATATTATTTTGTAAGATATTATTGTATTTATTGTAAGATATTATTTTGTAAGATATTATAATAAGTATTTCTTAGTTGTTGTTAAAATAACAAGAAATTTTTTATAAATTATTTTAAATACTAGAAGAAATTAAAAAAACTATTGCTCTTTTAAGGTAATTTAGGATAAATATGACTATTAAAAAATTTCGACGACCTCGGTGGCGCAGTGATGGAAACAGCCGACTGCTACACTAGAGGTTCCGGGTTCGAATCCCGGCGGGGGCGGGACTTTGTGTTATTTGCAAGACGCATTGTATCTCTTACCAGTCTTGGATGTTGTATTCTTATTTATTTAGTATATACCATATCGTTGCTTAGCACCTGCGATACAAGTTCTTACGATACTTAGTGCAGGGCTGAGTCAATGTGTGTGTCATGATGTGGTTATTTGTTATTTCGTTATTTATAATATAATGTCAAAAATAATGCGCTATTATGTTTATGCGGTATTCAATATGACTGCTGTCAAATTAAATATAGAATAATCAGAAGAAAATTAATTAAAATCTGGTAGTATTTTTATCATATCGCTTAGCGACTCCAAAGCTATCTTAACTTGTAAACAATTTCTTTTCAACCAATTTACCACAATAGAGCAATTAAAACGGTAATTAAATCAAAATTAATTACTTCTCGTTGGCATCGAACTTATCTCTGATCTTGGATGTTTTAAAGAATTTTAATTAGTATAGGTTAAGTGCCTGTCTTATTTAGACGGATTAGTTACTTTCCATCTCACGCTGATTACGATATTACGATATCCATAAATAATTAGAATGTTTGTCTGTCTTTTCGTTAAAAAAAACTATTTAGTTATTTAGACATCCCAACAGTTAATATATTAAATTAAAGTATAAACCGTTCATAGAAATAACCATAGGTATACAAATTCATATATATCTACAAATACTGTCTAATTTAAATAAAGACTAAATTAAACACAGTAGACACTAAACTTAATTGAAATATAATAAAAGCATGTTCTTAAGAGAATTATCTAAGATTTTTGCTACATTTTTTTATTTAAAAAATACAGCTCTTCCTGTAAATTTCCGAATTAATAAATACATTTAAACGATTTAACAGCAACGCTCGCATGATACCTTTTGAGTTTTAAAATATTATATTAAAACGTTGGTTACATTGGTTACAAACCTCTGTGGTTTTCAATGCCTTAATTTTCTGTTTTTTTTTTTTTTTTAGCAACAACTCTTAACATTTTAAATAAATAAAAAGATGCAACAGTTTATCGGGGGCAGTAACTGTAATCAGGCTGGCAAGATCCTCGTTGCCGACTTAGGTGTGTGAAATACACCTAAAATCTAGATCGGCTCCATGTACAACAGCTAGTCAATTAAATACAATACAATTAAATAGAATAACTATCTTCACACGGGTCTAGATTCTAGATCTTGTATAATTCCCTGTGAAATTCTACACTATTGTTTTAAAGGTCACTGTACTTACTTAGTCTGGTTTCGGATCAGCGTTTTTTGGTCCGCTCGTAAACGTTTTGCGTTTTCCTGACGTGATTTTGTCAGTAGATGGTCACTTGTCAAAACCTCTACACTGTGATCTTGGCGTTCTTGGACGTCAAGGGCGTCTTCGTGTTAATAGGCGTCGGCTTTTATGCTCTACTACCAAGTAAATGCTTCTAAATTCTAAATATTGGTGGTAAAATAATACAGTAATATATAAGCAATTGCCGTTACATATTTTGTAAGAGTCAGCTCACACCGAGACGAGAAGCGACGCGACGCGGCGCGGCCTTTTTAAGATAGCCATACAAAATATATTTACTATACAGAAAGATACGTTTCATTGCAAGAAATTAACGTTGCCTCGCAGCTTTGCACGAGTTATCACGACGCCGCGGTGCTTCGCCGGTAAGCGCTGTGCGCAAAAGCAGCGCTGCGACGTGCGTAAACATAGACACGAAACCCTGTGTCGCGCTTTGTGTCGTTGCACAGCGAGGCGTTCAATTTCATCTACTTACACGAGGCGCTTAGTGACGTCGCGATGCGATTTGCGGCGTCGCGCTGTGCAGCGCAAAACCACTGGCCTCTTTAAGCATCGTCGCGTGGCACTGAATTTTGATATCTGTGAATTTCTTCAACGTAAAATAGAAAGGAGCATGGTACTATACTATACGATTAACCTGTACCCAACATCAGATCCACTGAAAAGACGCCAACGTGTGACCAGCCTTAATTCTGAGTAGAAAATAAAAGCTTTTCACCTTGATTTATTAAAGTACTGACGAGCTTTTTAATTAAAACAAAAAACATTAATGACTCAGAAGGCCAGCGCTAGAGAGTAAGTCGAGTGATGGCCTACAGTAACTTTAATGACAAATTCAATATGAAAACGTTTTAGTAATGAGACCAGAAAAAAAGATTTCAGGTTTACAAAATAAATGCCGAATATATTTAATGACTATTTCAATTAATAAAATTTATTCACAATTTTATTAACCATTTATAATAATCGTGTCTGATCGAGTAACTAAATCGCGAACATAATATTGTCTAGGCACATAAAATAATAACTATTATTGCAAAAAGTCATGCGAAGCGAAATTTAATTATCTGAACAAAAAAAAATACAAATATAATTTAATAAATAATAAAGTAAAAACAATTAACAAGTTACTATAATGAAATCTTTTGTGAATCAAAATTTATGCCTCGAATTTATCACTTACATGTATTATTTATTAATAAAATACATTTTATTTTATTTTTAAAGGTAAAATTCTAAGTTTGTTTCTAGGAGATTTTTTTCAAAACTGGTCATCCGATTTCAAAAAAAAATATCACCTAGTTACAATATACTTTCAGGGCATACATTTCGTTTACATACGAATATTATGTGGCAAGCTTAATAGACTAACAACATAAACCTACGCCCTTATTGGTGTTGACAGATCCACTAATGCTAAGATAATTTGCAGCCACAATTGATAGTGTGCGAGATGGATGTGGCTAACCAAATGTGACGGATTACCAGCACATCATCTAAATGCAGTCCATCGTGTGAGAGAACATCCCTTCAGACAACATTAGAGGAAAAATAATATAAAACATGAACAAAAATATTAAAAAGTGCGAATCGTACTCGCAAATGAAGGTTCCGTACCATTTACCTAAATACCGCGTTTTTTTTGGTGGTGCCCTTAATTTTTAATGAATTTGTTGCTGTTGCGACAGTTTAAATACCTACACAATCTTTGTTGATTTCGACAGTATATTATTTGCCTCGGTGGCGCAGTAGTGTAAACAGCTGACTGCTACCCCAGAGGTTCCGGGTTCGAAATCCGGCGGGGGCGGGACTTTGTGTTATTTGCAAGACGCATTGTTTCGCTTACCGGTCTTGGATGTTGTATTCTTATATCTATGTAGTATATAGCATTACGTTGCTTAGTGGCTGCGATACGAGATTATATCTTAGTGCAGGGCTGAGTTAATGAGTGTGTCGTGATGTGGTTATTATTTATGTATTTATTATTATTTATATATTTATTTATAAGATAGACTAACGGATGGACAGCGCAGGCTTAGCAAAAGAGGTTGGCACCCTTTGTTTACGGAACCCTAAAAACGATAAATTATAAAACAGAAACGAGCTATTTTTGTATGAAAAATGGGTGTATATTTTTATAGACTAGGTACGTTGAACACAAAATGGTAAACAAATGATTTTAGAAGGTACCGTAGGTAATATTTATAGCGTGGTAATAAATCAAATTTACCTACCGTGTCCTGTGTATATGTACTTACAAATACACTGACGAGCAAGAAAAAGATACCCTAGAAAATAAATTCTAAAACTTTGGCTTTAGAATGTTTGTGTTAAAAATTTAGTTTTATACAAAAATTAAAATAGTCACACTATGTTGACTTATGTATTAATTATAGTAATGTTATTTGTAAGAATTAAAAATTGTATGTTTCCCAAATATTTGTAAAATAAAATAAAATAAAAATGTACCAAACGACCTCGGTGGCGCAGTGGTGTAAACAGCCGACTGCCACGCTAAAGGTTCCGGGTTCGAATCCCGGCGGGGGCGGGACTTTGTGTTATTTGCAAGACGCATTGTCTCGCTTTCCGGTCTTGGATGTTGTATTCTTATTTATTTAGTATATACCATATCGTTGCTTAGCACCTGCGATACAAGTTCTTACGATACTTAGTGCAGGGCTGAGTCAATGTGTGTTTGGTGATGTGGTTATTTATTTATTTTATTTATTTAAAAATTTACGTTTGTCACCGCGTGCAGAATATTTCAATGTTTAAACTATATTTTAATATGTACATATTACCTTGTAGTTCTTGTTCTTTTATTCAGTAAATATTTTTAAACAGTCGGATTTTTCGTTTTAATGATAAAAAAAAAAGATTTTTGATCACTTGCAACAGTAAAGGTGTCACGCGGACTTTGCTTGCCGCATTTCGAAGATTTAGTATACCGTACTTTGTACGTTTTAAACCTACTTTAAACTACGTTACAAGCCCACACGCTCTGCTTAATAATAGTCATTAGTCGTCGTCTGTCAGGCATGGACAATCCAATCCCAATGGATACGAATTGATTTATTTTATTTCAATTTCATTTGCAATTTACTTTAGTAATAAACTGTTGGCGAGGAGAATGCTGGATGACTATTTTTCCAATTTATAATAAGTAATGTTATTACAAAAGAAAATCAATAATCAATCAATCAATAAATATTGTAAAATAATGAAGTCATCAATATTCATTATGATTTCATACAAACATAACATTGTGAGGGGAGGTTTCATTCTCCCAGTTTTCGTAATTTAAATCCTATCCACCTTGAAAGTTCATTCTAAATATTTGAGATTTCTTTTAAATCGGTTTTACCATTTTCAACATACAATACATACAAACTCATACAATCTATAAAAAAATTGTCGACAATCCATGTCTAAATTCAATTCGTTAAATGACTCAATTGATACGAACTAAAATATAAGAGACATATTAAAATATACCTTTATTATTAGGATCAATTTGTGACCCATTATTTTGACATACAGTATATACATAATTCGGTACCTTCCTTCCTACGTATCTAGAACGCTTGACCTATTTCCTGGAAAATAACAGGATTTTGTTCCATAACAACCTTATTTTTTACTTTTATATAGAGGGTAGAACTATAAATTTTTTCTAGCCTTCGCTACTATAGTTTTTCTTCTTAAATAAAGATTAATTAGGATTAACCCTAAGATTGACATGTTTTTTAAGATAGTCGGCAGAATTTGGGCTCTGATTTATTAGGGTTCAAAAAATCTAGTTACACTAACTTTCGCCCGTTGCTTCGCTTTTGTTAAATTTGGGATACCATGAATATATAAACTGCTTTCAAGGATCCATGTCCGACTTCCATACACACTATTAAACCCGTTAACACTCCATTAAGGGTTTAATTTCGAAATATCGTTTCATAGTTCCTGTGAAAATCTTCAGCTTTGTAGGTCGAAAGGAATTCTTTGCCTGCCTATGAGTTCCCTGACCAATATAACTTGGGCCTCTTTAAGGCAAGAGTGAATAGGTTTCTCCTAGGCAGGCATGATCCACCTTAGACCTCATCGCCGCTTAACGTCGGGCGTTTTTGGGGTTAAATGCCTGCCTGGTCATGAATAAAAAAAAAAGGTTTAGGCCAGGCGTTGTTGACGTTCAGTTTTTATACAACGCTATGGGCAAACAAGCCAACGGTTCAACTAATGGAAAGTGATACCGCCGCCTATTAACACGACGATTCCTTTGGTGTATAACACCGATGCGTTGCTCAAGTATAGATTAATATGTTAACCTGTTTACGGTCACAACAATGCCTTTCCAATCCTTTGAACCTAAATATAAATACAGCTTTATGGCAGAAATAGAAATGAAGACAGTACCAACTCAGACGATCTCGCAATTAGATGAACCACCTTAAAATAATATGTTTGTATCTAGCTGATTAGCATTTATAGTAGAAGACTAGTTCGGAACTTAATCAATTTGTGTCGACTGCCACAAGAGGACCAGTGTACTCGTAATTACTGGGACCAGATGTGTAACATCTTTACCTCTATCAACTTACATACATCAAGGGCATCGTTGTGTGATATAACTTCGACGACCTCGGTGGCGCAGTGGTGCAAACAGCCGACTGCCAGTGGCGGTACTGTCATAGAAGCCCAAAAGCCCGGCTTGCCCTATCAAACTAAAATAAGTTCGCGCTCTTATTCATTCATCAACAAATCAAACGACTTTTTTAAAGCCACCGAAATTGTGGTTTTGCTGACATGTTCGCATACTTCTGAGTGTTTGGCTGAGCTCGTCCACGCCGGCAAGTCCACAACGAAAGTATGAAGCATATCTCTCGGCTTGTCCTGTACTAAAACTCTAGGCACCCCACTGCCGACTGCTAAGCTAAAGGTTCCGGGTTCGAATCCCGGCGGAGGCGGGAAATGACACAAATTTGCAAGACGCCTTGTTTCGCTTACCGGTCTTGGATGTTGTATTCTTATCTATATAGTATATGCCATTTCGTTGCATAGTGCCTGTGACACAAGTTCTTACGATACTTACTGCAGGGCTGAGTCAATGTGTTTGTCGTGATGTGGTTATTATTATTATAACTTTCCATCAGGTGAACCATTTGCTTGTTTGCCTGTGATGATGTATAAAAAAGAAAGAAGGTATTGTTCATCCAGTTTATTTTTCTCATAAGATATCATCCATAGTAACGTTTATTACTGACCCAAATCCACAGACAACTATAGAAGATTTATTACTGAATAAATGATACTTGTCTGAGTATTCCTGGAATTGGAACGACTTTTATGTACTTGTAAGGCCTTATATTACTTCGTATGTATATAACACAGTGGCTATATGGATAATTATTATTATTCATTTATTTCAGATTCATGTCATCCATATACATTAAACTTAATTCTACACATTTTAATTCAAATCAATTCATAACATATTTCATTAATTACACAAAAATTACACATTTATAAGAGAATAGAAATTCATAAAAAAATATAAAAATTACATAAAATCTAATAAAAATAAAATTAAAACTAAAATTGAAAATTATCTAAAAAATTGGTACCTCTCAAAACCTAGATTCAACATTTTAGTCCAATTATGTTGCAACGGGCAGTCAAGACGATATGATATAATCTGCAGGATGCTATTGCTACTGCCCCAAACACGCTGGCGCAGGGAGGCAACTTGTTTTCTTCTAATGGCCTCAAAGCCATCGGTGTGCCCCTCCGCAAACATCCCTGAAGCGCTACAGAATCGAGGCAGCCGCAATAGCATCCTGAAAACATTATTATATTGGACACGCAGAGCGTCCACTGTCCGGCGGGTATAACTAAACCAAAGGCTACTCGAGTAAAACGACTGGCAGTAAGCTTTAAACAGTGTGATTTTCAGTTCCTTCGAACTTCGAGCAAACCTACGCACAATCATATTCCCCCGAACCGCCAGCGCCCTGCGCTCCCTCTCAATGTCCTCGTCATCAGTAAGACTTTCCATAACAACATGCCCCAGATACTTAAAACTAGATACAACTTTCAAAGCCGCACCATCCAGCATAATAGGTGGAACACTTAGCGGTTTCATCTTATGGCCTCTAAACACAAGAACTTCGATAAGACTTAGTGAAATTGTATTTAATGCCAAAACATATTTAAGTATTTTATAAAAAAAGCCATTCAGCGAATTCTTCTTTATCTCTTTTATCTTTTATTTAAGGGCAACACTTTGGTCTTGGCGTTGAAAGACATCTAGGGCATCGTCGTATCAATAGTTGGCGGTATCACTTTCCATCAGGAAAATAAAAACAATTGACTCATGACATCCTGAAAATCAAACGATTTATGTTGGTACAGATACGATGTCGCGGGCTGAAGTTAAAAAACGTAAAAAGCTGAACATAAAAACCGTACATTCTAGAGAAATTCTCATGGATAATTTAGTAAAAAATATTTGAGTGAGAGAAGAATAAAATATGGTTTTAGTTATCGGTATATCATTATCATAGCTGGTGCTCTTGAATTTTCACGACATCAGGAGCATCGTAGTGTCAATAGGCAGCGGTATCACTTTCCATCCCTTGATGTATTAATCATGACAAATTTAACTAAACTCAGTTTTTCGATTTAGCTACGAATTTATAAAGTCGTTTAGTGGAAAAAAATCCATCAAAATCATCACCTAAGTAGAAATTATGATTATTATCATAATGAGTTAAGGTTAAATTTATTGTTAAAATTCAAGATGTTACGGTTACGACGGACACAGGTACTCAACCAGATAATATTTCAGTAGACTTCAGGGCTCGAGGCTTAACTCAGCGAAATACGCTTCATGAAGCAAAATTATACTCTTTGATGTTTAGGAATAATTAGAGAAAGGCTCCCCGACTTTGAGGTTGTTTTATACTTTATATAAAATACTAATTTAAACTGAGTAATTATTTTAATGAAGTTAATTGACGCGCGACGTTTAAGTCTGGATTTCGTCTTTTTATTTATTTAAACCCTTTGTGGTTCCGATCAATAGTTATAATGTAAATGTGCTAGCGTTTGGTCGGGACTTCTTTTACGTAGATTTTTTTAAATTTAGAGCTAGGCAATTCGACTCAAATCCCGCCTGATGTTGAGCGGCAATGTAGAATGTGATGTTGAGTAGAATGTGACAACCTCGGTGGCGCAGTGGTGTAAACAGCCGAGTGCTACACTAGAGGTTCTGGCGGGGGCGGAACTTAGTGTTATTGCAAGACGCATTGTTTCGCATACCGGTCTTGGATGTTGTATTCTTATCTATGTAGTATATACCATATCGTTGCTTAGTTCCTGTGACACAAGTTCTTACGATACTTACTGCAGGGCTGAGACAATGAGTGTGTCGTGATGTGGTTATTATTATTATTATTAATTTATATATGCAATACGTTTGGTGCCCAACCAACCGTTTGGCGCAACCGTTAATTTGTATGGAAGCGTTTGGACCTCACTCACTGCGCCACCAGTCGTGATACCACGGACCAGTGAAAAAGGGCGCGTGAGCAGACATCCATTTAGAAAATTATTGTAAAATAATTTAAATTGAGAGCGGGTAACACCGAATAGGGTTGGCGCCAACGCAGTGACAGTTGACAGTTGTATTGTCATTCTTGTTCCCGCTACCGGCGGAGATACACGCGTGCTTACCTGTGGGCTTTCTTTTTTTAATCCAACTTTATTCTTGCGATTCGTGATTTTTTCTGTGCGCTGTGTTTATAATTACATTTCATATTCAATATGTCCTTTGTTAGTACTTTTTTTTATTTTTTTTCAAAGTGATTTTGTTCAAAATATTAGTAATTACGTGATAAGTAATCGATTCGCCAGTTATTTTATTTAAATTTTCCTCCATCTACAACAACAACAACCATCCACAATCCTCCATCCTCCATCCTCCATCGACAATGGATGACCGTATTAGACCGCACTATTGAGCCATCTATTGCTTCGGTATATAAATATATACGTATTTATAACGTAGTAATGTTTACCGCAGGGTGAGTTGTGTAGTCAGCGGCAGCAATCCGGAAATTAGAACTGGGCATGCGATTATAAAGGTGCAATACATTGGTCCTGCTAAAACTAGCAAATTGAGGGTAAAGTTTAGAATTGTATTGATTTTGTTGAAATATATAATTTAGATTTTATCCAATGTTTTCTAATAACATTAATAAAAAAAGTAAATACATTGACTGAAAACGTCTGCAAAATTTGTTGAAGCTATTTTTTCCTGATAAAATTATAGTCATAAAAAAGGTTCAACATTCGATGCTCTGTTATAATAGTATTATAATTTTTAGGAGTACCCTTTTTATGCGAGATCATGGGCAAACAAGCTGATGAACCTAGAATTGCTCAACGAAATGTAAGGAACACTTTTTTGTTCTGATTGCGACTGTTAACCCCAGTGTGTCGCTTACTTTATGATTTGTTAAGGAAACACGAGGGCTTCAGTATTAATAATATGTCAAATTGGCAACCGCTTACACCACAGAAACGTATTACGTTCACATTAAATTAATATTTAAAAACAACAAGAAAAACACGCTTCGAATGCCAGTGTCTATCTTCCAGTTTCATTATCAGAACTTGAAAACTGCAGCCAGCTGCTTACCTTAGATTCCATTACATAGTTAGTTACATTCAGGTCGACCTAATAAAGCTTGTTAAAAATAAGTTTAAAAACCGAAAAATCACTCCTAGAGGCAGTCTTATCGGATTTTCTTAAATGAAAAGCTGGAATGTTTAGAAATCGTGAAGGACAAGCACGAGTCGACTCGCATACGAAAGGTTCCGCAAATACATTATCTACTCAATATATACTAATACTGTTACCGCCTTATTATTAGGGGTGGACTAATTAAACCTTTTTAACAAAACCCACCAAAAGTCGCCGCCAAACAAAAATTTATCATTAGTACTATTTAAGCTTGTCAATTTTGAAATCGGTTCACAGATTGAAATTAAGTAGGTGATTCATCACCCCCCATTCTCCCATTACAGATATGTATTTTTTAAACAGTGATTATATATATTACTGTACTACTTCTATTTTGACTTAACTTAGAATAAATTTGATATAAAACGAATGATAAACAAGATTTATATTGTAGGCAGATTCGTATTTAAAGCATTCATTAATCGCCTTTAATTCATACTTTATTTATTTTTCAACATGAATGACACCTCCAAACAGTCACCTAGTGCCGTGCCCGTCATGTCAGCGGAAGTCACGATTTTTTTTTAAAGTTAGTCCTTTAAAGTTCACATGTAATTTTAATAGATTGATTTACTAAGCCAATAATATGAATCAATCAGAACATTATAACAAATGCAACTAACATTATACAGTAGCCTACCACTAACTAGTTAATTGAAGCTAATTGAAAAAGCTCATTACTTGACAACGTTTTCATTAAATTGTTAGCTATTATCATTATACAAACAAAACAATAGTAATACTAAACAATAAACAAACCAAAAAAACATACCTACTCAATATAATCAAAACATTCAATCTATGGGAGTGTTCAATAAACGTAAAATTCTAGAAAAGTTACAATTAAAGTTTACAAATTTGTAATAGATCTACATTTTACAAGTACTACAAATATGTAACGTTAAACAAAATTAACACACGTAGATTTCGATTATTTATCGTATTTACAAATTTGTAGTAGTAATTTACAATTTACATAAAAGTTTTAGTTTTATGACATTTTTATGACTCCAATACAAGCCGAGACTGCCTGTAGAATGATTCTACAAATTTGTACAATTGTAAACTTCTTACTACAATTTTGTGTTTATTATAGCAGTTTTTAATACAAATTTGTACATAAAGTTTTTCCACCACAGTAAACTTGTAACTTGTAAGTTTTATTAAACAGAAACTTGTAGGTTTTTTTTATTATTTACAAATTGAAAGTTTTATCAAACAGGGCTCAGGTGACAAACAAGAATTCAATAAGCATGGGAATGCATTGAAAACACAATTCAAGCGTATGTGAATGACCCTTTCTATTATTATAATGACCCAATTTCACGAGCCCATTCACTATTATATCGATTGGGCTCCAATGGGCCGTTTCCAGCCCTAATCTTCTACTAATGAGCAAGCAAATGAACTTTTACACGTCGTTCAAGCTAAAACCAACAGTCCGCAAAGGAAATAGAGTCGAAAATCCAAGGGGCGAAAGGCATCTACGCTGAAATTACTTTGAAACAATCCAAAGTCTGTTGATCTTTGTTTAAGTAAGACAATATAATAAAGACGTGCTAATTAGTTAATTTAAATGGGAGTATCAAAGAAATGAGGGAGTTTTATAACAATATCCAATTTTGTTTAAGCGTAATAGCTTTTGTAGTAGACTACGAACGCTACGCGCTACGTTCGTAGCAATGACAAACGTGAAAAATAAATAACTCCACTAGTTGAAAACAAAACTTTTAATTTTTAACAGGATTTTCGAACGTTTTTGTTACTTGCTTAGCAATGTAGTTCTTGGTATTAGATCGGAATAAATCGTAACATTCGGTATAAAATTTCATCTTATTACAGTTGATAAGATACAGTACAAACCGCTGACAGACAATCGAACGGATACACGCCGAGCCACCTTGGTCGTGGCACTATCGCAGATATCTCCCCTTTTGCCTCCCAGTCAAACCGAATCGTTACCATACCGCTAAAACGCTGATGTTCTAGGCAGCATGGAATTACATACAAAGAACACCGAAAGGCTAGAGCTGATGCGGAGTTGATGCATTAACAAGTGTGGTATTGGATTGTGTGACCTTCAGTCTAAGGGCAGAGAGCGTTTGGTTGCAGTTTGGGATATTATTTAATCTAACTAAACACTTGTATTAAAGTGAGTTCATTATAACTAAGAATTTTTATCAACTTAAAAACATTACAATGGCATCGTTCATCTCAATTTTCAGGCAGTTCCTTAAGTTTAAGTAAAGCAATTTTTTATAAGATAAAAATAACTTTTATAATTTTTCAGGCGTCTAACTCTACTTAAGGCTTCATATTTTTCTAAATTATTTATGTGAGGGGAAAGCTATTTTTGGAAGATCCATTTTGGGATCTTCATGTACAGTCGAGGTCTACCACGGAGTATCATTTGCCATCGAAATTCCTCTGTACGCGATAATACTACGTTTTAGGGGTTGGATCGCAAGAGCCATCCTAATTGGCCGTAGTAAATCTCTATTACCAATGACGGTAAAGGAAGTGAATGATTCATTGAAATCATGATGTTTTAAAAATATGATAATCTCATCCATTCACAAATACAATATGAAAGCCCCCAGCCGCAAAACCTGCAAGCAAAACTCGCCCATAAGGTGGTGGCGCGTGCGCGTCCGTCATTGTACCTATTCCTGCAAGTGGCTTAGTTGACAAATATCCCTAGAAAGCTAAGTACGCATGGTTTTCCCAAGTGACATGTTCTCCGACAAAAGTGTATAAAGGTTTTAACAGGGTCGGCAACGCGTCACGACGCCCCCGGTATCACGAGCGTTTAATGGGTTCAATGACAGCTTTCCATCAGGCGGGCCATATTGTTTAATTTTGTGAACTACTTTATACTATTCGATAATTCTTTTTTGCTTGAGATATTCCGATTCACTCCAACTGTGGGCCAGGCACACTAAATATGTGGGACATAACCTGACAGAAAATAATAATAATAACCACATTTACTCAGCCCTGCAGTAAGATTGAAGAATTTTTGTCACAGGTGCTAAACAACGACATGGTAAAAAGGTTAGAATACCAAATCCAAGACCGGTAAGCGAAACAATGCGTCTTACAAATATCACAATGTTCCGCCCCAGCCAGGGTTCGAACCCGAAAACTCTAGCGTAGCCACCAATGCGCCTTAGAGGCTTTACATAAAAATAACACAAAACATTGCCGATGTCATGCTTGTTGCTTCTTTGTGTGCTGGCCTTAGAGTGTTTTAACCTTACTTGGGTTAAAATAAATAAGCTATCTGTAATACTATACATAGAATCATACATAATAAAGTATATTCTGGTAAATAAAATGATAATTAAGATATTTTAAATCAACCTTTCATTAAGAGATTCTGCAATCTCTTTATAAAGAATTAAATTAGCATCTTTAATATAATCTCGAGTAATTAATTCATTACTAAATTCGTAGTGAGGTACGTTCTTTGTGAGAACGGAAGTGAGCTTGTTTCGGCGGAAGCGGCGGTGGCGCCATATTGTTTTGTGGTTCTCATTTAAATAACCGCCTCGGGTGAAGTGGAGTGTAGTCTGATAACATCTAAGGCTGTGTAAGTGGAAACCTCAACTCACTGACTTTAGTTCATTGACATAATAAAAAATATTATTACAAATTAACATATACTACGATCTCGTAAGAGTAGATATATTATTTGTATAGAGCTAGCTGGGTGCAATGGCGGTACTGTCATAGAAGCCCAAAAGCCCGGCTTGCCCTATCAAACTAAAATAAGTTCGCGCTCTTATTCGTTTATTAACAGATCAAACGACTTTTTTAAACCACCGAAATTGTGGTTTTGCAGACATGTTCGCAAACTTCTGAGTGTTTTGCTGAGCTCGTCCACGCTAGCAAGTCCACAACGGAAGTATGAAGTATATCTCTGGGCTTGCCCTGTACTTAAACTCTAGGCACGCCACTGGCTGGATGGGCAAACATTTGACCCCAATTCCGCCTGATGTTAAGCAGTGACGTAGTCTGAGGTGTGACATGCCTACCCAGGGGAAGCATCTTGCCTAACCAATGATGCCTTGGAAAGTCTGCCAACACAGATTCTAAAAACTTCTGTACTAGACTCGATAATAAATACTCTGACTCAAACTTCAGATGAATGTGAAACAAGAAGTATTAAGTAAGCAACTTTTAAGACTCTAAGAACTTTCCTCCTTCCCACAAAACTTGCCAGGCGAAGTTGAACCAGACAACTACACTTGAAAGTAAATAGGTCTGTACATAATAGGACTTCACATAGTCTACATTACTACATAATAACGAGTAATTATGACTATATAATAATAAAAGCTTGAGTATTCAAAGTTTTCTTATATAGATTTATAGGCAATATGCATGAAATCGTATTTGATTATTTAATCAATTTATCTTAAAGAGCGTGGAAATAGTATTTTATAGTGAAAATAGAATTAGAATTAAACGATAAACCAGGGAGATATAACCATTAAAAGTAAATATATCTATCTCGCTGATCAGAACAACATTTTCTATAGAAGTTGTATGGCGCCAGTGTACTTTGACGTCATTGTACATATCGGATTTTTTCGTCTAAGCAAAGACTTTGATGCTTTATAACTTAGTTAGTAAGTCAGACATTTGAGAAAATCTAACGGATTTGTGTACATAGCTATGTATTAAATTATAATTAATTAATAGAACAAATTCATGCATATTCCCTATTGTTGTCGTTTTGAAATAACTGGCAATGTTTATTGTTTATGTAAATCAAGAAATCTTGTAAGCATATTAATAATTAGAAGATGTTTTAAATCAGTCCATTAGCCCGATGTTTCCAGTTGGAATAATAATTAAATAATGTACTTAATTTTTAGTAGTGTTTAATTAAAATGAACACAAAATTTTTTAGAAATATTAACATTCATTTAATACAAAAAAAAACAGGGTCATATAATTCCATAATTTTCTGATACTGCAAAGAAACAGTCCTATGATTAGTTTTAAATTTGTAAAATAAAACGATATTCACTGTAAGCGTTTGTATTTTCGATTGACAATGCATTTTCGCCTCCAGCTCACTCTCAGGTTTCAAAGGCAGTTTATCTGGTTAAAACAGCCGTCGGATTGAATGGTACCAGCAGACAGTTCGATACGGAATGAAATTTTAAATGCCAACTTAAAGTAACAAATAAATACTGATTCACATTGATAAAACTGTTAAAAGTTTGCCTAAGAAATAACTTTTCAAAGGTTAATCAAATAGATTCGTTGTACACTGGATAAAGTTCCTTAGGGATAAAAAAAAACTAAACCTTTGCAGACAAAGTCGCATGCAAAAGCTAGTGATATATATGTTGATGTACTAACTGCCACTTGATATGTTGATGACTAAATTGTGTTATACCATACATACGTCTCCGGTTCGACGAAACGAATTCCAATCAAGTACCTTTTTAATGTAACTAGATAAAAGATATACATATATATATTTATATATATGTTTTTTTGAAGCAAACGTTTTATTAATCCCTATTTGGGACACATACATGTAAACTAGGCGCTCTTTAGTAAGTCATTTTTAGTGTCTAATGTGTGTCCTGTGGATTTTCTAATAAACAAATAAGTACCTATACTTCTTACAAAAAACGCTTGATACGGACGACAGCTAAAACACCGGCCGACGATACAACTTCTAACCAGCGTATAAATAAAAAAAACTTACAGCTCAATATTTGAATGAAAACACATATGGAAAACACATATACACTTTTTTATACATAGAATAGACAAATGTAACTCTATTTTGAACTCTTTTATATATTTAACAAACAAATGTTTACGCGTTTACAATGTTGTGTTGAATTGATAAAAAGTTAGGGATGAGGTGAATCGATCAATCAATTTTTGTAAATCTATCTGATTGATTTTAATACAAACTTCTTACTTTAAGCTACATCTGTATATCGGCTTAGGATTTTTTTTAAATTGGTTTAAACCTTAAACATAATCTTAATTTAATACTAAATGCATAGACTTGCATATTCAGTAAATATTTATTTAAAAATTGCACACGAATTACAATTCATTTAACAAATAATATTTTTATCCTTAAAATTTATTTTATTACAAAAATTAAACACAAAACCAATATCTGATTGATCTTTATATATTTAAATAGTTTGAGTGATTCCCCATCACTTGACTAGGCTCATTTGCATATGTCATGCGTATTAAGCCATTTTGAACAAAGTACAAATTAAAATTATAAATCCTGTTTTAACATACTATTTACCATTGATAGAAAAAAATGAGACAAAATTTTAATTGAGCGCGTGGTAGCTCAGTTTGTTACGTGCCTTGTTTAACCGACCGACCCGACCAGACAGGTCGACCGAGTCTCGGGTTGCCGTAAGTTTTAGCTGCCATGTTTCTCAATGTCCCAGATAATGGAGACGGATTCGCAACCTGCCACACTGGGACTCAACACAAACATGCAAAAAGTGGTGTGCAGCAAGTACCTCTGCCAACACCTCTCGAGGGACTACGGCCTGAGTTTATGTTTATGATAGAAAAAACCGTATCTGATTGTGACCCATAAATCTGAATAAAAAGCACCCTATCCAACTAATTAGGGTTTATTATTATTATGGTGTTCCTATTCACATTATATAGCTGTGCCCCGTCAAATTTTACCACAAAATGGAGGAAGGTTGGCGATAAATGCGAAAAATAAAGATTCATTGGAAGTTTAGTGGTTGTTTTATTTCAATGAGGATACTTTGTTCCCGGCAGGTGTGATTCTCACGGTTTAACTAGTAGAGATAGGGCTTTCGCCCACAGAAAACCAAACTGTTGCAAGACTGTAGCATGAGGTTTTTAAGGACGTTAAAAGGTTTTACAGGATCGATAATGGGTCCATGGCGGCGGTGACCATCAGGCACGTCGTTGTAAGCTTGTTTAAAACTTTTAAATCCTTAGTTGATGAGATGTATGTACATATGATCTCCTTCTGCGTTGTATCTGTATTGATTTGTCTTTACCATGTAGACTATAAATATTACGAAATGGACGCATTTTTCTTATATTCCGTTATTTGTTAGAACCTCCCAGAGTACATTTCAGTCAGTTGTGAAAAAACCAACAAAATAATAATAATAATAATAATAACCACATCACGACACACACATTAACTAAGCCCTGCAGTAAGTATCGTAAGAACTTGTGTCACAGGAACTAAGCAACGATATGGTATATACTACATAGATAAGAATACAACATCCAAGACCGGTAAGCGAAACAATGCGTCTTGCATAACACAAAGTCCGCCCCCGCCGGGATTCGAACCCAAAACCTGTAGCGTAGCAGTCGTTTACACCACTGCGCCACCGAGGTCGTCATATTACTTTCATACACGTCAGATACAATAGTTTTCTAGAGCTTTGTAATAAAGATCATAATTCCTCATCTATCCATGACTGTTACAGTACAGTAGGCAAGATATTTTTTTTGTCATAAAAAGAGGTAAGTATATGCAATACAAAATTCGGTGTTTCTTGGTACGTATTTTAAAATGTAAATTTTTTTCACTAAATTCAAGACAGAATCAGAATACATTCAATTTGTGTTTATAGTGAATGCAGCACCTTAAACGTATCTATAAGAGGAAGATCAATGCCTTCAGGCTTTTACTTGATGTAATCATGGAATTTATTTCAAGATAAAAATCTTGATAACTTAAAAAAACTTTTAACAGAAAAGCTGACTTCATTGTTTGTGAATAGTAAAACTGTTGAATAATTTTTATTTCGTCCTATCTTATGTTTTGTTCTGTCCTATTTGAATTAGATAATACTGTCCCACTCTTTCCCCCATATCTAATTAACTACGTGTCCCCGGAAAAAGCGACAGCTGTGAGGTAACTTTTGAGGTACCCCAAAACAGGAAACCAGATATTTTCCTACCTCCTTGTTCCAAGCTTCGTATAACTAGGTATTGCAAAGTTCTTTTTCAGGAAAACAAAAGACGCTACTGTTCAACGTTTATGAGATTACGTTTACATATACAAACGAAAACAGCTCTTATCAATGGATTGCTTGAGTTCAAATTCTATTGTTGAAAATACTTCTGCTGAACATGTGTGCTCCGTATCCCGCACATCTTAAATAACAAGCGTAAGTTTAGCCACATTGTGTTTTGTTGTGATCGTTTCAAGTCGCAGTGAAATCATGGACTCTATACCGATGGAGTAAAGATCAACATCGGGGTTGAAGAGTGGAAGTTACGTGAATTGTTTATCTGCAGACACGTACGTTTGTACGTTTCTGCTTATTAGGTATCAAGTTTTTCCGAGGGAACAACAATCTTCAGGGGTTGAGGGCTGCGGGGTCAATAACACGAGTTTGTTGACTACAACTTGTGCAACTTCTAGAAGCAGTGGCTATCAGAACTTTATTAATAAACTCCTTGGTTCTATAGCTTTATTAAACGCTTCATATTGTAAGTGCGTTTTCATGCGTCCGGTCTGGTGCCGTGTGAAGAAGTGTAAAATGACGTGAGGTGTGTGGTGACGTGAAGTGTATTGGTGACGGCAAGGTCATTTGACTATGTCAAAGCTGAACAAGGTACAGCTGGATGCAAACGCTAAGGATCACTCCAGTTGGAAATTTTAAGAGGAGGCGTTTGTTCAGCAGTAGACATCATCCGCCTGTTAATCATGATGATTCTTCACTGTCTGATCTTAGTGAAAATTCGGACCATTGCTTTTTTTGATCTTTATAAATGATATTGGGTCACACATAACGCATTCTAATTACTTACTGTTTGCGGACGATTTAAAGATATATAAGACCATCTCATGTGTTGACGACGTAATTTTACTGCAGCAGGATATTGATAGCATACAACGTTGGTGTAATCTTAACTGCATGGTCCTTAATGCTCAAAAACGTTACCACATATGTTATACTCGAAGGAAAATAAATACCCCTAAAAATAGCTATAAACTAGATGACATAGCATTGAAGACAGTGCAAAGTGTGCGTGACTTGGGTGTAACCATTGATTGTACTCTAAAATTTGATACTCATGTCAATAATATAGTTAGTAAGGCAGCAAAAATGTTCGGGTTTATCAAAAAGAACACTAGGGAGTTCAGATTGCCACAAATAAGACTGTTACTTTATAATGCTTCAGTTAGAACCCATCTAGTGTTGTCTGGAATCCCCAATACAATGTTTATTCTCAAAGAATTGAAAGCATTCAGAGAACTTTTACGCGACATTTAGCCTTTCATACTCCTGGTATCTCTTCTTTTTCTATATAAAGTCATTAACTAACAAATATCGTGTAACCATGTAACCAACAACATCCAACTCTATGTACCACGCCCTATGCCTCGCCACCCCATCACCAAATTGTTTAATGTTCCTTCGTCTCGTACCAACCTTGGTCACAACTCTCCATATTCAAGAATATGTAAACAGTACAACTTACTGCCAAAAACAAATAACCTAGATATTTTCGGTGACCACTTTAACATGTTCAAGTGCAAGTTGCTGGGAATACTATGAATGTCTATTAGATTTTAATTTTGTTTGTTTTCCTATAATTGTTATATATTTGTTTTCTTTAATATCATTGTTAATTTTGTCTCAATTTTATTTCATTTCATTTTATTTTATATACTAAATTTAATTCAATTATGTAGCTAATAATTTTGTAAATGCTGTATAAGTCCTTAATTTGGACACACATATGTACCTTAGGCGTTTAATTGTAAGTTACTTTCTGTGTCTGATGTGTGTCCTGTGGATTTATTAAATAAAATAAATAAAAAAATGGTTTTATTTTGCAAACCTTTCTCCAACATCAGCTGATGGTGTTCTATAGGTGTAGCATTCAGTCTAGAATATGCCTGTTTACTTATGTTTCGGCAAAGATCCTTCTTGAATGGATAAAAATATCCACTTATTGAAGGGTTTCTTGAAAACCCCAAGCAAGTCGTATTTTTTTTAAGGCATGGAAGCTACTCGATGTAAGAAACAAAAAGATCGAAGTTAACTTCTCACTTTTGCCGCGTTCATAAACAAAATCAATTAACAACGATACGTTAATGAGTTTCCAAAATATCGGCTGCGCTGAAAATTTTAACCAATAATTAACCACAGGCTCTGAAAATTGACAGGTCGATACCCACACAAATTTAGGGATCAGAGTTTTAGCTTATCCGACGTGAAATCGTTTTAAGGGTTCCGTACCCAAAGGGTTAAAAACGGAACCTTATTACTAAGTCTCCGCTGTCCGTCTGTCTGTCAGTCAGCGTGTTGTCTCTCATAAAACATGATAGCTGGACTCTTTAGCAGAGAATGTCTATGACTGATGCTGTTATAGCAAGAAATACTAAAAACATAAACAAATTAAAGGGCTCCCGTACAAAAAAACTTGATTTTATAGATTTTTTTTGCTTGCTCTTGTATCTTTTTCAAAATTTTCTAAATAATACATAATATTTAATCTTATAAGATGGTACGGAACCCATCATGTGCGAGTTCGACTCACACTTGACCGGTTTTTTTTAACAAGCTCTTGCCGCATGTCAGTTTAGAACTCAGGTTTTTCAAGTCTATTCAAAATGTAGGTAAAAACAATAATTAAAATCGGGAATGTATGTTTGAAAATGAACTTGTCCATATTTTATATTTTACTATATTAGTATCTTAATGTAATCGTTTAGGTTAATACATATTCCTTGTTAAAACACTCTGATGTGAGATGCTGTGTTATTTTATGAATGAAGTACTTACTTACTTACTTTTAATAAGTATAGCCTTATTGAACGTCAGGGAAATGTTCCATAATTCTGGGAAGTGACACAACTAAAATAATAATATAATAATAATAATAATAAACACATAACGACACACACATTGACTCAGCCCTGCAGTAAGTATCGTAAGAACTTGTGTCACAGGAACGAAGCAACGATATGTTATATACTACTTAGATAAGAATGCAACATCCAAGACCGGTAAGCGAAACAATGCGTCTTGCAAATAACACAAAGTCACGCCCCCGCCGGGATTCAAACCCGGAACCTCTAGCGTATCAGTCGGCTGTTTACACCACTGCGCCACCGAGGTCGTCAAAATTCTACATGCCAATTCTGCAGGGTACTGTTCAATTGTAGGTCAATTCTACAGGTTTGTGAAAAAAAAGTGTCAAAATAAATTCTTGAAACGATCTATTCTATTTTAAGACAAGAAATAAAACGGTTAACAAGAAAATCCTTGGATCCCATGGAATCCCATTATATTTTGCATCAATCTAAATCACTAGCACAGTGTCCAATTCTAACTGTCAATCAATCTAAGTGGGGTCTACCACTGAATTCACTTTTAAAATTGCAGTGGGCAGGGCAGGGAGTGAGATGATTGAAGAGTGTGAGTGACGAAAAATGGGTGAACGAGGTATGGAAAAGATATGGCCATTAATGAGATATGATAATTTAACCCCGGTTAGTTAGTAGCATACCGTGGTGTTTAGACGGTCAGACGTCTCCTGACTGTCTCCCCTTTAGTTTTTTTGGCTTCTGGACCATTTCAATTGCTGTCTCCGCTTTGCTGGGAGGAAAGTCTGAAACCGCTTTCTTAACCGCTTTCCTATATCTTCTGATTAAGTTCGTTGCGGGTCCGAAGACAGCCGGTAGGGTGTCCGGACACAGCCTTTGCGTCATTGCACAGCTGTATTATTAGGTGATTATTCGTTCAAAGGACGCCACTGTTGATCCTGGTGAACAGGAGTTGCAGTGGTGGGATAGATTTGCGGGTGAGCCCCGAAAAAAAAAGAGATATGAGTAGGGACACCTATATGGTTTGGGTATTTCTCGCTAACCATTATTGTAAAACCAAAAGTAAGATTTCATTGTAAATTCGAATCATTGAAAACTTGTTGTAACGCTTCTACGAATAATTATTTATCAATCGCAGACACAATAATTATCAATCGATGTCCGTTGTATGATGGGTTTGTTCTTAATCTAGTCTTAAGCATTATAAATTACCGATAAAATTCAATGTATTTTATACGATTCAAATAATAAATTTTTTTTTGGCTCATTCCGAAAATAAATTAGCTCATTTAGGCCCGTATATTCGGGAAAAGATAGAAAAACATGGAAATTCTTGGAGGTGGCTTTTACCCGAGGGGTCCATAAAAAGCCAAACGAATACGTAGCAATATTATTCTTTTAAATTTAATTTTAAATTCATACTAAATTTTTAACAACTTATCATCATCAATAATTTAAAATTAATAAATTCAAAATGTTCAAATCAAATACTGCTAAATTCATTAAAAATTGTTAAGAACCTTGTATAATGCATGGAATTTAATACAGCTTTATTATTATTTTATATTGTATTCGGGGTCAATTAAATCAAGAGCCTTTATATCTGGTTTCCACGCTTCTCACGCGAATTGTGAGCTAGATAAAAAGTCGATCGAGTGTCCTTAGTAGACCGTTCAATTTCGCAAGTGATCGCCTACGCTACATCCATTAACTTTTAATGAGAATCCACCCCGTTGTGAGGCTGAACTGATGGGTTTAACAACACTATTTTTACACAAAATATCTGTAGATAATTACTAGTAACCCACCTTCGATCGAGTGATTTAATATCGATTGAGCCACCTATGGTGTCAACACTATCCCCTGATTGAAAAAAACGAAGAAATAAACATTCGAAAAAAATATTAAATCAGCTAGATCAGCAGGGACTGTGTAACAAACACGTGGTTTTTATTTAATACTAGCGTCCCGCCCGGCATCGCACGGGTAGATATAGGTATTTAACTTTTTGAAAAAATTACATCGGCTATTCTAAAGGTGAAAGGATTTTTCAAATCGGACCAGTAGTTTCAGTCAAAGTAACAAATATTTATTAATAATAATAAAAAAATATATACTACTCAAAACAAAATAAGGGCCACGAGGTATTTTCTCTGTACCATGAAAATAATAAAACCAATGTATATTTTTTTGTCTCCATAACGAAAACTAATGTTTTTACCGTGTAGACCAATAAACTTATTCCAATAATAATGATTAAAAAGTTTATTTGCTTTTGAAAGAAAAAATCACATTTAAGGTTAAAAATAAAAACAATGTAAAGTTACTGAAATCAAAAGAAAATACTCCATGCTCATCTTTTAGTAACGAGTATGCCCTCCTCGTTTCGCTACGCACTCCTGAAGCCTGGAGTGCATGCTCTCAATCAAATGCCTGACATTTTCCATTGGAATCTCTTCCCAGGCCCATTTAACAGCGTTGATGAGTTGCTGTTGGTTGTGGATTTCCTGATCACCGTCTCTAACTCTTCGTTTCAACTGATCCCACATGGGCTCTATTGGATTTAAGTCCGGACTGTTCGCCGGCCACGGCAAGGCTTGAATTTGAGACGCTTCCAGTACAAACCGAGTCGCTTGAGCCGTGTGTGCACGAGCATTGTCTTGCATCAAGACCAATCCAGGACCCGCTCGCTGGGCAAATGGGATCATATGTGGTCTGACAACTTCCTCAATATACCGCTGAGCAGTAACAGTACCCTCATTTAAAATAGCGAGCTCAGTTTTGCCGTGTAAGCTTATACCGCCCCAAATCATTACATTTGGACCACCAAAACAATCGACTTCATGGATGCAGGCTTCATACGTCGATCGTCGTTAAAAAATTTAACTTTGCATTCGTCTGTGAAGAGCACCATGCCCCATTGGTTTATGTCCCAGTCCAATTGTTGACGGGTAAATCTTAAACGATTTGCACGATGATTTGTGGTTAATGGAACACGGACAACTCGCCTTCTTGATGCCTGCTGGTCTTCATGCAATCGATTACGAATAGTTTGGTCACTGACACGGTACTCGTGTGAGCCGTAAACAATTTTGCAGCTTGCGGGCCGTCGTTGTACGATCTCGGCGCGCTCTTAATCGAATGTAACGATCCTCTTGAGCTGTTGTAATGCGAACTCTGCCCGAACCAGGCCTTCTTCCAACACTGCCGGTCTCTCGGAAACGATTCCATAGATTTTGAATAGCTCTTCGAGAAAATCCCAATTGCAAACCCACAGATCGCTGCGAATGACCTTCTTCAATCATTGTAACGGCTCTGGTTGCTGTCAGCGAGTCCATATGACGCCTGCGTGCTTGTGGCACATTGCAAAAGATGTTTCTGACTCGAGATATCAATGAACTCTGATAATTTCTAATAAACCAAGAAGCTAAGGAAAGCAAAACGACGAAGAAAATGGAATAAAAATTTTCAAAAATAATTTTAAATTAAATTTTATTTAAATAGTAGATGAATACTACAATATTAAAAAGTTTAGGTATCAAAGAGTTTGTATACTCAATATTTTACTACTTTCAATATGTAAATGTTTAATAATTTACACCAAAATGAAAAAATACCTCCTGGCCCTTATTTTGTTTTGGGTAGTACATATATTTATTTGGAAATCCAACGGCAGAACTACGTTTCTTAAAATTATAGTATAGAATTAATAAAAATCAAGCAAGAATAGGATGTAGACTATTGTAAACTATATAATATAAAGGTATATGTACACATATAGATATATAACTCTTGAATTCCTGTTTTTCTTTCAAATTCAATTTCAAAATATTTTTATTTAATTAAACTTAAAATGCTTTCAAATCGTTTTTTTTTTCTACCAGCGGTTCCGAATGCTATCTACGGGGAAGAAGCCGACAAGAAACCTCCGTAGTTGCTTTTTTTTAAATTTACAACAGTTTTTCATTACATTTAAGATTTATAACTATTTCATAATATTTAAAGCTACTATGACTTTTTTGACTGGTTATGAACATTTACTAACAAACGTTGTTAATTTTTATTAGCTTCTAATTAACTATACAAACCCAAACATGAAATTCCTTCGTAATTCAGTATAAACAAGTTATTGTTAGCATTCTCTAGGCATGCCCTATGCTCGTAGATTGGTGATTTAGAAGCTGGACGTGATCAGAATGACAAGCTGTTTTGACACGTGGGACAAGCTTACAAGCTCACGGAAATTACTCTGGGCTAGAGTGCTGGTTCATTTCAAAGCTATCGACGTTTAGCTAAGCTGCCTGGAAAATGCGCTCAGAATGAAGCAGCATTTTCCGTGTTTTTCTTTTGTTTTATGTAAAACTTTGATTGGTCAGTTCGAATCGTCTTCTAATTGGTTGGCGTTTGAATTCCAAATTTTTTAGTTTTTTTACTAATTTTTACTTGAATTCTGTAGGCATTAATGGTTTTGGGTTTAAGCATAAGATCTTTTAATAGGAAAAGGAGGATCGGTAAGCATAATTCTGAATGGTCAATCAACAAAAAATCTTCTATAAAAGGGCTATATAAAAGGGGTCACTCTCCAGTCGAATCAATTCCAGTCCTTCCGTTAACATACTTAAACATTTAACTACGTTTTTAACTCCTGTCAAAGTTAACCTTTTACCCGTGCCGTCTCGAAATTTTGACAAATCTAATAATAAACCCTTGACCAACTGTCAGATAAGGGCCGTGTCAGAGCGAAACATAACGGACTGCTGCAAAATTCTCGTTACTGACATAACCTCAAAAGTCCAGTCCACGCGACGTGGCGTGGGTTTGTAAACAAATGACGTAAGCATTAGGGACAGTTTAGAAAGCTGCTTATTGTTGTATAGACTAGTAGCTGAACTTTTGACCTTTCGACCAGATTCTTCTTTCGTTCAAAAGCCTATCCTGGATCTGCAGACAATAATCGTATTCTTAATTTAAATATTTATAACGTTAATCTATATTTTTAAGGTTTTTGCAAACCTCTGATGATGAGAACGTGATTTGGTAATTAAAAACGAATTTTCAGAACGTTTGTTCGTTTACTATCCTCTTGAATTGTATTTTTTCTCAAAAAATTCAATACTGACAACACGCTTCGCACTGGGACGAGCTTAACCGACGAAAATGACGCACGTGCTTAATTGGAGCCTGAAATTCACATCACGTCGCGTTGAGTTTGCGCCGTGATTTATATTTGGGGACCGTGGGATGGACCCTGGGTATTACATTGGACAGCTAGCTTCTAGCCTTTAAGCGTGGTTTTAGCCTAATTGACAATGACTTTTGTGTTTAAAGCATAAAACTCTATTCAAAGACTCGGTAATAATTTGGTTAGCATACATAAATATAAAATTACGCTGTAATCCCTCGAGAGGGGTTCGCAGAGGTGTTGCATACCGCATTTCGCATGTTTATGTTGAGTCCCAGTGCGACAAATTGCGAATGTCGCCACTATTTGGGCACAATGAGGAGCGACAACCCTAGACACGAACCCTCGACCTGTCGTGTCGGGTCGGTCGGTTAACCAAGGCACGTAACAAACTGAGCTACCACGCGTGTAGCGAAACGGGTAAACCAAGTTTCTTAAAGAGACATAATAATGTTTCTTATTGTTGTATGTTCGTTTCTGATAATAAACAAAAAACCGATCAAGTGTGAGTCCGACTCGCACATGAAGTGTTCCCCACCACCGTACATGATTAAACAATATACAATTTTTAGATCATTTCTTAAAATTAACAAGAACAAGCAGACAATTTATAAAGATCATTGTATCAGTGATACTAATATGCGTTTTTGCTGTATTATTATTGATATGTAATTTCTCTTAATAATTTCTGTTTCGATTTTTGATTAGTTTATGTTGTTGTTGATTTTCGTTGTAAATGTTGTGCTTGCCTTTAATTGGTATGTGTATATGCCCTGTGAAAAGTATTTATATAATTGTGATGCATGTACTTAATAAGGCTTGCCTTAATAAAATAAATAAATAAATCACGTTTCTCGTTTAATTTCAAATTTATTTATGTTTTTATTATTTGTTGTTATAGCGACAACAAAAATAGACATTATCAGAAAACAAAGCCGTTATGGTTCATGAGATACAGCACGCTGACAGACAGACGTACAGCGGAGGCTTAGTTAGGGTCCTGTCTTTAACCCTTTGGGTACGGAACCATAAAAAGAATTCATAGCAGAGATAGAGGCCCTTTCATCAGTTAGGGAACAAATGGAGATACTCGGATTATAAGGGACCGTAATCCCGTGGTTTCGGCAACCCCAATTCCGAAAGACAGTCATGCTGAATGAGGTCACTTGGCTATGTTTAACAACTTAATCTTTAATGAGATATTAATATATTATTCTTGGGTGAGTTGAAAGGTCTCGAACATTTTAACACGTAATTCATACTGTAGTAGAAAATTTAAATGACTTCGGAAATTTGTTAAAACCTGCATTTTTTGTGTTATTCATTTATATTAATAGAACTAAAACATCTGAATAAAAACATTATTATTTTTATTTATTTATCTGGCATACTAACAGCATAACATTTCTATAATTTTAATATTATAGAAAATGGATTAGCACATTTTATGCATGCAAATTACAAGTATGCACATCTTTGGCCATGAGTAAAAACTTAATGTTTGGTAAGCTATATAATATAATTAAAACAAAACAATTTAACAAAATTAAAACATAATAAAGAATCTATATAAAACATCTATAGTTAGGTAAAATAAGCTATGTCGTGAAATATTTATTTACTCTTATGACAATCAATATTTAGTTTTTATTTTTACTTAAAAAAGGTAAATTTTCAAAAAGAAAATTACACATCAAATTCACCGGTCTATTTTAGTTGAAACGATTAAATTTTACAATATCACTAACTTGCTGTTATAGTCACTTTACCATTATAATATGACCAGTACTTAAGAAAATATCGCTAAAGGCTTTAATTCTTGTGTAGTAGACAATAAATGCTAAAATGCAGTGGCGATATGCACAATCAGAGTTGCAGGTGTAAATCCAGCTGGTAGATAATCAGGCTGTGATTGATGACCTGTTTCCGATCCACTATGAAGATCTGGTGCTCTGGAACGTGGGAACATTGGACCTGGATATTGTAATAAATGAAACTACATTCAAATTAGTTCAACACTTTTATACTTAATTATGACTTTCATGACCTCAGCCACCGCCGCGAAGTTGCGTGTCTATCGGTATTATATAGGATACATTTCGGAGAGTGTGCGCAAGAATTACACAATTTAATTTAACAATTTTATGATCGGAATACTAGACGTAGGCTGAAGTTGCATCCTTTTGTGGTAGATATTCCGACCATCCGGACTAAACGCTTCGATAGCTCCTTCATAATGCGTACTGCAAGGGTGTGGAATTCTTTGCCTGCTGATGTGTTCCCTGACCAATATAACTTGGGCCTCTTTAAGGCATGAGTGAATAGGTTTCTCCTAGGCATGCATGATCCACCTTAGACCTCATCGCCGCTTAACATCAGGCGGGTTTGGAGTCGAATGCCTGCCTGGTCTTGAATTACAAAAATAACCTTAAATACTTGTTATAGAAATTTTGCCTACTCAAAGATGATTTCCCTTCAAATTGTTAATATTATAACCTAAGTGTATTTAAAAGGGGATACCTGTAAAAATATATCAAATCAGTCTATGCTCTATGGATTCTTCAGTTCGTTTTAACCTGTCCTTCTAGACTTTATGGTTTTGGCTGCGATTGATAGTTAGACAGGCCAAACAAAGTTTAAATTTGTCTTTGATTACTACAAAAATATTGAAAAACAGCTCACCTCAAAATGTATATAATCTGTCACACCGATTGGAAATTTGTTGACTTTTCTAAAATGACTTCTATTTATTTCAAGTTAAGTTTGAATTTTCTTGTTTCAGACGAATGGACAGTGCTGTAGGTTTTGTTATAACTTCTATTAGATTTATATGGAGTAATAAAAAAGTATTTTATTGCTCACGCTTCTTTTGTTTTAGTATTTTCTATAGATCTACGTGACCCTATCTTTACCGGTGGACGCTTTATTGTGTTAAGTATTTCTGGATTTTTCATTCATTTCACTTTGTACTTTTTATGAAATGATTATTTGGTATAACATAACGCATCGTTGTTTGAATATTTGAATACACTTAGAAAATCATTCTGTTCTGTTATTTGGGTTCTTAACTTCTTTGGGTATCGATCAACAAGGTTTCTAATAAGGTTGTTACTAATATTAAAATAAAAAACAAACATCTGCCACTTCCAGGATTCAAATACAAAACGCTTTAAAAATGTCTTCAAATATTTTACTATGGTTTAAGAATCCTTAAACAAGCTAAAAACGTTATTAAACAATGAACCAGGCGTAAAATAGCGATGCAAAAAAGTTGCTTCATTAAAAGTATGAAATAAAACGCGGATAAATTATATCCGATTAACTCGTACTCTGACAGGATTTGGACAAGTGACAAATCATAAAAGAACAGTTGTTTTAAAAATAATCCGGATGCAACAGCGGACAGCGTGAATCCCCTTCTTGTGGCAAAAAAGCAAAATGGCGGCCAACAGTTTTACAGTCCGAAATTCGACCTTATCACCATCGCATAAAAGCTACATGTTTGCTGAGGATTAAAAATTTTGCTGAGGTGTCAAATTGCTTCCTCAGTGTTGTTTTTTATTTCCTCGTTAACGAAGAGATTCGACGAGAATTAAATCATTTGAAAACTTATGGAGAAACTACTGGACAGTTTTGTCGTTTGATCGTGGGGACAAACAGGCTAACTTCGTGTAGGCACTAGGAACCTAAAAATTATCATTTAGTAGATATTAATATATCAGACCGAAAGGAAGGGTTAGGATTTTATCGGTATATGTATAGTTTAAAAGTTTTGTAACCAATATCACTGGTGTAAGATTTAGATAAGTGTTTAATTTATCCCCTGTTAGTGGCATACGGTGGTGCTTTGACGGTCAGGCGTCTCCTGACCGTAGATATCTTTAGCTTTTGCTGTCTCCGCTTTGCTGGGAAGGAAGTCTGAAACCGCTTTCTTACTACCTCCTATTTCTTCTGATTAAGTTCGTTGCGGGTCCCAAGACAGCCGGTAGGGTGTCCGGGCACAGCCTGTGCGTCGTTGCACAGCTCGATCAAAGGACGCCACTGTTGATCCTGGTGAACAGGAGTGGCAGTAGTGGGCTGTCCCACCACTGCAACCCGCCATTCTGTAGTGGCGGGTGTGTCCCGAAAAATGTATAGTAAAAATAATGACCATATTACAACACAAAATCTTGTGTCGCAGGTACACAGTATAGCAACAGCAACTAATAATTGTATATATGATAACGTTTCCACTTGTTTTTTGAGGACTTTTCTCAAATCTTATTGTTATTAAAAGTTCTCACCCAAAAAAAAATGAATACGTGTGTTCAAGTAACATGCGTTAGTTTCGCATTGATATTATATATGAAATCTGATATTAGGTCTCTATACTCTCTGCATGTAGAGCATTTGATGCTTGTTATATACCTACTATTGTATATAATGATAAATCCATTCCAATCACAGTTGAGATGCCTATATATGTGTAAATTATATAAATCATTCATTACATTATACTATGCGTATTCGCAAAATAAATCAAGGATAATTATTTGTAAATAAATTGGTACAACAGACAATGGATAGATTTTGTGTCAAACACACTTCCTTGGTGATAAGCAAATTAATTTTTATTTTTTAAACGATCTTCATAAATTTAGTCAATCGAAATTGCTGTAATATGTCATGTACCTACAAAATTATGTAGTTATATATATATTGTACCTAATTACCTAAAATAGTTCAATGTAACCTTTCAAATTATTTTGTGTTAATACGCATAAAGCATTGGGTACAAAAATCTGTGGTTTTTGCAATGCCTTAATTATCTGTTTTTGTAATTAACACCTTATTGCAAAAAATAATAAAAAAATTGATACCCGGCATTGATTTTATGATGCATATTTGACAGTGAAAGCCTGCTTACGATTTTTTTAACATCAACAATAACCACAAATTCTTTTGTCAAAGTAAAAGCTGAATTTAGTTATTCCGTTACTCAAATACGAGTATCATCCATCAAATCAAAATCAATTAATTAATAGATATTTCGGAATGTAAATAAAACGAATACACTTCAAAATTGACCTGTATATTTGTATGTATGTTTATCCTCGATTATTTTGCGTTTGCCTGAACCGATTTTGATGCGGTTTTCAAATACAATTCCAATGCAAACAGAACCATTATTCGACACTTTTATAATAACTGTTAAGCTATATCCGGGGTTTACTAGAGAATTGGCTTTTATTAAATTTGTGAATAGTTCGAACGGAAATATTTTTTTCCTTTATAAACCTCGCTCACGACCGATTTTATGTAGGACCGATAATCGGGACGATTTTTCCTCTTCGTCTCATTTACCAAATTTGTGACCGACTATTCATACTAGGACATAAGCGTTTCACTATTGCAATTAGTACGATCCACTTTACACCTAAAAAAAATGGGTCATTGTCGTTGGTGGGGAGACTATAAGAGGCCAGTGGCGTACCTAGAGTTTTAGTACAGGGCAAGCCGAGAGATATACTTCATACTTCCGTTGTGGACTTGCTGGCTTGGACGAGCTCAGCAAAACACTCAGAAGTTTGCGAACATGTCAGCAAAACCACAATTCAGGTAGCTTTAAAAATTGTTTGATTTGTTAATGAATGAATAAGAGCGCGAACTTATTTTAGTTTTATAGGGCAAGCCGGGCTTTTGGGCTTCTATTACAGTACTGTCACTGTAAGAGGCTTGCCTTACATAAACTATAATATGAAAAGGTCGTACGCAATCAATTTTTCCCTTATAAGGGTCGTGCTAGAATGAGGCATGTTACTAAAACAATAATAGACTACCCACTGACCATTGATTTATCGTCAGGGCTGTCACACTCGTTGTAACACGAAATCCCAATTTTCGCGAATAAAATTGAATTATTGATATAGCGTTATTTGCAAGGAATACAAGGGACTGTGGCTTTTACTTTTTATTAATTGGATTGACTTCAAAAATCTATCTCAAATGTTTCTGACAAACCTGCACTACACTTTCGAAACTATGACGGTTTCTTGCGGGATTCTTCCCCGTAGAAATAGCGTTTCGAACCGGCGGTAGCAAAAAAAGATGACGATTTAAAAGTACTTTTTAAGTCTATTTGAATGAAAATAATTTGACTTTGAGTCATACAAAGGACACAGTATATTATTGATAAGTTTTAAAGCATAAGCGAGTTACTGAGTTTCAGGGATTATGAGTTAATATCGTAGCATTATATTAATAACTTGTATTTACTAGATAAAGTTAATCACAATAAAAGCGTTGCAGTCCTCAAATACTTGCAACACTACATGATTTATCCCATTGTAATACCAATATGAATACCACTTGGTATTCGATGTCGTCATATTTTGTTTCTATTCCGAACTGATGCCATTGTTTAAACCAATACCATAAAGCTCAGCGAAATAATGTACACTCAGTAAAAACGTTTGCATGTTTTATTAGATCTTTGATTAAAAAACCAATGTTCTAACCAAACATCATATTTCGTTAAATATGTTCCACCTTTAAAAACATTAACAATCAACTGAGCAAAATTCAATGCAGTAAACAGTGTTTTTTCCGACTACGGCGAAGCAAAAATAAGGTTTATGATTTTGATCGTTATGTATGAATGTTTATCTGTCCCCTCATAACTTCTAAACTACTTATCATAAATCGACAATTGAGGTATCGATAGATGTGAAATGATCGTCCACTGGTTATAGGCCATAAGAGGTCAGATTAAATTGAGTAGGGCGCCCTCTATAGGGCATAAAATCAAGAACATTTTTTTTTCGTGAAATGTGAACGTGATTAATATCAAATTAAAGTTTTTAATAAATACATATCACATATATATATATTGATAGCTTTTACTCGCGGATTTGCCTGCATGTGACCGATAATAATTGGTAAAACTTTCAAAAATCACGCCTGAATTGTGAATTTAACGTTGATTCTCTCTAATTCTGCCCAAAGTACGTAAACTACAAATATTTTTTTCATTACTGATTACTCCGAAATAGTAAAACTATAAAATTAGTTTTCAAACTAAAACCCAACTAATGAAAACCGATGTCTAAATTGTATGAAACAAGAAAATGTTCTCATCTGAAACTGTTACTTCACAATTTACATTCAATTTAATTGTGGTTATATACCTTTTTTTTTTTTTTACGTGGGGAAATCCTCATGGATCTCCTTCAGCCCGGGGGGACCGAAGGAGTATGTCGGACTCACGAAGAACCCGTGCCTACTGACTAAAACCCCACGTTCCGCCAACGCCGTTAGCTATCAGAGCATTACGGGATAGAGGGAAGCCAGAGGAACCCTCAGACACCGTACTACTCCAACGGCTGGCCCGTCTTAAGAATCACCGCCAGTGAGCCCTGAAAACAAGCAGGCTACACCATCTCAGTAGTCTCAAAACGGGCCTTCATCCAGTGGGCCTTTTACGGGTGCAGGGTCCCCCGACCCAGCACCCCGGCCACACTATCACGGCGGAGGCAGAAGATGCGCATATCGGCGCCTTCGCAGGCCCAACCTGCGTCTTCGGAGCGGATCAGCGTTGGCGTCGACCTCTCTGTCCCGCTCCGCAGCCTCCTTCTGCGAAATTACTGACTCGCAGAAGGTAGCTACCGCGTCCCAACACCTCTCGCTGCCAAGCATGACATTGATCAAAAAGAAAATAATACAAGTGAGTAAGTTTGCCATATACTGTAGGTGGCATAATAAATTAATATCTCAAACTAACGTAACTATGGTTGGCAGCCCTATGTATATTTATGGTAAAAATACTTTTTTTTTTGTTCTGGAATCACGTTCCGGTCCACTGTGCACTCGATTTATTCACCAAGTGTAACGTCCGGTAGTTTTGAAAGAAATCTTTTGTCGCACAGTGGCTCGCCTGACCCCACATAAGGTCGTACAGAAGTAGTTTTCTAAGGAAAATATATCTCAAATTATGTTTCAATAAAAAATATTTGTGTTTAAAGATTTTATCCCATACTTATTGAATGTTTATTTTTATCAGAACTTAGATCTTGAGCCATTCTACTTTTAGTGACTAGATTACAGAAAAAAAATATGAATACTATATCTTAAAATATTTTATTACTTTTTACGTTCATTCTCAACCGGACCTCAATGTCTTAAGAATTGCCCTAATGTTTTGTTTTTTTTTTTCCGAAAAGTTTCATTTGGTACTCAAATTACCACTGCGTTACCAGTCCCCATGTAATAATTGATAATGGCCACTGCGTTACCAAGCATTAGTTTGAAATATTCTTAGGCCATATATTAAATTGAAAATTCGTGTGTGTGTATGCCATTCTGAGTTAGAGAATACTGAGTTTCTCGAAGGTTATTCTAAGGAGTAATAAATTATATGTCGAAATATAGAAGGGACATTTTTATAGATTCCGAAAAGTAGAATGACCCACTTATTAGTTAAGTCTGTTCATAAGATAATTTTAGAAATTCCTTTGTTTAGATGCTCAAAACGTATTTAATAAAAATACTTTCAAATATTTAAAAAAAAAATCTTACGTTTGTAGTTTATACTACATTTACGATTTTAAATATAATTTTTTGTTATAACAATGCAAAATTTAAATAAAATTATGCATCTCATTAAGAAATTATTTTAGTTAAAATTTAATAGAATGAAGTTTTATAAAAAAAACTACGAAAACTAAAAGGGTGGTTTAACAAAAAAAGGTTGAAGGAGCATAAAACTTTATTAGGGCTGTGTAAGGGTGTAGCAGCGATTGAATTTATAAGCGAATAAATAACTTGCGCAAGACTGTTTAATTTATTATATACTCGTTATACTACATTACATACCGCTTTAATTAATTTTTATTTACTTAATTGGTAGCATTAATCTATTTTAAGATGCTATTTATATACAAAATCATGGACAAACAACAAGATGAGTCACCTGATAGAAAGTGATACCGCTGCCTATTGACGACGATAATAATAACCACATCACGACACACACATTGACTCAGCCCAGCACTAAGATATGACACCTTATAATTCATATAACACCCTTAAAAAAATAAATAATAATAATAATACCCTTGGTGTCTGGAACGCCAAGAACACCCCCAATCCATTGCCCACGTAGACATAAAGATGCTATACCTGTCGTGCTGGTCATGACTCTGGCTGTCCAATCCATTGAACAGAAATTCGGGCGAACTGCTTGACGGGAGAAATAGAAAGGGGGGTGGTAAAAACCCAAACAATCTCGCATGTACATGATTTAGATCTACCGCCTGAACTTTAAATGTATTTACTGAAGTACTGAAGGGAAATATTATTTAGTGTGATTAATTTATTCAGTTTTATGGCTTATATCATGCCTTAGTCTTCACTAAGTACCATTTTGTAATACATTATCTGTCTCTATATAAAATGCAGTACGAAATTTGCTAAAATCTACTTTTTAATTAACTAAATTAATCAATAACATGACATGTATTTTATCTTTGAAAAATCATGTCCAGTCAGGAAAAAAAAATAGTACATAAGGTACATATATACAGTATAGTACATATATAAATAAAAAATCCTGTGTATAAACAAAGTCGCTTCCCGCTAAGTATCTGTCTTACATGCTTAGATCTTTAAAAGTACGCAACGGATTTTTATGCGTTTTTTTCAATAGATAGTGTTTCAAGAGAAAGGTTTATAGGTATATAATACATGCGTAAAATCCGTGCGAAGCCGGGGCGGGTCGCTAGTTTGAATCTGAATATGAATATTTATTTGTATGATTTTTCGTTAAATACAGATGTCATTATTATTCTAGTCACAGATAAAACCTGCCTGACAGGCGTACAAATATTTGAATTAGGCTATGAAATTTATAATTATTACAATGCTAAGGAACAAACAATCCAAGAATGATAATTAAAAAATAATGCAAAAGTCAAATCACCAGATAAAACAAAAATAATTTTAACAATGTCAAATTAAAAGTAATAAATCAAAACAGAAATGATAAGGTCGTAAACAGTCCTTTTTGCTACATTGCTTTTTAAAATATTCTCCATAACTATAAATCGAGTAGTTTTTTTTAACATTGTTAGAGGCTGTCGTTTAATTTCCTTCGGCAAAGCATGAAATTCCTTATGATTCAAAACAGTATGATGACACTGCACAGTGATCGTAATCACGGGACATATCCCCGTACAGTACCGCCTGCGTCCGCGCACACTACGCACGCGTTCCCCGAAGCGCGTCCGACCCGCCGTGATCTGAAAACTGATTCCTTGTGCGCATGCATGTACAAGCCTCCCTGCGAATGTGTGTGAAACTGTTACCATGTGTGAGTGTAGTGAAGTGCCTTGACAGTGAATTAAGGATTTTTGTGGTGAGACTCTTTAATTTAGTTTTTTTATCTAGGTTTATAGTTGCTTGTTAACGCTAGACTTAAATTTGGACTAAAATGATTCCTGTGAATGAACCTGCATAGAAGGAATTAGTAATAAAATATTTGATGGAAGAAAGTGTGGTTTATTTATAACAAATTTGAAAACCGAACCTCAGATTCCCTCCATTTGAGGTTACTATTGAATTTTTAAATATCGAATTCAATGACATTAAAATTTCAACTATGTAGGTACTATCACGAAAAAGTATAAATGATGTATAAATTTCTTTCATACATGTTTTAAAACAAACGAAATCCAACAAAACATCAACCGTCAGTTAATTAGGCAAATATTTCCTATATCTCACACGTTCCATAGAAGAGATAAAACAATAAGAATCAGGCAAATATAATCTGTAATTTGATCCATTTTTCCTCACAAATAAACCGAGACATACTCTTTCACCACCGGTTTTTAAAATGAAAATAAACAATAGAAATCTGGTTTAACCGCATCAATTTACTAAAGAGTAATCGGTGTGGCCACGCCTTAATTACGAAAGAATAGGCTCTCGAAAGGAATTAAAAACTACGATATGTTTGGTCTGTAATGTCGGGGTTTCGAACCACTATGCGATGATGCACCGCAGTACATATCGTTATTAAATTAAATTAAAAAAAAACTGTAATAAACTAAAAAACAGTCAATACACGTACTCTACAGAGATAAAAAATAACGTGTATTCAATGAGTTGATAAAACAATTTCATCTGCGAATAAGTAACTTTAAGTTAAAGTAAAATAAATTGTTCAGACGAATATATACCAATTGAAAAGCTAAAATAGAAGCCTGTTTTATACTATCTGTAGTAGTAAGTATCTGTTTTAATGTTTTATACGTAAAGATATCGTGTCAATCCCTCTCTGAATTTAAACACAAATCCCTAAGACATAATTTTAATAAGAAATCTTCGGTTGAATTAGCACGAAGCCGATATTAGGAGCGGCCGAAATCCGAAACCTCAATGACACCGAACGACTTTCAAAGTCTTTCTGAAGTCTTTCTCTATGGTAATGAGGACTTTTTAACATAAAAACGGTTTTATAACCAGCCCTGACGAAAACCTTCTAATGATAACCCGGGAAAGCACTTTATTTTGAGAATTGAAAGTATTTCCTCATCATAATTCGCTCTAGCTGACGTAGTTGTCTGTTATTATTTAACTAATAATACATTTTGTAGATTTACGAACAATTACACATTAAAAAAACACGCTATCCTTCAAGAGGGGTCGGAAGGCGTTACACACAGCATTTCGTATGTTTATGTTGAGTCCCAGTGACAGGTTGCAAATCTGTCGCCACTATCCGGGCACAATGAGGAACATGGTAGCCACAATGTACGGCAACCCGAGACTCGAACCCTCGACCTGTCGGGTCGGTTGGTTAAGCAAGGCGCGTAACAAACTGAACTTACCACGTCCTCTAAACGAAGAATTAATGATTAAATTAATTAATAACGATGCTATCGTTGCCTTAGACTGGGAATTGATAATTAATTGTTGTTTTTTGTTGTCCTAAATATTTTTAAACAAGGATTTAAAGTGGGAAATCACTCAAGTATTTTATAGCAGCTAATATGAACATTGTATCTAAGTACAAATTAGGTTTTAACATTAGCAGATAGGAAAATGCAAAAAGCGACGCTTACGCTAGAGGTTCCGGCATCAAACCCCGGCGAAAGCAATACTTTATTTGCAAGATCGCTGACCGGTCTTGGATGTAGTGTTCTTATCTATGTAGTTCATACCATATCGTTGCTTAGTAACTGCGACACAAGATTCTTCAATCTTACAGTGAGGCTGAGAAAATGTGTGTCATGATGTGGTTATTATTAATAATATAACCAATCCAATTATTTTCTGTTCATCCATGCTGGAAACAAGCTATTTGGAATGTTGACGTCTCTCAAGTTATTCCGCCACAGTACATCAATATGTTAATTAATACAAATTGTTGAATAATTTCCAATACAACATCACGCATCGTTTAACAGATACTTAAATGAATTATATTTCAAATCGAACCAATGACAATTTCTCCCAATAAACATGCAGATTTTCTACAACTGTTTACAAAGACACAAACAATTTAATTCTTGTTTTTGAAATCAAATGAATTTCAAAATTGTACATGCGAACGGAAAAAACGGACACGATGTGAATTAAAAAAGTAATCATAAAAACAAAATGGCCGTCAATAAAATATGATGTGTAACGTAACTATCTGAAATGTCGGGCAGTTACGACTGTACCGAAACGACAATTATATCATTGATTAGAAATGGGTTCCGATGCCGACATAAAATAACAAAAAAAATAAAGAGGCCTATAGTCTGAACTGAACAATGAACATGTGCCTGTGAATCAGCCCGCGTCATACGAATGTAACTAAGTGAGCTAGTCCATACAAACAACACTCAGGTATCGTACCGGTGTGTTACCGGTACTCAGGTATCGGTGAGGCCGCGACTGATTTTGTAGAACCTATAATCGGCCTAATTTTTCCTTGTAGTCTTATTGAGACCGACTTTGTGTTGGGGATTTCACTGTCACTATTAGTACGCTAGTACATTATGTTTTTGCCCTACAAAGAATCGGTCACAGACTATGGGTTGTAAATGGGGAGCCTAAGGTAATTTCAGCCTTTGTTAATTACTTATCAAAAGCAATTGAATGACGTGTGGGTTTTGGTTTTAAAAATAAGTCGTTAATAAATAAGTTGGTATTACATTATACTTATGTAGTTAAGTAAAACATTTTCAAATCTGAATTACGGAGTATCAAATCAGCGGATCAAAATAATGTAATGCACTTTTATGAACTGTGTTTAACTTAATTTTGTTTTTGTTTTTTTCTCAATACAAACAAATGTATGACCTTGCGGCGTTGTACAAAGCCCTTTGTAGCGTGTATGGGTGTATGGTTGTTATCTCCTTTAGACCGCGAGCGTGGCTCAGGCAGTTTGTGAATGAAACAGCTTCAAATTGCTCTCAGCCATTATCTCGAGACCGGGTATTGTATCGACCTGTAAAGCTTGAACACATTCATAAAATCAAAACTAGAAAATAAACTTTTAATTTTTTAAAGACATTTCTGGTTTCTAAACATGTATGGGTCTTCGATGTTAAGGTTTCTTAAAAGATAAATGATTTTATAATTGAATTAAATGAGATTTTATTTTGAAATGAATTTATTATTAAGTATAGAAAGAAGTATTTTGATTATTAATGCAATTTTAACTATGTACCTAAACACAAAAATGTATAGTGACTACAGCTTGTGGTTATTCAAAAAGGGTGTTAAAAGGTTCTTGCAGGGTCGGTGACGCGTGCGTTGTACCCCTGTTTAGCAAACGTCCATAGGCTACGGTGACCGCTTACCATCAGGCGGGCCGTATGCCTGTTTGCCATCTTAATGGTAAAAAAAATCTATATAAGTCAATATTAAAACCGAACATTGGCCTTTGTGTTATTTTTGCCTCAAGGTAATAATTACCAAATTAAATAAGGTTCAACTTACTTTATTGTTTATGCCATTACTTAGCTATATTTTTTTTTATTATTACTTTCTCTCACTGGTTCTTTCTGTTAAAATTCTTTACTTACTCATGATAAAGTAGGCCATCATGGCTTTTTACGTAAACAGATGACCCTTTAACTTTCTTCTTTTTAACGAAAAGATAAAAATCTAACTTCTAACAAGGGTAAATTAAAAAACCCTGCCCATAAAACTTAAGAATCAGTGTGAACTCAGGTTTAGATCAGGTAACCCTTTTAGGCAGGTAAAGCTGCGACTACAGTGGCTAAGTTTTAACATTTGAAAGTTAAATTGGCCTCTTTGTTTACACGGCGGTGGGAGGGGGGAGGGAGAAGACACTTTCCTCAATTCTGAATTAAACGAGAAACCATCAGAAGGCGGGTGTCATCAAAATTTACAAATTTACTCCCATCGATCTTATATTTTACGATTTGCAATGATATTACAAAACATAGATATGGTATATACTTACATACACATATCCACACACACACAAACGTCTGTATACAAACGCAAACATAAGTTCACAAAATCTCGTAGTTAATCTTTATTTAATATTTTGTACTATAATTTTATTCTGTCATTCAATTATAATGTTTCCTATAACCTATGATTTGAAGTTAAATTGTTACGACCTGCGCCAACACTCACTGTCCTCCTGAATCACAGGATTCTCCTAGTCTAAACTAGCCCAAATTGTCCCTTAGGGGACAGGGAATTTCATAAACTGTAACATCTCTAATCACAATTCTGTAATATTTTCCCTGTAAATTGTTAAATGGCTGAATAAACGATTATTTTTTATTTTTTATTATATCAATCCAAAGCTGTGTTCCAAACATAGCGGCACACTTTATTGCCAAATGATATGAAAGGGATACCGCTATCAAAACAGTACCTATGAAAAAAGAAGAGGAAAGGTATTTGTCAGTTGTGCCTAAAAGCAAACAAACTTCACGAAGGACAAACTGAGCCTGAGTTGGGTTGTTTTGGAGTATAACATATCAGCCTCTTGTTTATGTGTATCATTGACAGCTACAAAATCCAGTGAAAACAAAATGTCCGCCCAATCGAACATTTGAGTGGACTTTTTGTATGACAAGCGACGTTTGTTTGTAATTTAAATTTAGTTTTTTATGATACACCTTTCTGTACTGTTCTTAAGGTTGAATTTGTTTAAATGTGTGTTTGTTTAGATAAGAACACTGGACCTTTCTGTCTCTAGCTAAAATTGGTGCCAGTTTTAAGGTAAAGTTTTGTATGGGATTGTGTATCTAAAAATAACAGATCGATTTTACTCCAGAAAATTATGCATATCTTTAACAAAAAAATAAGGATTCCAATATAGTAGTACACTTTCTACGACTATGATATCTATTTATTTTTGTTAATTTCATCTATTTTTAAATTTGTTGAAAAAGAAACGAACAAAAGGGTTTAAAAATAATTCTCATGCTAAACAAGTTGCTACAATTCTAATGTTACTGTTGTACTCTAAGCCTTAAGGCCAAAGGAAATCCAATTTTCCAGGATAAAAGCAACTGAAAGCAGGGGCGTAAATGTATGCATATTTTTGCAGTTTTTGTGCAACTTCAAAAGGATTTAGATTTACTTAAAAGCCCACTAGAATTTTATAAGGGAAAATGTGAAATCTCTTTTATAGATTTTGAATAGCTTTGTCCTTTGATCAGAGGCTCTGTCATTCAAATCTTTTAAAAGATAAAAGCTGAGGATGGAGGTATAAAAGTATTGATAGAATCAGAGGTCAAAGGGTATGTTATGGCCGCTAACCTTTTTTTAACAGAGGAAATCCATCATGGATAACTCATCACACCAGGGAAGTGATGAGATTATGCCGATACTCCTACCGCCTAAAACCTGTTGGTACTTTTCCTCTGTGCCTGTTTAATCGTAGGTCTGGGGACTAAGAAACTCTTCCAGAGACCCGTTAATATAGGAGACCATCAGGTAGTTGTGGGCAGACTGCCTCAAACCCCTTTTTCCGGTCCAGCAAACTGCAATGCAGAAGCCGATAACCTAGTCAAAATGAGAGTTCATTGTTGGATCAAGCAATAAGGGCTATATTATGACCTATTTGTCAACATTTGTCAGAATCCCTCAAGAGGGGTAGGCAGAGGTATTACATACCGCATTTTGCATGTTTATGTTGAGTCTGTACGGCAACTCGAGAGTCGAACCCTCGACCTGTCGGGTCGGGTCGGTCGATTAGCCAAGGTACGTCACAAACTGAACTACTGAGTCCCACCCACCAAACTCACTCCCATACACATGGATCACCCATGACGAATGGGTTATTAAACAATAATATAAACAGCTACATTTTTTCTCTAAAATCTATACTATGCTATATACCTATATAATCGTTGTAACTAACTCATGTTGGAGATGTTAGTACATAGATGAATGAAGAAAATAAGAAATTATGCACAGTTAAAAAACATGTTACATATCTTCATGTACATAATGAGGAATCAACACCGTGGAAAGTAGATAGCGAATAGTGTTATGTACGTGAGAAGTAGTACATAATGTATTTAATAAAAACCTATCAATGCCGTTTACTGTTCTACAGTATAGTTCTAATACAGTACTGTTAACTACTGTGTTTTTTTTATTTGTAACTTATTTTACATCATCATCCTTCTTCAACATTTCCTATCTGTCTCACCAATGGATATGTCTTTCAAAAAAATTTTAATAATAGATATAGCACAAGACAAAGTCAAAGTCAAAATGTTTTTATTCAAATAGACTTAAAATAAGCTGTTTCAAATCGTCATTTTTTTAATACCATCGGTTCGGAATGCTATTTCTACGGGGAAGAATCCGGCAAGAAACCTCCGTAGTTGCTTTTTTCAATATTCAAATACAACTACTACCATAGGTTTTATCTTTTACTGTTAAGGAGTAACAAATTCGTATGAATCTTTATAAAGCTCCCGTAACGGATTGTTGGGGAATTAAGATTGCTCATACAAAATCACTGTAGTAACCTGTGTTAAGTGTAGAAAAACTATACGAACTCATAGTAGACACACTGTACTTCTGTAGAAACCTGCTTTAGCATCGATTTTGAGCTTTATATATGTTGAGTCAGTCAGTTCATAATTGAAACTTCGTTTACGAACTATGAGCTCGCAACCTCCATATCTCGGTAACCGTCTGACCGAGATGGCTCATAATCGAATTTAATCATTATTTTTGCCTCATTATCCCGCCTACCAAATTCCACGATGATCGGATCAACGATACTCGAGTTATCGCCGGACAAACATTTATACATACATACCTACAAACGCCGAATTTATTCTGAAAACATCACTCATGTAACATGAATGACTGGGATTTTCTACAATCTTAGTAAACTAGTAAGCTGATTACAACCAATCAATTCTTAAAATTCCAATTTCGGGTGTAAATCAAGCGACTCTAGCTAACTTCGTATATAGGTATACATATATCGTAATGTCAATTGGTATTAGATTTTGTTATTAGAATGGAATAAATCATCTCAGAGAAGTTAGACTTTATTAAATATGCGACCTTTTTATACAACGCCATGAGAAAAGAAACAGAAAGTAGATCTGATGAAAACCTATTCCTGTAGACATCGCCTATTGACAAGGCTGGTGACGCCTTGATGTCTTGCAACGCCAGGAGCACCTCCAATGCAGTTGTTAGGTATTCTCTCGGGTCACACCACTCTGTCCCACCACTGCAACTCCTGTTCACCAGGATCAACAGTGGCGTCCTTTGATCGAATAATCAACGAATAATTGCAGTTGTGCAATGACGCACAGGCTGTGCCCGGACACCCTACCGACTGTCTTGCGACCCGCAACGAACTTAATGAGAAGAAATAGGAGGTAGTAAGTAAGTGGTTTCAGACTTCCCCCCCAGCAAAGCGGAGACAGTAATTGAGATACAGTTGTTAGGTAGTATAAATAATGTTTTTAAAACGAAACAAACCTTAACAAATCCTTGGAACAACCCAACAAAGTTTAAAAGATCGATATATCCCCAACGATTCCTTCTAACCGCAGTCACCGCAGCTACCGGAGTTCCGTGCAAAATAAACAAAGTTTCAGCTTGTTTTTAGGTAAGTTTAAAACAACGTTCAATCGAAAGGTTACCAAATTACAACCTTGACTCCACCTGAAAGGGCTTCTGAGAAATTTAAGGTCAAAACTAGGGAAGGAACTCCCAGAAAGTTAGAAATATACCCTTTGTCAATATTTTAGTTTGGATCTAAAAATATCCAGCAAGGTCTTGATAACGTATAATAAGCAGGTATTACGTTTTAAACACAAAAATCGTATTAACCTAAGAAACAAAACACATTTATTATAATAATTAAACTTAATCAAGTAATGGGATTGCTTGCACACGTTATCTTTAAAAGCTGTAACGGATCAGGTAAATAAAAACACGATTAAAATGAAAATACTTATGTAAGGCAAGCGCGATTCATAAATATATATGAATATTATAATTTTATAAAGAATCGACTATATTACCGGATGGGTTGTAAAAAACGTGAACAAATTGAATCATAACTTTTAGGTTTAGTGTTTCAAAAACGCCACACTTTATTTTGGGCCGTGGGAAAACGCCCTTCCCTTTTTGACTTTCTTTTTTGTTGCAGAATCCGACTAATGTCCTGCGTTAACAAGAAAAAATGCAGACAAAAAACACCAACTTGAGCCAGGAGCAACGAAACAGGGATGACTGTGACAAACAAGTACGGAACTAACATGTGTTTTATTAAAAAAAAAGCTTCTCCACAAGTACCTGTCTATGCGTTAGATTCTATTTTTAAAACAAGCAGTGACATCTATTAGTTACCTTGATAACTAGGCTAACTTTAAATTGCTTTGCGTCAATTTGTTTATTTAAGTTGCGCATAAAAATCAGAGATGGCGCTTTTTGTTATTTTCCAAGATTTGATCAATATTTTGTTACCGTATTTGTTTTACAGAAAATGGGCCAAGATTCACACTTGGAAGGGTCATTGGCCAACGTGTTCCTCAACCAAGTCACGGGTGTTGGCATTGGTTCGTCGTATTTCGGTCAGTATGCAATATTAAAATGATTATATTCAAATCACACGGACATATAAATTCACACGGTCCCTTTCTTTGAAGTACAAAGTCTTGGTGCTTTGTTATTAAGTTTGTTTGATGTCACTACCGTGTGTTGATTAGCATCTTCATTTCAGAGAAAAACGAAAATATTTATGAATTTTAAATTAGATATAATATACAAAAAACATGAACTTTAAAATTTATGCAAAGCAACCAGTTAGGTTAGAATACTTATAAACCCGTCACAATGTAAATATGTTTTCTTATGATATTTGTAATGTTTTGTGTATTGATATAAGTACCTATGTATTTAATCGTATTTTTCACGTTGTAAAATTAAATCCATTAAAGGTTTTTAGGCATTTATCATTTTTATTAGTAATAAAGCAAAGCCTATTATCTATTGTTTCCTCTATTGAGTAAACAAAACAGTCAAACAGCATTGTTATCATTTGCAATATCGTGACACAACACAAGCAAGAAATTTGTTTGTGACAAAGGAATCAAATACATACATACATAGAAATTCAATATTTAACACGCTTACTTTCCGTGTATTGAAAACACAATGCACCACCGTAGAAGTATCTACTAGCGGAACCAAGGCGGGACTAGGGGGCTCATGCCCCCCAAAAGCTTCTGATTTCCTTTAACTTTTAGCCCTTACTTAGTTAAACCCAAAATAAATGAGTTCAAGTCCCCCATAAAGTTTTAAAAAAAGGTCATCATATTGTAAAGGGGAGAACAGTTTGGGCCCTGAATAAAAGTGAATAAAAGTGAGAACTGGCGTGAAAGAGTACAACAGGTATCAATAGGCTCCAAAATATACTATTTGGAGGTAGTGTAAAAAAAACAGTTTGGGCCCCCATTCCTAGATCCGGCACTGGATCTATTGCTAATTACTGTTGGCATTGCTTAGTTATGTATTTTACTAGTCTGAGCAGGATCGCTATTGAATTTAAAATAAGTAAGCAATTAAACTTATTAAGGAATCTTTCAAGAAGTAGGTATCTGCCGAATTATTTTATAAGGGCTTTAAGGGATTCTGTATTCAACATTATCGGTCATAGTTACCGAATTCCGAAGCTTTTGTCCCCGGGCCGTTTCCATTGCTGTCACCGCTTTGCTGGGAGGGAAGTCTGAAACCGCTTTCTTTCTACCTCCTATTTCTTCAGATTAAGTTCGTTGCGAGTCCCAGACAGCCGGTTGGGTGACCGGGCACAGCGTGTGCGTCATTGCACAGCTGCGTTATTCGTTGATTATTTAATCAAAGGACTCCACTGTTGATCCTGGTGAAATGGAGGTGTAGTGGTGGGACGGAGTGGCGGGTGTGCTCCAAAAGAACACCTAACAATTGCATTGGAGGTAAGCTTCATAGTGTAAAACTGAAGTTGCTGCGATTCACAAAAACCAGGTCACGCATTCGGTAATAAATATAAATTGATATAAAATTATTATTATAATTATTGCGTGGGCAATTATGAGAAGCACATAAAAATTCTTAATTAAGATTTAATCAGTTTTTGGTTCACTTGCAAACTTCAAATTAGGTAGGTGGCTTATTCATTTGAAAAACTTTAAAATTTTGCACCTTATTGCATTGTAATAGGGAAAATAAACAACATTACTTGCTTCTTTTGATTACAAAATTGGTTTTCTTACGTCAGTTGTTGAAATGAATTGATTTCACATTGATTGTAGATGGATGTCTGTTTTTAGATATATTTTATGACTTTAACTTTAAGATTTATTTTCGTAAACAGTATTTTAAGAATAGAAATACCTATAAAATAAAAAGGGTTTTTATTTTATCCAACATCAAGGGCAAACGCATACGGCTCACATGATGGAAAGTGATACCGCCGCCTAATGATACGACGATGCCTATGATGTCTGGAACACCAGGAGCACCAACGCGTTGCTCATGTAGAGGTAAAGATGGTATACCTCTTATGTCAGTAATTATACTGGCTATCCAATCTTTCGAACTGCAACACAGCGAACTGTATCACGGGAGAAATAGAAAGGAGGTTATAAGTTCATTAAAAGCTAATTAAATCTAACACCGGGGGATGATTGTCGGGAACGGGAAGTGTAAGTCATTTTTCTTGTATATTAGTAGAATTGAATGTGTAAAATGCTAGTATTTTCCCAGTGAATATCTGTAGTGCTGTACAAGTGTGGAGAAAGTGAAATACGACGATTTAGCTACTGTTTTCGTCATCTCCCAAGTTACTCAATAGAGTCAACAGTAACCGTACTAGCATGTTACTGTAGGCAGGTGTATCATTCCTTCTTAAATTTTCATCATCCTCCATCATCATTCCTCATCAAATCTTGGTAATAAATATTACTTGTCATTGGCAAAATACTTGCCATGAAAAGTAAAAAATCCACTACCATATTTGGATATCCCCCAATTGAGCTGTCAAAAATAGATGACAATATAACAAAACTAAATGTAGGTACCCCATAAATCATTTTTTAAGTTAACCTTCAATAAAAATCTGTAGGCGGCGCCACTCTCGATATTAAATCTGAACAGGAAGGAAAAACATGTTCTGATAAGTAAATAATTTTCTTAAATCGGATTATTATATACTTATTTATTATCTTACTGTCCACCTACGCGTTTAAAAACTGAGACAGGCCTATATTTCAATAATTTTATTTAACTACATAATATTCTTAAATGATATCTTTATTCTTAAATGAGCGTCTTATTTATTTATTTAATTTAATTTAATTAACACGGCACACACGCACCCATTACATTAATTCAATCATATAAAAAAAACCATTTTGAATACAATTGAGATGAAAAAATCATAATTAACACAAATATAATAATAATAATAATTAAAATATACATAGATATATATTTATATGTGTATGTCTTGTAACAAGTTATTTCAAAATTTTATGGAATATAAATTAAGTCGACTAAACTACTTATATTTCTCATTGGGTACCAGAACCAATGAACACTGAGAGTTAACTGAACAACATTTAGAAATAAATAAATGACAATCAAATCATACTCCACATTTATTGTAAACAAAGGAAAATATGAATTACTAACTAAATTAGGTTTTATTGTAGTATAAATGACGTACCCGTAATAATTTAATAGTCTAATTATAATTTTATAGATACTAAATAATTTGCTAGATTGCAATTTGAAATAATAATATTACGTCCCACTGACATTTGTACGCCTTCATGGCAGATTTTTGTTGACATTTTTGTTAGTAATTGTAAATTACTAACATCTTACAATTACTACTTACTAACATCTTAAATCTAATAATTACTAACATCTTAAAATCAGACAAGTAAATATCTTTATCTTTTATCTTTATCTTTATGTGTATATTTTTATGGCAAACAAGCATACGTCCCGCCTGATGGTAAGCAGTCACCGTAGCCTATGGACGTTTGCAACCAGGGGCATTACGCAAGCTTCGCCGACCCTTTTACTATAAAATTTAGTACAGGGAATACTTGCAGTATTCGCTTTTACATCTATATATAAATTAACAAGTACCTCGCAAAACGCATCATGCGTTAAAATAAGAAATTACCAAAACGAAATACCCTCTAGCTATATTTTTTATTACACTATAAACATTAAAATGGACGCCAACATATCAACTACAGATCATATCAATTATTTCTGCGCATTAAAGGTAGACTTACATTGAAACAATTTTAAAATAGCTCAGCTGCTGAGAATCACTCACTTTGAAATCTCACTTTGAAGCTGAGATCAGCTTTAAAGTGAGAGGTACTAAGTTTAGTAGTATTTTTAGCGTGATTCGATTGTAATAAAAATATAGCTCAAAAATTATCTTCTATAAGTTCTATAATCTGAGTCTAGAATGATGATACTGTTGTAAAATATGATTAATATTACAAAAATCAGAATATAATTGGCAAGTCTAAAGTAATTAATTACTACAATTATAATAATCTTATTTTATACAGATAATAATCTTAAGAGATGAAGTTTTATAATCTTTGAAGATATTCATCGAAAATTTTCTTCAATATTTAGATATTTATATGACGTTTAGAAATATTTAAAAAAATGAATTCTTCACTAATGAAAACCGGATCAAAAGCTAAAATATATTAAAGGAAAGCTCAGTGTACGAAAATTACAAATGAAGAGGCATTCAACCGGCTTATTAACATTAGCCAGTCATTGTTACGATGCATTATAATAAGTGAGCATTACACCGTAATTGTTGGCTCTGTAATTGTATACTTTGGATACACCACCTTGTATTTCAAATATCAAGCGAACAGCCTCGCGTTTTTACAGGTTAGATGGCCAGTATGGTCGTAATTGTTGTTGCCTAGTAACCTATTTAGATAGACTCGATCCCCGTATCAATCAAATTGTGGGCAGCATCAGAAATGGGTTCATCATCAGCCGAAAGACATCCACTCCCTGGACAAATGCCTCGATCAAGGTTCTCCTCACTGATCGGTCTTGTAAGTTTTTGGCCTCTGGGCCGATTCAATTGCTGCCTCCGCTTACTGAGAGGGAAGAAACCGGTTTCTTACTACGCCCTATTTCTTCTGATTAAGTTCGTTGCGAGTCCAACGACAGCCGGTAGAGTGTCCGGGCTCCGCCTTACATAGCTGCATTATTAGTTATTTATTATCATAGGATGGCACTGTTGAACCTGGTGAACAGGAGTTACAAAGGGAGGGAGTAGTAGGTGTGATTGGTCTTGTGCTGACCCCATCCAGCGGTTTCTGTCGACCTTTAGCAGATCGTAGGTCCACCTACCGGGAGGCCTACCTATGCCGCGCCAAGGTTGAAATTGTCAATAGTAAAAATATAGAAATACGGTCCGTCTGATAGAAAGCGATTAGCTTAATCTATAGATACGAGTATTACAAACAGATCAAATTCATAATCTTAAAGTTTTAAGTACTCAAAAACTTTAAATTTGAACCTAGATTTTCTTATTTTTATTTTATAAAACATCATGGGCAAATAAGCAGACGGCTTACCTGAAAGAAAGCCCTTGATGTCTGGAACGCCAAGAGCACCGCCAATGCGTTTCCTATGCAGGTAAAGATGTTATATCTGTCATGCCGGTAGTTACACTGGCTCTCCAATCCTTTACATACAGAATTTCTATCTTTATGTTGAGTTGTTCGAGATATACAACTTGGATCTCGTCTACAAGTAATTTGTACTATCAGTCAGATCGTCGCTACCATCAGCAAGGTTGTGGTCTAAAGCTAGTCTATTAAAAAACCGGCCAGGTGAGAGTCGGACTCATGCCAAGGGTTTCGTACAATCTTGTAGGTATGCAAATAGTTTTTTCATCAAGGTAATCAAATTTTGAAGATTTTCCCGTTGCACCCATTTTCAGTGACAAAAACAATTTACATGCTTTCAAGTTACGAAACCCTTGCTCCACGAATCCGACTCGCATGTGTCCGGTTTTCGAATCTTCCAAGTTCGTAGAGACGAAATAAGATGGTCAATTTTCCTCACTGCTCCAAGGGATTGCAGACCTAAGTATTTGAAATTAGGGTCAGCCTCCTCGCGATCCTGAAAAAAAATAATCGAAGACGTATAACAAAACGATCCTATAAATGTTCCGTTTTTACATTCAGACGAACGGAACCCTAAAAACAATAGAACTCCGACGTAATTCTGTCCAAGCAAGTTAATGATGCGTGACGATGATGTTCAGCACAGGTGTCCTGGCCTTGGTATTTGCAACCCTTCAGTTCCACCCCTTTGCTCTGGACCCACCTGCTCCCAAAGGTCAAATGCTTTCTAAAAATAACCACACAGGAAAATTGTATAAAGAATTCTTTGTTTTGATAAAGAGTGAGTAAATTTTGGAATAGGAAAGTTTTAATTTTTGAGCGAGCGTACAAAGCGAGCGTCCCACTCAGAGTGTACTGGAGAAATCCGGCTTTTGTATGTATGTATGTGCTTATGTATAAATGTTTGGCCGACGATAACTCAAGTATCTTTGCCTGGATCGTCGCGAAATTTGGTAGGCAGGTTAACGAAGCAAAAACGTAGTCAAATAATAATGTTTAAGTTCGAATATGAGTCAAATTGTTCAAGAACTTCCCGACATATAAGTTCGGAGTCACTAGTTTATTTACTTTAATTGATACGGCATACGAAGTATTGAAATTAAGAGCATTAATGAGAATTAATAAATAGGGAAAATCCTCAACTATACACACATACACATATTAAATACTCATACTAAGTTAGACTTCAGGGATTTTATCAACAACAATTACTGGGAACGCCATTTTGAATCACAGCTTTTTGGACCATGGTCTGAAACACACGATTTTTTATTTGGCCGTATTCGTACCAGAGTAATTAACTTTAATTAAATGGACTATGCTGAAAAAAATGTGTGTCGAAATAATGGGTCGTCGAAGAACCTTAACAACGAAGCTATAACGTTATCATGGATAATAAAAGTTTATCCGTATATTAATTATTGGTAGTCGCAGGAGAGCAGAGGAGACCAATCATTAATCTATGTGTTTATCTTTTGATATCAAGATGCGAAACAATAGTCACAAAAAAATTAAAGATTTCCGATTAGCAACTTACATGTTATACCTTTGGTGTTGCAAGCCTCCATAAGATACTGTACTACTTATCACTGTGGACCGCTTTACATGCTAGTACAAAAATTACATGCCATAAACATAAATATAAATCTTAAAATCGAAAATATATTTCTAATAGCCATGAAGGTCGTTTTTAATGAGATAAAACAATAATTATACCATTGAAATCGATATAGATGAACGTAATCGTTCAATAAATATATAATTATTAATAATCAAATTAGATATTTAACCTTTATCATTACAATTAAGAAATTAAATCCGAGTTTAATTTTAAACTAGTTACAACAATATCAATTTTAAATCCAATAATAGGGAATATGCAAGACAATTTTTTTATTTATTGAATATAATTCCACACCACATGTATACACAAATCCGTAAGATTTTCTCAAATATCTCACTTATTAACTAAGTTATAAAGCTTCAAAGTCGTTGGATAGACAGAGAGATCCGATATGTACAATGACATCAAAGTAAACATTAATAATTTAAATTTTTAACAAAAAACATTAACTCACACCGTAATAAATCCTTCGAGAGGGGTAAGCAGAGGTGTTATACATAGCATTTCGCATGTTTATGTTGTGTCCCAGTGTGACAGGTTGCGAATCTGTCGCCATTATACAGGCACAATCGGGAACATGGCAGCCATAATGTCGGTAACCCGAGCTCGAACCGTAGAAAGCTTAGATACAATATTCTGAGTATTCCTGAAGTTACATTTCTTTATTTAAAACCGCCTGATGTTAAGCGGCGATGGAGTCTAAGGTGGAACATGCTTACCCAGGACAAGCCTGTTCACTTTTGCCTTAAAGAGCACTAGGTTATAAAAATTAGAGAAGGGGAAAAATAAGAGTTGTAAACAGACGAAGAATCGAAGAAAAGCTGGTACAGGTGTAGTGAAAAATTGTGGGACTTATTATCTTGTCGGTAAAGTTCGTTTTCCATAAAATTTCGTATTAAGTTGTCATAGGTTGACAGTAAATAAAGACTATTATTTATATATCGGATAGTAGCGTTCGGGAATATTCGGGAAAATCGAGAAATTACGAAGTCGCCATAATATGTCTCACTATATTATTTACACTATAGTATTTTGCGTTTGTGATCCGATTGTCTAGAGAGCTTTAAATGGCCTATGTAATTAAGGTTTCAAAGCTTCATCCGAACAAATAAATTAAAGAGTTTTGTAAACATGTTCATGTGTAAATACGAAGTGGATGTAAATATTACTTCAGAGTATTACGCCACGCCACGCCACGCTCAGCCACGCGCGACGCTCGCATGTGGTGAGGGTGACTACATTTTTCAGATTTTAATACACGTCAGTGTTATAGCCCATTCCTCGAAATGAGCTCTCGTAGAACCGTTCTTAAGCAACACTCTCATTGGCTAATATCAATGTTACATCTTGTTAGATTTCATTTTTGGTGCTGCACTTCTTTGGCGTTTTGACCGATGAGCTGCGAGTTTTTTGTTGCCAGGAAGTTTGGGAATGTAGTATAGATACCTAATAAAAACCTGATAAAGAATACTGACAAAATATGAAATAATTACGAACCTTAATTAGTGTCAAAAGATGGCAATTGGCAAGAACATTATCGCTTGCTTAGTCAGACTAAACAAAAACTATATTTTAATCATGTAATGTGATTAAAAAGTTTTCTTATTCGTTTTTTTTTCCTATAGCATATTATTTTAAACTAATTAAAGTACAAAGCAAACATACGAGTATAGTAACAAAACATACAGATTCCTTTTTTATCACAAAAACTAAGTAATTACATTATCGATACAAGATCGATGGACAAGTGTACCTCATTGTTGTAAGATTATCATAATATAACGGGCCATTCTACAAAAAACAAGACCGTCTCGTAAACTAGTCCATCCTAATTAACTATCGTGGTCACACTACTAGGAACTGAAGATCTTTAATAATGTGGGGCGTGCGAGTTTTTGTAACAACATCGTTTGCACTGGGCTACTGATTGAGAAATAATGGAACAAGTGAAATAAGTATTATTATGAGGAGGCATTGAAAACGAACTGTTTATCTATCATGAGTTGGGATTATTTTTCTACATATCAGAAAACATAAAACGACTTCTCGAGTGTTCGAGTCTCGGGTTGCCGTACATTGTAGCTGCCATATTCCTCATTGTGCCCGGATAGTGGCGACGGATTCGCAACCTGTCACACTGGGGCTCAACATTAACATGCCAAAATGCGGTGTGTAACACCTCTGTCAAGCCCTCCCGAGGGGTTACGGCGTGAGTTTATGTTATGTTATGTAGTTAGTTAGTATTTTATTAAAAATTTAAATATTTTCTTTAAATATGCAGTTATGATGCGTTTAATATTTCAACGCAACTGCAGCGTGAAGTTACTCAGTTATTCCAATCAACATCCTGTGTTGCCTAATCAACTAACTTCTAATTAATTTCTGTTTACTTCTTTTCTATCTTTTAATGCATGAGCAAACTGCGTACAACGTTGTTATCCGTATTTATTATAAGATGGATTTAATAATTATACTATGCTTATTGTATATAATTTTATAGTTATTGCAGAAGTGCAACCAATAAGTCGGCAAATTTTAATCGCATTTCGATGCGGGCAGAAATTTGTGTTATTTGCAAGACGCATTGTTAATCTTATATTGGTCTATCTTATATTGGTCTTGGATGTAGTATTCATCTCTTTAGTCCGTACCCTATCGTTGCTTAGTGCCTGCGATACAAGATTATCTTAGTGCAGGGCTGAGTCAATGTGTGTGTCGTGATGTGACTATTATTTTATATTTTTGTCATCAACAAGCGTTAGTTCGATATTTAAGCTACACGGTATAACATGAACAGTCCTATCTCGATATTTAAAAAATTGTCTTTTCAACTTTATATTCCATTAAATGATTTCAAGAACATATTAACCGAATCGTAACTTTAAGAGTGCTGTCAGGAATAAAATATAAAGTAGAAATTAAAATAAGTTTAACTGCGGGTAATGGTCCAGCGATCATCCAAGACTTACCCCTTGAGGGTTCCCTGGTAATACCTACCTCTAATAAAAACAAACGAGACAGATATATTTTTATATAAAGCGCCATCTCTTTCTCAATGGTTTTAAGCATCTGATTTTCAAACGTAACCTATAAAATCTTGTACAGTAGTCAAATGTGTGTGGACTTTACGTGGTTGTGTTAAGGTGTGTTTTGGCTTGTTCTTTAAAGATTTGAATGTGTGTATGAGCAGTGGACCTTATCTGGGCATTAGTTGGTCCGGCCTAGTGTGACCACCGGTACTGCACCACTGGCTAAGAAACCTTAAGAAAATCATATGCATAGAACTGACTATATTTTTTAATGTTGTTTTTCAACTTATATACTTTAAATTACATATGTAATGTAAAAAAATGATTTAATTCATTCGCGATTTTTCATTAATAAAAAAACCAAAATGCCTTATCATTTTTTTAAATGATTCAAGCCGCAAATAAAATAATCAAAGAAGTAATATTACAACATACTAATTATTAATTATATATATATACTTATTTAATTACATACTATATGTAATACAAAAAGTTTTCACACTTTTTATAGCTGTTTAATGTTTATGTTTAATTAAAAAAATGGTTTTTGTTATATTTGTAAAAAAAAATCAAATCGTAACACTTTATCAGTGATCAATATTTGCAATCACGCAATAAAATTATTCGAAAACTAATTAATTTTATTGTTAACGCAATTAAAATTAAGAAATCTTAAGCAATGACGCAATTTAGCTTCGGATTGTAATAAAATTTCTTTACCGATATGTTAAAATGCAAAAAAAAAAACACGAACGTGTTTAATATTTTTTCATGCTAATTGTGATTAAAATTAAAAACAATAAATTAAAACTTGTAATCACAATATTACTCAATAAATATAAGTAATCCTATAATAAAATACTCAGAAGGCCGTGTCTGATTTTTTATGTCCACGTCATCGACAATGCTTCAATATTTACTTTGATCTTTGACTCCTATCTTAAAGGCCGTAAGGTTGAATTTAAGTTGTTTTGAGTAGCTTAAGTAATACTTGAGACTACGAAACTGAATCTCAGTATAAACGTTCAGTATTATTTGTGCGTTAGGACTTCAATGTGCTCTACTTGTGTTAAGAAAACGCGAAAGACTGAGCAAAACGCGCGCGGTACATATTCTAAATTTAAAAATTCAAATAAAAAAGTGTTGTTTTTTTTTTGTAAGTGGCCAGTGATTTGAGTTGTTGTTTAAAAGTGGCCAGTGATTTGTTTTTTTTTTTTGGAACAGGACTTGTGCGTTATTCCGTAAGGTTTTGTGTTAGTTTTATTCCTCAGCTGTATTGATAACTGTTTGGTTTAAATAGTGATTTGATATTGCTTGTTCAGTTCAAATTACGTGGTAACGTTAACTTTGCTTTACCATCTTGGGATTTAGTTTTATTGAGGCTGTTAGAACAATTGAAAATTATGGATTTCATTACCTAAATTAGCAGTGACGATACCGATTTGGGTCTTAAAATAGATTTACAATTTCTACGTTGCCTTTTAAATGATTGTGATCTTTTTGTCCGCCAAAAAAAAAAACGATAAAGGAATGAAAGCCATAAGTTACTTTAACTGTTAGAATGTCTAATCACAGGATTCACAGGTGGCTGGGTACAGACAATGAAGAATAGTGAATCTATTACAATATTGCCTTGTTTTTTTTGACATGAAAAACCGCATAAGAAAACAGTTTAGCGGCCATGGCCGAATATTTAATTAGGTGATACGAAACATTTAATTTCTAAAATCAAACGAATCTTCTGTATCGTATGTGTAGTTGCAACTAAATTGAATAAAGTTATGAATAATTTAATAATAACAATAAAAATCTTTATAAACAAATATTAATAAAAATTGCTGATAAGGTTGCAATGGCTGCAGTAGTTGAAAACTGTGTCGCAGCCATTGTCACCCATCTCCCCTAATTTCTTTGACGATTTATACGAATATTACATGAATACAAATATATATTTAGATAGATTTATAACTAAAACATAAAGATGGTTTATTTACTTAAAAATGGCTTTGATAAGGCCTTAGAATATAAATACAGTCTCACATGCTTTATCCCTGAGTGATATTCAAAATCATAGCCATTATATTTTACTCAAATATATAATAGATTATTTTTTAAATTTAACATTAAATCAATTTAACACTCAAAAATCTAACCAACAATAACGCTTAGTCAAAATAAAAATTAAATAGGAAAAAAACTTGTTATATCCGTACATTTTAATAGTTTATGCATTAAATTTGATGTGTAACGTCAAGAAACGTCAGAAAACTTCAGAAATTTAATTTCTAGATTTTATAGATTAGATCACCTTATAGTAATAGTATAGTAAGTAGGTATACAATAATCTTTCGAAAAGTATTGCCAATTAATAAATTCAAAACTACACTGGAAACATATATGTCGTACTGTAGGTTAGTTTAGTAGTTTTCAATCTCTAGAACTACTCAAACTATTAAAAAATGAAGTCATATTAAAGTATACTTTCAAGGCGAAAATATTTAATTTAAATTTTTAAACTAAAACCGAGGCAAATACCTTATGTAAAGCGTTATCTTTTGTTTTGTTAGTAAGATAATATAAATAAGAGAAACAAAACATCAATGCGGGTTCTTGTTAAATAAATACTTAAAGGAGCACAAAGATGAAGCTGTAAAACCAAATAAAGCTAACATTTGAATTGCAAATAAGTGAGTCACCTGTAAATGAATAAAACCATACATTTTGTATGAAACAAGTTCATAGATTTTCAATGACATTTTTATTAACTTTGCCACATGGCGTTACTGTGTTTATGTTTGTTTGTATGTATAAATCTTAACCCCCACCCGGTCAATGCTAAGGCTTTCCGCAGCTGAGCAATTTTTTGTAGCTTGCCGATTAAAGTTGCTTAGCCTAGGAGTTAAGTTATTTTCTTTTTGTCGTTGATTTATACGAGCACATTGTTAAAAGTATGATTTAAATGTTGATGTCGATTTATATTTATGAATTATAATCTTTACAAAAACATCTGTCTATAATATTTATTACAGTTTTCATTGCTTAAAACTCCAATTTAAGTATTTTGGTGAACAGAAATTGAACGAACGACCAGAAGAAACTAATAACCAGAACATAACTGGAAATGATAAAATAATTTTGTTTCTGAGATCTCAAAAAGTCTCTTCCAATTAGTGCTAGAAAAATTATTACTTTTTTTTACCTTACGGTAAAGTCTTCTGTGTGCGTTGGGCCTAAGTTGACGTCAAAAAATTACGAAGTTTAAAAGTTGTACTCTTCAAAGTTTTTAGAGAGCCTTACCATTTTTCTTCAAAGCTAATAAAAGTCCTACCTCTGCGTCGGGCCTAATTTTGCGTTAAGGTGCGGAGGTGTTTTCTCTGGTTATAGCAAGTGAAGAAAGAGTTTAGCCTGAGTTTGCCTTTCTTTGAAACTTGCTTATTACAAGCTACAAGTTTGTTCAAGCTGGTCAATAACCATTACTTTCGCTGGCTTGATGATGAAGCTGATTCATAGAGTTGTAGGTGTTGGTAGTTATAGGGCCATTTTTAGTTTGAATCATACATTTTTATTTAAAAAAGTTTTCTTACAAAATGTATAATTAGTACCAAATAAAATTCATTCAGATTAATTTAGCTTTATACAGTAAATAATAACAAACAAAAAGGTTCGTTCGCTAATAGTGAAACTAATTCTCATTAGAAGTAGTAGAATCAACAAAAGACATCGACGCGCGGCTTATTCAAGTTCTACTCCAAACATCCTTTTTAATTAACTTAATTGTCTTTAAAACTATTATACAGGTAAAGTTTTCAGCCTTAGGTCAAACATCTGTATTGTTATGAGAAATCAGACACGGTAGTGAACCTCCTTGACATACAGGAAGAAAACAATTAAAGCGGTTGCCAAATGCAGACTGAACTGTTCACACGTTAGTACCAAAAACATTTAAAAAAATCAAGGCCCATTGACACGCATAACGTAATTAATGTCAGACAATCTCCGAAACGTACTTAGCGTAATACAAACGGCCGGTTTGTGGGAAAAATCTATATTTAAATACGTCTTTGTCAAAGTAAACAAGTGTAACAAAAGGCTTATGAAATATCCAGGGAAAGTGTGTCAGAAGTACGTACGGAATCACCTTTATTCGAATAAAGATATTATTGCCTATTGAAATAACTTTGGTTTGAAGAATATTATAATAAATAAGAGGAAAATCTTGAGCTGGCAAACAATAACAAATTGTTTTTCTTGATTTCACATTTATTTACGAAGACAAATGTGTAAATAAACATAAATGCTATTCACCAAACGAATAGGACCTTTTCATATTTTAAAGTATCCTTATAAAATGTAGCTTTTGCCTGCGAATTCGTTTGAATTTTTTTTTTCAAAATCAATTTTTAATTTTGGTGATATAATATTAAAAATCGCATCAGTAGTTTCAAAGACTACATTTTTACTTTATTGAACCTGCGAGTGAAGCGTATAAAGTTCTCAGTCTATTGGAACAATGCGGCGTTTCATGTACCTGTATGTATAAATGTTTGTCCGACCATAATTCGAGTATCGTTGATCGGATTGTCATGAAATTTGGTAGGCAGGTTAATAAGGAAATAAAAATGTTTAAGTTCAAATATGAGCCCCTAAAGCATTCTTCAAATGGTTCCTATGATTTAGCGAGTCGTGAGTTAACAGTTAGCAGCGAGCTACTAGTAGACAATATAAGACTAGTATAATGTCTCTTAAAATCTAGTTTTTACTAATAAAATAAGAAAAGACAAGGAGCCATTGGATAATTCAAAAATAAATATAAATTTGCCAACACAAGTATAGCATAAAGTTTTAATAACATTGCGTTTTGTTTCTGTGTGCGGAAGATCACCATTGAGTGTTTTCTAAGCTTGATTGCCACTAAGTAAACAAATTGAAATTAGTCTTATAATCAAAGTCAAAATATTTTTATTTAAATAGACTTAAAATAAATAGACACTTTTAAATCGTCATTTTTCTTATCTACGGAGAAGAATCCGGCAAGTAACCTCCTTAGTTGCTTTATTCAAAATTATTACACTACAAACATTAATCTCTATTAAAATTTGCATAACATAGTAAATATGAAATAAATCAAAGTATTGAATATAACTAAATTTTATGCATTGGCAGCTTTGAAGTTTATTCTTTAAATGTATATTTTATTTAATTAGACATGCTGCTTTTTAAAGTACATTTTAATGTTTATTACAAATTGAACAATACTCTTTTCAACTTTTATAGCTAAATAAAATTCCCTGAAACCTTTAACCAAGGGACTTACTTTAGTGTAATAGGTACCATACAATTTAACTTTACGAAAGCATTTAATTACATTTGAACGTAACAGCCTCAGTAAAACTATCCAATCCTGTAAAATGTATAATTTAAAATACCCTTAAAAATCTAGTTAAATAGGAATGTAAAATAAAATTAAAGCAACAATGTGATGGCCAGCAGAATAGTGAGAAAAATAAAACGAAGAGCGAAAGAACCTGGGCTTGAAGAGGCACCGGCTATAGTTGTCACTCCACCTTCCATCATGAGGGTCAAAAGCCCTGGTGAAACTCCGAACGTGGTCACGAGGGACAACAATCAAAATGTTGATATACCGAACGCAAATCAATTCAACGTCAACAAACTTATAGCGGAACTATCGCAAAACTCCAAAGCTTCCAAAAACGAAATAGAAAATATACAAAGGAAGTTACTACAGCAGGCGAATGAGATATTAAAAGTGAACGCGTTCAATGCCTCTACTGCCCAAAATGATTCACAAAAGGCTGTATATGGAAGAATACCTTTGCCTCGCGTGGTCTCCGAGATTTCGCGCCAAGAATCTTGGCCGGAGGACAGTCAACTCGTTCCAGAGCGCCTGGAGCCTAGGATAGCCAAGCAGAGTTCGAACATGCAGCGGGCCAAGCCGGGTTTTTACTATGGAACGGGTTCTGCGATCGCGCAAGCCGCCAGTGCGCGCGCCGCTCCCTCATCAGGTGAATGTCTCTTGTGCCGCTCTCAAACTTAACTTAACCACACAGTTCTATTTCATTAAATTTCGCTGTTTATTTTTTTAATCGGATTTCCATCGCGTTTTTGTATCGTGTGATGTAAATGAGCAACGTTATTGTAAGCTCAGGATGCCAATGACTCAGTGTTAGTGCCCGATACCGTTATATCATCAGTTTTATTATAAACTGATTGCTCAGGTATGTCCTTCACATAAGCAAGTTTCAAAGAAATGTCGCTTTTGCAAGAACCGGCCTCTAGGGCCGCTTCTAGCGCATTTCTCAAAGCTTTCTAAATGGATACTACGAGTATGCAAGTCGAAGTTTTAATGTTCTTCATCGTATTGTGAGCTAGTGTAAAGTGTTTTTCGTGAGAAAGTATGAGTTATTACTTGTTCACATTAATTCGCACGTGATAAAATTAAATAACATTTCAACGTAATATGTAGTAGTGAAACTGTAGAGAAAGCTTTTGTTGAAGCTTTACTTTCTTCGAGTTTTTTATTAAGTTCATTCCACCTTAGTGTGTTTACTTTTACTACCTTTTTAAGGGATAAAATATAAAAGAAAAAAAGTTAATGTAAAAATAATGAAGACTAATTCCGGTACAATTTGTGCAAGGATAATTTTTAGGTTACTTTTTAGGTCTTAATAAAGTTATACTTGTTCATTGCTAAAATATTACTAACAAAGATCCGATGATGTGATATCAGGTCGTCACTTGACGTAACTAACATTTTAAAGATAAAAGTTCTGAATTTAACACAAGTTATTTCAGCTTATATAATAATTATTACTTACGGCGTCTACTGAAAGTTATATAAACCAATATTGACTTTAATTGGTTACAGAATAGATTAACAGTCTCATAACAACTAGGTATCTCTATTGACTATTTCAACCATTATTTTAAAACTTGAATTCTTTGTTCTTGATTTTATATAAGCATTATTAATGTACTGTCCTTGATACTGAAACAAAAGAATTCGTGACCCTTATACTAAATGAATGTGCGTTTATCACGCCACACTGTATTACAAGACAATTACTACTGAGTGTAGTTCGAATAATTAATGTATTTAATTAGACAATGATGTATTTGCTTCGATAAAACTTTTCCTTCGAAAGTCTTTCTTTAAGTAAATCAATTAATGATTAAGCTAGGTATACACTAGTTTTCCTAATTGTATATAACAACTAGTTCCTAATTGTATATAGCAAGCAGTTAGCCCGCTATTAGAACCTAATTCCTAGATGTAATGTAAAATCTGATACTGCGAAATAGCGACTTATAAACTTGTAAGAATTTGCTTGAATCTATGAGAGCCTTTAATAATGCGAGCGAAGTCGAGAGGATCAACATTCAAAAGCCATACTACAAGTTCTAACATGCCCATAATAAAAACCTAAAGCTCTAACCCGCACAAACCTTCTACACAAAGTAGACTTTACTCCTTTAGAGATAAAGTCGAAAATCGATTAATGAAAGACTCATTCTAGTATGTTCAAAAAGTTGAAACAAAAAACTTGAGGTCTCGTGCACCTGTCAAAGTATGCCCGAGGGGCCTTAATTAGAATTCTCATTTTAAATTTAACCTTATTTTCATATTAATAAGAATGCTTTCGGTTTAAAACTAAAAGATCGCCCTTCGAAACCGTTCCCGTCAATTTTAGATTTCTGATAAAATATTAATTTTAAGTGTTCCGAATTTAAGTATTTTAACGAAACCATGTAATTTAGTTTATTTTTGCAGTTCACTAAGTTGAACGCACGTTATTTAAATACATTCAAATATTTTTTTTTTAAGTCTCAGAGAGGATTACAGGTACTCTACTTTTAACTGACTTTGTAATGAACCGCATTGAATTCGTCCATCCGTTCGAGAGCTTATACCACACACGGATGAACACTATAAATAGACTTACTTTAAGTGTACAGTCTTTGGGTAGAGTTGGAGACAAAAAACATTATTGCGGATTGAATGATTTAAGAAAAAGTCCAGAAAATTTCAGTTTAGTCCATTGTGCCGATATCAAAATCGAATGGGCAAATTTTTCCGTTCAGTCTGACTCACTGATTTTCAAAAGATACTTAAGGTCAATAACCTGTGTTAAATACAGACATATATCCGGGATTAACAGACGTTTTTTTTAACTGTCTCGAATGCTAAATATGCACCAAGGCGTTAAATCCTACAAGATTTTGATCGACAGAGTCATTGCCTAAATTGATATTCTTATTTAACAGAACGAAGCAAATATCCATTAAATTAAATGTGTCATTTTCTCCATTTACATCAACACCTGTCCAAGTAATAGATAAACAGATAACTTAGATAGTTCTTTTTAATTAATAATTTTAGTAGGTAAGAGTACATATATTTTGGTGAAAGACGCCTGGGTGATGCTCATAAAACAGTTTGCTGTTTTTCGGTTCGTAGGATTAGAGCCAGTCTAATTACCGGCATGAGATGCCCGTGTAAAGGGGGCAACGATTCGATGGTGTTCTTGGCGTTCCAGACACAGGGCATCGTCCTTTCAATAGGCGGTATCACTTTCCATCAGGTTAACAATCTGCTTGTTTGCCCATGTTCTTGTATAAAAACCATTCTCTGTCATTAAGAGAGCGATAGCAAAAGTCTATAATAGCACCAAGAAAAATAGACAAACAAACATCAATCTTAACAAACAAAGAGAAGACAGTAAATAATTTCCTTATTAAAGTCATAAATAATTAAAGTTCTCAGTGAAATAAATTATGCATTTCACCTGATTTCAACAGTATTTCATCTAACGAGTCATTATTCTGAATTAATGGCCCATTGTCTCAACTGTCGTGCGAAATGAAGTTGTCAAGTATGTCACAAGAATAGTGGAGTAAATGACAGTTATCAGAGTTGTCGAGATGAACCAATAGTACGTCAAATTGTGTTGATTAATTGTATCGTGATTGCCTGTGACATAAAAATTATACCATTGATCGTCTCTAAGTGCTATACAGACTTAGCAACTTTTAGCCAGTCGCAACAACCGGCTACTGCAATTGGTAATCGTTAAAAATAATAAACCATATCACGACACACACATTGATCCAGCTCTCTAGTAAGTATCGTAAGAACTTGTGTCTCAACTTGTGAACTAATTAATGGTATAAACTACATAGATACGAATACTACATCCAAGACCGGTAAGAGAAACAATGCGTTTTAAACACTTCGCCATAAAGGTTGTTAATAGATCTATTCTAGGTATTTCCAAAGCAAATTTGCTACCCTTTATACCTTTACCCTTAGCTATAACCTAACAAACCAATGACAAAACTTGATAAAAATAAAAATAATCCACATCATGACACACGTTGACTCAGCCCTCCACTATGATATAATATTGTATCGCAGGCACTAAGCAAAGATTTATATAAACTATATAGAAAAGAACAACATCCAAGACCGGTAAGCGAAACAAAAAAAAACAGACAAAGACAAGAAAAGGAAGGAAGAAGAAAAAAACAGTCAAGTTTTATGCGTTTAGGTTATGAGGATGCATTACTACTTTGCCTTACTTCCTTCATATTATGTAACTATGAGACAGTTTAGTAAATAATCGTTAAATAACATCAATACATACTAAATGTTTCCGATGTATATTATCTAAAAACCGGAATTATATTCACGTTATAATATAATTTAGTGCAACATTCGTTATGATGTATTTAACAATGTCAAATGAGGAATATTTATTGGGGTATTAGCATAACCCGATTATAAGACACATTTATCTAATGGCGTAATAAATTGAAGAAGCTTATATTGCGTAAGGATTGTTCATTTATTTCAATATACGTTTTAAAAGGAAAATATCCTGTTATTCTTCGATTTATGTATCCTAGCATTCTTGTTTCAGAATTCTAAAATATTTAATAGCATGACTTTCTTTATTTGTTTGTTATATTTGAAACCACATGTATACAGAAATCTGTTATATTATCTCAATTATCTGACTTATTAACAATTTATAAAAGCTTCAGAGTCGTTGGTTAGACAGAAATTTCCAATATGTACAATGACGTCAAAGTATACACGGACGCCATACAACTTCCATAGAAAAGGTCGATCTGATGAGATTATATCTCCCTGGTTTATCGTTCAATTCAAGTTCTGTTTTGACTGTAAATATAATATTTCCACAAACTTTACGATGAGTTTATTGAATAATCAAATTAAAATTCATGCATACTCCCTATTGCACTGACAACATAAAGATTTACATGAGAAAATTTTGAACCAAAAACAATTTTAGTAAAGATCATCGTAAACTTATATTAAGGTACATATCGCTAAAAATGTATATTGAAATTTACTTACCTGAATTTTTAAGTTAATTAAAGGCTGCCAACAAAGTATCTGGATACCAGGCTATCAAGTCGTTAATTAATTAATTAAATAGAAAGTACAAATTAAAAGCACATCCATCATACGCGTAACCGATCTGATACAGTACACGAACAAAGCAAGGCGCGTCAGGTAGTTATACAACAGCAGCTGAAGGAAATACTAACAGCTGTATGCAACGGGTAAGACAAAAATTTGAGTATTTTACGTAAAATAAAAATATACTTTGTGAAGTTAAAATGATAAGGGATTAGATCTATTTTATTTTTTAAAGTCCAAGTCGGATTAGGTTTTTCGTTGTTAAATTTGAGCCCATGTTAAATAAAAATATTACTAACACAATTCTGAAATTAGTTGTACACGTTACATTCGAAAATAAATTCCTAATACATACAAACCTAACTTCCAAATACATACTTTTTTGATGGCATTGCCTTTTGATTATTTACTTCTTAATGAGCAAATGCGTTGTCATAATCAGGCAATATTGCCAGTGTCAAGTTATATTTATTATCAAATTTTGATGAGGAATAAAACGGTGAAGAGATGAATAATGATAGATGGAATAATGAATCTGCCTACAGTATACATGCCAGTACGGTTACTGCAGGCTGTAATGAGTTACTTGGGATATGATGAAAAGAGCAGCCAAATAATCGTGTTTCACCTTCTTACAAACATGTACAGCACTACAAATATTAATTAGTTAAAACACCAGCATTTTACACATTAAATCCTCCTGATATACGAGAAGAGAAAATAGAAAAGAAAAATTTCAACTGACACTTCCCGTTAAAGCAACCTCTTAGTTTGCATTAACAGCATTTGTTTAAAGTTTTCTCGTCATTATTCTATCAATAAATAATCAATCAAGAAACATAACGTCAAGTACTATTTTGACATGCTTCAATTTGACATTGTTTCAACGTGCAGTGGGCGGTACAACGGACGGTGTCAAATCGAAACAACAATTAACAGGTACTTTTGAAATAGAAACAGATTTGTAGCGATTTATTTAAGCTGTCAGATACTTGTCAAATGGTATGACAGTTGGTGTAATGCAGAATGTTGTTTGGCCATACTGTTTATTTAAGTTTTAAGTCAAGGTTAACACACCATTTTTTTTACTAATCGTTTGACCGGCCAGTGAGTGTAGGTTATTAAACAGTAAGTAACTTAAGATTAAAAAATGTATTTCTCCTGACTTCCAAAGCAAATAAAAAGTTTAATGAAAGATATTTTATAGGTAGGAAAGATAAGTTAAGGAAAAATAATTTTTAAATTCATCCCCTAATAAGAAAAAAATAGAAGATTGAATTTCGTATAGAGGTTGCTAAAGAACTGCTGTGAGACGTCTTGTACAACGTAAATAAATGAACTTTCAATTAATTAAAGCAACTTTGATAGTAATTACAATAGCAATTAATAGTTCAATGTTTTGTTGACAAAAGTTCGTTCTATTTGATAACATTTTAAACATAGATTAATGATTGGTCTCCGTATTTCAAATCTCCAAATAATTATTCGAAATGACAATCATTTTTACAACTTTCAATTACATAACAGTACATTCTGTTTGTATTGGTCAGCATTTAAACTTACAAATCATTCGCCATGATTTTGCGATGATTCTCATTTTTCAATTCAGCTGGCTACAAATTTGAATATCAGTTCATTAAGAGACTTCAACTTAAAAGAACCAGTCGATGAGCTGTACGCCAACCATATAGTAGTGAGCCCATGATGCTAAATGTGGATTAACTCGAGCGTCACGGAAACCTATCAGACCTGGTAGGTTAGATGACAAGAAGATTAAATGGTTCTATAAGGTTTTCATTTTTAGCGGTGGGGAAAGCGTCTATAGACTATAAAGGGCGTAAAAAAAAACGATGACATGGAAAAACCCAAGTGTGTCAGATATTGATATTTTTCATGCTCTAGCATAAGTTTAACAAAAAATATATATTAAATCTGCTGAGTTACCTATTGGGTTTTTGCATACAGGAGGGTTGAAAAATGACCCGTCCGCCCTCTTAGGTTACACTAAAATCATCAGATAAGCTAAATTTACACTTCTTAGCTAGAAATCAACTACCCGTATCTTAATCTGACGCACTCGAGTAGTTTAGATGACCGATTTTTATTTTTAATGTTCCCTTGAACTTACCCACCAATATTAAAAGCTCATACTGGCTGCAGGTACTTATCAATATGCAAGGTATTTCCCACATCTTAATCTGACGCGCTCGAGTAAATACAAAGATCCCCTCTTGGGCTCCCCTACTAATGAGTTCGAATTATTTTTAAACGTTAGATACAATAGATTAATTACTACAGTGATTTTGTACTAAGAATCTTAATGCCTCAAAAATCCGTTAGAGGCGCTTTGCAAAGGTCCATACAATTTCGTAACTGCAGCCGCAACGCAAGCGGTAATCGAAGGTAAAACTCATGGTAGACAAACTGTCAAGCATAATATCTTCTATTGCCGCTATAAATCTTCGCCAACCACCTCTATCGGATCAATGAGGAATTAAGATAGCTAGTACGAATCACTCTAGTCATCTATTGTAACTAACGAGTAGAAAAGTAACCCAAACTCATAATAGACACGCAGTTTTAAGCATTTTCATGCTTGCGACACCGAAAGCAAGCAAGCAAACGACTACCTTACTCACTCGCAGAATCAAACGCTGTACTTTTTGCCTGCGGTGACATGTCTAATCGTGTCAAAACCGCGTAATCTTGTGCGTAATGACAATAAATGACGTGACAGCTGCGGACCATCTGTCAAACGGGACCGTTTGTACAAATAAAATTAAGTGTCAAACCGTTATGATGACCGTGTAAACGCTCTCGCTGTAAATAATTGCCTAGTTTACTTCAATTACTTGTTTTAATATCAATAGCCTTATATTAAACTAGCGACCCGCCCCGGCTTAGCACGGATAATATGCATTAGCACACCTACCCCAACGGCATAACTATCCAACCAAATATAAACCATCCTATTGAATCACTCTATCTATTTTAAAAACCGCATCAAAATCCGTTGCGTAGTTTTAAAGATCTAAGCATACAAAGGGACAGACAGGAAGCAACTTTTTGCCATACTATGGAGTGATATTTTCTGGCATGTTTTTACTAAAAGTAGCGATTAAGCAAGTACGATGGAGGTGTAAATACAACTTTAAAACAGAAGTACACACGGTAACACATGAAACTCGTCACAATATCAACTTTATGATGTAAGACTTTAGAGTCCAAATAGCTTAGCTTCATTTGTCACCTTGGGTATTCGAAAATTCCTATAAATGTCTAAGGTGTTTAATACAACGTCGTGTGCAAAAAAGCATTCGATTTTACTGATGGAAAGTGATACCGCTGCCTATTAACACGACGATGCCTCTGATGTTGTGGAACGCAAAGAGCGCCGCCTATGCGTTGACCATGTACAGGTAAAGATGTTATACCTCTCGTGCCGGTAATTACACAGGCTAATCTTTCGAGCCAAAACACAGCGAACTGCTCCACGGCAGAAATAGAAAGGAGGGTGATACCAGACCAGATGATCGCGCACGTAGATCTACCTGTAAAACCGAACAAATAAATGTAGATCCTAGTATAAATATAAGTACGTATATATATGTAAATGCAAGTAAGAATGGTGTTTAGCTTCGTTTCTGAAAATTCATTTAAAACTGGTTATATGCTTATTTACACTGATTTGCGTAGTAATAAAAAGCTAGTTGAAAGGAAAGTCCCGCCCTTATTCTAACAACGAATAAAAAATAGCAAATAGCGACAAAAACTAAATTTCACGACCTCGGTGGGGCCGTGGTGTAAACAGCCGACTGCCACTCTAGAGGTCCCGGGTTCGAATCCCGGCTGGGGCGGAACTCTGTTAATTGCAAGACGCAGTGTTTCGCTTACCGGTCTTCGATGTAGTTTTCTTATATTTGTATTTAATACCATATCGTTGCTTAGTGCCAGCGATACAAGATCATATCTTAGTGCGGGGCTGAGTCAATGCGCGTGTCTTGCTGTGGTTATTATTATTAATCAAAAACACAATCACAAATTTATTCAAAGATAGCTATTCGAATAAATTCACGTATTAATAATAATAATAAAAATAAATACCTACATTTATGCATACGAATTAGAAATAAAATTGATGTAAAAGATATGACGTTCTTAATAACAGTATATTCTAAACAATACAATGTTACAATAAATTTGGTAATCTGTTTTTAATAGGAAACTCAACAAGCGTGAAATGTCGTAACAACCGCTATGTAATTGACAAAACGGAAAATCAATCGAGGCATAACAAATTTAATAAAAGATATTTGCAACGCGACGTTACGGTTTTAATTTGAGCTATCGATGCTCTACGAGGCAGCACACTCAGCGATTTTCACTCAAATCGGTGGATCCCAATTTATGAAACACACATACACACATAACATAAACTCACGCCGTTATCCCTCGAGAGGGGTAGGCAGAGGTGCTACACATACACACACACCGTACAACTTACCATATTATACCATATTTTTAAACATTATGTCTTCAATAATATTCATCAAAACAAGTATTGTTCATGTTTTATAGTTAAAGTTTAAACAAACCAATCTGTCAAAATCATCTTTAAAAATCATTTTGATTATTCGTATCGCTCTATGCAAGCACAGACGCTCTTATTAAACAGGGACGCTCTTATTAATTCAAAGCATTTTACAATAAGCAACAAATTTTCCAGACATGCTGGCAATTTCGCTGTGTTGAGCTTTATGTATGATAGTAAAAAATACCAGCATAACATGAAGGAAGCGTTACACGCGTCGCCGTGGAGTAGGCATTGCGGCAATTAAGTGACAATTTGTTAAAATTACGATGTGAACCGAGGCAACGTGGTTCCGTACAATTGTCGATGTGGGAAATTGTAGGAAATTGCTTCTTTACAGCCTTGTTATAGTAATCGGTTTAGTTAGCGAACGTATTTTTCTTCTTCCGGAATTAAGATTGTCAGAATTGTGTTGGATCTGCCTTAAAATCCAACCACCTCTGTAAGGGAATACCTTTTTATCTGTGATAGGCTTGCACTAGGCCACAATCTTACCTACCATTTTGTGATGATGTGGCCAAAGGTGCAGAGGTAGCATACTTGTTTAAAAGCTGCCTAAAGAATTCATCAGCATCATCTTCCTGACCTTATTTCAAGCCTAGTTAGATCAACAATGTTTCCTTTTTCCACAGACTCCTGTCAACCATCAGCTCTATTTCCACTCTTTCATATTACCAAAAGATTCCTTCAAGTCGAGTTCCAATCAGCGAAACGTTTCTTACTCACGTCTATCAGACTTCAGGACTCTTCTTTAACTTCGTCAAAAGCCTCCAGGAGGTCTGACTTGTGGGTTGTTGCTAAGGTCGGAGCACTCCAAATCCGGTCGCGGTACAGTTGCAGTGCTGGTGCATGTATTAAGGAGATGTAAAATTTTAAATCCAATTACAGACGACACACCTAATGCGGACCATTTGCGGAATATAAAGACCTGGAACCCGCAAGCGACACTGTGAGAATTTGTGAAAGCTTTTGATGAAGAATCCAGAATTTTGATGGCAATGTCGTGTTTTTTTTTCTGGTTCCAGATCTTATACTTTAACTTGGAGTTCTAACAGTGTGTTTGGTTTTAGGTTCCGTGGAGGGTGTCCCTCCATACAGGATGCCCCCCGCACCCGAGGCGGCGCTGCCCGGTGCGCCCGCGCCGACCACACCCACGCCGCTGCACACACACTCCGCTAAATTCCCTGTAAGTATCAATGCATTCCGTCCATGAACATTTGAAGTATGAGGATAAGGCCTGCAGGTAGCCGATCGACACCAGTGGCCCTAGATCGCTCAGCATGCCAAGCACGCTAAATAAATGTGACTAATCCCGCGCGACGCAAAAAGTGGGGTGTTATAAGTTCAACGTGTCTTTCTATGGCATGTGGCAACTCTCGAAAGAATGAAGCGATTTTGATTTCGTTTTTATGTTTGAAAACATTAAGCTATTTGATCGATATCGGTTTCCCCATTCAAAAGTTATGGGTGGTGAAAGTAGGGATGAACAATCGAATGTACGGATATGTCCAATCGAGGTTTTTTTTAAAATGTGTAATTTAAGTTTTTATTCGGTTGTAACATAGACGAAAAGAAAGAGATATTACAACCCGATGTCGCTCGCGCGTCTTAGTGTGCTAGCTCTGCTGATCAGAACTACTTACCTAATTGGGGAAGGGAGGCTACTTACGAGAGGGTATGAAGGAATAAAAGAGTTTGTAGTCAGTTATCCAATCGATGTATTACAATTATTAAAACCAGTTACACATTCTGGACGGTTATGTAGATGTAGTAACTAGTATATATATACAATCTATATTCATTAAAGAGTCCTGTACGTTCTTGTGTAGACAATCTATCCTTGTCACAGCTGTCATTAACAGACAGACGGATGGTCAAACCAGATTGACTGGTCTCTAGGTTAATGACTGTGGATTTATTGCTAGTGTTACAGTGATATTTATTAACGGAGCATTTAACTATCGTTAAGTGTACTATATAATGGCAACTCTCACTCATAAATTACTGTATTCTGAATTTTACAAAAGTGAAGTCTAAACACTGCGGAGAAGTTGGTGGTATGACAAAATAAGTGGCAAATTAAGTTGTTATGGTATGTATGAAAACTGATAATTTTGGCCTTTAAATTATACACCTAAAACATGTAAGAAAGAACAATGAAAATAGATTAGATATAATTGTAAATGCTATTGCTACCAGTAACAGAAGATAAGTGTTAAATTAAAATAAATTACTCTAGGTTTTTAGTATTTTTTTTAGTTTTCCTCGAATAATATTAAAACTGCAACAACAGAACCTATTTTGTGACCAAAACTATCCTTAAGGCTGACTATAAAAATCACAAAATTCAACTAAAGTGATTTAAGAATTGGCAGTCTCGCATACATTCGACCAACTAAACCTGTGTGCCTACCAAGAGTTTCCTTCGATTGCCGCTTGCGACTGCAGTTACAGATTTGTATGAATTTTTGTAGAGCGCCTCTATCGGATTGATGAGGAATTGACTTTACTCATATAAAATCACTGTAGTAATGTTACCTGACGTGTAGGAAAACTATACGAACTAATGATAGACACACTGTTCGGACTTTGTACCGTTCTTAATTTGTACATAAGGTTCATAAGGTTTGTTATTTTCTAAAACATCATGGGCAAACAAGCGTCTGCTGGGTTAGCCGTCTGGCTGACCTACTTATTACCTAGATCTTGTGAAAACGAAGGGAAACTTCCGTGCCTTTAAAAAGTTTTGTCACCAATATTACTGGTGTAAGATTAAGGTTAGTATTTAATTTATCCCCTGTTAGTTAGTGACTTGCCGTGGTGTTTTGACGGTCAGGCGTCTCCTGACCGTAGATCCCTTGGGCCGTTTCCATTGCTGTCTCCGCTTTGCTGGGAGGGAAGTCTGAAACCGCTTTCTTACTGCCTCCTATTTCTTCTGATTAAGTTCGTTGCGGGTCCCAAGACAGCCGTTAGGGTGTCCGGGCACAGCCTGTGCGTCATTGCACAGCCGCATTATTAGTTGATTATTCGATCAAAGGACGCCACTGTTGATCCTGGTGAACAGGACTTGCAGTGGTGGGACAGAGTGGCGGTTGTGCCCCAAGAGACGGTTGACCTGATGGAAAGTGATACCACCGCCTATTGACACGACGTTGCCTTTAATGTCTGGAACGCCAAGAGCTCCGCCTATGCGTTGCCCTTGGAGAGGGTAAGACGTGGTAACTCGTGCCGGTGATTACACTGGCTCTAGAATCCTTCGAACCGAAACACAGTGAACTGCTTCACGGCAGAAATAGAATGGTGGTTGGTTCCAACCCAGACGATCTCGCACGTAGATCTACCACCGGTAAATGTTGCACTTGTTTTATAAAGTTTTATGTGTGACCGTCTATACCATCGAATTGTAAGCTCTTAATGATGTCTACTTTTTGATTGAAAAGCCGCCATTTAAAACGATCGCTTTGACCTTTAAAATTCAAACTACATAATGAACCTCAATAAAAACTATTTACATAAAACTAATTGCTAATGACTTAATTTTTGGACGAAATCGAATAACTCTAATTGATTTAGTTTCCTTTTATGGATAAGACTTTTAGGTTTTTAACACGTTTGAAGAATTGATTTCGATAAAATATTTTTGGCCATTAAAGACTTATGAGACTAAGAATTTTTGTATGTTTTCTTAAAAACTCTATAAAAAACTGTATCAAATTAAAGGAAAATAAAGATAAGCATTTATCGATTAAAAATTCTAGAATAGTCCAATACGGTAGTAAGAATCGTAGTATAAACATTATGTAATGTTAAATAATGAAACAGTAAATAAATAATTTAAATTGGCGTTTATTTAAAATAGCCAATAGTTCACTTTTTTACGGTATGGTTCACAAGAAAAGTTTAAAATTTAAATAGAATCACTGTAACATTCATGCATGATAGCTATCATCAATATTAAATAAATAAGTTTTTAGTATCGCATACTATTAATAAAAAAGGTTAGTTGTGAATCCTACTCGCACATTTGGGTTCCGTACCATCGCATAAGACAACAAACGTACAGAAAACACTATGCACTCTTTAGATGATTTTGTAAAAGAAACAAGTACACGCAAAATAACCTATTTTTAATTTGATTGTGTTTTTAATATCTATCATAGCAGCAATAGAAAAAAACATGATGTGAAAATTTCAAGAGTATGGCTACAATAAAAGACTTACTAATACAAGACTTAGGTTCATCGTATAAGATACAGCTGACAGACGAACAGACAGCGAAGGCTAAGTTTGCTAAGTAATAGGTTTTTTCCCTTCAGGTACTGAACCATAAAAACAACTCATATTCATATAAGGCAATTACCATATTGAGTGAATCTAGGATCATTATTAAAAACTCGACCATCAATAAAACTTGATGTTTCCTTGTCAAAAAAGGAAAAAACTATTACTATAAAATGGAGGATGACATGCTATGAATATAAAAATGGGCACAATCTTAATTGAGCCACTGATTCCCGGATGGCGTAAATATGGTCTTCTGAGTTCGATAGCGGGTTCTATTTATGACAAAAACAAATAAAAAATATTTTATTTCGGAGATGGTTGCAATGACTTCATGTCGACTGGGTTAGCAATGTTAACAACGCGCATGATGGCTAAAGTGTTGCGAGCTGAAAGTGGCGGTGCTTACCATCAAGCTATACGCTTGCTTGACTTAAGTTTAGGAAATTTGTAAAAAATATATTGACAAATGAGTTCAAACTACTTGTCTATGACCTAAAGTGTACAGTGTAAAGTGTAAGTGTGTGTAATTGTAAACACACACTTAACACTGAACACTGTAAGGTGTAAGTGTGTGTAAAGTGTACAGGTTTAGTGAGAAATTATTCGAATTTCGTCGGCTAAATTCGATTATTGATGTATCGGATAGCGTTCGGGAATCTTCGGGATAACCGAGAAAAAAACGAAGTCTCAATAAATAGAAAGTAGTAGTATATAGAAAGTAGGTACTTACCTATAGAGTAACAAATAATAAAATATCCGAGTATCATATAACAGTTACAAGTTGTTAATTTATGGTTTTTTATACACTATAGGAGAAAGTCTATTGTTCGCAGATCATCAACCAATGAAAACTTCTCTCATTATTACTGACATGTTTTTTAAAATAATTACATTCTAATATATGCACACATTGTTTGTTTGTATGTATAAAACGCTGTTTGAACTGTGTACACGTTCGATTCCGTGTAAGAGATTCGGTAACAATTTTTACCAAATGTAAACTTCGATTTGAATAAGGTAGTTATTGAAGACGTATTCTTAATCAAAATCAATATCAAAATAGCAAATAATAGTCCGTTGATACTTACAGGCATGTTTTATTATGTATATGAAATTGTCTTTGATTAAGATAATTAAAGTGTAACTGTTTGTTTCCCTCAATAAATAAATAAATATCCCTCTAGTTATCTTTCTAGTTATTTAGAAATATATATCCCTCTAGTTATCTGCTTATATATTAGCAGCTTCGTGTATATATATTTCTTATGCTGTTAATATATAAACAGATAACTGAGATATTTATATTTCTAGTTATCTGCTTGTGTTTTTTTAAATATTTCGTTAAATAGATATATTTCTTTCTGAAGAAAAAGGCATTGTAAGAACTTTGCCTGGTCGGAGTCAAAGGCAGAAGCTAGTTGAATAATATTAAGAAAATGCGTTTGAAGTCACAAACTTGTTCGTGCATTTTTCTTTGTTTCTGAACACGTATATTTGTATCCACAGATCGAGCGGGAGGTAATCCTGTCTTCATCAGACAAGGCTTCTAAGGTGCCTATCTTGCAGGAAGCAAGGAAGAGGGGCAGACTGGGCGCTGTAGCCCCGGACACACCCCCCAAAGCACTTACTGCTTGGACACATGCTGAGGTACGTTGCAACTTGCTTAGAATTTTTTTATATAAAACATAATCTCACGCCGTAATCCCTCGAAAGGGGTTGGCATAGGTGTTACATTCCGCATTTCGCATGTTTCCCAGTTTAACAGATTGTGTATCTGTCGCCACTATCCGGGCATAATAATGAGAAACACGGCAGCTACAACGTACGGCAACCCGATACTCGAACCCTCGATCTGTCGGATCGGGTCGGTCGGTTAACCAAGGCACGTAACAAAATATCCTCCTTTGCAATGCTTGGCATGCGAGCAATTAATTAACTTATAATATTTTGCGAGATATCCCTCCAGCTTTATTCTAATGCATTCCACATGGCCTGCTGTGAAGAAGGTCATTGTTCCCAAATTTTTGGGTTCAAGCTCTTCCCGCAAAAGCTCTATAGGTTTAAGATCGGGGCTTTGGGGTGGTCAAGTTTTCAAACATTTTTTCCGACTGTTTCTCATGTAAATAATTACAATAAGCTTAATGGCAATCTTTATAAACAATATGACATGCAGGTGTGCAGATTACTTTTATCACCAATATTTTGAAAATATTTACAAATAACAAATGTTTTTATTAGAGGTCTCAAACTTTTGACCCGCAGTGTATTCATGATAGACAATTCAAATCAAACGAAATGGCAAATACATTGACTTTTGTTAGTAATTTCAGAATAAATCACATAGAAAAACAAATCATTTGCTTCGTACTATCAATTTGCCTTCAATCTATCACAACTTTGCTTGCGAACTCATCACATCACGTCCGTGCTCATCACGATAATTAGGGTTCAATCACGAAAAGAAACCATAACAGAATGACAGACCCACTTTACAAATCATAGCTTTAACCTAGTAATCGTAACGGATCCGTACCAATCTAAAGTAACCAGTAACAGTAGTTGATTGGACAGATGTTGTTATGTTACCAGCGCGGGAAAGTATGTGAGAATGGAAGGAAGTTCTATTTTTAATATGATAAAACATGATAGGATAGCTGTTTCGATTTATATCTTAAAAGAGAGAAGGTTTTAGCGAGTTTTAGGATTCCGCAACTCTAAAGGAAAAAGGAACTATTATATAAAAATATTACATATTGTAATTTGCTTTAAATAAAGGTAGTCATAGTCATAGCTTTAAATTGTATGAAATAGTTAATTGTTCCAAAATGTAATGAAAAAATATTGTATTTTTTTTAAAGGAACTACGGAGCATTCCAAACCGTCGCTAGATAGAAAAATGACGATTTGGAAGCACCTATTTTAAATATATTTAAGTTAAAAACATTTTGAATTTATATGATCTCTTCGCTATCCGTCACTTTTTTTCAAGAATGCTTAGTTAAAGTTGAAGTAATACCAAATTGTGAGGTCTGGTTTCTCTTAGAACTGTAAAAAAATCGACCTTCTAAATCTCTAATCAATAGATATAGCGGTTTATGTCGCATTTCTCATACATATGTAAAAGGAATCAAATCCTAAATGGTACTTCATGTCGATCTAGAATTATGAAATTTGGCAAGAAACAATATATTGTAGCATCTCTTTCGGTTTGTCTATTTGTGAGGTCGTAAGGAACACTCAGTGCACGAATCCGACTCGCAATTGCCGCTGAAATTGATGCTATTCGACGATTCGACTAAGGAGCTTGTACCTTTATTAATATTTTGCTTTAGCACTAATAGTTAGAAGTCTTTCCCTGATGATGTGTTTTCCAAACAACCAACTGTAACTCTTAAATTTGATGCTTTTTCTAGACATGTTCACTCTAATTTCACCCAACCAACATGTTAGGTAGTGGGCTAATAAAAGACCAACATGAACTTGGAAGGCCTGCCTGACATTTTTGGTTTAAGAAGCGTGTTTAATCTGTGGCAACATTATATCCAGAAAATTCACAAGCTCGTTTATCACTTAAGCTGCAACACTAAATGTATAATGTATGTAATGTATATACCGGAACCCTTATCTTAATAACTGACTCTGGTTGTTTGGTGTTTGTTACCTGATGGTCAAACATATTGAGAATTGTTTATAACTTTACACTTGCTATCCCCGACTCAGTCCACAAAGCTCGTTGAGGCCAAGAAACTCCATCGTCATGCCTGATGCTTCGTCACGGTCGTTAAATATCTATCTATATTTATGAACAAGTTCAATTTGAACCGTATTGCTTAGATATTAAGGATGAGGAGACTGAGGAAGTGGAGGGAAGACAGGTTCCTTTATGACTCGAATAACCTAACCATATGGGCGCACCTGAAGATTGAGTGGCTTATATTAAAATGAATGAATAATAATGATATTGACAAACCAATTACATGAAATAAATCGCAAAGTTACAGTAAATTGATTTGAATGAGATCAGAAAAGAGGGAAATGGTATTTACTTGTCGTCTTCATTTATAAACACAGCGAAGGTATATGAAATTTTCTAATGCCGTCATTTGATTTCTGTGAAATCTTGTGTTAGGATATGTTTGATTTCTTATAATTTAATATGATGGATAGATTAATTTTGCCGTGATCTAATGTTAAAAAGGCTATTTTTATTTTTAAGGCTATTTTTGATACGCAGGTGAATCCGGAACGGGTTAATAAATAGTATATTATATAGTAGATGATTAATAAATGGTATATTATATATTTAGAGCCTTTCCAGGAAGAACACCGTAAGCGACAATAGTCTTTTAATTGTTTTATAGTAATCTTGTAATCAGGAAGTTTAATATTTAATTTCGAATACTTTCAAGCTTAATTTTTAATACTATAATTTATTATTGTAAGAAAGTATTATCGTGAATGTCAACAAATAATTTCATTGATAAAACAATGAAGTAACTCTCTTGTGTAAACAAGCAAATTGTCGCTTACGATGTTTTTCCTGAAAAGTCTTGATATGTAGTTATTTAATTAGATTAATAAATCCGCAGCTCTTAAAAAAAGTTGTACCAAGCGACCAATATTTCAGTTTGAAAATTAAGTTTGATATTTATTAACTGGTATAGATGACAAATAAAATATTTACGGTCCTCATGATAATAAATAGTAAATAAATAAGCCACATCACGACACACACAACTTGTATCACAGGAACTAGGCAACGATATGATATAATGGATAAGAATATCACATCCAAGACTGGTAAGCGAAACATTGCGTCTTGCAAATAACACAAACTTCCGCCCCCGCCGGATTCGAACCCAGAACTTCTAGCGTAGCAGACGGCAGTTTACACCACTATGCCAAAGAGTACATGATACATTATTTCACCAAAGCTTTCTCTCCTTCTGATGAGGGATTTCGCCGTAGCCTAAACCTCTTTAGATCATCAGCATGTTCATATCGAATGTCGGTTTAATCGAAAAAAAACGTAACTACTGCGTTTGCGTTTCAGCAAGATTTTTTCTTTTTCCCACGTTTTTATACACTCACTTTCTTGTTTGTTTGTCGTTGCGGTTGGATTTTTGCAACTGAATTTTGAGGCACTTCCCGTTAAGCAGGCTGTAATTTTCAGGGCAGCTTCAAACCCGATGACAATGCAATTTACAACTATAAAACGGCTGGACCGATTTTGATAAAATTTGTATGGAGTGACTTTTGAGGCAGAAAAAAATAATAAATAGATTTAAAAAAATCTAAAAACTCACGTTTTTAAATGTCCTAAAAATAAGAAAATAACCTTACGGGCTGAAAGAGGGGTCAACCAAAACGTAGGGGCGTATCTTTGCAAGTTACACCCACGATCTTTCCACGTTATGTAAAAATATATCCCATTAATAATCGCTTTTATAATAAAATTCCAAGAAATGTAACAGAAATGTCAGATATGAAATTTAAGTAATATGTTAAACAAATTTTAATTAAGAAGGCTTTCTGTTAAATTCTAAATTATGTGGAGGATAAAGATATACGGAAGTAATTTAATTAGCTGCACAGGTTTATCTTATTGACAGTTAGAGTGTAGCTAGAATTATTATGATGAAATTTTGTAATTTGTAGTAGAAAATATTGTAATTGAATATTTAAAAAAGCAACTACGGAGGTTTTTTGCCGGATTCTTCCCTGTAGAAATAGCATTCCGAACCGGTGGTTGTAAAAAAATTACGATTTGAAAGTGCTTATTTTAAGTCAATTCGAATAAAAAACATTTCGACTTTGAATTTGACTTTGAATCCCTTAAATAATATACGTCACTAAGTTTTGAGTGGCCCCTCATTCAGCCCCGTACGGTTATTTTTCTATCTTCAGGACATTTAAAAACGTGGGTTTTTAGATTTTTATTTATTTTGAAGAAAGTTGGTTTTGGAACTCGCGTGAAGAGGGAGTTTTGTAATTTAAATTAATGTTATATAACCTTTAATATATTTGTTTTAATAGTTTTGTGGCATTCGGAATTTCATTTTTTTTTTGTAACGTCAATACGAAGCATCACTGTCTCAACCCCAGACATGAAACAACCAAAATATTAAATAAGTACTAAGCGTTAAGGAGCTATATATATTCACGCAATCACCTCATAGTAGTTAGTTATCAAGTACTTAGAAACAACGGTGACGAGCGGGACTTGCATGGCTTGCTACGACGAACAAGATTTTTTAATTATTAATTTTTATTTATTTGTTACACTTCTACGAATTAATAAAAAAGGACATTTCAGTAGGTCCCCGCACTAATGGCCTGTATTAAAATTAAGAAACGCCGAATTCTTTCGAAAGATCTTAGCGCAAAAGGCTTTATAAAAATGAATTGAAGATAATTGATCCAAGAAAAAAGGCGTTATCGTCAGAATCCGAACAAGCCTGAATTATTTATTATTAAAAATAGTTTAATTAGCATTTCTTAGGAATATTACAAATGTATACTAAAACATTAATTTTAGGCAAAAGCTTCTTTAAAGTGTATAGCTTAAGTTGCTTTTTCTTTAATAGATTTATACTATTATACAACTTCATAGTTATATTCGGATTACAAAACAACGCCATATGTTGAGAGGTCAAGCTTACATAAAACAATAACATTACGTAAAATAGGTAAAAACGCCATAAATATCTCTATGGAACGTACTATTTCTAACCATAGACAGTGAAAGTGAATTAGTTGTGTCGAATGTATAAAATCGATGAAGTACGCCTCTCGTCGACTGTAACTACATCGTAAATCTTGATCTAAACAGCTTTATCAATCGCCAGTCACGTGAATTTAACATTTAGTCATACTTTGTAGTCGAAAGTTTATTAAATCTTAATTTCATTATTCGTTACGAATATTAAAATATAAAGTTATTGATACATTAGTTTAATTTTTAGAGAAAGCTTGCTGAAATCGATTCTGTTGTTTGATTAGGTTTTTACGTTATTGACATAATTAAACAAATACAAGTATCAAAATTATTTATTGAATTCGATCATCACAAACTAAGGATTGTATTGACGCATGTAGGTTTTAGTATTTTCATCTATGAAATTTAAAAGAAGAACAAGTGTTTTTTTTTTAATGTATAAATTAAATTTTACTTTTAAAACATTTTTTTTTTTTTCATTTTCATTTCCTCGAAAACAAATTGATAGTTAGATTTTATAGTTGAATTAGATAATTCATTGTTTAACCGGATAAATTTCATTTCAAAAATGTAATAAATACATCTGACGAAAATTTAGCTATGCCTATATAAATTTAGAAATTAAAATCACATTATTTTAATCATATTAAAGCTTCGTTCGAACGCAATGATTTACAATTAGCTACATTCGTCGTTACAAGCCCGCACGTTCCAGTGCGCATGCGCAACACAATGCCTCAAGCCGCCGCTCAGAGATCCCACAACCAGACGTGCATCCGGCGATGAACAAACGCCTCACAACTTGCGAGCTAGAGGCTTAGAGGCTTTCTTTTAATAATATCCATAGAAAAAAATTCATTTAATATTCACCGATAAATACTATGGTAGAAATTCAAAAAAGTTATTTGCCAAAGAATTTTCTGTGAAGTTTCTCATGTGAAAGTGATATCAGTGCTAAAGATGAAGATTCCAGAGCTTTCGTTTCGGTGAAAATGGTGGAATTTGCTCTTGAAAACGTAGGTAACACAGTACCCAAAGTGAATACTTTGAATTATGAAAAATAAAACTATAGTTAAAAAAAGTTCAAAAGACTGCGCGAATGAATGAAATCACCGGAAATCAAACCCGGGACTTTGTGATCAACGTCAATAGGGCCGCTTCCTCTAATCCTCACTGTTTTTATTAGAATTAAATAACACATAGCATAAACCCACGCCGTAGCACTCGAGAAGGGTAGGCTGAGGTGTAACACACCGCATTTCGCATGTTTATGTTGAGTCCCAGTGTGACAGGTTGCGAGTCTGTCGCCACTATCCGAGCACGATGAGAAACATGGTAACTTCAACCTATGGCAACTCTTGACCTCTCGAGTCAGGCGGTCGGTTAACTAAAGCACGTAACAAACTGAGCTACCATAATTATTAAGCCATTAGAATTAACAAACAAATCTAAAGGATCATATAAATTGTTACTAAATATAATAATACCACTCCTTTGGAAAATACAACCCTGGTATTATAGGCGATAAGTCTAGAATCTTTTTGTTAGCTTACTCATCTCATCCAGCCAGTCAGCCATATTTTTTGGCAATTTTTTACATTTCCAAAATCTAATCGGACTGAACAAAATCTAGTTCATTTTGGCGAAAAACAGCTGTAACTGACATTCAGTGATAATCTTTTGACAGTTGTTTTATATTTTTCTAGACGGCAAAATACCCACATTACAACGTAACTTTACGGCAATCATCTCATCCAACTTTTTACGTCTCACCTTTCACACAATACAAGCGTCATGTCGTACAAAAATAACAGCTAAAACACTACGACCTGTCTCAAAACTTGCAGCAACCACATTCCACGAACCATGTCACCCATTGTCTTTACTTTTCCCATCGTTCCAAACTTAATTCTCTAACTAAACAGTACTTAACTTGTACTTATCTTTTACAGCAAGCTGGAACATCTGGCGATAACTTCAGGCAGTATCAGGACCAATACGGATATGGTATCCAGCAAAGGAATATCCAGTACGAGAACCAGAAACCACCGATACCAGCGAAAAACATATACCCTAAGGAATCCCAGAATAATTCCCACCAAATTACAGTTACTGTTGAAACTGGGAGAGACAATACTAGAGACGCCCCTAAAAGCGCGAAATCGGTTAGCAAAACGTATCACACTCTGAAAGATATGATCTCAAGTAGGTTTAAAACTAAAGAGAGTGACGAATCGAACAAAAATAATGAACCTGAAGCTAGTCTGAATAACAGTGAAGAGAGGAAGAAACCTGAAGAAGCAACTCCGGTGCAGCAACAGGTTCCTAGACCGGCAGAGCAGATCTATGGGAGACCAATACAGCAGAACAGGCCAGAAATGCAATATGGGCATGGAGTACCTAATAACATGGCCTATCCTAGCCCATCAGTTCACAGGTATTGGATTTATAATTGTTAATAATACCTCAATTAAAAAAAAGCCTATCTTTACAGACAGGCACAGGCAATCCTCATGATATTGAAGGAATTATGCTCGCAAGACCAAAATCATACAGGTTTCCTTTCAAGCTCATATTTTAATTTACCATAAATCCTTATTTGACTTGAAATGATTCTGACTATGTATGATAGGAATTGCTGTTTATACCAGTTCATTTCTATTTTAACCTCAACTAACAATTTAAGCCCAGTGCCTTAAATTCAAATTGGCAATAACCACAAATTGTATTTTAGGCTGGAATTTCTAGTAGCTTAACCAAATTATATTGACAATGACTCGTGTATCGCATTTGCTGTAAATTGTATGGTTTACAATATGATCGTAAATTTATAATAAATGGCATTTCATTATTCCTATATAATTCGCGAACACAACGCCTGATTATGTTTGAAAATCACAAAGGTAAAGTAAATTGAATCTTTCTTCATGCCATAAGACCGGGATAAAAAATCTACTCCCCAAACAACAAGCAGGAATATTTAGTTATTTTATTTATTTACAGACACCCCATAAAATAGACTTACTCGGAAATTTATACCGATGTGTCTGATACAAGTAATTCTCTAATAAATTAAGTTAACCAACGAAATGCTATAATTCTGTCCAATCATGCTCATAAAGTTTTATTGGTTCAAATAGCCTTATTTACATTAATACGCCTACGTTTCCATGTAAAGTGAAGTCATCAAGTTATTTTTGGTATTAAATATTTGTTTAAATTGTTGCAACGTAACCATACAAGTAGACCAAAACGTTTTACATACTAATGCGTTCCTATTAGTGATTGTATATTTGTTTGTCTTCGCATTTTATGTATTTTCTCATGTCTCGAGCATATAATCTATACATGCATATATACTATAATTACTGCATTTCATTATCGAAACAAAGGAATATAAATAAGCTTTCGATATGACCGTATTATGTTCAATTAGTAGTTAAACTAGAATACAGCTCCCCAGATGATAATCAGCTACTGTATCCTATAAAATCTATACCAGCATTCTTGATCAATGTTGTAGATTGATTTAGGCTATAAACCGGAAAAAACGCATCGTGAATTTTTATAATGCGTGAAAAGGAGTGGAATTTTTTGCCTGCTGATGTTTCTCTGATAAATATAGATAGCCTGGGGATCTTTAATGCAAAAGTGAATAGGCTTCTCCTAGGTAGGCATGTTCCACCTTAGACTCCATCGCTGCTTAAAATCAGGCGGGATTGGGGTCAATACTTGCCTAGTTTTAGATAATAAAAAGGTTAGAATGCTGATACTCAAAAAGTGTAATTATACAAGCTCTTTCTTTAAGTTTTGTAAAATCTTAAAAACCTGCTAAAAGCAAAACTTCTAATAAAGTCTCGATCGTTTTACCAAAAGCAACAAAATAATGTTTGGAATAAACAAAATAACAAAGAGATAAATTTACAGGCAAATGCAGATGCAGCAGCACATGGCCCAGCAGATGATGATGAGTCAGCAGGCGCGGTCGCAGGAGATGCTTGCGTCACCGCACCCTCGGCAGCAGGTCCTCGGGGCTGATGCTCTGTACCAGCAGTATGGCCCTCCAGGAAGACGCAGTGCCATGTACCAGAGGGACGTGGACGTGAGGTCTATGGGGAACTTCACCTCATTGAAGACGGGGCCGCAGTCACAGGTAAAAAACAAAATATCAGCGAAGTCAATGTGAATAACTAGATTTTTGATAATATGTATCATTTGAATGGGCTCCAAATTAGTTTAACATACTCATAAAAATTTAAAGGTTATTTTGAATGAAATAATGAATGTTCCGAAATGCTCTGTAACAAGTAAAATTATAGCAACTTCTAAAACGTTATGTGAATTTCTCAAGCTTGAAGTGTCCTAAGAACGTTATAAATTACTACAATTATACGGTTGTTGACATTCCACGTCGAGAATAAAAGTTATTTCATCGCCAATTCCAAAGTTTTTATGAATAGGTAGATTAGTCAATGAACCACTTCATAATCGGAAAGGTAACTTGAATTACGTAAACCAGGCCTTTGTTCAGTCCAAATACCTTATAAATTGATAATTTACCTTCAGCCGGAGCCATAAATTTAGATTTATAACAATGCTGTGATAACTAGAACCGTAAACTGTACTGGAACGAGTAATCTTGCAACAGCTACAACGTGGCGAAGAACCTTCTCTTACACACCTAAAAAGAACAATAGATTCCCAACAATTAAACCAGAATTCCCACGCATGCAATTACAAACACCAGCTTTTGTACCAACCGTGTCTTTCGAAGAAAACATTTTTCTATCTGCACAAGAAACCAAATCAAAGCATTGTTTCCTTTCCTATGAATACATTAAGCTTCGATTTTCTCTTTACTTTCATCGTTTTATGTTTACTGGTGTTAATGAGACGGCTTAGATTGTAATTTTTGACCGCAAGCTTTTTTGGAACCTTCAAAAAAGGAAGAAAGCTATTTTCGGACCGCTATATATAAAAAACAAATCTGTTAGCTCTACAGTTTTCAAATAAACATTTAAAGTTAACAATGAAACAATATCAAGAACGTGTCGAAATGTAAATGTGAAATATAAATAGTAAATTGTATTAACAGTTAATTGTAACCGCTAATGAACATCAAACATCCATTACAGCTTAGAACTAAAAACAACACTTTACTATGAGTATTCGGGTCGCACGGTGTTTCATTAGCACGTTCTGTTTTCTCTAATGGCCAACTGTAGGCGAAAAAACCATCATTATACGCACTCGGCTTTTTAAGTCCATTCCTAATTCCCAGCTATGAGGTTTCGTGTTTGTTGAAACTATTATAGCCATCACAGTATCCGTCTCAATAAATGTTATAATGCTTTGATGCTTTATTGAAATAATGAGATATTAACAACATATCCACTACTTTTTCAGTTCGATAATTGCCATTCAAGACCAGACCTTCGGAGCCCACAGCAACTCGAAAGGGAAATCATCCGGCAAAGAGGTCTTATTGAAGGAAGACGTGCAGCATCACACCCTCACCTTCTAGATGAACCACAGCACAGACCAGAACCCACCCCACCTCAATTACACAACCGATCCCGAAGAAACTCACATGGGAACTTACTTGACGGAGTCCCAGTAGAAAATCTTCAACGGGGCCATTGCGAAGAAAGAGAATCCGACGACGGTGGATTTAGATCAAGACTCGTAGCTCAAGGAAGATCAAGTTTCGAAGATCGAGTCAGAACCAGTGGACGCTCCTTAGAATCACAAAGACAAGAAAATAATTACAGAAGAACTCCAGATCACGTAGAGGCTAGACGAACGCCAGATTCAATAGGGAAGAGGCAGAAAGATGAAGCTTCGTCATCAGTAGAGAAGAACGATGAGATATCAAGCCAGAAATCAGTTGATAGTGTTTATAATTCAAGTGGGAACAATCCTCAGCCGTCTTCGTCGAGACATACTCCGAGTAGGATAGAAGATTTAAAAGCACACGGGAAGAAAGGAGCTGGAGGATCCGGCGCTAGCTCAGGTAAACTATTTCCTGATTCAGTATTTTGCATCACTCCACAAGCAAACAATGAAGTAAAAATACATATTTTACAAAGGTATTATACAATTAGGCATAGCTGAATCTAAATATCCACGCTAACGGAAAATGAGTTCCCTATCCCTATCTATTTATCAAAGATACTTTTTTCTCAATAGTTTAAACGACTTTTCCAGATTATGATAAGAATGGTGGGCAGTCTTCGAACGTGGACTCAGGGCGTGGTAGCGTAGCGTACTCTTCAGGGAGAAGACCTGAGGCCAGCTTACACGATACTTCAGCAGATTCTGATGCCGTAGGAACACCAGCGCGAGTGCAGCCGCAGCCCGGGACCAGTCAACAAACAGCTGGGCCTAGTAAGATTTACAAATATTTATGGTTTCATTTTAAAAATTCGATCAGAAACGTAGCATAAACTTTTATCCTTTTGCCCATCTATAGTGATTAAAATGCTTTGCATATTAGATAGGAATTATTTATTTGAAATAGTTGGACGGATATGCATCGTATTTAAAAAAATAAAATAAAAAAACTATTTTCAAATAAGCATTAGCTACCGAAATGAGGTTTTTAAGAGCAAAAATGTTACCGCTTTTTAAAAAAAAAACAGGTGGCGAGAACGAGTGGGCTGACCTGGTGGAGTGCGAGCTGCGTCAGATCCTGGAGCCAAAGCTTGCCAGCATGAGGCTCGACTCCTCCGCCTCCAGTCTCAGCTCCGTCACCCCGCCTCTGCCGCCGCTCTCGCCGTCTTCCGATATGAACAAACGGAATAGGTTTGTTTATCATATTTTCTGTCAGTGTTATAGTAATCATATTTATTGCCACTTACCTACTAACATATGCTTATTTTTTTAATTTAAAGATTCACTAACTCGGTTTATTATTTTCTAACAACTCGGTATGTATATGTAGCTTAGCAATTCCTTTAAAGTAACTTGTGTGCTAACCAGGAAAATATGTTAGGTACGCTAACATAGCACTAGCGTGGGAAAACCCAGAATACTTCTCTTTCTTTTGAGGAAGGCTACGGAGGAGGTTTTATGACTTTTCGGTGAACTTCACAGTTGCGGTGGCTATTTTGCAACGGTGTAATAGCTGGCTGCTACAAGGTTTCCGATTCGAATCCCAGTGGTGACGCAACTTTATGTGATTTGCAAGACCCATTGCTCACTTACCGGTCTTAGTCGTAGTATTCTTATCGACGTAGTTTATACCATATCGTCGCTCAGCACATGCGACAGCAGATTCTTGAATCTTACTACAGTACCCTACAGCCCCACAGGGCTGAGTAAAAAATCATTTGCTAACTTAAATTTATTATCTAATTCACTCCATCCTTTCTTCTTAAGTCCTACAACTGTTCAGTAATATTTTGCTTCACTCCACAGCTTGCCAGGTCGTTCAGCGGAGTACCCCGAGGACAGACGGCGCGGGCGCGAGTCCCCGCGCTGGCACGGACACAAGAAACACTCCTCAAAACGAGACCACCACTACAAGAAACACCGTGAGTTGAAGCTTAAACAAAATTTTCTTCAGCATACTCCTAGTGGCTATCTTGGCCACAATATAGTAGTTACCTTTCTTTCCTCTTCTTCAAGCATTTTAGCTATAATTCAAATTTACAGTACTCTTTATTAGTTCCCATGCTTTAAGTATGCATTGTTCTTTAGGTATCTTTAGTATATCTAGAGATTAAAGGTCCAAAGTGATTTTTGTGAGGAACTTCAAAAGATCAAAGCATTCCATATTTTCCATTCTTCATGTCAACAATTTGCTAACATCAAACCTGTTGTTGTAAGCCAAGTGTTCTTCTATAACAAAAACTGTAAAATCCCCAGTATTCGGTTTGGATACGACCGACATGACATCAACGACTACCCGAAGCTTGGACCTGTCCTCGCTGCTGGAAGCCAGGTCTGATAGCTCAGCATCAGCAGGGGAGGCCCGCGCCATCAGGAGACAACTGCGCGGTCTGGAGACCATGTACGCTGAGGTGCTCCAGTTGTTAGGAGTCAGGAAACCAGCTAGCCTCCCAAAGCATCCCGCTTGGGACAGCAGGTAAATGGAATTGAAGTTTCTACGTCCTGTAATTTTTCACTCTTCTTTTCAATAAGACATCTCGTGACAATAGGTACGATTTGTAATTAGCAAATACCATTACTTTTACAATGGCTTAGCTTAGGGTAAGCACCCTAAGCAAACAAACAAAGCTAAGCATGTAAGCAAAGTAAGCATGTTATAAACACACCTGTTTATAACATGATTACGCATTCCATTCCCTCGTCTCCAAGCATTTTTGTCCTTATTGTATTCGTAAGAGAAGTAAGCCATAATCATATAGCGTGGTGTAGTAATCCATAAACATTCGGTCTGATTTTGAGGTCAATGTACGGCCACATTAATGCCTCTCTTCTTTACCAGACTGTCTTCAAAGCGTCGCTACGGCAGCATGTCCTCGCTGCCGTCAAGTTCGGTCAGCAGTAGACCAGCTCGAGAGAAACGCCGGAACAACTCCGAGCACAGGAAGAAACATGACATTAAGGTAACATAATGCCTGCTTATATAACATAACATCTTTAAGGTCCTTACGCATTCTGATACGGAACATCAGCGTCTCGATTTATATACAAATAAATAGATGCAGTGTTAAATCGTTAAAATACCTACAGGGAAAAAGGTTGTTTTGCAATATTGCATTTGAATCTAAAATTGTTTATTGTGAAATCGTATAATGACAGCAAATGAGCGGACATCTTGTAAAAATTGCAGGAATTGACAGTGATTATGTCAACGAATTCTAAGAATGGAAACTTTCGGTCGGCTTTTTAGCTCCACTGAACCTGGAAAAAGTCCAAACTTGGGAAGCTGCTGGTGTATTGTACCCTCATAACAGTGTCTATATGTATGTGCAGGGTATAAACAAGCGCTTCCAGCGCCTCGAAGCGCACGTGGTGACGCTGGCGCGCTCGGTGGCGCACCTCTCCAGCGAGATGCGCACGCAGCACCTCGTCATGCAGGAGATGGACAACATCCGCCACGAGATACAGCAGCTGCGGCATATGTATAAGTAAGATTGTTAAGCACTTATAACATGAAAACTAAGATACTTGACATGGTTTACCAAGCTGCCACAGACCCCCTGCTATAGTAACTTGGTAAGACCATAACTTTTAAAAAGGTTTTACTGGGCAGCAAATCGTACCTGATGTCTCTTGTATTGCAAATGTTCATAGGCTACGGTCACTGCTTACCAATAGGCAGGGCATATACTTTTTTTCCTCTTTAGGTGATATAAAAAAGGGTTAGCAGTAGTTTCTACGATATCATTCCTTGCACATATAAATGACTAACTCAGGTTACCAAATAGAGGTGGGTGGGCGCTTCACACTGGTGATATATTAGTGCAGTTCTGTCACTATGATGGGAACCTATAATTATGTGCCTCCTGTGACGCCTCCAGTATATGATATTAACCACGAAAACCTTTTAGAAAAAGTATTTATTTGAATTGCTGCCAGGGTATAATTTTTTTTTATTCGAAACACAAACGCTATATTGGTATAAATTCTACACAACACACTAAGGCACTGAATTGATTATGATTGTAACCAAAAGTTGCAACCCTTTTTATTAAATTCCAGAAGCCAGCAGTACCTGCGATCAGGTCACCAGGACCACTTGGATCCTTACTCTTTCAGCAACCCTGACAGGGTGAAGAGGCTCACGAAGTTCTTCGGAGACGAGCCGCCCCTCATGAGGCTGTTCCTCAAGAAACTGGGTTACGAGGTAAGTTAACTTTACCCATAATTCATTGCATATTTTGCATCTTTCAATGAGTAATCGCGAAGTCATTATGACACAAAAACTTTGTCTCACGTGACCAAAGATATTTGTGATGCCAAAACTGTGATGCTTGATTGTGTCTAGTGTCTGCTATACAGGATTTTTTTTAGGAAAGTTGAGTAAATATATGTTTTTTTATAAACATCATGAGCAAACGGTTCTCTTGCATGGAAAGTTATATGATGTCTGAAAACGCCAACAGCACCCACAATGCGTTACCCATGTAGAGGTAACGTGCTATAACAAATATTTTATTTGCTATTCCAGAAATATGCGGCTCTTTTGGAAAAGGAGAAAGTAGGAGCAGCAGAACTGCCATACGTGGGAGAAGACAAGCTACGAGCGTTGGGGGTGCCTCTTGGTCCTAGAATGAGGATTCTGAAAGAGGCTGGTATCCACCAGGACATCCATCTCAAGTCCAGAGACGATTTGACCACCACAACTTTGGCTATTGTATGAATTTGAGATTAAAGGACACGAATGAACTCGTAATTGGATCACCACCGTATCAACTCACCACTTTGTGGAATCAGCTGCCGAAAGCGGTATTCCCGGACCTATACGACGTAGGGGCCTTCAAAAAAGAGCATACTCCTTTTTATCTGCTGGCATCTTTTGCCTGTAAGCGAATGAATGCCTGTCGCAAATAACACAAAGTTCCGCCCCCGTAAAAATCGAATTTAACGTTGGTATGGCAAACTTCTACAGCTACGTTTCTTTTGTAACTAAAACTAGTAAAATATTTAAATAAAACTTTTAAATAGTCGACAAATTGTAAAATAAATTTATATTTAAGTAAGTTTACTTTTTGAATATATTTTTTTAATGAAGTAATTTACTCTTAATTTTAAGAAGTAATTCAGACTCATTTGATTTAAATGCTCATTTTTTCAATGAAACACATCGACAGAAACTATGAAAGACATCGAATTTACTGTAGTATATGTTGTGAAATAAATAATATAAGTAATAGTTAAATAGGTAACTAAAATTAGAAAATCCATGACAATTAAAAAAAATAGGCTAAGTTCAGACGAACGCGCGGTAACAAACGTCGCACACACATGACAGCTCACGGGAAGTAGTCCAGTCATTACGTCGGAAAAATCGAGTTAGAAATGCAAATGAACCGAGAAAGCTAAATTTTGGATATTATGTTGCTAGAAAAGCTTAACTTCCAAATTGTGACAAAAAAAAACCTTGTGCATTTTCCGCCATCTTGAAAAAAGGGTTAAATTCAGTTTTTTCATCATAACTCGGTTCTCAGTTGAGATACGAAAATTTTTATAGAATAATTTTTTGTTGCTTTCCTCACGATCTATAATTACGTGAAAAGTAATTTAATTATAGATCGTGAGGAAAGGTTTTTTCAAGATGGAGGAAAATCCACAAGGTCCTTTTTGGTCACAATTTGGAAGTTAAGCTTTTCTAGCAACATAATATCCAAAATTTAGCTTTCTCGGTTCATTTGCATTTCCAAATATATTTATGACTGGACTAAAGCAACGAGCCTCGCAGTAACATGAACAATAAACACTGTTTAGTTTGATCTTGTACCGCGCGGTTCGCGGCTCCGCACGGCACCGCGCGGTCAACTTCAGCCTTAAGATTTTTTTTTGTTTATGAACAAAATCCACAACTCTTAACTTTTTTGGTTTTTTGGTCTCTGGGCTATTTCAACTGCTGTGTCCGCTTTCCTGGGAGGGAAATCTGAAGCCGATTTCACTACCTCCTTCTTCTGATTAAGTTCGTTGCGGGTCCCAAGGCAGCCGTTAGGGTGTCCGGGCACAGCCTGTGCGTCGCTGCACAGCTGCATTATTCGATGATTATTCGATCAAAGGACGCCACTGTTGATCCTGATTAACAGGTGTTGCAGCGGTGGAACAGAGTGCCCCGTAGCTCTTCACTTTTTAACTGCCAGACGTAACATCAGTGGTCGTGCCCTCAGCGCCAAGTAAAACGATAAATAAATACCTATAAAAATTTATCTAACTTTAGACATTATTTTTAAGTCTTCTAATTAAGAAAATAAATTGTAATCAAATTGTAAATGATTACTTCATCGACTATTTACCAAATATTATTATTTATAATAATAAAGCGCTATCGAACAAAAAGGCAGATTAGCCGAGTGGTATTTGGTCGTAAATATCCGGCCTTGGCGAAATGGGCACGAAAATATTTGTCGGATTAATCTGACTTTGGCGGTTAAAGGGTTAAACACAACACAAAAGTACTCATATATCACTACGTAGTATGGACAAAGTCGCTTACCGTTGTCTGTCTCTATGTAAGCTTAGATCTTTAAAACTACGCAACTGATTTTGATGCAGTTTTTAAATAGATGCATAATATCCGTGCGAAGTCGGGGCGGGTCGCTATTGTGATACATGTTGCGGTTCAAATGTTGCCAAGTGGCTTTAAAGGTGACGAAAAAGTTCTTAATTTAATTATAACTTTGTAACATAATTATGACTGTTTAAGCTTAACCAAGTTAAGATATTTTAATTTATTATTCATCGTTTGATCAAAACAAGGTGCTAGCGATGAATTTAATGTCAAGTGTCATACCATAGGCATTGCTTATGAAAAAAACCGGCCAAGTACGAATCGGACACGGAAAAACAAAATATTTTTTTCTGTTAGAAAACCTAATTGTATAGCTTACTTAATTTAATACACAATTGTAAAAGTTATTTAAACTGTTTTGTTTTAAATTTACGCCTATTTTAAATGAAACTATAAGACTAATAAATAAATCTTAGGTATTTTGTAAAATAATAGATAGTGAAGAATTTTTTTTGTAACAATTTTTTTTTGTTAGTTTCTAATTTTTACGCACTCTGCAATGGTAAACCAAAGAGAAATTCGGTGTGTGTAAAAATGATATTAATTTAAAAATTACATTGTAAATATATTTTAAGACAATATCATACTCATTAGTTAAATTGAAGTACTCAAATAAACATCGAATTAAGACTATACTGAACTAGTTGATAATTTTACAATTATTTTTCTAATAAACAATTACATTTTATTTTAGAATTTTAATATCTAATCCGAATATTCTAACCCTTTGAACATCATTCATCAGAAGCTATCGTAGGCGGATCCAGAGGGGAGCAAGGGGCAAAAGCCCCAAAAATATCAGAGTTTTTGACTTGTAGCTCTTTCGCTCTTAAACTCCTCACTAACTTTGGATAATTGAATAGAAATATTGGATATTGTTAGTGAGGTCAAGCTCCCAATCACAATCCAAAATCACTTCAAAAAAATAGATCGTCCGTTTTGAAAAATGGTATGTATGGGGCGTAGGATGAGAGACTAAGAGAGATGACATGTTGCAGGTGTTATCTTATTTGAAATACTTTTAAACACCAATAAAATTGGCGGCAAAGCTTGATGACCTTTGGCGCCAAATCTTTTAATACGTCTCTGTGATGTACTAATGTTTTATTTTTACACTGATAAAATGTATACGACATTTCTGCTAAAGATAATAGTAATATTTACTTATCACCAATTTAAGCCGTTAGCTTATTGTTCTTAAATTAAAACAACTAATTAACTTATCAAAAAAATATATTGAGAACACAACTGCTTTATCAAGCAAGACACTTTTTTTTCGGACGACCCACTCTGTCTATTCAAGATAAATGGTTAACTTGAGACGACTGATCGATTGATATGGGAGGAAGTTTTTTTTATCAGATAAAAAAAGCACCTCAATAGTATAAAAAATTCGTTACAACTCTCGCCATCTATTATTAATAAACCTTATGTAGAACGTGAATACCACAATGAACGCCTATACTTATACCAGTCCTTATTAATGAATACTATTTTTAATTAATAAAGTTTTCACACAGGCTGTGAGCCAATAGCTATATAGTTAAATCTAGTATATCCTTAATTTGTAGTTGCTTAATAAACAAAGGGATACTGGTTTAAGCAGATTATGTTCCGAGAATCAATACCCTTTAAGATCGTGGTACAAAGTCAGAAACAACATGTAACTGACATGCGCTCAGGGTATCCAGGGTGTCAAAAGTTATAAACACTAACTTTTGAATTATCTCATTATAATGAATACAAATAAATGTCAAAGTAATCAGCCAGGGTCGTTAGAGTCAAAAGATAAGGGAGCCTGTGTTTTTAGATTGAGTTTAAAATTCTCGCCGTTCAGTCGTCATGGCAGGGCAACTTCTCTTTGTTTCTGTGGTCTGTGCTGTTTTTATCTTGTCCTCAGCTAAAGTCGCCAGGATCACCGACTGCTCGAGCGTTTACAGCAGTAAGTGCAGTTTGATTTTTTTTTAATATAGGATACCAGGATCCGTTCTACCTGTGGTCGACGCAGTTAATTTTTCGACAAATATCGCCTGAGATCCCATCAAACAAATACAAGCCTTCATCTGTTATTTGATAATAAATAATAATAATTAATAAATGCATCGCATTTTTTATTCAACTTCACGGGTAAACAAACAAACGGCTCACCTGATGGAAAGTTATACCGCCGCGAGACACGACGATGCCCTTGATGACTGGAACAAACTGGAAAAAAGACCACATGCCCGTGTAGAGGTAATGATGTTATACCTCTCGTGCTGGAAATTACATTTGCTTTCCAATCCTTCCAACCGAAACATAGCGAACTACTTCACGACAGAAATAGAAACGAGGGTGGTACCAACCCAGACGCCTTCGTACATATACTATGTATTACTGTGTATTCTCGTGACATATATCTGTTTTAAGTAACAAATAAATAAAATAACTAGATCTAACACCACAAATGCCCGGATATTTTTTGTTTCTTTTCTCAGTTATTCATGAAAATCAAGCATAATTCGAAAGAATTAATAAAAATATATTGCCCACCGTTCTTCCAGGATAATTCTGTGGTTACTAAGTGGCAAACAGATGTCCAGATGTAGAAAATATGCCCTCGTCTTTTTTATTTTAGTTATTATTTTTAATGAAAAGTTATTTAATTCTCTATCTAACAATATTAGGTTGCCTATGCCCATTAAAAAGTGTATCCTAACCACAGTTGCTAAGAATTTAAATTTAAGATATTTAATTCCCTATCCAACAATATAAAGTTGCCTATGCCTATTCAAAAGTTTTTCCTAGCTACAGTTGCTAAATCTTTAAAATTGCATTTTAAGCGTGAACAAAGAGATTAATAGAAATGTTTTTTTTTTTTGTTTTAGTAAAAGATCAAAAAGTACTAGGAATTCTTTAAAATATTGCATATTTTGAGCTCCTTTCTGATAAGATACAGTTGCCACAACTTTCCAACACAAAGTCTATGTTGTGTCTATATTCTATAATTATAGATGTCACAGGTTATCGATTATTCAGTTATTGAATAAGAATAAACGTGTAGTTGAATGATCTCTATTTATATTATGTTGAACAATAAATTACAGAGAAATGTCAAAAGTCGAGCTATTATTAAACTTAATAAGTAACCGCTTATATAATTTATAAAGGAGAAATGACTAATGAGATTGAACGCAAGCAAGGAGGTCCAAGAAACGCCTTGTCTGATTAAAAAATATCAATATTTATGGACTTAAAGAAGAAGAAAAAAAGGAAAGTTGCAGGGAAAAGTTTGAACTCAAGTAATATGCTTCCACATTGTTCCCCCAAATATGACAATGAAATACACAAGTTTAATAGAATGTAATGTATCCAAATTTTTGACCCTGCTTCTTCCAACAAAAACCATATCACGACGTTCTTAAATAGAACTCAAATTACACTTAAAGAGCCAAACAACTTGCTATGGTACTAAATAATCTTCAACTAAAAATTCACAAAACCGGGTGATAGGTCATCAACATCAACTGATAACCCAATAACGACTCGTGCAGTATGCTATTTCATTTGACATCTTTATACCAAATGCAAAATCTTTAAGGCAAGAGTGAATAGGTTTCTCCCAGGCAGGCATGATCCACGTTAGACCTCATCGCCGCTTAACATCAGGCGGGCTTGGGGTCAAATGCCTGCCTGGTCATGAATAAAAAAATAAAAAAATGGGCTATCGTTTCATCTTCATTAGTTCATATGTTTACTTTATAGAAATATTTTATCTAATTTTTAATAGTCAGACCCATAGATAAGTTAAACCTTTGCACATAGATATTTCATAAATTAACTAAATTAAATTCGTATCAAATTTCTTTTTTTTGCAGTAGAAGGACGTGCGAGATACGAGAAGATTTTTGGTATTTATTTTTAATTCTATTTACATATTATTTCATTTCAGACTCTTCTAGCTTCCCTTGCCAAGTGCTAGAAGCGCGTATCACTCCCTGCGAGAACAATGCATACTGCAAGCTGAGGCTCAAAGAAGATGCTGCTTTATCCTTTGATTTCATTCCAGGTTAGTCAAATACAATATCAAATTTTTGATCATCCACCCAAACGTGTACTTGATGGTGCGTTGGAACTGGTATTTTTTTTCTGAGCAATCATTGGCGGCAACTGGAGTCACAAGTCGAGTAATTCGTCTAGCACCAGCTCCTAAACGTTTCAATAATGCTGTAAATTGCTAGTTGCTACCATGATTGTCGTGACGTCAAAATTGCTCGAAAATACGCAATTTTACTTGCCTTTGTAAACACAGTATAACACAATAAGACCTTCTGATATTTTAAGTTTTTTTTGTGAATGATCCCAGATATTTTTCAGAAAAACAATTTTTTTCTTTACGTATTGCAGGTTTCGAAGCAAAGAAGTTAAAGGCAGCTGTGTATTACCAGGATAAAGCATTCCCGGGGTTAGAAAGCGACGGGTGTAAGGGTACCCAGTGCCCTGTGGAGAAGGGCAATAAGCAAACCTTCAACACTAGTCTTCACGTTGGTGCTAAACTGCCTATGGTGAGCAAAATACACTAGTCTCGTAAAAAATTGTGACTGAAATTTGTCTCGCAATTTCTGACACAGTCTATTACATTAGATTAGCAATATTTCCTTTAGGTAACTGATCCAAATAACAGTCAATTTTATATAAAACCTACATACCTGATATAAATAAATAAAATAAATCTGTATTTGCAAATAGACTAACCAAATTATCTCTTTTAGGGACATACCTAATAATCACTTTGAGAACTTTTGCATTTCTTCTTCGAAATGTAGGTAAAACATGCATAACATAAACTGACGCCGTAATTAATCCCTCGAGATGGGTAGGCAGAGGTGTTAAACACCGCATTTCGTAAGCTTACGTTGAGTCCCAGTGTGTCAGGTTGTAAATCTGTCTCCACTATCCGGGCACAATGAGTAACATGGCAGCTACAACTTATGGCAACCCTCGACCTGTCGGGTCGGGTCGGTCGGTCGACCAAGGCACGCAACAAACTGAGCTACCACGTCCTCAACGCCGTCTTTCTTTCAAAAGGCTCAGTTTCTGTAACGTAATCGGAGATGATTATTGTTTCAGGGTACATACGACGTCATGTGGAAGTTATCAAATGAGGAGAATGAATCTGAAGCCTGCTGCTTCATGACAAAACTCAAGCTGGCAAAGGCGAAGAAACATTAACCGAACGGTTGTTTGTCAATAATTTTCAGAAATAAATAAATATCTATCCAATGGGATATGTTTTATTGGAATTTAATTTGCGATGAATGTTGTAGATTTTGGTGTTAAATAAATAATTGTTATCACATTGGCAGTCATGACAAGACATGCCATCATACCAATATAAAGGTGTAAGTGTACATAATATAAATGTAGGTAATTGTAATGTCTATTGCTGTTAATAAGATGGTAAAAAAATGCAATAAAATAAGAATTAAATAAAACAATATAATTTACATAAAAACAAACAAATACAGCATGCATTAATTATTAATATTTTATGTCCTACCAATTTACATTTTTAGGTGTCCGTACCTAAAGGGTAAAAACGGAACCCAATTATTATTAATAAAGTCTTTCAAAAATTTCCTTAATTACAAAGCTTTTCTTTGGCGTGAATTTTTGCAATGCTTAAGGTACTCCCTCCCCTGAAGCATTTTCAGTCGAGCATTACACTAATGAAGAAGCCGAACCAAGCATCGCAGTGCGCAACCTGATCAGTTACACATTCGAGCATTACATTGAGGGAAGAGAATTGAGCATTAGAGTGTGACATCTGATATAACTTTTAACATCAAACTTAACTGAGCATAACTTGATAATACAATGTGATATTTTGATAAAACTCGCGATATTATAGGCAAACTCTCGTCAAGTCAGGGTGGCAGGAATGTAATGCTTAACATCAAAACTGAAATGTGCATTACTGACGGATGCTCCAGGACAGGTAGCAACTCAACGGAATCGTGAAAGCTGAGATTTAAGTAATTACATACATAAACATAACCTCACACCGTAATCCCTCGAGAGGGGTTTGGCATTTCGCATGTTCATGTTGAGTCCTAGTGTGACAGGCTGCGAACCTGTCGCAACTATCCGGGCACAACGAGGAACACGGCACGAACAATATTATTTTGTGATAAAATTGAAGAATTTAAACATCAGCTATAATACCACATGGCATTTAGGATGTGCGTTTGTTTACAGATGAAATTAAAATAATTAAATAGAGAAATATTAATTACTACTTCAATTCCAACTGTTGTAATTTTTGTATTCAGGTGTCAATTAATGTGCACAGAAAGACAACTGTTTAAGAGACTACATAAAACCTAAAGATAAGCTAGTACCTACTATTGCCATGTAAAACTTAAGTTAACAATTATAAAATTTTATTACTGACTAAACTATCATACCAATTTACAGGTGATAGATCTACGTGCAAGATCGTCTGGGTTGGTACCACCCTCTTTGCTATTTCGGCCTCGAAGCAGTTCGCTGTTTCGACTCGAAAGAGTAGAGAGCCTGTGTTATGATTACCGTCACTAGAGGTATAACATCTTTATCTCTACATGGGTAACTCTTAGGCGGTGCTCTTGGCGTTCCACGACACCAGAGGCCATCGTCGTGTCGATACGCAACGGTATCACTTTCCAACAGGTGATGTTAGCTTGTTTGCCTATTCCTTGTCCTATTATTATAAAATATATTTATTAGTGTTTAGTTTATTTTAAGTCATAATTACACATGCCATCTAACTATAATACTTATGGAAACAGTTCCAAAAGTTCATGATCAGTCATGAAATCGTAACAATCCAAAGAAACGCTATAGAAAATAACCCCTTTTTTCCAAAACGAGTGTTCCGGCCCGGAGGCCTTAGCAGCTTAACTTTACCGTGCCTATCGTTCCCTATACTATCTATCAGACTGTATCATCTTATGAAGATAACACAACGAGACAAAAACTTTAGATACGACCACCATACCTGTCCGACTCCTCATCGAGCCTGACCTAAAACAAAAATATGACATGATATGGGCATCGTCGTGTGAAAAAGCGGCGGTATCATTTTCCATTAGGTGAACAGTCTACTTGTTGGTACATTAAATCAAATATAATGTTAAATGCTTGTTCAATGAGAATGAAATAGGTGTTGAAGAAGATTATCTAAAAAACTCCTAAATAGGTACTTAATGCTTTTTACAAAACGCAAGTAGGAAAGCAAAAACAGGTAAATCTTCGGAAAAAACTTGGGTTATGACACAAAACAATACAGGTAGCTCGCACGTTCGTATTTTCGAAACAACGCAAAACTCATGTGTTTACTTTGTCTGCTGGCTCATTGTTCTATAAAATAACAGTGCTGCTGGCGAAAATAAACTTTCTTTTGTTATCATTTAATGAATTGCTGCCGAATGAATAAATTACCAATTTATTTGACGAACTTTTTAAGGTTAGGACTGAATGGGTTTTGGCTATTGCGTCGGAACAGAACTGTAAAACAAACACCATTTTTTTTTAAATGTTGGACTCGACTTGAAGGTGTTTTTGCTGTTAGTAAGTAATGGCAAACCACACCTTCTAATGTTGGTTAAAAAAGTTATCTAAAGATAATCGAAAAAGGCAAAATCTCCGATAATGTCAGAAGCACAAGCTCACACTATTTGTGACTAACCATAAATACGCAAAAATTTGGCTATACCCTAATATTTTCTCGCATATGAGAACCCAGCCTTTGCGTAGCTGCTTTAAACAAACCAATGAACAATGAACAAGGCCTGCGTTAGTAGATGTTCAACTGTCCCAGGCTCAAGTTGTTGGTCTAGTCGCAGAGACAATGCAACGTCTATTGTTTTTGTTCTGCTGCTGCCTCGCCGTCAACGCGGAGTTTGTCACAAAGAAGTTTTGCAGAGATGGTGAGTCAAGTAGTTTTTATTTCAATGTTTGGACAATAGAATTTTGTAGCTGTTGACGTTAGCTTAGTAGTCGTTCAAAAAGATTTTTCCCATAAAATAATAATTTAATTGGCAGCAGTTATAACTGTTTAATGGTGAAGAATTGGCGCGTATAACCTTTTAAACCCTGACCTCATGTCCTCTCAACTATTTACAGGTCCTCGAAGATAAAGTCTTCTGAAAGGTGGTTGTTTTTTTTTTCTGAGCTTTGAAACTTCGTCCAAATACTGAAGCTCAAATTAAACGTAATACCGTGTTCATCAAAATTTAAACACCTTGCTGGTGTCCGAAGAACCATTCTCTGGACATCAGTAAGGTTTTAAAATATCTGCAATGTAGACCGAACGCGCCAATGTAAACCGAAGTCATTCACACAAGTTACTCTTTTATTGGTACAGATTAATTTAATTGACCTAACCAGTAATTTAGTGTACGTCCTCCTACAAGAGAAGCACATACCCACTAATGTATACCTATACATGTATATCGAGGTCAGATATCAGAATTGATCACTTTTTTAGGTATTCTACCACTGAACTGTCTATAATTTTTAGCTGAACGCAAGCGTTAGATGTCAATCCAAGTTTGGCCATATCGTTTAATAAATAATGTTTGCAGAAAAATTTACTACATTTTTACTTTACAGATGGGTTGAATTCTAAAAATCTAATTGCAAGTTATTGACTACGTATTTTTTCTTTTTACTTCAAAATTTTTAGTGTTAGATATAGTGGGACCAATTCACTACGGACCCTTTTTGGCTTAGTTCTAACAAATATTGTTTTGTAGTGGACGTCGCCCAGTGCCGCATCCACAATGTGATTGTTGACCCTTGTCCTGCCGGGCCTGCCTACTGCATCATCAAGAGGACCAAGACCTACTCCATCAGCGTAGACTACATACCCAGTAAGTATCCAGACAAATCTGAGGAAAGATTCTAGTCGGAACGTTATTGGAAGACAGAATTAATTCGTGAACATATCACAATAACAACATAATCTTCATGTTGAGAGTAAGCACTTTCAATTACACCGTCTATTACCATCACTTACCACCGTTTTACCCGATGGTGGATCTACGTGCGAGATCGTCTGGGTTGGTACCATCCTCCTTTCTATTTCCAACGTGAAGCAGTTCGTTTTGGTTCAGCTGTGTTTTGGTTCGAAGAGTTGGAGAGACCTTTACCTGTACATGAGCAGCGCATTGGCTCTTGGTGCTCTTGGCGTTCTAAGACATCAAGGGCATCGTTGTGTCAATAAGCGTTAAACTCTTTCTATCAGAACCGTCTGCTTGTTTTGCCGATGATAAAATAAAAGCGTATAATTGTAGTCAAATTGTTACCTATCCTTCCTAAATAAAATTTTAACTTAGTCTATAAAAGAATGTTAGTAGTTGAGACGTATGAAAAGGATCATTTTAGCTTGCGATTAAGTTCGTCCTCTCATAACTATGACAGCCGAACTTTATACCCTTCAGAGATAATGAATAGATTGATATAACAGTGGAGGTACCAAAAATTTGATCAGAATATTTATTGGTAGAATATTGAATTGGTGTACATTTTTAATTGAACTATTGTTATACAAGTCGTAGTAAGAATATACCGAATTGAATAAATATGAAAAACGGTATTAGCCTGGCGGAATAACTGAGGTTTCGATACTAAATAAACCTCTTACATTCCAGGTTTCAAAGCATCCAACGTGACACTTGCTATTTATGGAGATGACAAGAAGGGTGGCACTTTTGAAAGAGCTGTCAAAGTACCCCAAGATGGCTGCCACTTCACTACCTGCCCATTTGACGTTAATTCCAGAAGGATTCTTGACACCACCTTCGTTCTTGACAAGTCTTTCCCAGTGGTGAGTAGACGATGAAGACGCATAAAACATGTTTATATACAACTAGCTTTTACCCTGTGGCTATGCTTGCTTGAACTTTTCCGATTTTTAATAGTTATTAGTGTCGTGTCGTTGCGAATCATAATCATATCGATTGCTTACATTTAGTATGGTAAGAGACACACTACGCTGAGACATAGTACTCAACAAAGTGTTTCTAACCATACTAAATGTAAACCGATGTGATTGTATCGCACGACGACAGGACACGGTGGTGGGTTTTTAGCTTTACTTACTTAAAAGAGAAGCCACATGTTTTGCAATTATCTCGTACATGAGTGGATTAAGGAGTTAAGGTTAAATATTTTCAAGAGTTTTAAAGGTAGCAAGTGGCACACGGAGAGGCTAAAACGTTAAGCCCAGTTTACGTTTCGGGTGTATTAAATTACATTTAAAACTAACCTAAAAATCACAAAAAAATGTGATTGATAGGTGTATTTTAAATTTTCTAAAAACCAAGTCTTGTACAGACGGCCACATATATATGTATATAACAAATATAATAAAGCTTCAAAATAACAATCCTTATGCTGTACAGCTAAGAACGGTACAGTCCAAACAGGTTAGGTTTAACGAAGGGGATTGATCAATGGCTGCCTATGCTTATGTATAATACGTACCTATTTAATACTTATACAAGTACAGTAAATAAAGGTAATTGATTTACCGATCGGAAGCCGATGTAATACGATATCATCCGTTCTGAGGTTGGTCTATAAACATAACATTGCCAGCTTATTGCAAACAAACCCGTTAACATTACACTTTGGTAATTATATACTTTGATTATACGGCTATATTTATAACATAACAAAATGTGTAAGTACTTTTATGTGAAATTAAGGAATATAGGCGATAATAAAATAATTAATTATGGAACAAAGTTAACTTCAAATCTAGGAAATACGAACGATTATAAAATAAAATACTTAATTCTGGAACTAGGTAACTGCAGATACTTAGTCCTAGAATATGTAAATAAATAAAGTCTAGAAGTCTCAAGTTCCCTAGAAGCATTTAATTAATTTGGACTTTTAGCTTTTACATAGTTAAAATCCAAAGTTAGGAATAGCCCTCCAAAAGCGATACTAAAAAAAATCAGTTTTCTAATAGGGTGAACTGTCTTGCCCCCTCATAAATTTTATTCTTGCATCCGCCACTTCTGAAAGAAAGAAAAAGAATGCATCTACTGCTTAAGCCAGCTACACATACCAGCACATAATCTACTTTTATTTGTAGGGCCAGAAAATGTACATTTTAAATTGCCCTTATTTCGCAAAAACTTAAATTACAAACCTCCGATTTGACATATTTCCACTTTCAACCCTTTTATCTGTTAAATGGGGGAATCGATTTCGGCCCAATAAAGTTAAGAACACTCGATTAAGTCACCTTTCAAACAAAAAAAACTACATGGAAATTCATTCGTCCGAGTCCAATGATGCCACAGACACAGAAATACACAGTCAGACACGTCAAACTTATAACACCCCTCTTTTTGTGACGAGGGATCGAAAAGGAAATAAAGAATTCACTTCTCAATGAACTGTACTTTTATTTTCAATGATTTATGTTCCCAATGTAGTTACCCATGTTCAAATGTACAACTTTTTGTCGTATTACAGTTTGCAGTTCAAAGAAAGCCATACTACGAGTATTTAGTAGAAAAACGACTATAAAATATTATAATAGACTATTAAAATGTTAATATCCAAAAAAACAATAACAGCCCTAACAAACAATTCAGATGCTAACTCAATTATTATTATAATAACTGACGTGTATTATGATTTATATTTTTTTTTTCAGGGAAAATATCCGCTGAAAGTTAAACTATGGAATAATGAAGATGAAACAAAGACCTGTTGTTTTACATTCAACGTAAAGATATACAAGTAAATATAACAAATAACGTGTATGAATATTTCCATTTCTAAACATATTGTTTAAAACATAGTAAACCAACTATTGTGATAGTAAATAAATATTTTTTAACGTTTATAAAGCTTTTAATTATCTTTTTAAACGCGATTTAAGTCGACTTTTGTAAAACTTAAATAAATATTTCCACTAAATGAACGCAATGGCCACATGTGTTTCTTCAGCACATTACGAATTATTACTTGTATTTTCATTTCAATGAGGCTGCTGTATGTACTGAGTAAAACACTTGTTCACAGTTTGGTCCTTTTTTAATAGTTAAACTGAGTAGTTGAACAGGAAACAACATAATTAATAAAAGGAAAGAATATAGTTCAGGCCAGATTGTTTTTTGAGAGTTGAACTAATTGGGAAAAAGTAACACTAGTAACTAGTAGTTCAACTGAGTAGATCAACGGTTGAAGTAATCAGTTGAACTAGTGAGAATAAGCGAACACTTTTTGAGAGTTCTGACTGAACTGATCTCAAACTTTCCAATCTTTTTTAATGTTATCCTCTGTATCTGTGTGCGTGTTAAAATAAGTTTTATACAGTCATGGGCAAACAAACAAACGGTTCGCCTGGAAAGTGATACCGCTGCCTATTGCCACGACGATGCCCCCAATGTTATGGAGCGCCAAGAGCATCGCCTATGCGTTACCCACGTAAAAGGTAAAGATGTTAGAACTATCGTGCCAATATTATTACACTGGCTCTTTAATCCTTCGAACAGAAACACAGGTAACTGCTTAGCGGCAGAAATAGAAAGCAGGGTGGTACCAACCCAGAGCGTCATCCCAGAGAGGAAGATCGCACGTAGATCTACCATCTGTAGCTGGTAACCTGAACATTCGAAACATTTTAATGATATAATGATGTCATTAATTTTTTATTAAACAACAATATAAATTTACAATTATTAAGGAGATTACATGTAACATAGAAAAATAATATTGTTGCAATGACTACTTGCTGAGTTGCTATGAGTCCTGCACTAGGCAAAGCCTGTCTCGCAGATACACATGTTTAAATTTTAACTTTTATTTGGCTTAACGCGGTCTGTTTCGTTTATATAATAAATTATAAAACGGAATGACATTCATCGCACTGAGCAATTTTAAATAGACGAACCTTCAAGCTACAGTTAGTGTTTCAGAACTGTAGTCATTATGTTTCCATACTATAATAATCTAGATGTATATAATGATAACGAAGTCTTAAGATCGTATCATACGATCTGTAATTAGAAGTCTTTTTGAGATCTCTTAAAAATATAATTACCTGTTTATCAGATTTCAAATCGTGGGAGTGAGTTGGCTCTCCGAATAAAGGTTCCGTACAAAATAAACAGGGTGTTTTAACTTTAAAAAAATAATTGTACATATATAGAGATAAATTATTCGTATTCGTTATTTTTCGGTTTTTACGAAGATTCCCGAACTATCCGATAAATCAATAATGTTGTTTATTTAATGACGTTTTATGACAACTTAATACTAACGAACTCACTCGACAATCTCTGTATTAGTATTAAATGAAGGAAAGTTCGAATGCTTGTCAATTAGTATGAAAGATGTAATCGTTAAAACTGTTCAATAGAATTTAAAAAAAAACTACACACAATATTTAAAATGGACAATTGACATAGGTTTCAGGGTGGATCAAATGTTTTGGTAAAAAAAACGAAAAGTCAAGAATAAGAGCCTTTTTCTGTGACAACCTGTTCTACTTATCAGTTAATAATAATTAACAAGATCTGTCTGTCACATTTCATATCACACAGAAGAACGTAATTATCACCTCAACAAATTGCGGGTCGACATCAAAAACGGTACCCTAATAACAAAACGTATTAAGAAAGTAATGCATGCTATCCAATACAAAGAGTTATACAATAACTGTAAATTACATTAATTAGCCTTAACATAGTCCAGATTTGGATTAAATTTTATTTAAGTGCGATGAAAGGTAAGTAATTTTGCAGTTTTCTAAAGTTGTGTGCAAAATCGAATTTCGAATTAAAATTCGAAGGAGACTTTTTAGACTTAAACGTTTGGGTTCGAAAATAATTAACTAAATAAAATAAAGAAATAAGCTTTGATGTTATTTAAGTGTGTGTTCGTTGCCTTTGCTACCAGTTGACCACTAACGACACAGCTATCTGTGCATCCGTGGCTATTACCTAAGGAATCTTGTTTTCTTTGCTTTACCACCTGTTTCCATTGTTATGGACGTAGATTTTTTTTTCCGCAAAGCTCAAAGCAGAGTGCGCAAAGTTTGATATCAACATGGAAAAATTATGAATATTATTTTTATTACCATTATTCACAGCTAAAAAAAAAAAAAAAAATATTATTTAACATATGAATAATATAAGATGACTTCTTACGGCCATTAAAGTGTTTTAAATAAAACTTAATAATGACTTGATTATCCTCGTCAAAAACTGTTGTTTACTTGTTTTTATTTATTCAATGATTAATAATCAATATTTACGTACGAATCCGTTAAGTAGATTTGCTAAAATATCTGAATTAAAAAAGCTTCAAAATCGTTGGTTAGACGAGAGATCCAATATGTACAACGACGTCAAAGTACACGGGTGCCATACAACTTCCATAGGAAAGGTTGTTCTGATGAGCAAGATATAATTTTGATGGTTCTATCTTCTGGATAATCGTAAAATTCAAATTCTGTTTTCACTTTTATTTAATTTAATTTTGGGGTGGAGGAGTGATCCCCCGGTTACCAGGCAACAGGGGTTGCCAATGCCAACAGATATGTTATAAAATATATATTATTTATATCTTGAAAATATTTCATGTTATTCTTGGGAGGGTGCTAAGAAAAATAAAAAATCTGCTCCGGGTGCTAACCTACGCTACGCCGCCACTGGTCGATGCAATTCTTTCACAGAATGCCAATGAATATGAAGCTACTAACCCGGGCCCCAAGCCAATTGTTTCTGAATTTACGAGTGTACAGGTTTTACCGGCCATATTGACACGACTACAATGCCCTTGATGTCTGAGAACGCTAATATGTAGAAATAAAGAAAATATACCTCTCGTGCCGGTAATTACACTGGCTCTCGAATCCTTCTAACCGAAACAGCGATGTGCTTCACGGCAGAAATAGATAGGAGGCTTGCACCAACCCAGACGATCTTGCACGTAAATCTACCACCTGTAGAATTCAATGCTCGTGTTCATCACACAATTTTTGATGAGCTAACCTCTAACGTCACGTCGTATAACGGAAACAGTCGAAACCGGACGTTTCTTCGTTGCTTTTCATTATAAATTCATTTCTGCTGCGTTTTACGTAAATTGCTATATTTACACTGGGCAAAGAAACTTGAAAGTGTCTATGAACTTTATTACAAACAAGCTTTTGCTTTGGATTACTTTTTTTTAAGCAGCGTAGGTTTTGTAAACACGACACTGAAGGTATATTCTAGACTTTGCACGTGTCAATTCATTGTTAAGAAAAAAAAATGCACTTGACGTACTTTTCTTAAGTCAACTAAATAAAGTTATATTGATTTGGTGTTACTTGGCGGGAAAGGGAAGTGTCAGTTAGAATTTTCTTATTTTATTGTATCTTCTTATATGTCAGCAGAGTTTTATGCGTAAAATGCTAGTGTTTCAACCAGTAAATATCTGTAGTGCTGTACAATTGTGAGAGAGTGAAATACGACGATTTGGCTGCGCTTTTCGTCATCTCCCAAGTAACTCCTTAGAGCCTAGAGTAACCGTACTGGTTTGTTACTGTAGGCAGATTCATAAGTTTCATTGTTCATCTTATCATCTTCATCTCATTTATCATCTTCAATAATGAAGAAATTATAATTACTTATGATTAGGCAGTATGGTACTAAAACCAATGCCGTTAAAGAAATACATAAAAAAAGAAAAAAACGTTATTTAAATCCTTCTTTTGGGGACTGTTTGTTCTAATAGATCTAATATTCAGGAAAATGACAAATCCAACATACCAAAGCTAATACGAATCGGTCCAGCCGTTCTCTAGTTACAGAAAGTGTAACAAACCCGAATTCTAAAAAAAGATTAATTAAGGATTTTTTCAAAATAATGAGTATCGACGATCAGATACCTTGTCGAAATCAAATTGTTTTTAAATCAAATAGGCTAAAAGATCCACATCACGACACATACATTCAGCCATTCATCATCATTCATTTGATTCAGCCTGACAGCAGGATCGAAGAATCTTGTCTCGCTAAGCAACGAAATGGTTTAAACTACATAGATAAGAATACTACTTCCAAGGCCGGTAAGTGAAACAATGTGTCTGGCAAATTACACAAAGGGATTCGAACCCCAAACCTCTAGCGTAGCAGTCGGCTGGATACACCACTGAAACACAGAGATCGTTAGTCGGTTAGGTTAAGAAGGTTTAGCATTTTTAATTAGTTAGATATTATTCATTCGGTCATGACAGACAGGCAAACAACGAAGTGATCTGAAGGGTCAATTTATTCCTTGAAGTACAAATCCATACAAATTACACAATTTAATTTAATTAAGTCTGAAAAATAACCCAGACAGCCAAGCCAAGAGAATTCATCAAATCAAAACTCTCTACCTGACTTTTTAATTCACTTTAATCATTAAAGAGTAGAAAAAAATGGAAAGGTACAACGCTTAAAAAAGGTCAGTGAACTCCAAATTACAGCTGACCGGTGATTATTATTATGGCAACACTTTCATCTCAATTAAATCATATTGCCGCTCATTTAGTCACGCTTAATAAATATGACTACGCTTTTGGGCAAAGATTATTCAAGTATATGGCAACACTTTGTACTTTTGATATTGTAGTGTAAAAGCATAGAACGATTAATTTTAGTTTCTTAATAAGTACCCTCAGAATTACTTTTTAAATAACCCTGATAACTCAAATCACTGTTTATATTTATTTGTAATGCCATAGACAGATTGTAAATACTGTTTTTGTAATTTATTTGTAATTATTATAATCATTTTATCAGGTAGGGTCACAATTTTTTGTTAATCTCTTTAAAATGTCATATATTTTATGCTACAGGTGCGGAAATTATGAAATTTGCGGAAAGCATCATACGTCTTTTGGTTTGGTAGGAGTGAGTTTAGGGGTTAAGTGGGTTAGGGGGTTGGTGGTTGGCTACATGTGGTATAAAATTTAATTATTTGAAGAAAAATACTAAGCTAGCTCGCTGTACCCACGGTTAGGTGGGTTGAGGGTTGTAAACTAGCTTGGACGTATGATGCTTTTCTGGATTACCATAAAAACAGTGATAAATTTCATCATTTCCGCACCTGTAGCTTAAAATATAAGAAGAGATTTTAAAGAGATTAACAAAAAATTGTGACCCTACCTCATAAAATGACGCGTGGCTGGAATTGTTTCCATTATTTCAAACTGTGCGTTGGGCCCTTGTCTAGCAAGAGCAATGCCAAGAGCACCGCCAATGCGTTGCCCATGTAGAGGTAAAGATGTTATACATCTCGTAACGGTAGTTGTAATGTAACTTAGATTGGCCTAAAAGGTTTCCAGAAAAATATATAAAAATGCTATTATAGGTACCTATATTGCTTAATACAATGTATATTCAATTGTTCATTGTATATTTTAAAAGGCAATCACAATTAATGCATCTCAAATGATTTGATAGTATTATTTTCAGGCGCTTTTTTGGGAACAGATTTTGTGTGTGTATGTGTCGCGTAGAACACGCATTTTTTTATTTTTTTACAAGAAAAAATGTACACTAAATGTTAAAAAAAATATTATTTAGTTTTTAATCTTTGGTTTTAAACAAAATTATAATACTCACTTTCATCTTTCACGCTGCTAGTTAAATAACAGTTATTGAATATATTTGTATGTATGGTCAAATCAAACATACAATTTCATACGCTTGTTAAATTATAAATATTTATATTGAAATGAATACCTAACTAACCTGCCTCAATTTTAGCAAAGCAATCTTTATACAAAGATTTATATGATATTCTTCCTGCTATAGGATAAAAACTAGTCAAGTATGAGTCGGACTCGCACATGATGGGTTCCGTACCATCTTATAAGATGAAATATTTTTTTTAGTTAGATGATTTCGTAAAAGATACAAGTGTTAGAAAAAAATACAATAAAATCACGTTTTTTATATGGGAGCCCCCTTTGATTTTGATTTATTTATGTTTTTGGTATTTTTAGGGTTCCGTCCGGAACTGTCCATCTATCCTCAGCTTACCACCAAACGGTTAGTGTTAGAAAGATCAAACTTTGCATGGAAATGTGAAGTACAACCGGCCGGCAACGCATTTTGTAGCTCCTCTGGTGTTGCAAATGTCCATGGGCAGCAGTATTCATTTTCCATCATATGATCTGTCAGCTAGTTTGCCCCCTATCATATATAAAAAATACAAAGTCGACAAACTATTAAAATAAAATCAAGAAAAATATTGTTTTTAGGGCATAAACAAAGTGCTGATGTTTTTTTTCTACCGTCTACTCCATGGTTTGAGTCTTTTAAAACATTGAGAATTGCTAAGAAGATTTGTTATTTAGTTATCCGTTTGCGATACGATAATTCTTATTAATTATACTTGTGAATAAACGAGTATGTCCGTATAACAATGATGTGCAAAGCCAGAGCGCAGCACCAGTTCTAACATTGAACCATTATAAAGACATTAAAGTTTTTTATTAAAGAAAGCTAAGACAAAGCTTCAATTACAAAGACATCGTTTATAGAAAGTACAAATTAAAGATTTACTGTGATGATTGTGTGTTCGGTTAATAGGTCTTTGATGTTGTATTAATAATTGTCTTTTACAACTAACTAGCTTTTGCCTGTGACTATGCTTAAGTGAAACTAAACGTAAAATTAAAGTTGTATAACATATGCTACTACATCATTTTACTCTCCCTTCACGCCACATTGCTGATTAAACATACATAAAACATAAACACACGCCGTAATTAATCCCTCAAGAGGGGTAGGCACTGCACACCGCATGTTTATGTTGAGTCCCAGTGTGACTTGTTGCGAATCTGTCGCCACTATCCCTGCAGAGCGAGGAACATGGCAGCTGCAACGAACGGCAACCCGAGACTCACCCTCACCCTGTCGGATCGGGTCGGTCAGTTAACTGAGGCACGTAACAAACTGAGCTACCACGCCCTCGTTTATTACTCGTTGATTAATGTCTATAAAAACAATTAGTTAGAAAGATTCATCTTCGAGGCAAGTAAAATATACAGTAAATTTTCTTATGGTTCCTGAAAACGATTACAAAATATAAAGTTGAATTGGGATGATGATTGCTATATCAATTGAGATACTTTTAAATGCCTGATCAATCATTTAAACGCCTGTCAAAACTTGATTCCTTCGTACCTGTCGTTTGACAGTACTCAGATGTGACGTCACGACTTTGGCTAGTCAACTCACTAATAACTTTGGCTAGTCAACTCACTAATAACTTTGGCTAGTCAACTCACTAATAACTTTGGCTAGTCAACTCACTAATAACTTTGGCTAGTCAACTCACTAATAACTATATATTAATCAATGTTGATGATTTTAAAATGGCAGCTAAGAGATAATTTGCAACAAACCAGTTTCTCTTCTACATTATAGTCTTCTATTACGGTATTGAGATCAGAAAATTAATTGTGACTGGTGTCACAATCCTTCTTTATTTAAGTCCTTCTTTGAAGTTATTTGGCGGAAACGAGAACTGTTTAATGAAGTGATGTGATAAAGAAAGAAATCTCAAGAAAAGACATTAAATTAACAACAGTTATGGCTTAAAGGACATCGCATCGAAGCCAGTAAAAATCTTTAAAAAAAAAACGAGAACTGTCAGTTAAATTTTCTTATAATATTGTCTTTTCTTGTATCTCAGATCAATTTAATGTGGAAAATGCTAGTTAACCAGTGAATATCTCTGTAGTACTGTACTAGTGCGAAGAAAGTGAAATACAACGATTTGAATGCTCTTTTCATCATGTCTACAGTAACAGAACTAGCGTGTTATTGTAGGCAGATTCATTATTGCATCATTTTCATTCTTTCATAATTGATCATTGATCTTCATCATTATATCTTTCATTTCATTCCTCATCCAAGCTTCATAATAAATATTACTTGACACTGCCAAAATACTCAAAGTTATTGCAATCTAAAGAAAAATAAGATTAACTTTGAGTTTTTTAAATTCTACCATTAAGTGAGAAAAGGAGATAAAAGTTCGTATGACATTGCTAGGTGAGGCGGCCATTTGTTTTTCGTTTTTAAGATAAAATTAAAATTGTGGTGAAATAAATATGAATGAGTCAGTCTACATGCTTGTATGACTGCATTAGGTATCAAGACACATAATGCCTTCTTGTTAAGGATAATAAAGGTTAACTTGTTAGATATTTTAAAGCCTAGAATTAAATCGGCGGGTGGGTGAGAATTATTGATACTGGTTTTGTAAAAGGTTCATGATGTAGGTATTGACTTAATTTTGTTTGGGTGTTTTAATTGACTTTATTGTATTTAATTAAATATTAAGAGTTTTTTTTACAATTTCGATTGCACCGTTTTACTGATGAGATGTGTTACAAAGTTTTATAACGAAAAACCTATTTATTATTGGAGTTGGCGAAAAAAAAAGGCATTTACGAGATTTTCAAATCTCGGTATAATAATTGGGAATTACGAAGAAAGAAAGGTTATTTGTTACTATTAATACACTTAACAGGATGAGTCATAATGGCCGTCGACCTAGACCGCAGGGTCGCAGCTTCAGAGCCGGCGCGGGCCATATGGTCCGACACGCTTTATATGGTAACTGCACATAATGTAAGAAAAGAAAAAAAAACTTTGTTGTCATCTACGTCTTTGCTTTTGTCGGATTAAATGATCTGTTTTTGGTTTTTTAAAATGAAATTTCTGTTTTTTTTTTAATGTAAACAGTGATTAATTGCCATTTAGTAAAAGAATAAAAAGCTTCATAGTTCACGCTGCAAGTGATTCAGTAAAACTTTCTCCCAGGGGGTGCGATTCGATTATTACCTAAAGTTCCCACCCCAGCTTCACACGGGTAGATGTAGGTGTAGTATCTTTTTTGGAAATGTTCTATCGCCTATGTTCACCAGTGATAACGTAAAATACTAATGGTGAAAGAATTGTTTAAATCGGTCCAGTAGTTTCGGAGCCTTTTGAATTCAAACTAACAGCCAAACCTCCCTCCAAACTTTCCTCTTTTATAATATTATTAAATAAGAATGTAGATATCTTTTTATGGGTGTCTTCTATTCTTCTTCCAACAGTTCGTCTCTTACAATCAAATGAGACTGACCAAATGTCTCTTACTAATCAGACATAAATCCATTAGGTTTATGAGTGCTGTGGTTTTATGTAAATAAATAAAAAAAATACAAGAACCTCACATCCCTTTATACGTTTTCCTATGAGAGTGAACAGAGATAACAATTAATAAACATGCTTCTATATTTTTCTTGAGCAAACAAATAATAAAGCAATACATATAAGCTTATCTTTTAATACATACTTACCGACATGTTTGCGGAAGTATGTAATCATGTCAGCCTTTTTATCTTTTCACGGATATTCCGCTGATCCGATGTTTGATTGAACTTTGACAGACCATAGAACACAAAAAAAAAATAACTTTCTTAAAGACACACACAAAACTATAACACCTCCACAAAGAAAATAATATATTTCTTATACAATGAACAACATCCACAAAATGAATTCTACACTAATCTTTTGACCTAATCAAAATCATGCCGCCATTTTTAATCCATAATTCCTCATCCTGTATAAATACGTCCTTGACCAACTTGGAACACCCTATACATAGATTGTTTCTATGTAAAATAAATTTTAATGGCTTTAAAATAGAATCCAATATTGTTTGAGTTTTCATCCCATTGTTCTACCTGTCACATTAGTTACGGTCAATCACAGGTAATAATTGGATATGCCCTAAAATGTACGGATGTTATAAAATTTAGTCGATCGTAATAAAATATTCAATCTCATTCTAACATTTCCAAATACCCACCTACATATATGTAAGCTTAGGACATAAATCGAATCTTAATTTCTTTATCCAAATTAATAAAGTGTTAAAATATCATCATCGAATTTTATATATATTTTAATAAATAGTAATTAGTATTAGTAATTAGTAACAGTAATAGGGATTAGTACTAGTGGACGTGGTAGCGCAGTTTGTTCCGTAACCGACCGACCCGACCCGACAGGTCGACGGTTCGAGTCTCGGATTACCATACGTTGTAGCTGCCATGTTCCTCATTGTCCCCGGATAGTGGCGATAGATTCGCAATCTGTCACACTGGGACTAAACATAAACACGCGAAATGCGGTGTTTAACACCTCTGCCAACCTCTCGAGAGATTACGGCGTGAGTTTATGTGTTATTTGTAAGTAGTAATTTTAATGCTTTTAATTTTATTGTAAGTTGTAATTAATAAGATCGATGTTTTTTTTGTAATATTGTAAAATGCAATTAATATTAAGTTACAAGAATTTAACAACAATAATTAAGTAAAGAAAATATTTTTATTTTTTGTATGAATAAAATTAATGTACCCACAGTAATATACCTATAAATATTTGTACGCCTTAAGGCAGATATGAAGTGCTTATTTTTGAACATAATATCTGTATTTACTTCTACTCATGTTTGAACAAATAAAATTTTCATTATCTTCTATCATCATCATGATCATCTCGAGAATCTCAAAAGCTGGGCAAAAGACTCCCTCTAACGTTTCCAGTCAGCGTGATCCTGTGCCCTACAAGATCGTCCTTCCGTGGAGGCCATCTATCACTAGAACCTTCCTTCCGTAGCTGTCATCTTTCAAGCTATTTGACCACCCCATTGGCACTTGAACTTGCTTTTCTTATGGGCTATAACTAGCACATCAGTTATATAGATCTCCGCATTTCCGACATTTTATTGATAGCAAACACAAGAAAGTATTTTTATATAGCGTTATATAACCGCTCATACCCCAGAGTATGGGCACAAAACAGAGTGTACAGAAGAAAATGTATGTAATTCAGTTTTTACAGCTTCAATTCAGTTCGTTCGATATTTGCGCTAGGGATGTCAATATTAAACTAAAACATGCATCAAAAAATCTCCCAGGACACGCCACTTTTCTCGATCTTGAGCTTTGAGGATCCAGTTGCTGCCAGCCACCTTACGTAGATGGTCGCTCCGTCTAGCAGGGGGGTGGCCAACACTACATTTGCCCATGCGCGGTCGCCACTACAGAATTCGATTAATCCATTCACCAGTTCTGCGACAGATGTGACCAGCCCACTGCCACTTCAGCTTGCTTACCCAAGTAGCTATGTCGGTAACTTTGGTTCTCTGCCGAATTACTTCGTTTCGCATTCTATCCCTAAGAGATACTCAAAGCATAGCTCTCTCCATAACTTTTAACTCGCGGACCAGTTCCACCGTCAGTGTCACGTTTCGGCTCAGTATTTCTCCACGGGTAGGTAGGTAGGTAGGGTAGGTATTATAAAGGAATTAAAAAAGTTATTTCATTTAAAAAAGAATAAAACTATTCGAAGTCAAATTCAAACAAAAAAAAATTACAATTAGAAAACATTTATCTCGTCCCACAAAAAAGGCGAGAATTACGTCTTTGCGGAGAGTGTCAATCGCGCATGCTTTCTTCCCAATCCTTCCGAAATCCCGGGTCCGTGAATGACTCGTGTATGGTGTCTATGTGTGCGTAGCTAAAACGCACATTGTATGAAGTGTTACTTCTGTACGGTCTCTATTTTGTTATATGGGAATCTTATCAGATGCGAAATTATTTTTATTTAGGTACCCAATGTTGGTGTCAGTCAGAAATGCTTTCCGCTGCTTTGTCAAGCAAGCCAAGGTTTCTCTCATTGTTTTGCGACTAAGGGACATATAATTATTGCTTCACCACATTTCCTACGAGACCTGCTTCAAAATTTGACGATTTCACCATTAATTCTTAATTCAAAACTGGAATTCAGATACCAACGCCGGAATCGGTCTGGATTGTTTTATACTTAAAATTTTGTCCCGAGAAAAATAGATACCTTCATATACAGGTATTCGTAATATATTTTTTTATTCGTTTAAATCTAATAGGTTCTTGTGGAGCTACAGATATGAAAATATTTTATATATATAATTAAAGAGGCATTGCCTAGATGCTTGGGTGGAAAATCTATTTTTTAATTTTTTTGTGAAAACATTGGCATTAACAGATGGATTTGACAGTGGTAGATTGGTACTAAATTTTGACAATTTATAACATATTAAATCAAGACCTTTTTGCGCTCTCCCAAAGCCTACAACTTTCAATTTATATAATTATGTTTGTTTTCCTTTAATTGTTATATATTTGTTTTCTTTCATATCATTGTTAATTTTCTCTCAATTTTATTTCATTTTATATACTAAATTTTAATTCAATTATGTAGCTAATAATTTTGTAAATGTTGTATAAGTCCTTAATTGGGACACACATATGTACCTTAGGCGTTTAATTATAAGTTATTTTCTGTGTCTGTTGTGTGTCCTGTGGATTTCTTAAATAAATAAATAAAAATAAAAATAATATACTTTGCCTAAATATCCCTGAAACTTTACAGTTATAAACATGTTTCACTTTGTATTTTTGAACATTACTTTAACGTTAAATTTATTTGATTTAGTTAATGTCTTTAAATTCTTTTACCCTGCTTGCTAATGTGTTCTTTTAATTAGTTTTATAGACTACTGAATAAATTCAGTAGTCTATAAAACATCAAGTAATTAGTTACTACTGAACTGATGACTACTGAATGACTGATTTCTGTTCTATTTAATTGCATGCCGTGGTTGGTTTTTTCAACAATTAAATTCATTCAAATATTTCGTTATGTACCTGCTATGAAATATAACTTTGCTGATTCTTAATAAATAAATAAAACCACGAGAAAATTTAGTTACATCTCTTCCAACACATTTATAAGAGTTGACAGTCCCTTAAAAAATGTACATAATCAATTAAATATCTACTTTGATTGACATTAAAGTTTGCAACAAATATTTTGTTTGCTTGGTTATGCATTAATCGCATTAAGCACCACAACATTCTCAAAAGAGGCGAAAGTCAACCTTTTTTTGATGGAACCTATTGATATTTTTGCTGATGGTCAAGAATTAATTAAAATTCACATTGTAATTGTATCGTTTGTTAAAAGTGAAAAGATTGACTTTGAATACCGATGGGTATGGTGTGGCAACGTGTTAAGCATACGTATTATGTTTCAAACAAATATGGCCGCTGTACGATGACGCTGGTAGCATTTTATACTGATTTTCACCCCAGTTAACTTTTAAAACCGTAGTCAACACAAAGGTAGGTTAACTTTTAAAATTACCAGACGAGGCACACAAGCCTACGGAATCATGAAAACTTTAAAAATAATTATAATTATAATCTCTTTCTATTATCTTTCCACTAAGGGCTTTTAGAAGCTTAGCTGTAGCTAAGGGATTTTAATAAATGTGCCTAGTAGGCAAATTTAAGGATTTCAACTGTATCTTGTAACTTCATTTTGATACTTTTTATTTATGGTTTTTTGGTATGTTTTTGTTTGTTAGGTGTACAGTCTCACCACTGTACATTTTTTCTGTTGACTTTGCGACCTACATAGCGCCGAGCCATAATTTAATATTTTAACTAATTTTACATCAGTGCATAACTAACTCACGATAAGCATCAAGGGTGAAGGAAAGTCTAATAGCATACTTATTGTTACCAAATTTAATCACTACATTTAAGCAACCTTTTCATCTTGGACTCAACGTATTACTTTCAACGCACTCAACAAACTAGCAAGTGTAAGAGCTAACTGGCTCAACATTAGGGATTGCTCTTTTTTGATTGTGATCAAAAGAGGTATTTTCATTTACAGTCCACGTTATTTTTTATATTTTGCAAAAGCTTGTATACATTAAATTTATGACAGACTGTATGCTCACCACGTCAATTCATGCGCAGAACTGCATAGATGACTCAAAAAAGTTATAGTATAATGGCTGTAGTACTTAGGATATCGATGTCTTGTTTTAGTCTATTGTTTATCAAGCTTGTACTTCTTGAACAGCAATAAGTGATCGGTGAACTAAGTTTGAGATAATAGGATCCGAACTTCCTATCCATGCATCGCAGCATCCACCGGTTTTAACGATTTGCACACCCGCCACTGTGTCCTACCACTGCAACTCCTTTTCAAAAGGATCAATAGTGGTTTTTGACTATGGTCCTGGTACATCCGTCTCTCTGTTTCACCTCTGCAACTACATTTCACCTTCAAAAGTAGTTTTTTGATACAGAATCAATGGTTTAAGCCATAAGCCAATGAAATCGAAGTTTGCCTGTGGATTTTATGTAGTTGACAAATCACAGAGCTTTCTAAATGTTTTATAACGACGTATGGAAAATGAGTTAGGAACGGTTGTTATCTTCTGTAATGATTTGCAGATGATTTTTTGATTTGTTAGAACAGAAATCAAATTGCTTATTTTGTAAGAAGATAGATGGATTGAAATTTTGTTAACTAAAATCAATATGTCACTGCTACTAAAAAAGGCAGTGAATGTGCAGGACCAGAGACCACAACAAACACACACAAAACTAATACAGCACAAACACAGCACAATTAGCGATGTCAGTCAGTTTTCTTTAGGAAAGTCAATTTTCTTTGAGATATCATTCCATAAAATGGACTAAATTATTAATTTAAATCTGCTAAGTTTAAATACGCCAAATACTCTGCTTTGAAGTCAGAGAACGACTTCGTGTCGATCGCTGTGGAGACAACTGGATCCTGTAGTGATGAAGCACGCGGGCTTTTAAAAGAGATAAGGCATCTTCTCAGACAAAGGGTCCACGATCCCCGGTATGGATCCTGGTTGGTTTAGCAGGTATGCATTGCCAACGTGGTAATGCAGCCAGCATAATGAGGACCTTTGGATCAAGCGGGGCTCAGCCTGGGAATTTTCAACAAAGCTAATTAGTAGCTCTTCCAAGTATTTATTCTTGTCTTCATATGATAAAACAAATGTTATATTTTGTACCATAATATTTGTACTGCATGTGTTATATCTTACCCGTGTAATATCTAATATGGATTTTAAAGCTATTAAACAAAGTATATAAATCTCATTCCACTGTGAATTGCGTCTCATCATAAAAAGGAATCCCTTTCGGGACCGTTTCAACATCCCCGGAGATTAATAAATAGCAATACAATAATTAGAAACATTTTATTCCACAAGTACCTAAATAGAACAGAAAACGCATACACGAGTGTATGAAACTGACTTGAACTCCAAAAGGCATTTAAAAGAAGTACCGGGGACGATGACAACATCCCCGTTGCCGGGGCCACAGGGGACGTTGAATCAAATTTTCCCAACGGCCCCGATACCGGGGCAGGTCACCGGGGACGTTGACACTGACCCCTCTTTTGGAGTTATTGCCACACTAAGATGATAACGTAAAAAAGCCGCATCTAACTTTAAATTATCTTCAGACATGTAATTAAGTTGTTCAATGGCAAATTATGAAGTTGTCATAATGATCGACCTGATCACCTTGGCCCTTCATCGTGTTGACATTGAAATATACGCACGAGTTTTCAAAGTTCAACATTCTGCACTCACTAGACCAAAGAAGGCGTTAAGAAGATCTTTAAAAAACGGTTTAAGTTTGACACTGGTTCAAATAAATTTTGAACTTCGGGTAATAGACTGTAAGCTTCATTATTAATTGTTATTTTGGCGTTTATTTGTAAATTCCACTTTCGCATATTTTTTGATATAAAGTCCTGGAATGCGTAGTTTCAAGTTCGTCAAAAAGTCTAATTCAATGTTTGAGTAGCATGAAATCAAAATTAGTTACTAAAAACATTCAATTGAATAATATTAATCAAGCGAGTAATTCAAAATGAAAACATTTTTGTCTATTTATCCCTAAGTTTAAAAGAAATTGCGCTTTTGGAGTAGAATAGTTGAAATCGTCATTAATGAAAAGTGTTTCTAAAACATCCGAATCCGAATTTTGAAATCAGAAATCTGAATTTCGAACGTCTACATAGAAGACTTTAACATTCATAACATACATAGAAGTACCCTAGCTAGGCTTAAATCTACCTACCTATAGGTTAAGTTAGCTGCTAGTCCTAGTTTTTCATACGTTTCTATTTTTATTCCTGGATGTTAAGTTAACACCTGCTGGCATCAGGTTGACCAGTTTTACCTGATCCTGCTTTCAAAGGATATCGACTTCGCGAAGGTCTAGTTTTTTTTTTAGAAAAAATGTAATATTTTTCACCGTTTAGGATGAAATCTGTGTCCCTGGCGATATTTTTTTTCGCCTAAAATGAGATAAACAAAATTGTCATTGTTAATTTTGAAGAAAAATCAAAATCTCTCTCCTCGGTAATTTAAGCAAACAATGTAACAGTAAAAAGGTTATATAAAAAGAAAAAGACACACACTGTTGCACAGCACACACTCCATAATTATTTTATGGTATCTGAAAAAGGTCATACGGTAATTTTTATGTTTCAATGACCTCATATATGTAGACTTAGATGTCATAGTCAGAATTTATGTTGGTATAATTATGGATGGACAAGTCTGCAAAACAAGCCAATGGCTATCAATTACATATTTATCACCTTTGCCTATTAAGTATATCTAAATATTAGTTGAATATCCCACACACTAGATTACAGACTGATAAATCAAATAATACGCAAACATGTTTGTATCTAAGTTTAAAATGTTGCAGGAAAATAAGAATGTTAAGATTTCGGTAAATTCCATGGGTGATAATTATTAGGTGATACTAAAAATGTATAAAATAGTTATCAAAACAGAGAGCGGAAAAAAAAAATCCAGAAAAATATAAAATACAAATAATTTATAAAAATTAAATAATTAGTAAATAGTAAATATACAAATTCTGTGAAAAACTTATTGAGTCAAGCGTTATCGAGTTTGTCAGTTAAAATGAATAAAAAATAAATATGACTGATCAATTAATTAACCGTCTTCAAAAAACGAGGTTATGTATTCGATTGTCCCGGTGTTTTTCTATTGTTGTTCTGTTATTTTCGATTGTTCACGGATTGAGGACCGATTTTCAAAATTGTTTTATCAAACAAAAAAGAAGTTATTTTCTCTTCCTAGATAGATTTACATTTCCTCGCCCAATTCATTACAAGGTTCTCCATTTCACCTGTTGTTTGTTATCGGCCGCTCGCCGCCGACCGATTCCAGCGCTAGTGTTGCAAACGACGCCATACCGTGTGGACGTATTCTCAATAAATAAACGCCGAAAAATATATATCAAAACTCTTTACGTGAAGCGTATAGATGATTTTGAAATTAAAATATTATTCGGGTAATGTGACAGTGGTGTTGTGATAAAAATCTTCTAGTGTGTTAAAAGAGTGAAATTTCCGTATTGTGATAAGATTTTCTCGTGGTTTTGGATACAAAATCACTTGTAAAACAAGGTATTTAACGGGACTTGGTTTGTTTTGGATTTGAACTGACCAGAAGCTGGTTTTATTTGATATCCGGTAAGTTACAAATAATTGAAAATTAACACTTATTTTAGCAGGATTCTGATAGATTTTAACGGTTTAAATTTGAACTTCAAATAAATCGCCTGATCAACACATCGCAATTTTTCCAGCAAAAATCTCGCTTCTACTGATCCGAATGGGTGTTTCTTCACAGATGTTAAATTAGATAGGTGTAGTTAATTTCACCTTTTGCAGTTTTTAGTTTCACTTTCCGAGGTCACGGGTATGTAGGTAGGCATGTAGGTATTTATTCTGCCTACCTAAGTGTAAGGTCTTTAATATAGTGACTTGTCTAACGAGATCAAATATATTGGTAAAATACAACGTTATTGTTATCTTATTTTATTTCGATAAAAAATCTTATGTTCAGAAAATTGTGTTCAGAAAAGCAACTCTTTCTGTTGATTATTGATACTGCCTGCAGTAAATAATTGATATATTATACAATTCGATTCCTTTATGTATAAAATACTTAGCAGTAATTATGTAGGTAGATAAGACCGACTATAAGATATTATTGAGCAGTTTCCGAACGTTATCGACCAAGATGTCCCTAACCTAACCCTTCCTTGAATTCCTGAACGAAAACCTGTTTTAAACTCGTTTGTTTTAAATGTATTTTTGGTCCAAGCTTTAAGTTAATTTTTTTATATAAACAAATTGTTTAGTAACACATAGCAACATGTGTACGGTTATAATTTTATATAAACCTACACATTAGATATATGATCCTCACATTAAAGAATTCAGATCCAGGTAATATCCATGGTTCCATTTAAATAACAGCCACCCAGCTTGAATATGGAGTCTTGCTTGAGTTAACAATAAATGCACCAGCGGATCCAAGGGGGGCGCCAGGGGCTCAAGCCTTAAATCATATTTCTTGCAACTTTTAGACATTACTCTGTTAAAACCCAAAATTTGAGAGTTAATTGATATATGTTACGGAAATAACTTTTAGAAGATTTCTGTCACATTAAAATTCATGGTTATAATATATATTTATAATTTTTAGATAATAATAAGTTCAAGAATTTAAAAAGTAATAAAACTGTTCAAAGTCCAATTTAACTAAAAAAATACAATTATAAAACTTTAAACTCGTCGCATAAAATTGGCGCGAATCAAGTGTTTCCGGTGAGTGTCAATCACGCATGCGTCCTTTCCAATCGTTCCAAACTTTCGTGTCCGTGAATGACTCGTGGATGATGTGTGCGTTGCTAAAACGCGCATTGTATGAAGCTACACTTCTGTGCTGTCTCCATTTTGTGTGTGAATTATCTACGCCCCCCCCCCCTAAACTTAGCTATTAAATAAATTCGAACAAAACGACGAACGAGGCGAGATAAATGTCTCAACAATTTAAAAAAATATATAGGAGTGGTTATTTCCGCGATTGTTATAGTGAGGCTGGATAGCTTGTGTACCTGTTACCGTACCAGTTTGCCGAGTTCACCGTCCGAGCTTAAACCAGAACCAGTAAGCGACCGCTCGGTATTAAATACTAGCTTATCCTGCAACTTTATCTACGTTAAGCGAATTTTTTTTTTTTTTTGCAATAATAATAATCACATCCTGACAAACACATTGACTCAGCACTCCATTGAGATATATTTCTGAGTCGCATCAACGATATGGTATAAACTACATAAGAATACTACATCAAAGACAAGTAAGCGAAACAATGCGAAAATGTAGTCTATATGCTACTTTGATGTCCTTAGTCATCATACCGGATATGACCTTGTCGGATTCAAATTCATAATGTTTTTTATTTAAATAGACTTTAAATAGGTGCTTTCAAACATTCATTTTTTATCTACCACCAAATGCTATCTACGGGGAAGAAGCCGGCCAGAATCATCCGTACTGGCTTTTTTCTAAAATTTACAATAGTTTTTTATGAAAAATATTTAAGTTTTCTAACTATATCATACAATTTAAAGCTACTATGACTACCTTTATATAAAGTAAATTACAATATATTTTTATTAATATATTAAATCCTTTCATTTCAAGCGTCCATAGGCTACGATGACTTACAATCAGGCGGACCGTATGCTCGTTTGCAGCCTTTTTAAATATTATAAAAAAGTTTCATGGTTTTAAAAAACTACCAGACAGACGGAATGTCATTATTACTATGGTTACTTAGCCACCATTGCTATAAATACAGCTTGCTCAGATAAGAGAAGGCAAACGGGATTTTAAAGCCTAGGTTATGGCTTGTTATGGCTGCAAGTAGACTTGCGACCTTAGAGTTTGCTAAAGACAATAAATCTTAACTCTTTTATTGGTTAGGTAAATCTTAATTTTGACACAGATTGCAAGTAAAAAAATGGTAACTGACCATTGTATATGTGAAGTTATTAAATATATGGAACAGACAAATGCTTTACGGACGCAAATGTGTACGTTAAGTGAGTAAACTCACACTAAAGGAAGGCAAATCAGTATTTGTTGTTTGTTTATAATTTTCGCATGAGTTAGTTCTGCATATTTCATAACGTCAGAAAAACTTTCAATTAGACGTCGCCACTGCAGATAAGTGCGGAGACTGTGTGATTGTAAAAAGGTACTTTATACCTATGGGAAGTAAAAAAGTTTCTTGTGCTGCGAAAGATCATTCGAGTAGGGTGACCATTAGACTTTTAGTGCCTTTTCACATTTGCACGGTCACCGTGCATTTTAAAGTGGTAATGTATCAGTCAGTACACGGTACGGTCGCCATATTGTAAAGCTGCCTGAATAGTTCAATATTACTGCACGCACGACACATGCTTAGTTATAAATGCAAAGTATTATAAGGTGGGATATAGATACCCTAAAACACGATATCAATCCCTCAAAAACATGCATAGAGCATGTCTTTTACAGTATTTTTGATGTGCACAACCACCACTTCGTCCCACCTCTGCAACTTCTGTTAATCAGGATTAACAGTGGCGTCCTTCGAGATGAAGCTGTGCAATGATGCAGAGGCTACGTGCCCGGACCCGCAACGAATAAAAAAAATAGACAGAAAATTAAGAAACAAAATCCAAACTTCCTTCCCAGCAGAAACAACAACAATTAAAAAGGCTCAGAGGCCAAAATATAAGGGCACCAATATTTAAGCTTGACAGTTAAAACCTCACATTATGTTACTAAAGGAGCACCAGTTGAACAGTACGTTATATTATGTTTTCGTGTTACATTTTATATTGTATTCACATGTTCAGATTTTGTTTGTCCGTACATTTTAAATGGTAACCCTACATTGGAGGCATTCGAGGTTACCGACCGGTCAGTGGCTAAGGGCCTTTGTATAGGTACGTGAGGTCACGATTATGTCAATAAATCGATACTCACAGTACAATACTCACTGACGAATCGTAAAAAACCAACCGCCATTGTCTAGGTTAAGAACTATTTAATTGTTTGTGAATATCTCGGGGCACGATTCCGAGCAAAAAAGGAATAGAACTACCGTTCCATCCTTTTCTCGAAATCAAAAGTTTCAGAACCTTTTTGTTGACCTTAATATTTACTGTCGCTTAATTCGGGTTCCCGCGGTTAAACTTAACCAAAAGTTATTTTTCTTCTGCCTACACAGTTTGAGGCTTTGCAGTAGTCTCGGTCAACTGGACCCGTAGGTCCAAAAATCCTATGTCTGTTCTTGATTGTTGGGCCGACTCGAAGTGGAATTTACTGCTTGAAGGTATTTTCAGAACCTTGGCATCTTAACAGTTTGGTTAAAATTATATGTACATAGTGGGTATTATTATTTTAAAGTATGTACGACTTAATGATGTACTGTGTTAGTGTTTTGAATAATTAAAATATTTAAATGTAAAAACATGTAATTATTTGATACATTTATTTTACCAATTTTTATCTACAGTTTATCAAATCTTTTTTAATCATATTAAGTAAGTACGTGAACGAAAAAAGTTTCAATTAGAATTTAAAATATCTATGGATTCTAAGCCGGAAGAACGTTAAGTATTAAATTTATTTATATGTTTATTTTATCAAAACTACAAAGGGAACATATCTTATCGTTACTTATCAGTGAGAGATAATAGGTCACATACCAATATAAATATATTGATGGCCATACACACGCAAAACAGCACACGTATTCTAGAATCCTGCTGATAAAAATAGAAAATATTTCGTGGCTTACGTCACTACAAGTGGTGCTAGATAGTATTTATTAAAATACTTGTATTTACTTGATATTAAATAATCCTACACTGCATGGACCATAAGATAAAATGGCATCCCATAGAAAAGTCTGATTTCTTCACTTCTGATGCTCAAAATATTTGGTACAGAATTTTACCAAGCAATTCGAAATTATTTAAATACATAAAACAAGGATAATGATAATTAAACATTTAATTGAGGAAAATATATAATTTACCTTGTCTCTTGGAAGAAAGATCAACAGACTTTCTTCTTTGTCCAGTAAAGCAGATATGATCAGAAATGGTATAAGAAAATATAATTTACGTAATACACCTTTTACCTACCTTTCATATAAAGAGAAGGGACCTATGAATTATAGGACGTATCTAAAAACCAGTTTTATATTATTTACCTCTCACACTAAAATACTTACACTTAATAATATGCACTTATTATTATAGAATATTTAAGATCTCAACCTGGAAGTTTTCCAAAAACTGATGAACGGGGACCTTATACCTCACTGAAGCAATTCTCTTAAAATATTTTCCTTTTCTGGATAAGTTGATTGACAGAACATGGACAATGACAATTGTTTCCTGATGGCTGTTCATTTGTATATAAAAATCAACGACAGTCCAGTTTGCAGGCACATCGGATTTTGAATAGCGAACTAAATTATTACCATATGACGATTCTGCCAATGCAGCTTTCTAAGCCCAGCTCTTTGTAAGAGAATCTTATTTACTTATCTAATTTAATTATTTTTTTAATTTAAAAAGGTTTTATTCTACAATCACCCGAGAACTTCACTCACAAAAAGACAGATCGCGAGCGTATCTAATCGCTTAGCAACCTACCATTGAAATAAATTAACCACTGCCCAGAGATTAAGGTATGCAATTATTGTTACATAAAGGTTAACAAAGGAATTAAATATCGAGCACGTCAACTTTCGTTTTTACTTTCGATCGGTGTCAATTGTTCATTATGTAAGTGGATTGATAGGATTCGGTCCATTGCTTAATGTGGAACATTAGTTCGGAGACGCTCTCATTTAATCAACGTTTAGAATAGCCACCTTGGTACTGTCTCAAGGCAGCACGGTTCTTTGGAAACAGCGGAAACATCAACCACAGCTTACTTCGGATGCCTGATATTGTTAAAGCAGAAAAAGGACCAGTAACTCTTGGCTTTTATTCCCACCTCCGGGGGCCTCATGTTGACGTCTTCCCTTTTTAAAACTAGGTGGCAAAGAGCGACTTGACATACAGCCGAGTTACACAGGAAGTATAATAAAATAAGTCTATCGAGATTGTTGGTGGACAAAATTTCTATGTAACGGGTGGTTATCGTAAATATGTATATAAACTAGTGGGAACTGACAAGGAAAGATGCGAGCGCCGTAAGAAACAGCCAAAGGTTCCCGTAATTGTCTATGGATAAATAAGGTGGGAATAGATTCACCATAAGTCAAAGAAGTCTAGAATATGTTTCTTGTTACTTCTGAATAAATGGTTTGCGGGTTTCGCTAACTTCGGTAAAATGATTTCAAAGGAAGTGGTTGGAAAAACACCCGAAAAGAAAACGCAAAAAGTGGAAAAACAAAATGGACATCATCATCAAAAATGAAAAAAAAAACATCCATCTTACTTTTTTAAATTCCTTTTATTTAGAAATTGATGCAACATTTTTATCCTTCCTTCAGCATAATATTTTTTGATAGTTTCAAATTCAAACTGTTTATTGCTTGTCACATGAAAATGGGTACATAAGATGTGTATATAAATGAGGTTTATATGGGAAAAATATGATAGGTATGGTTTTTGTACTATCCGAGGTTGTTTCTACAGCAAGCTGATCAATCGACCACCTGCCTAGCCAACCAGACCAGCACGGTAACAGGTGCTTGTAAGCCACCTGCAACAACGTTACCTTCACACTTTCCATACCTGATGAATATCGAACTAAAAATATACTGGTTTTTATCAGGCTATTAAGATGGTAAAATATGGTCGTTTAATGGTGAGGAGACACTAAAACTAACATATTTGTATGTCCAAAATAAACTAAAATTATTAAACCACGTATTTCAACCAAAAATCTTACAAAACAATGACTTTTATTAGATTTAATTGACACTTTTACCTACTGATTTCAAAAACCTTGTCTACGTTACTTCAATCTATTTATCCTAGTCTATCGCAGCATTAAATGCAACCGCAATATAATGAGAATAATGTTTTTTGTTTTCAAATTAGATATCGTTGAGAATTTCTCTATTTTTGTCAAGGTCATTCATTACTACGGACCACTGACAGCTCAATTCAGACAGCTCGATTTGACATGAACTATCTTAATTAAGATTCAAGTAAAATATCGCCAAAGCGGCCTTTTTAGCTCGGCAAGCTTATATTTTATGAATGTGGTGGTAAATATACGCGTCGAAACAAACTCGTAAACAACCGAGAAATTTGTAACAGTAACTAAATATGGTTTCCGAACTAGTAAAGTAGATTTGTAACAATATTCTGTCAATAGCTTGCCAGTAAAGATGGGTGTCTGATTACAAATCTGTCAAATTAGAAACCAAAGAAGTTAACCAGCTTTCCTGGCGTTTATGTCGGTGAAACGGCGCGGGTTAGGTTCCCGCGAGGGGCTCTACTTTCGCCATCTGTCACATCTGCATACAATGACTGGGTTGTGCAGTCGTCGGGCCATTGGATAAGCGAGTTATTTATTGAAGCTTTCTAACTATACGTATTAAAAATGGGTGTTATCCTAACGTAGCCATTTGCAATTGACAAACTAAAGACTTGAATGGCTACCAATATTATTTTTGCTGACCAATTATGAAATCTTGCTGATCAAATAGTTATTTTGCGGATTGACTGTTCATTAAATTACTGTGATAACATTAACAATTAATTTGCGAAACGAGGATTGCTGAGTGGTTTTTGCGAAACCAAATATTCCAGTTTAATATTAGTAGTTTGCTAACCAAATGATTTAAATGCTGCCTTTTGTGGCTGACCAAATTTTATTTCGGCTTAACCATTTAATAACTTCGTTTAGTAATTCATGATTCTTTTTTTTTGTTGTACAGTCTTTTCACATTACATGTGGAATAGGTAGAAAGAGGTTGTCAGCGACAACTTGTCTTTATCATTTTATTAATTAAATCTAGAAACCATAGATTAATGATTAGTCTACCACTACATCAATCATTAAGTAATCTATGCTAGAAACTTTCGTATGTGAATGTGTTAAATTTAGAGCTATTTTTGGTATACCATCAACTCGGGCGCCTTCTGGACACAGCACGGATGGGTATACAGGGTCCCATTAAGGTTATTAGATAAATCGAGGCAGGCCTAAACTCATGATGACTCATGAGGATGATGTTCAGAGTGATCTGAGAACTTGAGACGTCGTTGGCTAGAAAAGAAAAGTTATAGACTGGAATAGAAAAAGATACTCGACCAGGACAAGGCCATCTCTGGGCTGTTAACCCTGAGATGATGATGATGATTCTTTGAACGATTACTATAGAACTTTTTTAACGTATTAACAGTAAGCGTTTGAAAAACGTTTGCATTCTACGCAATTAACAATTGGATATATATTTTTTTAATTTTAATTTTACTGTTAATGGTTTTTTTTTTGTCTCCTGAAAAATTTACTTTTGCATTCACGCTGTATCGTTTTAGTTTGCGAAAGTACAGTATTAATGACGATGGGTTTTTACATCGAGTTTTATGGCCCGACTTGCTAGTTAGAAACTGTGCCACTATACTTTCAGAGGCGTATTTAAAGATTTGTCGCCCCGGGCTATTTAGTTTTGCCGCCCCATTTATTGACCTATAAAGATATGTCAAGTTTTTTTTTACCTGCAAAATGCCGCATCTTTAAACCAGCCGTTTCGGGCCTAGCCCCCTTGGCTCTATGGTAAATACGCCCCTACTTCTTAAGTACATGCCGGTGATCCATGGGTTTAAAAACCAGTCCAAACTGGTCCAATAACTAAGTATGAGATCTACTTCGATCTACTCGATAAACAGCCAACAGTCGTCAGTTATTTTCACCAATAGGTTTTGATTGATTGATTGATGAATGGAGCTTAAAAAAAAAAGATAACTATCTACAGAAAAAGCAAACATTGACAAGCCGGCATACAAATCGATACAGTACTGTTAAACCTCGTATTAGCGTTCAATAAAATTTTACCGAAGAAGCTAAAAGTTTTCTCATATTTCTTAATGTATTAAATACTCAAATTTTTTATTGATCATATGTCCATCGAGGTCAAAACTACAAATTCCCCCTTGGCCCTAGGGTAAATACGCCCCTGCTTACTTAGGTACATGCCGATGGTCCATGGGTGTAACAAGCAATCCGAACCGGTCAAATAAGTAGATCTCATTTCGATAGCCATCCAACAGTTGGCTGTATGTAGTTTTTACCAACAGGTTTTGATTGATTGATGAATGGAGCTTAAAAAAATAAGATAAATATCTACAGAAATTATAAACTTTGACAAGCCGGCCTACTAGAATAGTTTGTTCGATGGACAGAGGAGATCGAGATAAAATAATAGGTACACACGGCCATGGATCAACGTAACCAGTTCGGACTTTGCACCGTTGTACACTATACAGCATTAGGATTGATATCGCACTAGTTATGTGGAGCTTTATGCGTGGTCGTGTGTACATACAAATTTTTAAAACCACGTAAACGTTTCAAAATTAATACACAACAGAAAGCTCAAGCGTTTACATTATTTGAGTATATAACTGTTGTTATTGTAATCTCGTTTTAGGCAAATAGTTGTCTCAGAACAATAACTGAATAAAGATTAATAATAAACAAGATGTTGTTGCTGGTGCATAAACGATTCTGGGTAATCCATTCGCCCTACTCTGAAATATCGCCACCGAAACTCAGGGCCGACTGATAAACCGACCGAACATCAACGATAACACTGCCTTCGAAATCAATGTTTCGGTGTCTTCGGAGTTAGGTTTTTCATGCAATATATGTCACACAAAGTTCGATCGCAATGAATGTATCTGCGAGCCAGATAGACCCGACCGAAAGACTTTCATTGTAGGAAACACACGAACATTCGGCCGATACTTCGTTTCGGAGTAGACGCTCTGGTTTGTGGCACGGCAATCTTTCCTAATATTTTTGTTAACCATTCCCATGATTAAAATAAATCGAATTTATCCGAAGTTTGTGTTCAAGGTAGAGTAAAAATATGTAACGATGTATGTAATCTAACCATTTTGTAAGCGTGTCTATTGCCTCAGTTGTGTACACAAAAAACAGGCGCCATCATTGTTTTTTACTACCGTTGACTTACGCGCGCCGACGCACCGCCTACGAGATCCTTTGCAGGTAACTAGGGCTGGCAACAACACAAAAACGCAAAGCCAGGTGAAGATACCACTTGCTTTGATATGTTTTTAATGAGCCTTTTTTTGGCACGGTCTGTTTTGTAATCGATTTTTTTGTAATTTTTATCACAGTTCTTCCATATTGGTTGCTTCTTGCGAAAATTAGGTTGAAGGTGTTTTAGCATTAAAAAAGTAGTACACCATGCTCCATATTATGTATCAAAAGTATTTTTTTTTTGGGCAGTTGTGTACAAAAGTGTGAACTAAAGTACACAAATGTAAAAAGTATAGAAAGTATATACTTTCTATTTATTTACCCAAGCGAAGAGTGCCAGCCCTGCTTGTAATGCCGTACGAAGGCGCGAAGTGTTGCAACCTGCATGCTTGGGCCCCATACTGCAAGATCACGGTAGAAATCACAAGAATGCACTGCGCAACCCTGACTCAGGCATTATGGGTGGTCGTCGTGACAGGCTCATTGTATACACCCCAGAATGTAACAGCATATCCATATTGTTCTGTCTCTGAACTGGCTTGACAAATGGTAATGATTCAGGGTCATCACTACTTGTTATTGACTTAAAACTTTCTACATTGACTTGAATACTATTTTGTTAGTGTGCAAGTCTACTGTACTGTGCGTAGTTAAATAAAAAGGTATAGTGTATTATACGTAGTGGAATAAGAAATTGACAACTTTTTTTATCCCCAAATAAATAAGGTTATCATCAAATCATGCAGTTGTAAGATGAAAATAATTGGTTTAAACCATAAAACCGAGGTCGATTGAAACATACACCATACAACTGTATGTACGGGTTGCAACGGAAGATCAGCGTCAGTCCCCCCTGCAGGTACTGTGACATAATGCTGAGTTGCATGTCTCTTCATGGATGTACCATAATATTTTAGTGCCTAATGTCTGAAATCTATATCTGTTGTTTTATTTATGTTATTATTTAGTTCAAGGAATATTATAAAATTAAATTAAATTAAATATTATAAAATTAAGTTAAATTTTTAATGAAAAAAGTTTTTAATTCAGCGAAGAGTTTAAACAGATTAGTAAAAGTTCGTAATTCGTCTTATATAATACAAGAATTAAAGTTAATAAATCTCATCTCGCTTGCATATTCTTTACGCAATAATTGTAATGAAAAATAGCATTAAACCTCTTTTATCGCAACAACCATGAATTATGCATGACCTCTCAAATGAAAGGAGTTTAAAACTAATTTGAACACGTTAATTAACGGTTTCTCTCTGCAATTTCTCTTTTGTTAGCATTTCGACGTTAAATCTTGAAGTTAACTTTTAAAATAAACCTTCTTCATTTAACTGGTTTAAAATGTATAGCGGTATTAGAAATACGCTTTCTGGAAAACGGAAAACTGTCTTATGCTTACAGGCCCTGTCCGACAAATACCATTTTCCGCAAGCGTTTGCGCAAACAGAAAATAATTATGTATGAAAATGACATTTCCTCACGCTCGTATTACGTAATTGTAATTTCATTTCCATATATTTTTATTTTCTGTTGGCATAAACGCTTACGGAAAACGGCATTTGTCTAGCGGGGGGAGGCACTATCAGATAGGAGGAGGCTTAGAAGTAGGAACCTTTTTGGCACCTTAGGAACTGTATAAAAGTAGAATTTATTTAATGTTTGAATTCATTCGAATCATGAGTTTCTATAAATTGGAGCTGCCATGTTCCTTGTTGTGCCCGGATAGTGGCGAATGATTTGCAACCTGTCACACTGGGACTCAACATGAACATGCGATTTGTAACCGCTCTAACCCTCTCCCTCTCGAGAGATTACTGCGTGAGTTTATGTTGTTATTTGAAATGTATTTTATTTTCTGATATTAATTCACCTTATCACTGTTACGCCACGTGTGATAAAACTTGACCTTCATCGTCATTATCTACGGCTTCGTTTCCTAATTTAGTTTTCACTATATATATTTTTAACGCAAAAACTATATATAATATATTTCTGGTTTGAATGTTTTGTTATTTTTTAAATATAATCTTAAACGTTAAGATCGTTTGTTTTGGTTTGTTCGCGTTATTAAAAAGTTAGGAAGAAAGGTTTCGAAAATGGCATATATTTTTTAATTTAGTTTATTTATTATTTATCTTATAGTGGAAACTTGATGTTTTTATTGATGAAAAGGATTTTAGCTTCTTTTTAAGGGATTTAGGGCTCTTTAATGCACGGCTTCGGCTGTCTGCGGTGCCGAAGTCGTCCTGCTAACGGACGATTCAATTTTTCATACAAAACGCAATGTACAACAAACGTACGATACGACAACAAGACGTTCGTTCTGAAAACTAACGCCTAAGTTAAAACAGACCGTATATTGTATGGATATATGCAACATAGGGGCTTTGTAAAATAGAGCTTCGGAGCACACTCGGTCCCACCACTGCAACTCCTGTTCACCAGGATGAACAGGGGCGTCCTTTGATCGAATAATCAACGGATAATGCAGCTGAGCAAAGGCGCACAGGCTGTGCCCAGACACTCTAACGGCTGTCTTGGGAACCGCAACGAATTTAATCAGAAGTAATAGGCTAAACGAGCTTACTCCTTTTAAAAAGTTCGGCTATCTTTTACCTACAGGTGTCCATGAACGTCCGTATGACTTACCATTAGGTGAGACGCCAGCAAGGATTGCCCTGATTAAAAATAATGTATATATATATAATTAAATCCGGATCAAAAGCATATGGTATTACAATTGTATTTAAATAAAACGTGTTCTCGCGATCTTCTTGCGTTCGTGATTGTATTATTTTCGTTCACCTTGAGTTCGCAATATTAATAATATTGATAAACCAATGTGTGTGACGGAGTGTCGTGATAACCAACACACATCACTAGTCACGCTCTGCTCCCATTGTACCATCCGACTACCAGAAAATGAAGGGTTATGATTTTAGTTTCTTGTATGGATAGGCTTGTAAAATACTATCGACCCCCCTGGCTTCACAAGGATATTATGCATGTATTATTAAGAATAAACCTTCCTCTGAAATCACTCTATTTATTAAAAAATCACATCAAAATCAGTTGAGCAGTTTTAAAGATCTAAGCATACAGCGGGATGCGACTTTGTTTTTACTATGTTGTGAAGACAACAAGCGTACGGGCTATCTGATAAAAATATTAGTTAAATAAAGCAAATAGTTATCGCATATATGTTTTCATCTTTTCTTAAAAATAAAATTAAAACTTATTTAAATCGAAGTGTTTACGAAGATCATACATACCTACTATAAAGTAGCAAATATATATAAAATAATATATTGTATTCGAACTATTGTAGATGTCGTTCGTAATAGAATCTATTATTTCTATTGAAATTATAGTACATAATATGTACTATAGTACATAATATGTACTATAATTTACGACATATTATGTCGTATCGTCGCTTAGGTATCTAAATGCAAAAGTAAATAATATACACTATATCTTGTTTCTGCTGTCATTGTGTTATCATACAGAGAAGTTTCACATCTTAAACGCCAATTTTAAGAATAATTACCGAAGTTTATAATGACATAACTGTCTAAAGATTCATAAAGTATTTAATGAACCACTAAACGAAGATTATTTTCGACTTAATGCGACTACAAAGTGCGTGAGATATGCCGTTGTAACCGCAAGCTGTCGCAAAGTTGGCGACTAAACATTGCGACCAACGACCACATAATAGCAGTTGAACCAAACGATAAGTGTACTGTTACCCTAACTACATTTTTCTTGCGAATTTCATTATGAAAAGTAGGTTGTGCTTTTATAGCGGATTCTAAGAGCTTGCACTCACTAGCAACAGTCTAGAAGTTTCTTACTTGCTCCTATTTCTTCTGATTAAATTCGAAACGGGTCCCATGATACTGGAAGGTAAGTTTGAGCGCTTAGCCTGTATTAATAATTATGTTTATTTCAATAGTGATACATCAAATTCAGTTAGTAATAGTATTTAAAAACCTTAAATCATTTGTAATTTGTAGTCTTAAAAAATCGAAGTATGTATAATGCTTCATTTCACGAGTTGCAATGGAGGGTGTGCTCCAAAATATCGGTAAGGTGTAGCCCTGTATTCATATATTATTTATTTTTAAATAGATTCTAGTTACGTGTTACTGTAGTTTTCTGTGTTGGGGTTGTCTCAAGATCACTTTTTTTTTGCTCAAAAGTTTTGCTTGCAATGATCGTAAACTCTACAATTTTTCGATAAGATTCTACTTTTTTTAATTTCCTACCTTGTATTTTAGAGATTCTTAAGATTTCAAATATTTTGCAGTTTAAATAAAATTTAACGTCACGATAAAGCAGAGAGGCAGAAAAGTTACTTGTGTGCGCTGGCCTTTAAGAAATAAAATCTTTATCCGTTGCGTATATATAAAGCTTTAATTGGCACTTTGTTAGAAATCAGGTCGATTATGTGCACAAATGGAATTTAAGTGGTAAAATGCCTCTATATGCGACTATAGTTAGCCATAAAAGCGTTTTTGGAGTTATTCCTTTGAGTGTAGTAAGTACCTAACAATTCAATTGTTTTAAAATACGCATTACCTATAAATACTAAAGTATTTCTATGTGCCTATTATATTCTTCTTTATTATAAATATTGATAAGATATAGACTGGAAACAAATAAGTTCCTTCACCGATTTTATATAATTTGCCTTTTTAAAAAAATTACCAAAAATACATGTACAAAGCAATTTTATTAAAGATTGAAACCTACTTTATTCACATTAGCCGTTTTGTGTAGGAACAGAATTAATATAAAGTTAATAAAATTAAATATTTACATGGATATTTAGTTCTCTTTTGGATATTGAAAAAAGCAACTACGGCGGCGGTTCCGAACCGGTAGTAAAAAAGTGACGATTTGAAAATGCCTATTTTAAGTCTTTTCGAACAAAAAAAAAACATTTTGAATTTTCTACAGAGTTAATGAAAACTATAATAATATTACTACTAAATAGTAATAATATTAATATTAATAAATAATTAATAGTAATCATTAATAGTAATAATAATAATATTATACTATAATATTGTATTGCAAATAGCTAACAAAAGTTAAGACATTTCAAAAGCATGAAAACAGTGAGTTTTCGAAACGAATCAATAAAGATTTAAGTTTTTTGACAGTCAATTGTTTTACTCAATTGTATTACACAATATCTGAACTAAACAACCGCCGAAAAAATTTTTACGCCAAGCTTCACCGTGTTTTTTGCGACTCACGTTTTTTTTTTCTAGCGGCTCATGAATGAGTGACCATTACAAAAAAATCTCCAGTAGGCTTCTAACGGGTTCTAATTTCAGTCATTAATATTATTCTTGTCTAACGGTATTTATTGTGATTTTAGGATATAATTTTTTTGCTGTATTTTTTTTGTAACTACTCCAGTATTGACTCAAGTTGTGATTGATTTTGATGGCTATTAAATTGCTTAACTGTATCGGTTCGAATTTTTGCACCTTTTTACTTTTGAGATAACAAGTATGTCAGATTTTTTTAATAATCTTTGGTACTAGTAGGTGAATATTAGAGGTGTGTTGAGATATAGTTTTATATTCGAATTAATCTTATTTTTATTTTAAAAACGATAAATTTGCTTGGTACACGTGGGTACGGTGAAGACAGCACCAATGGCAACAATTTCGTTTTCCTTCGTACATAACCTGAAAATAGTTAATCTTATTCACATAATCCATAGTTCACACGAACATAAACTCACGCCGTAATTAATCCCTCAAGAGGGGTAGGCAGAGGTGTTAATCAATTCACATAAAATGAAATTGTTACAGTTCCTCTAAGATCTAATATTTTTAACCGAAAATAGACATTATCTCCAAATTATATAAATTTTGAATTCCACCAATGCATTTTTATTGAATTTAAGGGAATTTTTTAACGATTTATTTTGATCTTTTCTGGTCATAAAGCCGATACTTAAAACTTTTTTTTTGCTTAAAATGTTTCTTTGTCTCCAGGTTGCGATGAGGTTGTGACCACACGACATGATGAAGCTGGAAGCGTCAGAGAAACAGCACCGGTACCACAACCTCCTGCAAGATGACCATGCCAGTTAGTATGCTCTCGTTACTTTCTAAACTTCGGAAATTATTAGCAGAGGTTCTCATTTAAGTGGGCCGCACTTTTTAACGAGTATAATGTACATTTATGTATATACCAGCTTATTACCGCGACTTCGTCCGTGTAGTCGAAAGTGGTTCTAATAGGATTTTTAATTACTTGACATTTATCGTTTCAATATGGACAATTCACACAATATCTTTGTAAATTATAGCCTATGTGCTATTCTGATGTATGATGTGTATTATTGTAAGGTTTCATTCAAATCCATTCAGTACTTTTTTCGTAAGAGTATCAAATATCCATACATCCTTAGAAACTTTCGCTTTTTAAATATTAGTAATGATGAGTTGTATTCATCGATCTGATATTATAGATACACAATTAAGTAACAGGGGACATTTGTCAGTTATTTTTTAATGTTTTTTTGTAAGACCAGTTAACGCACCTTTCTTTACTCCTCTTAAGGTAGAATTTCCTTTTTATGTGTGTTATTTCTAGGTGATTTTTTTTCACTTTTTAAGTGAAGTTTAATATGAGACCTATAGAATGTAAGATCGATCGTTGGTTTCGATAATTTATTTGATTAAGGAGAGACCTTTCTAAACCCCATATAAGAAACATAAAAATCTTGAAATCATTGGACAAATTGCCTTTTTTTTTATATAATAAGTTACATAGTACCTACGAATGTTTTAAAATGTTTGGCTTCGTAAATAAAATATAACTTCTTTTGATATAAATGTATGTATATCTCTTAGCAACAAGCCACGCTTAATATTTCTTAACTTTTTAACATGAACAAGTTTATTGATTAATATATTTCTCACGTTAACGAGACACCCGAGTCTTTCTAGATTTCTTAATTTGTTTCTTGCTTAATCTTAATCGATTATTAATGTTAATTTTTATGAAACATGTCTCAGTTACATTAATAATTCGTCAATATATTTTTTAAACTTAGTCCTTGAATATTTACTATTCAGTAGGTATTATAAATGTAATACAGATTAATAGGTAGATAAGAACACATTTAACATTATAGCAACCCACGATTCGAATGAATTCAAATTAGAACTTATCATTTTATGCAGTTCCTGAGGTGCCAAAAGGGTTCCTATTACTAAGCCTCCTCCTATCTGTCAGTCCCCCCCCCCCGCTAGACACATGCCGTTACGATCTGCAAGCGTTAATGCTCACAGAAAATGAAATATATGGAAATGGAATTAAAATTACGTAACTTAAGCGTGAGGAAATGTCATTTACATATCTTTTGTTTTCTGTTTGCGTAAATAAAACAAACTCACGCCGCAATCCCTCGATAGGGGTTGTAATAGTTGTCACACACCGCATTTTGCAGGTTTATATTGAGTCCCAGTGTGACAGGTTGCGAACCTACCGCCACTATCCATGCACAATGAGAAACATGGAAGCTACAACATATGCAAACGCAAACGGGCAAACGGCAAATTAAGCCTTAACGTGATTGAAATATGATAACCAAATTTTATTATATTTAAAATAAAATAAAAACAGTTTAACATGATTCCTATTAATAATTAAACATAAGACTTTGAAAAACCAAAACAGTTTCCAAAACTTGATGAAACAATGTACAGTCGAATTTATGGTGTCAATAAACAAAAATACGATGACATATTAAAACAATGTGTTATTGGCTGATTTGTTAGCTATGAGTTAAATAGAAGACTGCATGCTGGCATTTTTCGCGATATTTTCCAGCTATACAGTTTGCAAATTAGACTTAGGGTTTTTAAGTAGTTTCGAAGCCTACAAACTCAAATACTCTTGTACTTACGTAAAAATACTATGAAAAAATAAGCACAGAACATTCAACAAGTCGTGTTTTCGTGTCCGCTTAACTGATTATATCTTAAGTTGTTGCTGATTTGCCGTCATTGTCTGATAGTCATACAATTACTTTTAAATAACACAATGCCTACGTTGAGTACTGTTTTTCTTAAACTATCTTTGGATACGTAAATGGCGCAAAAACTTGCTGACAATACTAAAACTCGACAAACCTGCTACATTTACAGTACATGTCCAATTCAATTAACGCAATTGAAACAAATGAGATACTAACTAAGCAATGTATTTCACGAATGTTAAATGCTCGAAATCAAGATGAAAACACGGTACGAGCCGTATGCGAGTTCGTCTCCTTTATCAGGTTACCTTTGAATTCCCACATTAGCATGTGAATGATAAGGTATAACAATGTATTTGTGTATATAAGGGCCAAAGAACCTTGTGGAAAGAGCAAGACGCCATCTTTTTCTTCATGAGAAAAAAGATACATATATTATCATATTACTGGCGATAAATTTAGATTAGTATTTAATTTATCCCCTGTTAGTTAGTGGCATGCCGTGGTGTTTTGACGGTCAGGCGTTCCCTGATCGTATATCCCTTAAGCTTTTGGGCTCTGGGCCGTTTCTATTGCTGTCTCCAATTTACTGGAAGAGAAGTCTGAAACCGCTTTTTAACTACCCCCTATTTCTTCTGATGCGGGTCCCAAGACGCCACTGTTGATCCTAGTGAACAGGAGTTGCAGTAGTGGGACAGAGTGGCGGGTCTGCCTCGAAAAATATTCTATATCACGAGTAACGTTTCGCTATGATATCTTTTGTCGTGTATATGCACATTGTTCTAGTGTGTGTAACTTCTTTACTGAGCAAACTCGAGGTTTGATTGCTGAAACAATGTGTGTACCCCTGACAGAACTAACATAACCTTAGTCGTGAGATAGAATATTGTTAACTGTCTGTTTATTATCTTGAAATAGTTTTTGTGATGAGCATTATTAATATGTTAATTTAATTTCACACTGCAATTAATTGCAAGAACTTTTAAGTTATGATTTAATACAATAAAATCTCTAAAGCGAGAAAATTCTTAGTTTGTTGTTTCATTTGTATGACTTTGAGACAATACGTACGTACTTAAGATTTTTACCTTTTATAACTCCTCTGACTGTTTCCGAGGTGACATGCCAAAATTTATTGGAATTGTCAGTTTTTTCAAGTCTAAAATTAAAAGGCCGACAGAAAACCCAGTAACATATCTATTATCATATTATTACATATCGATCCATCAATAAAAAAGCACCATCTTTTAAAGTTCCCCTAACTCCAAAATGTTAGCATGCACCCTGAACATTAAACAGAAGTGCATGATCAGATGTCACGGGCCGCACCTGACTTCCGGCCCGGTTTCCTGCGTTTTGTGCTCGGGAATCGAACCCGTGCCGCTCCGGTGACCACCGATAACAATGCATCCACACCAACCCGTCCTCGTTTGTGTAAAAACGTACGTGTGTATACGCAGACAGTTTAAGCTTCGCTAAAACTATAATAAAGTAAAACTAGCTAGAATTCCGGTTATTATAGGGATTTTAACTGAAACAAATTGTATATTGATATATAAGCCAGACAGCCTTGCCATAGATTTATTCTATAACCCTTCAACAAAAGAAACATCACCACAATAGGGAATATGCATGAAATTTAATTTGATTATTCAATCAATTTATCGTAAAGTATGTAGAAATAGCATATTTACAGTGGATACAGAATAAGAATTGAACGATGAACCAGGGAGATATAACAATTAGTAAATAAATCTATCTCGCTCATCAGAATAACCTTTAATATGGAAGTTGTATGGCGCTCGTGTACATCGACGTCATTGTACATATCGGATCTAACCAACGACTTTGAAGCTTTATAACTTAGTTAATAATTCAGATATTTGAGAAAATGTATCGTATTGGTGTATATTTGTGGTATCGTATTAAATAAATTAAAAAAGATAAAAAAATCTACGTGAAAGATCTATTCACACCTGGACCTTATTAATGATCGATTCATAACGAAGTTAATAATAATAACCACATCACGACACACATTGGCTTAGCCTTGCACTGAGATATAATATCGTGTCTCACGTACTAAGCAACGATATGGTATAAACTACATAGACAAGAATACTAAATCCACGACCGGTAAACGAAACAATGCGTCTTGCAAATAAAGTAAAGTTTCGCCCCAGTCGCGATTCGAACCCGAAGCCTCTGGCGTGGCAGTCAGCTGGTCACCTCTGCTCCACAGAGGCCGTCAATTATAAATATATGAATTGAAACACACATACAAATGTATATAATAGCCTGTTCATAGACATTTAATATGTAGACAATAGACTTGCAAAGCTTAGCATGGGCTAGCGAATTTTCTAGAGAGCTTGTGCTAATATAAACTCATTTTAGTTCTAGTGAATATCTACATAGTTAAAGTATGACAAGATCAAAGGTGTATAGCATAGTTGAAATTAAGTGATTTCTGTGTAAACACACGCCTGACACTCCTTTACCTACTGTCATGTCATAACGTTAGCTTAATGGGTTTGTGTCTACATAATTTTAGACGAACACCATTATAACTCCGCACCTGACTGATTCGAAGGTCGAACAGTCGAAAGTGTCGCTTTAGGAACGTAGATAGTAAAAGTATTTCACATGTTAATTTTTAAAGCAATTTTTTTTTTTTACGGTAAGTCTGTCGTAACTTTTTGCTGTTTTATTTCTAGAGTAAAGCCATTTTTTAATGTAGACTCTTATGCCAACGTTTCCTAACCTTTTTCGTCCACGGACCCGTAGGAGAACAAAAAAAAAATTCAAGGGTGGGTCCTCTAAACAAAGCACTTTGATCTAATCTTTGGTATTTCATATTGCAAATCGAATTCCATTTGTAATCTATCAAAGGGCAGCGATTTTTTTTGTGGTCTTTATTAAGTTAAATTATCCAAAGATGAGCCTGCGGACCCCTATACCTATAAATGTGGATACCTAGTGCGCCGCGGACCACAGGTTAAGTAGCACTGTCCAATTCGATACTATCAGATAACCCTGACCTGTCGGCCATTTGCAATCGCCGCCTCGCACACATGACCACATACGAATGGCATTACATCTGTTTTTCACCTGGCGTATCGATAAACCATACGCTATTTGGTATTGCCAGTTTATGTAGGATAGTAAACGTTTATTAGTGTTTAACGTTAAAAAATATACGTAATTATGGAGTAAAAAAACAAATTAATGCAATTTTTCTACAATTTTTGAAAGTTTCACGTGGCAAAATATTCTATTTAGTCATTTGGACCTATTACAACGGGACCCGTTAGTCTAAATGACCTGAAATCGACTTTGATGTAAAGTTTTACTTAAAACTATTAAAAATAAATTACTTAATAATTACACCCATGTCCAACCTTTCTCTTAAGACATTCTTATTTGACGCGCACACATATATAATGATGTTAAACCACGCAAACACGTGCGTAGCTTATGAATGTATATACTACACACCTGATGCAGCAATTAGATTCATTTAAAAAAAAAAACGAAGCCAGTAATTTGTTTTTTAAGCCTACGTCCACTCTCAAATTCATTCTTAATACTGGTAAAAAATAATTAAATGAGTTTATTCTTATTCTCATTTCTCCTTCTTTAGTTTATACCATATCAGTGCTTAGTTCCTGTGACGCAAGTTCTTACGATGCTTACTGGCAGGGCTGAGTCAATGTGTGTGTCGTGATGTGGTTATTATTATTATTATATTATTACCTCCTAAATACAAACTTACGTGTAACTCGTAAAGTTTCTCATAACAAGTGCATTATCAATCCTTATGCTGTACAACTTAAGAACGCTACAAAGAGCAAACCTGTCGGTTTGATCCATGGCCGTGTGTACAATAAACTATTAAGTAAGAAATACACCAATAAATAAACAAACAGGACACGAAAAATTGACTTAGCCCTGCAGTAAGTATCGTAAGAACTTGTCACAGGAACTAAGCAACGATATGGTATATACTACATAGATAAGAATACAACATCCAAGACCGGTAAGCCAAGCAACGCGTCAATGACATCAATTAACAATAAACATTGAACCTTCGTCTTATAAATATTTTGATTCATTCGACTAAAAATAGATTAAGAATTACAAAAACATCAAACTTGTCCTTGGCAACCTTAATCGGGTACATTATTATCTCTAATTACCCTACTTGCCTACAAAGATAAGCCGCGCAAGAGTTCATTGTCGTTGGCCATAAATAAGATAGAGGTATAACCATAGATTAAAGTAAACTCCTTCATGGATAACCTCTCCAAGTTCCAAGGAAGATATAGGCTTTTTAGGTACGATCTACTATGATCCACATCGTCATTTACCAGCAGCTGAAATTATTTCTATAAAGAAAAGATTTTACAAGGGCATTTTCGGGAAACACCCGCCAGTCTTTCCCACCACTGCAACTCCTGTTCACCAAGAACAACAGTGGCATCCTTTGATTCAAGTATCAACGAATAATGCAGCTGAGCAATGAAGCTTAGGTCGTGCGGTACGTGCTGGCTGTTTTTGGACCCACAACGAATTTAATCAGAAGAAATAGGAGGTAGTAATAAGCCGATATTAGACTAGCGTAATAAGGGCCTATCAAGGGCAAATTGCAATAAATATCTAGAAATTCTAGAATCATAATAATCATAAATCATTTATTGGTAGATGAGAACAATTTAAATCTTAAATATTAATTTGGTCAATACATGTTTTATGTTCATAAAAATTAAGTAAATAAGTGATTTATTAATTTTATGTCAATGTCATGAAGAAAAATAGGGAATATGTCTTTTTATTTATTTGTTAAAATTTCGATACCACATATACAACAAATCCGTTAGATTTTGTCTATATCTGACTTATTGACATAGTTATGCTTTAAAGTCCTTGTTTTTAATCAGAGATCCAATATGTACAATGACGTCAAAGTACACGGGCGCCATACAACTTCAATAAAAAAGGTTGTTCTGGTTGTTATATTTACTTTGAATGGTCATATCTTCTTGGTTTATTCAACAATTCTTATTCTATTTTCACTGTAAATATGACATTTCTACATACTTTACGATAAATTGATTAAATAATCAAATTAAATTTCATGCATATTCCCTATTGCAGCGTGAATATATTACGCTATTATTTATGTAGTTAAAGATCCATTGCTCCTTCTTTAACGTAATTTAATTATATTGAACCAGACAATGGATATTAAAATTGAATAATCTTTCTATTGTTTGTATGACCTTGAATAAGATGAAACTCTTAATGTCAAACAAACAACCTTCCATGGTATAACATGCGACATGTATGCAACTATGGCTGCACCTATTAAATGAGAGTTAAAACATAGAATTAATTGAGACAGATTGTCTTTACCAGTTGATTAACGATTTAAACATATTAATATGTTTAAATGATAAGCGACAAAACAGATGATGAATCTGCCTGCAGTAACTTGATGTAAAACAGTAAGGAGTTATTTGGGAGATTTCGCTTCCTTTTTGGGTTCCGTACCCAAATCGTGAAACACCGAACCCTATTACTAAAGTCTCCGCTCTCAGCGGGCTGTATCTTATGGAACATAAGAGCCAGAAACTTTTTTATGTCTATTTCTGTTGCTGGAATAACAACAAATACTAAAAACTTAAAGAAATTGAAAACGAAAGAGGTCTCCAATACAATACTTATTTCGTTGAAATTTTTTTCCTGCCCTTGTTTATTTTATGACACAACAATACACACTGTTTAATATTGTACGATAGGACGGAACCCTTCACGTGCGAGCCCGACTCACACTTGGCTGGTAATTTTAATTTTGCTTCCATCTTTTACTGCCAAACATAAAGCAAGGGTTCTAAATTTACTTCTTATGCGTCCCGATAAATGATATAGGAACATACAGGACATGACATACGGGACAGGTGGTGGTGGTCGACAGTTGGTACCATCCTCCTTTCTATTTATGCCATGAAACAGTTAGCTGTTGGTTCGAAGGATTGGAGATCCAGTGTATTTACCGGCACCAGAGGTATAACAGCTTTATCTCTACATGGGCAACGCATTGGCTGTACTCTTGGCGATCTAAGCATCAAGGGCACCGTCATGTCAATATTTGTAATTTAAGTTTTTTTAAAGCTATTTTCATCCATCAATCTCATTTCCATTCGATTCATTAGTAATCTTAAATCTGGATTAAATACCTAAATATTAGCTTAATTGCAATTACCTCTACATGGGCAACGCATTGGCTGTGTTCTTGGCGTTCTAGACATTATCACTTTCCATCAGGATAACCGTCTTGTTTGCCCTTGATGTGGCATAAATAGAATATAATACTTAATACTACATTTTTTCCCAAACATTTCAAAGATAAACAAATAGTCTGGCTTGGACTTTAATACATTAAGATAACTTATCCAGCTAATACTATTTAAAACAATTCACTGCAAATACCTAGTCAGGTCATAAATTCTGTCACATGTTTAATATAAAATAATTGAAACAAGTTTGTTCATTATGTAACCATTTATATACCAAAATGAACTTAACAAAACATAGATTCTTATGACACTAAAGTTTATTCAAAATGACCTCCGTGATTTTGAATACAGGCCTTCAATCTGCGCGGCCAGTCGTCTATCGCATCACGAACGAGGTCCATCTCAATATCGGCGGCTGCCTTAATCAAGGATGTCTTCAGTGACTCCAAATTGGGGTGAGGCTTTGAGCACGCCTTTTCCTCCAAGTGTTGCCATATCTTGTAATCTATCGGATTCAAATCTGGACTGGACGAGGGCCAGTCTTCGTGCCGGATGAAGTCGATTTCACGCGAAGCCAGCTAGTCTTGTGTGCTCTTCGCTCTATGAGCTGGCGCCGAATCTTGTTGGAATACCCAGTGCTTGTTATTGAACATGGAGTGCTTGTTATGAGAAACAGGTTCCACAAGGTTCGTCAGGACTGTATTTTGATACACAACTGCATTCGTTTTTACACCTTTCTAACAAAAATGTACCTCTGTTAAGCCCCAATAAGAAACTCCCAACCATACCATGAGCGAGGATGGAAAATGACCTCGTTGGACACGCGGAATACGGTTGCTCGCTTCTTCAACACAGTCTTCTTCAAGCGTCCACTCCATATTTAAAAATGAGTAAAATTCTAAAAAGTATACATTTTTATTTTCATGAACAATTCCAAATTCGAATTCAATAAACTTTTTTGTGGCCAGCATTCTAAAAAAAAATGTTTACTGTGTCACAATACTTATGACCTGACTGTACAAAGCATAACTATGACCATAATCGACAAGGTTGCACTTAACCGTAAACAGAAAATAAAACATAATACAAACAAAACTAACCTTTATTACCAAGTACTAAACTCTTTAACGTGTACTTTCATAAGCAAAACAGTCGTGATCAAATAATAAATTTTTAACCCCCGACGCAAAAAGAGGGTTGTTATAAGATTGACGTGTCCGTCTGAATATCTGTCTGTGTCTTTTGCATCATAACTCTCGAAAGAAATGAAGCGATTTTGATTAAGTTTCTTTGTTTGAAAGGTACCTTAATCGAGCGTGTTTGATTGATATTGGTTCCCCCATTCAAAAGTTATGTTTGAGTTTTTAAACCTTCTTTCATCAATCAATCTCATTTCCATTGGATTCATTAGTAATCTTAAATCTGGATCAAATATCTAAATATCAGCGTAATTGCAATAACCCCTACATGGGCAACGCATTGCTCTTGGCGTCCCAGTCGACAAGGGCATTGTCGGACGGTATCACTTTCCATCAGGTGAACCGAAAAAAAAACTGTCGAATTCAGCGAGACTAAAAAGGCTGCTTTGACAATATTGTTTTTATTCTGAATGTGATGCATCCACGTATATCAATTCGTAAAATGGTCAATTACTGCTTAAGAATTGAACGCTGACCACTTGAGCGGCTATCTTGCATTATTTTGATAAATTATCTAATAAGTCAATGAAATCAAAAAATGAAAGTGGCCTTTAAGATCCCCTGTTTACACAATTTGTATGGGATTTTTTTGCGTCGTCATATGGAACATGTTGTCATCTCGCGTGACAGATATGCTTCAGCGACAGTGACGTTTGTTGAAGGTTGTATTGTGTAAAGGATGTTGTATGTAACGATATAATGTTGAGTTAATGTTATGTAGTTGATTTATAAGATAATATTGCAAACTGCGGATGGAATGTTATTTTTGATGTATTTTAAGCAACAATAAGTTTTAGGAGGAAGGTTTTAGCGTTAAGGGATCAAAAATTGATGAATAAATAGTGATATATATATACATATTTATTTATAGTTCATGTTGTAGCCCATGTTTACCCTGAAAGTACATGCAACAGATTAGTACCTAAAAGTGTTAGATTTTTCTATTTCTGCCGTAAAGCAGTTCGCTGTTTTTCGGTTGAAAGTATATGAGAGCCAGTGTAATCACCGGCACGAGAGGTAAAACATCGTTACCACTATGGCCAATGCGTTGGCTCTTAACGTTCCTGACATCAAGGGCATTGTCGTGTCAGTGGGAGACGGTATCACATTCCATGAGACCAACCGTCTGCTTGTTTGCCTGTGATGTTGATTAAAAAAGTGACATTTGATTTTTTTACCGGATAAATACTGATAGGTATGCAGTTTCTCTAATGACCATAATTTTCTTATTCTAGCAAAGATTTTTTAATATTAACCGATCAAGGTTTTGTTTGATAGATGTTCTTAACAATAGTTTTAGAGGTCCCTATAAAACCTGCCCCAAGGGGGCGTACAAATTGCTCCATGCGCCCCCTTTTTTTGAAAAAATAAACAACGATCTTTTGTAATCTCTCGATATAAATCTAAAATAAATGGTATATTTAAATTATAATGCTAAACACACATCCTTCACGAGTATAGTTTTTGAATAGCAATGATGTCAATATTACGTCATGATGCGCGACCTTGTTGACCAACTATAGAAGAAAAACTTATCAATCCATATATGTATAACTTTAGTACTTAGATACATAAAGATTACCTAAGCAGTTTTCTCCCTAGCTAACTCGTGGTGTAGCATGCTAAATAGATACCTACCCTAGAACACACCAACCCTAACAAAATAAATACTAACAAGTAAGATGACCAGGACTAAAGGATCAGGAGTTTTATTTATTTATTTGGTATACAAACAGAATACAAAAACAGCATACACAATAGGGTTTATACCAACTTTAGTAAAGACTAAATTGTATCCCACTTACTTGTATACACTACACAATCTTAATCATGGAATACGTGCAAATTATTTGTTTACGTAAGCAAAAAGTATTTAGGTATTTATTTTAAAGTTTTTGACACTTCGTAAGTAATTAATGAATCTGCCTACAGTAACATGCTAGTACGGTTACTGTAGGCTCTAATAGGTTACTTGAGAGATGACGAAAAGAGCAGCCAAATCGTCACATTTCACTTTCTTCAAACTTGTACAGCACTACCCACTGTTAAAACACTAGCATTTTACACATTAAATGACATACAAGAAAAGACAATAAAATAGAAAATTACCATAGAGGTACCCATAGTTAGTACATAACAATTTCAAATTGGAATATTTGCTTGCTTTATAGGTTAGGACGCAATTTTTCGGTATTCAGTTTTAGCTGTTGGACATTTCGTTTAATATAAGGTTATGGTTTAACCTAAATGTTAAGAGTTAATTGTAATTGCTGGACTTCCATTAATTTTACATAAGCATTGTATAAACAATGAAAACTTATATAGTTCGTGATTGATACCAAATATGTATGTAATATGTATGTAAGATAAATAAAAATTAGAAAATAATGTTAAGTACCTATTAAGCTATTATTGTAAGGATTCATTTAAAATTTTGCAAAAGGGCCATTGCTTTTCAAACGACGGTTCGAAACGCACCACGACTTTTGAATTGGCCGTATAGGACCAAAGTAATTAACGTAATCACAATAGTACGATACGGGAAGAGTTTTTTCGTCTTCTTCGTCATAATAATTATTTTTATATTTTTCGTTGTTGTATATTTTAATATTTATTGTAAAATCTACAAACAATGCTTCATCAGTCTTGCTTATTGTATGTCATTGTTATTGTTATTGCCAGTAAAAATGTTTTCCTTATTAGCTGTTCACTCGTAAGATATTTTAAAATGCAACAAATAAGAAAGATGATTCGCATATTATATAATCTTACGGTATAGGTAGAAATTAATATAAATCTATTTAATTTTTAAAACGTTTGTTTACCCTAAATACCTATAATACCAAATTTAAACATCTGTTTGATTTGAAACCAATATTTTTGTGTTTAAACAAAAAGATACGAATGCCTAGTTACGGCGATACTCTGCGCAGTCGTCAATAAAAGCAATTGAATTTAAACTTTATGGCCAAAGGATAAAGTTGAAAGTAAGCGAGCAATGAAAACTCAAAAACCCAATTTTCCCCACGCATGCGCTTTTCGTCTTGTTCTATGTCTTTGACAGTACTGAATTATGGACTTTATCTCTACAGTTTTGAAGTCTCTTTTTGTCTGTTTATTGTCTTCGTTTAATCAGCTGTACGTCCCACATTGATAAATTTAGTTAGCCTTTCAGTATGGGTCGAGGCTTTAACCTGAGTCTTTTAACTAAAAAAAAAAAACAAATCCTTAATAATAGTTACGAAAAAGTGCTATAAGATCCCGAAGAGTGTGTCTTTGTAGTGAAAAATGTTGAATTTTGAGGTTATAAACAAAATTCTTAGTATAAAAATACATAGAGGTAAAAAAGATTAAAGTAGAGGTTTTCACACTAAATGTTTATTTTAATGTCATCGTTTTGATTGCAGTGCTTATTTTAATAAGATTTTTCATAGAAAAGTAGAAGGAATAGATAATTTTGAGTACGTACATTTGGTTATTTACAAATTGAATAATCTAATTTAGCGGGAGTGCCGGCCCATTTATTTAACGACATGTTTACAGAACTATGCTTGTCTATGTTTGCTTTTAACTATTTGTTAATAGACTTCATTCTTGATTATACATGTATTTTATTATTATGATATTGGGAAGGAAAAACACAGTGAGTATATTAAAGTAACACATTATCTGATGTTTACTTGATCTTTAATATCAAGATAAGTTCAAAACGCATTGCTTCGTTACCAACATTTCTTGAAAGATTTTTAGTGGCGGATTTAGACGTACAAGTTAAACACCTGGATTTACGGAATAATAAAAAAAAACCGTAAATAAATAAGATCCAGTCGATTTCGCACACGATGTGTTCCGTACCATCTCATAAAGGTAATGAATCAATTTTTAGATAATTTTGTAAAAAAGAACAAGCAACAAAATACGAGAAAATGACGTTTTTTCCTTTATGTTTATAGAATTTGTTGTTCGACAACAGGAATAGACATCCTCTGAAAATTTCATCACATTAGTGCGACCATAAATCCAACGGTTGTTTATATATAAGTGAAATCTGGATTACTAGTGATTAAGATCTATTCGATTTTTTTCCTGATAATTTGTCAATGCGGTCAAATTATCATTACCGTTCGGCCTCACTCTAAGTTTAACTGCACTTTAAGTATAACTTAAGCGAATTCATCATTTCGGTAACAATTTGCTAACATCACAAGGTCAACTAAAACATTGTAATGCTTGTTAAATCTATGTTTTCATTTAATGTCTTCATATCTTGCCTTCCATGGAGATTCTTATGAGATGAAGAATTACAATGCCACATCCATATTCCTTGTTGGTTGTTGGCTTTTAATGGTTCATTTGTTACTCAATTTACCACTGCGTTACCAGTCCCCATGTCCCCTCCAAAATAATGTCCACCGCGTTACCAGGCAATAGGTTTTGATATTTTTAGCCCGTATATTTTGATAAAATTGTAATTTGTCCGTGTGTATGCCATTCTGAATTAGAAAATATCAAGTTTCTAGAAGATCATCCTAACCAGTGATAAATGATGCGTTGAAATATACAAGGGACATTTATAGGCCCCGAAAAGTAGGATACATACTCTCGACTTTAAGAGGTTCAAGGATTGAATGATATTGCAGGGTACCTGGAGGATTTGAGAGGTCAATACATTTGATATTAGAAGACTTGATTGGTTATCTTCGGTTGGGAACCATATGCTTTTTTGTATTTCAGTGTTTGTAGTGGTAAAAAAATTTGACGCATCATTATTTGACATAAAAACGTGTTATAATGTCAAGGTTGATTTTGGGCTAAACCATGCTTTGAATGTTTATACAGGACATGTAAACATTATCATGACATCATGTTTCATGTCTAGTTTTTATTCAATTAGATATTCTATTCGATTTGAGTGATAAATCTCGCTCAGCCGTTTCCGACCTACACGTTTTTTTTTAAATCCTGGACCAGGCAGGCATTTGACCCCAAACTAGCCTGATGTTAAGCATCGATGAGGTCTAAGGTGGATCATGCCTACCTAGGAGAAACCTATTCACTCTTGCCTTAACGAGGCCCAAGTTATATCGGTCAGGGAACACATCGGCAGGCAAAAAATTCTACATCCTTGCAGTACACATTATGAAGAAGCTATCGAAGCGTTTAGTCCGGATGGTCGGAATATCTACCACGAAAGGATTCTATTCCGATTATAAAAGGGGGCCGGTGGAATTAATTTGTGCAATTCCTGCGCACACTCTCCTCTCACACGTATTTGTAGCATAAATGCGAGAGAAATTATCTATCTTTCTGTCAGTCTGTTTAAACAACTGGACAGATTTCGACTGAATCTGGCAAGGGCATAAATTCTAATTACTTGCCAAATCCGTCTTTCAAATTTTGTTTGAAATTTCCATATGGTATTTTTTTTTCAAAAATAAAAAAAAATGTTTTATGAGAACTAAATACACAGCAAAAGACAGTAGTTTCATAAACAGGATTTAAGTATTGAATCTTTTTTATTACGTACACCATAAAATATTGTATTGTTTATAAATTTAATGTAATACAATCGTCACTTCTTCCTTTCTACGACATTGTTCGTGTTTAGGATCGTAATGAGCTGTTATTGTAATTAGTTGTTACTTAAGGCCGGAACACACCAAATCCGGTTGCGTACTGGTTGCAGTCCGTAAGCGGTCGTTTAGGAGTTGTGAAGTATGAAACTCTATCACAGACGTTGCACCAACGCTTCACGAACGCCACCGCGCCGCATCGCAATCGGACCGCATTAGAGCGAGGCTACACGATGCGTTGCGGTGACGGAGCGGTGCCGCTCGTCATCTAGCATAATCTATGGTATGCTACAATGTTCCGGACTGTCCGTGAAAAAAATTGTTTGCACTCTGGCGCCGCACCGCACCGAAACGCATCGTGTGGCAACGCTCTTAGCTGTGACGTTTGTCAAGGAATGTCATACTTTACAGCACATAAAAGTATGTACGCGCCTGCAACCGGATTTGGTGTGATCCATCCTTTACGTCTTATTGAACTGACGTCATCTCCGGTCTGTTCTAGCTAATCTATTGATTGATCATCGATTAATTAAGTAGTTGACCATTCGGTTCTTCGACATTTTTTTTTATTTATCAATTAAAGTTACGTTAGCTTTGCTCGAGTGAATAGTTAAAAAATCCTAAATCATTTAATCTCATAATACAGCTTCTCTATTTTATTTTTTACGTTTACCTGTAGGTTAGTATAGGTCAAAGTATAATATAAATAAACTTGTAACATCAATCATTACTACAATATTACATAAAAACAATTATTCCAGCGCAAAAGTCTCGTAAAAAATAAAAGTTCAATTCCAAATCATGAGATCATGATAACCCAGAGCTCTATTTGAACTGTGATAAAGATTAAAATCGCTTAATCTCACAAAATGTCAAAGAAGATTACACTATTTTTTATCAGAATTTCCCACGACACGCACTTTCATACCCGTGAGAATGTTTGCTAGGGTCACCGATCACTAGTTTTGAATCAAAAACCAGTAATGAAAGCAGTAGATTAGTTTTTATTGTTTCCAGAATGTTAGGTTTGTAAGGTCGTAATTTTTCCAGACAAAATTGTCTTCAAAAAAATTTTTGTTTACGTAGGTAATTAAGGAAAAAAAAATTGTGGCCATTGTTGTTTTTGAAAAACAGCTTAGCTTAAACTTCCAACTTCGTTAGTTAATTTGATGCCTTAAAGTAGGACGAGTATATCTGAAAAAAAAATACCTAGATGGAATTTACCTTATTTACTTAAATGGTCTGTTACATAAAAATTTAAAATTAGTGTAGAGTGTGATTTGATGATAGCCAAAATATAATGGGGTTTTTCATATATTTTATCTTTAGTCTTTTTCATACTTTCATTCGTTTAAACTAATGTTTGATGACCTTTGCCAACTTCTCATTACGAGTTGCATTTTTTGTGTCCGTTGTAATAATAAGTGATCGTAAATTTCGATAAATACCTCTTACCTCGTGTTTTGGCGTGACTTACTATCTAAACAATTTCACATGAATTACTTGCATAATGATGACAATTTAATGTTTCCTGTGTTTAAATAAGCGAAAAGGAAAATTGGTTCATCAATCTTAATAAGACAGAGTCGTGTATAAAGTAAAAAGTAATTTTAATAATTTTCTTTTTCAAACATTCGCTAACGAAATTCTCGAATGATAAATTAAATAAAATCAATATAATTGATTACTCTTTAAATAGTTTTCGCTTAAAATAATTGACTAGAAATGTGGCTTAATATAGATATTACATAAATATATTTTGCATTAATAGATCTTATTAGACAATAGTTCCAAACATGCTGATATTTTTTACACATCATCATGGGCATGGCAAACAAGAAGAATGCGGTCCACCATTCAAATACTTACTTCCTATCCCAAGATGTTCTATGCAAGTGTCTTCTAACTACAGTTAGGTATGGTCTGGGATCCAATGCTTTATGCAAATGGAGACTTGGAACCAGTATTGGTACATCCGATACCGTTGCTTGAATGCCTTTAGAATTCCAGGCCGATTCGGTTTAGGTGCTTGCAACGCGGATACCGACTCAGGACCAATGTTATTGGGTATTTTAATAATGGAACAACAAAATACTAAAGTAAAACACACGCAAAAAAGTTTACATAAAATACAACGACGTAAATTATAATCGCACTACGATTTGTAAAAAGTTTAGTTAATTATTTTAGGATAATTTTTTAATGTGTAGGGCCCTCTTGGATGTCAGATTTCGACTCGATATATGCAATTTTATTTGATATGTAAAAATTATTAGTGCTACGGAGATGTCTAGGTTAGGTTAGGTTACTTAATTATGTTATTTTATTTTATTAAATATATATTTAACTTTGTTTGTGAAAGTTAAAAGCAAACATACATTTGGATTACGATATCAAAACTCATTTGTCATTTTTTTTCCTGCGTTTAGTCCCAAACCTACATGAAGAATTTTAAAACGAATAAAACATTCGAAAAAAAACACGAATTCATTGCGGAAGTATTAAACATTTAAATTTAAAAACGATTCTAGATAATAGTTCATTGTAATAAATGATAAAGCTCATCATAAATCACGGTCTAAAACCAATTTGCATGTCAAAGGAAAAACTGCTATTTAACATAACCTACGCAAATTTTGCTTAACCTAAAAAAAACTAGTATTCGCTATTCTGAAGCACTAATTAATCAAAACAATGACATGAATAATTAATTAATCATATAGTTAATTATACAAAACCAGAGACAATGTTTATAAACAACAAAAACTATTTGAAATAACCAATGACTTGTGAGTTGGGTGTGGTGGTGAAGAATTGTCCAAAACAATGGAGTCCAGGAGTTCCAGGGCCAGTGATTCCCCTGGTGACACCATGAACGATGTTTACCAGGCCTGGCGTAAGTATCTATCAGCTTTTTCATGAAGCCCCTTCAACGATGGAAAGTTAAAAAAATACTGAAGGCATATTCTCTAGACTACACGAAGCCTAGTTTTTACCTGACACGGCGAAGCAAAAAGAAGGGTAATGATTTTGACTGGTAAGCATGTATTATCTGTTCCCTCATAACTTCTAATTTGTGATTAGGTTAAAACCTACTTAAAATTTATGTTGCTTTTGTAAAATGGCGAACGAAATCTCTTATGGATGTCATGTCATCAGAAATTTTACAATTCGCCTTTGAATTGTACAAACCAGTATTTAAAAACACAGGTAAAAGTAATGCAAATATTCGATTTTATAAACTTACAATCTTAAACAATGAAAACGATTTCATTCTTGAAAATATATCTATCTATCTCTTTCACTACCCAGTACTCACTTTTACTGTAAATGTTTTGGTGACAGGTCACACATTACACAACCTTTTAGTCACGCTTAGGAATTTCTCAATTTTAAACACCTAAACTGTCACGCCAAATCATAATCATATAGCGATAAAGTCCGAATTTGCTTGGCTTTGAAGGACAATAGGAAAGGTCAAATAATAGACACCATTGTTATTAGAATAAAACAATAATGACTTCTACACTACAGTACAGGAGCACTGGTAAATTTACAAACCACTTCTATTGAGATATAACAATCGAATCTTTGGGGATCCATTTTGATTGCCATGATAGAAAACCCTAATGGGTTACTTTACACCAACATTTCTGAGTGTTCTAGTAATGGCTAATGAATCGATAATTTATTTTGGTATTAATTATTTCCCATTCAGAATCAACAGTATTCACATAACCATACATAACATATACTCACGCCGTAATTAATCCCTCAAGAGGGATGGGCAGAGGTGTTAAACATCGCATTTCGCATGTTTATGTTGAGTTCCATTGACAGGTTGCGAATCTGTCGCCATTACCCGAGCTACAAAATACGGTAACATGCGACTTGAACCCTCGACCTGTCGGTTCGGGTCGGTCGGTTAACCAAGGCACGTAACAAACTAAGCTACCACGTCAACCACACACACAGTATTCTGACCACTGCAATACTAATTACAAACAAAATGCCTTGGCCTTGCCTTGCCAAATTATACTTGGTTCCTATATTCTACATGATTTAGCTACATCAATCGATTTAAAAGAATTACTTTGTATTATTTTTGGTCCAAAAATTTTTCTTTTGTAGATCAATCCATTATTTTGTCGGTCGAGACCACCCACAGATCATTATTCACATTGTGGATACTATGTGAAATTTTATAAGAGAAATCTGTTTTTTTAACCCATGCAACACTGTGTCAAATTCCAATTTTAAAAATTCTAGATCCGGTCAAACTATGCTGACATACAACTTGTTGTGTTTTGTAATATTTTACATACCATACAAATAACCGGTGACGTTCTAGCAATGAGTTAAAAACTAGCAAATATAGACACTAAACGTTATCTTGTCTTATTAACAATGTCAACGGAACCCGTGTCTAAATAAGGAACCGCGCTTGACTTGACCGAGTTAAGAACAATGAGAAAAACCGCAATTGTCAGTCATTTGCTCCTAAGACGGAGCATATTGTTAGGAATTTGCATAAGCATCTCGTTTAAATAATGATTAGCTTGATTTATGACAGGAGTTATGTAAACTTACCCTAGTTTTAAATGTCCATGCTAAGAAGCTCCTTAATAAGACGCTGTATTGGTGTCTAATAAAAAATTAAAAAAATAAATGTTTGAAATTAGTACTTATGACTAATGGTTCTCGCCTACAGGAAGAAAAACGAAATCCATGAAGTCATCTAAGTATTTCACGTGCCGCAAGACCCTAGTTTTCAGAATCCATCGCCATTTTCTTAGTATTTTACTGAACTGAATGGGCCAACAAATGAACGGTGCACCTGATGAAAAGTTACCATCGCTGCCAAAGTTGACCTCTTCTCTCTTCTCTTTGATATTTGCAAAATGCATTGTTTCACTTACCGGTCTTCGATGTAGTATTCCTATATGTATAGTTTATACCATATCGTTGCTTAGTTTCTGTATTCAGTTCAGTGGTTACGGCGTGGCAAAGGGAACAGGTAGATCCAATTACTTTCCCAATGATAATAGTTATGTATTAGTCTTGGAGGTTGTATTCTTATCTATGTAGTATATACCATATCATTACATAGTTCCTGTGACACAAGTTCTTACGATACTTACTGCAGGGCTGAGTCAATGTGACTGTCGTGGTTTATTATTATTTTATTTATTGTTTTAAAACCATGCTCAATATGTATATTTACCATACAAGCTCATAATATCTCTTTGTTATTTCCAGATGAGATGCTAGAAGGCGAGAGCGCGGGCCTGGCAGCCCGCGTGGCTGACTTGGAGGTGCGGTGCTCGCGGCAGGCTGAGGAGCTGCTGTGCCTCCGCTCTACACTCGCGGACGCACTGCGGCGGCTCAACGCGCTCGAGGGCAGAGCTCCCGCCGCTGCACCTGGAAGGAACGGCTCCTACACAGGTATTAACTGCTACATATCTTAGTGTTTATCAAGTCTAAGCCCTAACTATTAGGAATTAACCCCCGCTGTTCGTCCGTTAGTCCGTCTGGCAGCAGCAGGGCTAGAACACTAAGACGCGTGAGGCTCTTCTTCTCTTTCTTTTTGTCTTCTTTGTGACAGGGAAAGAAGATCCGGTCGCGCGGAATATGTCGCATCTAGCGTGCTAGGCCTCCTGCATGAATGAAATTTTCATACATTTGTATTTCTGTAGCTGTTTTAATAAGAATTTAATAAATAACATAAAAATAAGAACGGGCCCACTCATACTAATACATGTTTTGAAACCTTGAACTATATTTTTTCGTACCTATGGTTATTTTTTTATGTTTATGGTATTTTCTTAAATTTTCTATTATTCTGACATATTCCTGGTGTTATATTCTAGCTACCTCGAGCACGCCGACCAGGGAGCTGCGTCTGCGGCAGCCGTCCTACAGGGAGACAGCCAAGAGAACCTCCAGCTATGGATCCACTGCATCATCACTACCTCAAAGGTAACTTAAAGCTAAGACGATCTACGAGTAGATAGGATTGAATTGTTATTTAGTTTTTAGATATACCAAAATTTTAAGAGAAAATGATATCTGGTCTTATCTATTTAAGCAAGCATAGCAAATAACCAACAATTACTTTATTTTCTCAGTTCTCATAGAAAAATATTACATTCTGAAAATAAATAATCCTAAATTCCTTCGCAGCTAGAGTTCGTAACTAGAATCCCTTTTGTAGAAAGTAGCTTTAACTGCTGAGCCACATCTATTACTTTTAGTTGAAATCCACATACAATTATAATCTACGAGTAACATTAGTTAGTTTTGCAGACTTGGTGACGCCATAACAAATTCTGGCACTAACCAGGCTCCCCAACTTAAGCTTTCAAAGACGGCATAGAAAACTATCCGCGGTGACCGGCGAATTCATTGATATGCAGACGTAAAATAAAAAAGGTATCGAGTTTATGAAGGGACCCCACTCGAGGCTGGTGCTAATGGGCCCTGGCTAGGCTTAAGACTGACCTGACCAAAACTATGACGTATTGGTTAAGTGAGATCCACATACGAATGTTCTAACAATATTATGTGCACACACACAGTATTGTTAGACACATGACAGAGATAATGTTATGCTACTCTATGAGTTGCTTAAGTTGAAACCCACATATCAGTATTTGTGTCTGTTTCAGACGTGGCGACTCATCCCGCTCGCTGGCGTCGGATTCCCCTGCGTCGTCGTCGTCCTTGTCCCCGGCGCCCTCGCCCTCCCCGCGCGCCACGCCCGCGCCGCCGCCCGCTGCCTCCAACCTCAGGTAACACAACTGGACAGATGCTCCACATTTGACAAGCACTCACACTGCCATACGAAAAAGGTTCTATAGAAGATCAAATACACACACACTAACAAACAACTATATAATGCACTATAAAGGAAACTTGACGTACTATGTCAACTACACATAGACAAAAACAAGTGACGCACTCCATCAGGTAAACACATAAGTGACATAACAAACAGGCACAATAACGTATGGTACGAGTACAAAATACATGTAAAAATTGTATGTACATTACATACAACCTCAAAACTACACAAACAAACGTACATATTACTTCATTTTAACATGCCCTAAAACTTTTAATCAAAACAAACAGGGGTTTTATATTTAAAAAACATCAACCTCTGAAACGCTGTCATGAAGCAGCAGTTACATGACATGGTCATCGTTTTTCAACTAAAGCTACGTATTCTAAGTGTAATAGATTCACCAAAGACATCGCACAACTTGGCCTTGTAACGTATTTTATATTTATTTTCTGTTTTCTAGTCGCTAAAGTAGCAGTATCTTAGTGCTACATCAAATATTTATGTCTGCGAAAGCTTTTTCTGCGCTAATACTGTTCCTTGGCAATGTTATCGTCGTCATTATAAAGTTATCAGAACCAGTTTACGTTAGTCCAATTAATGTTTTACACGCACAATACAAGATCGTTTAGGTTTCTGTAATAAAACACTTTTTAAGTACCTTGAACTGCAAATTAAAAGTGGTTTCGAAGTATCAGCAGGGCTAGCATGCTTAAGGCGCGAAATACGCCGCGAGCAATAGCTTCTCTTTCTGTCACTGTTGAAGATGTCGCTTTGCAAGAACGAGAGAGAAAATGCTCCCTCTATGTCGTTGTGGCGCCAGCAGGCATAGTACGGTTAATAAATACGACATAGCCCGAGAAATTAGATACTTCTCTCTCTACAAAAAGTACAGGCAAAAAAATAACCTAAATATATCGCCTTGATGCCGCTGCCATGCCTTTCGCTCCTTACTTAACTCGTGATAAACTCTCGCTTTTAGTACAATACAAACTCGCTTTTAGTACAGTACAAACATCTTTTAGTACAATTACTCGACGCTACACTGTCGCATCACTACGCCTCCCATAAGGCCTGTGTGTCTTTCATACGTTAAATTTTCTACACGTCAGATGACATATAGTACAGTACAATACAGTACAGTGATTTTGTATGAGCAATCGTTATTCCTTATCAATCCGTTAGAGGCGCTTTAAAAAGATTTATACAAAATTGTAATGAATGAATGTATGAATGAATGAATGGTTTATTTGCTAAAACATTACATTAATTACAGTCATTTAAAGGTTTGCACACTATAATGCGACAGAGAGACGCAGGCGCTGTTATATTCCTACAGAGGCAATGAGAGTTTAACATGAGCATAGTCTTGTACTAGCATGCTAGCCCTGCCAAAACAAGATCTATATGTATTGATGATCTTCAAAATGCTTTATAATGACGAGTAGTAAACGCTATTGTCCACTTGCTAGCATTTGTTGGTTGTTAGATCGCGTAATAATTCGACGTCGAGCAACCACAGCGCCTCTCCAGCCACCAACCATCTGGTGAAGAGATGGAATTCCACCGGTGACTTTAACGCTCAAGGACTCACCAGCAGTACTAGGTAAGTTTTAATGTCGTTGGTGGAATGATGACGGGGATGTGGAATGACGGGGTATAGCTTGGCAAAAATGTATTTGAATAAAATGAGGACGCGGTGAACGACTTTATGGCAATGTCAACACTGAGCAGTGATCGGCCAATGACATCGCTGAGTTTGAAGGAAAACATGGCGTTGCCAAGTAAAAAAAAATGTAGTTTCACCTGTCACCGCGTATTTTTATTCTTTCTTTCTCTCTCTCTCTGCTCTTTTTTGTCAAGCTGTACTTTTTAGCATTTCTTATTAATGTAGAATACACCACAATGACACGAGATATCTAAGCGAAAAGTTATTTTATTTCAAGGACAGTAAGTATGTTTAATGTACGATTTCTAGTTTCAATGTTGTATTGTTATAGAACTGGACACTTGAAATAAATTAATTTTATATTTATTATATCCGCGGTTTCTACCAATGTAAGTTACGCGGAATCGCACTCAAATAAAGTTATGTAACTTTCTTTTTTTATCTATTCTTATTTTGGGGTTTTTTTCCAATAAGAATATGTCAGCTCCATCATGCCCTAAATCTTAATTATTTCTACACATTATAAACAACGGTAGGAGGATAAAAATTTGTAATCATCGATGCATAAACGTAGAAATAAGGGGCTGGCTGTCCATTTATCAAGTGCTGTTCGAAAGGAGGGGGTATAGTAAGATATCACGTGTACTTATTTTTTCGTTAAACGCGTGATTTCTAAACCAAAAAATGCTTATCCAGTTCTTAGTGTTGATGAAAGTCTTGCTGATCCGTCCGTGGTCCGTGGTCGGAGGACAATGTACATTAAATATGTCCATGTAATAATACAATATATAATAATAATATTAGATTATACTTTTTACCGGTACTTAAAAATAATTTAAAATTTTAAGTACTATAGTACTAACTTTGTAAGTACTAAAAAATACACGTGATTTTTGGTGAGAGGTGGGTGGGGGGGTAGTCTTAAACCTCACCACGTATCACCATAGGGGAGGGAGGGGTTAAAAAATATTTAAAAAACATCACGTGATTAATGGACAGCCCCTAAGAGCTGGCATGACGAACGGTTAATCATGTTGAATTCGATTCAAGTATCTGCGTGTAGTCCTATTTATTACCTAGATCTTGTGAAAACGAAGGGAAACTTCCGTGCCTTTAAAAAGTTTTGTCACCAATATTACTGGTGTAAGATTTAGGTTAGTATCTAATTTATCCCCTGTTAGTTAGTGGCATACCGTGGTGTTTAGACGGTCAGGCGTCTCCTGACTGTCTCCCCTTTAGATTTTTGGGCCTCTGGGCCATTTCAATTGCTGTCTCCGCTTTGCTGGGAGGGAAGTCTGAAACCGCTTTCTTACTACCTCCTATTTCTTCTGATTAAGTTCGTTGCGGGTCCCAAGACAGCCGGTAGGGTGTCCGGGCACAGCCTGTGCATCACTGCACAGCTGCATTATTCGTTGATTATTCGATCAAAGGACGCCACTGTTGATCCTGATAAACAGGAGTTGCAGTGGTGGGACAGAGTGGCGGGTGTGCCCCGAAAGCCCCTAAGAGCTTTGATATCACACTTTATGGCTCTGCTAAAACTGATAAAAAGGTAACTTTCTTTGATGCGGCAATTTCTATGTTTCGAATAGATAATTCGATTTTCTGAGTCAGTGCAATTCCGTGTAGTAAACCACATGTACTTTTGTTTTATTTTAGTTTTTATGTTATTTATTTGATTTTAATGCGGCCAGTGCCATGTGCACGCTCCATTTTACGTACATATTGTTTTTATTAGGTTTCAAATGTTAATTATATAAGAAATAGGATAAATTCAATTATTCTAGCGAGCCTCAGTGGCGCAGTGTCTTAATCAGCTGACTGCTACGCTAGAGGTTCCGGGTTTGAATCCCGGCCGATGCGGAACCTTGGTTTTATTTGCAAGACGCATGTTTCGCTTGCCGGTCTTTATGTTGAATTCTTATTTAAGTAGTTTATACTATATCGTTGCTTAGTACCTGCGATACAAGATTATATCGTAGTGCAGGGCTGAGTCAATGTGCGTCGTGATGTGGTTATTATTATTATTTTAGTTATTGATACCTTTTTTATTATTTTGTCTAGATTTACAACAACAAAGTCTTTGTTAAACTTGTATTCGAAATCATCACAAAACGGACCTATTTTGAAACATGGGTAAGTGTAATGACACCAATTTGGAATTTTGGTGGTGGGAATTAAAAAATAGAAAATTATTGGTGTTTGGTATTATTCTGGTATTTAGAAATAATAAGGGTGATCGGTTTTTGTTTGCTTGGACGTATTACTATTGGTCATGGGAAACCGCTTTCTTACTACCTCCTAATTCTTCTGATAAGTTCGTTGCGGGTCCCAAGACAGCCGCTAGGGTGTCCGGATACAGCCAGTGCGTCATTGCACAGCTGCATTATTCGATCAAAGGACGCCACTGTTGATCCTGGTGAACAGAAGTTGCAGTGTTGGGACAGAATGGCGGGTGTGCCCGAACTATCGGTTATGGAATTCTTTTTATTTTGGGAAAGAATTAAAAAAAAAATACGACCCTTTTTGTTAAAGGGCATAGACGGAACCTTTGGAGTACGAATCACACTTTATCTAATGAACATGCAGTCTAAAGTTACATAAAAGTTAATACAAAAAACCTGCAAAAAATACATACATACTTACATAATTGAGATATTTTATACATATTTATAGAGGCGACATTGCGAACTGACTTTTTGTACCACTAAGGGTGGGTTTATTCCTGTCTGGTACTCTGATCTGTCCCCCTAGGGTGACAGAGGGGACAGTTCGAACTGTTTGACTCTTTCACAGGTTCGTCTGACCCCTTATGACTAACAGGGGAACAGATCGTTATTTTTTGTCCTTACTGTCCCCAAATTATAAAAAATATATTGAATGTATGAATCAACTACTAGAGATTAAAATTTTCCTTTTAACATATTTTTATTTTATATAGTACAAAATTATTGTAAACTTACAACAGACGGGTCAAACAAAAATAATAGGTAATATTATGGCTCCATGGAGATGATCTGATGGAACGAATTTTTCTCATAAGTTTCCTATGACGTCATATAAGCGACTAGTAAAACGCCAGAAGTCGGAGCTGTTGCGTTTAGTACTCCTAAATTTTGTTCTTCATGTATAGGATTGAGATATTGCAGAAGTTTGTCTTCTGTATCTAACCTATACCCTTGTCTCTCTGTTCAACTGTTTTGAGTAGTCTGTGGCTCATGCAAGTTTTGGCGCGAACTTTTTGTTCGAGAAGGCTGTTCTAGAACTTAGTACATTTTACTTCAATAACTCAATAGAGGTTATGTGGTGTGTTAGGGGATATGGTACATATTTTGATAGAATGTATTCAGGACGAAGAAATAAGAAAAACATATTTTAAGAAGTTAAATATTTATAGAAATAATGTTGGCTGTATTTAGAGCATATTAGTTCTCCCGCTTCGGAAGATGAATGAAGATGATTTGTGACATGGCAAGAAGATCATAGATTTAAATAAGTTATAAGTGCTGTGGTTTTACTTTTATTACATTACGATGGGATCGACATTTGAATTATCATAAAGATCCCTTTTAAATAAATAAACACACAACATTCAAAATTATTTAATTCAAACGTATTGGAAAAAGAAGGATTTTCGAAAATAGTTTATGAATAGTTGGATATAGTATTAGCTCGTTATTGAACCGACATAAAGGCGTATTTGTACATCTATCTTCATTTACTCTGCTAGATTCTAATGCAATTATCTGTTATTAGGTAACAATGAAGATTGTTTTAGTGAAAACTATTAAACGCATCTACCTACACTTATTTACCGTTTAAATTGGTTTTTGACTCGCTTAAAAAATCACGGATTTTCATAAAAAAACTTTGAACCCCTTTTTCACATGCTTAGAGGTTGAATTTTTTTTGCTATTCCTCGTATACATATTCAAGACGACCTTTGTAAAAAGCTTTCTAAGGCGCGTGAGTTCAAGCTGGGCATTGATGAGTCAGTGAGTCCTCATTTATATAGACTATCCTTATTAAAATTATAAACGCGAAAGTTTGTTGGGATGTATGGATTTATTTACTCTTTTACGGAAAAACTACTTAATGGATTTTAATGAAACTTTACAATAGTAAAGCTTATACATCAGAAAAACATATAAGCTACCATTTTTAAAGATATTGTATGAATGTCAAGTAATTAAAAATCCTACTGGAACTATTTTCTACTTCAACGCAGACGAAGTTACGAGCAAAAGCTTGTAAATACATAGATTTTAAAGTATATTGGATGTATTAAGTGGATAGGATTGGTCCATTACATTTCCAGGGACCCTTTGACAATGATAATTTCTACTTATCATTTTTACATAGAATTTTAAAACGACATAATGCATGAAACAATTCAGTCTAGACTTTTAATCGATTACGAAACATGTCACGCAATATGAAGACTTCACTCTAAACATAATTCTAATGAAATTGTAGGCTACACCTCTCTAGATACCCGTATTTACATACTAGCATTTGCCTGCGGCTTCGTACGCATAGAACTGTATTTTTTATAACAACAATTACATATCATTTTATATGGAAAAAATTGCCAATTTAATTTATAGCGTCTAAAATTTATTTATTTAAGCTTCTTTCGATTGACCTACATTTAAAACAATTTACTCTGTTATTTATCTATTAAGAATCAACAGCATTTCATAATGCCTAACAAAAAACTATATGAATACAAAACCATTTTTTGTGACATATTTATTACCGGTCGGTATCTTATACAAACAAACCATCTAAGATTCACACAAGGAAGAAAGATTTATTACGGGCAGAGATCGAAGATTAGCCAATTATAGAAAAATGCAAAGGTTATATGTACATGAAGGATTTCGTCTGATCATCCCACACATACATAAACATCTTTAAATAGACTTTACTGGTTTCGACTCAGACTTTGCAACTAATTTGACCTTGTCTATGTCTCCTGATAGACACAAGGTTTTGTTTCCCATGGATGAATTACTTAATTAGTTTTATACATAACCTTCACTGTTTACTTTATTACTGTTAAATAAAGGGTTAAAATAAACTAGACAACCTACCTCAGGTTCACCTGAGCAATTTCTGGAAATAAAACATCCCCTATTTCACCTGACAGGGGTTTAATTTTCAAAAATCCGTTTTTAGCACAAAAAAAATACCTACGTTAACAACATCTGACCCAAAAATTGTGCTTCACCCAAAAACTAAGCAGGTAAATTATATTTTATTCTATTATCATGTCTTTTTTCTCGTTAAGTCACATCAAGCAAGGATGACACTACGTAAGCAGTAATCGTATTTATATACTTGGTATTAGTCACCTAAACTTTGAAGCAAATTCTCAAATGCCTTGACTACGAAACCCGTTTCATCAATTTATCTGTTGGCAATCTAGACTTTTAACAATACATTGCCTCTTTTAAACGTGTCTTGGAAAAGAGTTATCTCAAACAACAAGCAATGTATAGTGAAGTTATATGAAAAACAGTTTGTTTTGTATTCTTGGCAGATAAAATTAAACTTTATGTTGTCAGTATGCGTGTGTTTTTCTCAAACGCCGGCTGTGTGTTGCGCTAAAACCAGTTTTTTAAAGTTTTCGCGTCCCTTGCTCTCAATTTGAGTGCCTTATTTGGTGATTATAGTACCTAATTTTATATCTATATATAGTGTTGTTATTGATATGGATGAAAGGTACTACTTACATCATTGTGTTCAACAGTTATTTTCCTTGATGTTATTATCAGATAGCGCTGTTATTAGTTTGAAATTAACTTTTTTTCTATAGTTTTTTGTAGTTATTGGCTGTAATTTTTATTGTTTTTAGGTTTTAACGGTTATTACTAGATTGGCGTCTCGCTGAGCGGGTGTTCTTATTATTTAAAGAGACATAAAAGTGCATTTTTGTGTAGTTACTATCGCATAGCGGTCCATAATGCCTTTCACCTCAGTGTAAGTTGCTTTTGCATGGTTTTGATTTTGTAAAATCTTCATATAAACTAACATGATATAAGTATGTAAATTCTAATACATTTTACACTTAAATTTATATGGTTTAGTAGGTAGTGAGAATAGGATATATTAGTTACTAACATTGTTAATGTTTAACGTTACACCTTTTCAAAATTAACTTATCTTAGCTAATCTAGTAAGATAATGGGATACCCTCCCATTTTTTCTGAACCATTTTCTTACATCCTTTTGTCTCATTCGCTTTTTTTACTTAATTGATTTCGTAGTTTTGTATAAGATATAATTTAGTTACGTGTAGTATGCATGTTGACCGCCAGATCGACTGCTGTTCATATTTATATCAGAAAGAAAGAAATAAATTCTACACAGATGCAGACGAGCTTTCGGGCCGATGGCAATCAATTGCTCTTTACCATATAAAAGCGTAACGTTCCTGTTGCCAACCTATTATCTCGGTAAATGGGGACCACAATTCATAATTATCGATTTTTTTCTGATCGATATTAAAAAGAAAAATTCTCAATTTGACTGTTATTAGTGTGATTCGTTTGTGTTATCGATGCAGTTTTTTTTTGTACCAATTTTTTTGCTGGTGTAAATAATGATATTTTTCTCCAGTACCCACACCTGTCAATACAATGAGGAGGACGGGTCCATCAGGATGTACCTTCGAGGCAGGCCGGTGGTGCTGTACGGACCAAGCGATCAGGAGAACCTGGATCTGGCCAAGGTCGCACCACCACCTCAGCAGAAACTCAAGCTGGAGTGGGTCTATGGATACAGGTTGGTTTCTATAAAATTCCTGACATTTTTATTCATGGTTTAGTTATGCATAGTAATATCTAATGAAAAAAATATTTTACTAATGCTCCATGAGTCATCTATTACATAAATATGTTTTAATGTTAAGTATTTAGAACAATGCAATAAGTTTTTTACTGCATTAAGATGAAAAACCAAACATAATTTAGGAACGCCTAAAATAGAGCAACCACAGAACCTCCTCTGGTTTTGTGTCTTCGTATTACATATTTGGTATTTATACGTTACAGGGAATCCCCTGCCAAAAACATGAATTTTATTCAGACCAATCCTAGAGTATGAAAAAATATATCATCAATTGTAATTCTAATCTTTACAAAATGTTCCTTTTAATTCCAAACAAGTTTTATAATTCTGACTCAGACATTAACTTTCGATAGCTTAATAAAATAAATAGATCACTTACATAGATACATATGGTCAATTATAAAGTGTTGAAAGCTGTGGCCTTGTTAATTATATCGATCCCTGCGGATCGATGCCGGCCTAATCGACATAAATGTACATAAGTTATTTTTAAAAGAGAAACTTTCCAGTTTTTTCTAACAAAAAAAGCAAACAAAATAGAAAAATAATTGTCACCAAAAAATAAGAGCTAGAAATTCGAATAAATAAGTCTCATAAGCCATTTTGTTTTATGAAATATATTTTTTGAATGAAACTTCTAAAAAAATCTTGTTTCTAGATGTATAAAAAAGTTCTAGATATATATATGTATATTATTATGTATATATACCCTGGAGCGTATTTTCCCTTCAGCATAGGCCCCCGTCAGACTAAGAGGGGCAGTATTTTGCTTGTTTTTTTTTTCGCAAATGAAATACTTGATTTTATTAATTTATTTAGAGTTATTATTATTACAGGGGAGATCCCAATTATAGTCATAATTATAATTAAATTCCACACTTTTCAATACGGTGTTAAAATGAATTAATCAATAAGTACGAATAAAAATGCAATAATGTAAGAAGTCCGCTTACCGGTCTTGGATGTTGTATTCTTATTTATTTAGTATATACCATATCGTTGCTTAGCAGCTGCGACACAAGTTCTTACAATACTTAGTGCAGGGCTGAGTCAATGTGTGTGTCGTGATGTGGTTATTTATTTATTTAAGTCCATGCCATACCATACGTCAATAAATGGGGCGGCAAAGTTTAATGGCCCGGGGCGCCAAATCTTTAAATACGCTTTCTAAAAGAACAAACCTCATTTCTTTGTTATTAAAAAAACTACTTTAGAACCTTGTTAGCTCAACTAATTTTTTTTAGCTGAACAAACATTAAATTATATATTTACATAAAGAAGGCGTTTCCATAAACAATTAAGGCCTTTTGGAGTGATCACATAATTGAAACGAAGTATATGATTAAATTATTCTAGGCAATTGTCCAATTGTTTCAGGCATTACATCAATTACCCAACTAGGTACAAGTTGTATCACGATTCACGTTTTCGTAAAAAGCTAAATTAAAAAGTGATTTATTATAAACTAATGGTTGACCAACGCTAAGGATATAGAATGGACATGACTTGCGTTCACAAATTTTATAATTAAAATAGTTACGTTTTTTTTTTTGTAAATAAAATACAGTTTTCTAATTGAAAAAAACAACATTGAATTCATTGTATCGCATATTCTGTAAATATATGTAAAACTCCAGGGACATTTAGTAGGCGCGTGCATAGAATCATTGTTATAAGTCAAACCTTTGTACCAGCTTAACGAAATTAAATTAAACTTTTATAAAGTAAAACCGCAGAGCACGACTAGTCAGATGATTAAAGTGATTAGCCTTTGTTGCCTTTGGTCTGGACTCATTTAACAGTTGGTCAGTCAAGCATGAGTTAAATAATTAGCTTATATATTGCTTTAGAAATAAGGTACAAATTACCATGTTTAAAAATAATTCTGATTGCATGTCTCTAAAGCCTTGGAGATTGTGGTCGTTTATAAATTAGAACGATAATATTTTGTTCCAAATTAATGTGAGTAATGAGGAAAAAATTAAATTCGACACCAAAAAAAACTTTGAATTACCAAGTATAACGAGAACATTATGTTTCCTTCAAATGTTTTGTCTAAAGGTTAGTCAAAGTCAAAATATTTTTATTCAAATAGTCTTAAAATAAGTACTTTCAAATCGTCATCTTTTTATACTACCACCGGTTCGAAACGGTATTTCCACGGGGAAGAATCCGGCAAAGAACCTTCGTAGTTGCTTTTTTCAAAATAATTAAGTTAGTTAATTATGTATACATACATAAACTCACGCCGTAGTCAACTCAAGAGGGGTCAACAGAGGTGCTTGCTTTTCGCATGTTTATGTTGAGTTCCAGTGTGACAGGTTGCGAATCTGTCGCCACTATCCGGGCACATTGAGAAACATGGCAGCTATAACTTACTCGAACCCTCGACCTGTCGGGTCAGGTCGGTCGGTTATTCAAGGCACGTAACAAACTGAGCTACCACGTCGTCACGTTAATTTTGTATATCTTAAGGGAAAAAAACTTTTAAAGGAAGTTAAGTATTCGAAATGGTTTACATGTTATTCTTATCCGGAATTTCACCTACTGATGAGGCCATAAACTAAATATAATTGTTATGATTATACATGACTATATGTTTTTTTGACATTAGGTTTAATTACCTAATTGGGTAATTTGAGATTCGTTTTGAATACCCCGGAAAGATCCACGAAATTAAAAAACGACACACGATGAACGTTTTCGTACTAATTCGACCAAAAATGGAGTTGATGACTTGCTATATAATTTCTTTCCTTAACGACGAGTGCTGCAGCTCAGAAGCATTAGCAGCTTTACCGTGACTTTAATTAACAGTGGCTATGGCTCCTTATACAATATTCTAGACTGTATCGTCTCTATAAAGACAGCACAACTAGACGGAAAGCAAAGGTACGACTGCCATACCTATCCGCCTCCCCATCGAGCCTGACCTAGTACAGACCCGGTCGGTTCCCACGCAACCAACCTTTATGAAGGCAAAGAGTGACACAGACTATAAGTCACTCAAGGGTGCCTCTAGTGGTTTGACCCCGGCTTGCTTTACTCAGGGGCAAGAATAATATAACAGCAAAGGGAACAGCTCTATCAATTAAGCAAAATTGTCGCATTTCACTTTTTCCACTCTAGTATAGCACTACTGATAGTCACTGGTTAAACCCTGGCATTTTACACATTAAATTCTGCTAATATACAAGAAAAATCTAACTGACAAATCCCGTTCCCGTCAAGTAACTCTAGCGTGCAAATCCCTCTCACACCGATTTAAAAAAATCATCCATTTCAGAGGCAAAGACTGCCGCTCCAACCTGTACCTTCTTCCGACCGGGGAGGTTGTATACTTCGTGGCAGCCGTAGTAGTCATGTACAACATTGAAGAACAGTGCCAGAGACACTACACGGGCCATACTGACGACGTCAAATGCTTAGCCATACACCCCAACAAGCTGATCATAGCCAGTGGACAATGTGCTGGACATGACCGATTGGAAGCCAGGGTGAGTTAGCCATTATAATGTCCCCATTTCTATCTGGAATAAAAACATGACGACAATGAACTATCAATGTGTTTCATACTATCATACTTTATAAGATAATAATTGTTTCAACAGGCGCACATCCGCGTGTGGAACTCCGTATCGCTGGCCACACTATGCGTAGTGGGCGCGGGCCAGCTGGAGGGCGCCGTGTCGTGCGTCGCCTTCAGCCGCGCGGACGGCGGCGCGCTGCTGGCGGGCGTGGACGACGCGCACGACCGCACGCTGGCCGTGTGGGACTGGCAGCGCGACCGCCCGCACTGCCGGGCCGAGACCAAGGTACTGCAACACTACGCTGCCGTGTGGGACTGGCAGCGCGACCGCCCGCACTGCCGGGCCGAGACCAAGGTACTGCAACACTACGCTGCCGTGTGGGACTGGCAGCGCGACCGCCCGCACTGCCGGGCCGAGACCAAGGTACTGCAACACTACGCTGCCGTGTGGGACTGGCAGCGCGACCGCCCGCACTGCCGGGCCGAGACCAAGGTACTGCAACACTACGCTGCCGTGTGGGACTGGCAGCGCGACCGCCCGCACTGCCGGGCCGAGACCAAGGTACTGCAACACTACGCTGCCGTGTGGGACTGGCAGCGCGACCGCCCGCACTGCCGGGCCGAGACCAAGGTACTGCAACACTACGCTGCCGTGTGGGACTGGCAGCGCGACCGCCCGCACTGCCGGGCCGAGACCAAGGTACTGCAACACTACGCTGCCGTGTGGGACTGGCAGCGCGACCGCCCGCACTGCCGGGCCGAGACCAAGGTACTGCAACACTACGCTGCCGTGTGGGACTGGCAGCGCGACCGCCCGCACTGCCGGGCCGAGACCAAGGTACTGCAACACTACGCTGCCGTGTGGGACTGGCAGCGCGACCGCCCGCACTGCCGGGCCGAGACCAAGGTACTGCAACACTACGCTGCCGTGTGGGACTGGCAGCGCGACCGCCCGCACTGCCGGGCCGAGACCAAGGTACTGCAACACTACGCTGCCGTGTGGGACTGGCAGCGCGACCGCCCGCACTGCCGGGCCGAGACCAAGGTACTGCAACACTACGCTGCCGTGTGGGACTGGCAGCGCGACCGCCCGCACTGCCGGGCCGAGACCAAGGTACTGCAACACTACGCTGCCGTGTGGGACTGGCAGCGCGACCGCCCGCACTGCCGGGCCGAGACCAAGGTACTGCAACACTACGCTGCCGTGTGGGACTGGCAGCGCGACCGCCCGCACTGCCGGGCCGAGACCAAGGTACTGCAACACTACGCTGCCGTGTGGGACTGGCAGCGCGACCGCCCGCACTGCCGGGCCGAGACCAAGGTACTGCAACACTACGCTGCCGTGTGGGACTGGCAGCGCGACCGCCCGCACTGCCGGGCCGAGACCAAGGTACTGCAACACTACGCTGCCGTGTGGGACTGGCAGCGCGACCGCCCGCACTGCCGGGCCGAGACCAAGGTACTGCAACACTACGCTGCCGTGTGGGACTGGCAGCGCGACCGCCCGCACTGCCGGGCCGAGACCAAGGTACTGCAACACTACGCTGCCGTGTGGGACTGGCAGCGCGACCGCCCGCACTGCCGGGCCGAGACCAAGGTACTGCAACACTACGCTGCCGTGTGGGACTGGCAGCGCGACCGCCCGCACTGCCGGGCCGAGACCAAGGTACTGCAACACTACGCTGCCGTGTGGGACTGGCAGCGCGACCGCCCGCACTGCCGGGCCGAGACCAAGGTACTGCAACACTACGCTGCCGTGTGGGACTGGCAGCGCGACCGCCCGCACTGCCGGGCCGAGACCAAGGTACTGCAACACTACGCTGCCGTGTGGGACTGGCAGCGCGACCGCCCGCACTGCCGGGCCGAGACCAAGGTACTGCAACACTACGCTGCCGTGTGGGACTGGCAGCGCGACCGCCCGCACTGCCGGGCCGAGACCAAGGTACTGCAACACTACGCTGCCGTGTGGGACTGGCAGCGCGACCGCCCGCACTGCCGGGCCGAGACCAAGGTACTGCAACACTACGCTGCCGTGTGGGACTGGCAGCGCGACCGCCCGCACTGCCGGGCTGAGACCGATATTGTTTAATTACAACATTATATGCAACAAATTGACTCACGTGATACAAAGTGATACCAACGCCTATTGATACGACGATGCCTTTGATGTCTTCGAACGCCAATGCGTTGCTGATGTAGAGGTAAAGATGGTATCTCTTGCCACTAATTACAGTGGCTTGCCAATTCTTCCAACACTTCACGGAGGGAATAAAAAGGACGGTGGTACCAGCCCAGTCGATCTTGCACGTAGATCTGCCATCTGTAAAGGTATTGTAAAAGTAAGCTGGCCTGACACTAGCTTACACAAGCTACTGGTCTTACCTGGACTAGGTAGTTTTGAACCATAACATAAATCCAGGATTATTTCGATATTAAAATTAGTACTTTGTTTTGTACCTAGTTTAGTCCTAGTACTTAGTGTTTACAGCATTTTAATACGACCAAGATAAGTTCAATATTTGATACATAGAATACTAACTAGATACTAGAAGAGTTTGAGACAAAGGTGGTCGTAGATTGTTATAAAAAGTATCGTATTGTTTATCCGATGAAGGACACTATTTGATTTTGATCAAACAAAAACAAATGAAAGGTAAAGCAAGATTAGACAACACAAACGCAGACTCTTTTCTAAAGTCAACTTACCTACTATACTCCAAACAAAAATGATTAAAATCAAGCAAGAAAAATACAAATAAGTAACAAAATCTTTCAAATTCCAGTGCTCAGTGGACACGGTGGTGGCGTGCGAGTTCCACCCCCTGGACCGCAACCAGATAGTGACATGTGGTAAAGGACACATCGCCTTCTGGACGCTCGACCAAACTAACATGCTGTACAAAAGGCATGGAATCTTCGAGACCAGGGATAAACCCAAATACGTCACTTGCCTCGCTTTTAACCACAACGGTAAGTAATAATTGATATTTGACTACCTTCTTTCTTTGATTAAACGTATTCTAACACCCTTCTGCAGTTCCCAATTCATCTCTTTGCCTAAATCTAGCATTGTCCTATCAGGATTATAAGTTAAAGTCAGGCAAATTTTACAAAAACTAGTGAGTAGTTTATACGGGAAAATAAAACAGATAGAAAGACTTTGCCATTCATCATACTTCTGGCTTGTGATAGCCACTTTAGAACTGTTCTTTCCAACGATCTTCAGCTCTGTATGTAAACAGCCTAAGATATCTCTTACTTTAACCATTTGTGGAGGCCTTTGTTCAGTTGTTGGCTTTTTTCAGAGATAACAAGAAAGCTTATGAAGGTCTCGGTTAATAATAAATCATTTAGCAGAAATATGAGTACAGTGTAGATTTTCCATGTGCTGTCGTGCAAATGTGGCAAAAAAAAACTATAACAAGATAAAATGTAATATTTTTGTAATTTTTATTCCAGGTGACGTCCTTTCCGGCGACTCGAACGGCAATATAATAGTGTGGGCCCGAGGGACCAACACTATAAGCAAAGTAGTGAAAGGCGTACACGCGGGCGCCGTGTTCTCTATACTGTGCCGGCAAGATGGCGCCGTGCTCACTGGTGGAGGCAAGGATGGCAGGATTGTCATGTTCGACGCTGATATGAACGGGACTGGCACGGAGAATGTTGTAAGTTACATTAAAACACTAAGTTTACAAGTGAAACCTATTATTACCTTATAAGTTGTTCTCTCCGAACTATGAACTCGGGATATAGGGGATATCTCCGGAACTCCTTGTCGGATTTGTCTAATGTTCGAACTTTTACCTCAGCAATCCACCTATCAACTATCACAACGATCCGATCAACGATACTTAAGTTATCGTCAGAAAAACATTCATACATAGAAACAAACGCCGGATTGTTCCAGTAGACTCTGAGAAATCGCTCACTTATTCAACTAAAGATACATATATAACACCCCTACATAGCTAACGTGTATTTACTCGTGGCTCCAATACATGCCAACATAGACATAGCTATACAAAAACAAAGTATATGAACTTGCCAACTAAAAATCCCTTCATCATTCAGCTGGAAGGTCACTACGGTGGAGTTCGAGCGCTGGCTGAAGGTCGAGGTTCCAGGATCCTGGTCGGTAGCACCAAGAACTGCATCCTACATGGAGACCTGGCTAATGGACTTACACCTGCACTTCTTGGTAATTAGTTCAGACATCCGACACCGTCGATCAACTTATAATGGACTTTATCTATTAAATGAATTGATCAGCATATCTTGAACGAGATATCCGAACACAAAATATGATGTCTCCGGGGCATCATGTAATTCTTTATTCCTGAAGAACCATCATAACTTGAACTCCAAAAACGTGCAGTACGATGAATACTCGTTTATATTAATTAGTGTAAAGATAAATATAAAGAATAGTTACTTGATTTAATAATAATATTAAATCATTTATTTGTCAGATCTTTCTTAAATATACAAATGTCTTGAATAAACATTTGTGTTAAGATTAAGTCACAGAAAAAGGCATACAAATGTTAATGATTAAATTAATTTAATACTGTGTATTGGGTGATTCTACCACAATTCACCGATTTGCCGAATCACGTTTCACTGAAGTAGCGATTCATAAACAGCTCAGTCGAATGTTCCTACTTTTGACATGAATATGCATTTCGTCAAGTGAAAATAGCTATTTCAATCAATTTATTTTTCTAACTAATTAATATTAAACACCTCTGTGGCGCAATGGTAAACAGCCGATTGTCACGCTAGAGGTTCTGGGTTCGAATCCCGGCGGGGGAGAAACTTTGTGTTAAGACGCATTGTTTCCCTTACCGGTCTTAGATGTAGTATTCTTATGTAGCTTATACCATAATAAATCGTTGCTTAGTGCCTGTGACACAAGTTCTTGCGGTTTACTGTAGGGCTGGGTCAATGTGTGTGTCGTGATGTGTATTTTTAATTAAAAAATATTAAAATAATGTTGTTTAGGTCACGTGGAGGAAGTATGGGGTCTAGCGACGCATCCTACGTTAAATCAATTCGTGACCGCGGGATGGGATTGTCTTTTGCAGCTATGGGATGGACTTAGTCACTCCACGGTCTGGAGTAAGGATATCGAGGTATGTACCGAGTAAAATGAAAAAAAATCACGTAAAAAAGCGGTCAAGTGTGAGTCGGACTCGCACTTAAAGGGTTCTGTCGTACAAGGTTAAAAATAAGTTATTTTACATAATTTTGTTAAAGAAAAAAGTAACAGGCAAAAAATTACAAATAACCACGTGTGTACGGAGGCCTCCATTTATTTTAGTTTAGTTAAAAAAAATAGAATTGTTTTAGCGGCAACAGAAATAGACATTCATGTAATGTATTTATTATGGTTCATGAGATGACATATCAACTTAATATATATATACATAATATTTTTATTAAAATATTTATTTATTTAGGAGCGCGCACAGTGTTGTGCGTGGAGCTCGGACGGCTCAGTGATCGCAGTGGGCGCTCTCAGCGGGAAGTGGATGGTGTTCGATCCCCACTCAAGGCAAATGCTCGCCCAGCATCAAGATGGGTCAGTGGACATTTTGGTTTATGGAAAATCACTGAATTTTATCATTATTAATCAAGATGAATAAATATCCAAACAACAAAAACGGACAAATTATATTTGAATATCCAATAATTGTTTCAACAGATCTTTTTTATGTTTCACTTTGTAAAGAATCCCAAAATTAAAAGCAGGTTTTGTATATTAATTGTTTAGCTCCTATTAATTATCTCCATTTCATAATCAATAGTTTTTTGGTACAGAATTCTTTGACATAAATTTAATTTTAAAAAAACCTGCTAAAAGGCATACATTATACGTAATTTTTAATGTATGGGACACAGTACGTACATGACAGAAAAGCCCCATACATCAAAATTGAAAGTTTTAAATTTTCCAACGATCCAAGTACCCAAGATAAACATCTTCCAAGTTGATACAGTTTTATTATTGAACTAATATATACAGTTCTTATAGTCACAAAGTTTTTAGCCTTAAAATAAGGTAATACGGTTTGTCAGGACTAAAAAAATATAATTAATTTGTAACGCAAGTACATTAAATGTTGTAAGGCAGTCGTTCCGTCCATGTAACTAGAACTACTGCTAAAGTTAATTAATATTTGTTCTTTGCCAGTAATGAACCGATCCAGACGATCCAGTACTCGCCGGACAACAAGCTGGTAGCTCTCGGATCGCGTGATAACTTCATATACATATACCAAGTAGAGGATGATGGGGCAAGATACTCGAGGCTCGGGAAGTGTCTGGTGAGACTACTTTTTACTATTTCAGAGGGTAGTGGAACAAAATCTTGATCTTTAGAAACAGAAGTTGCAGTGGTGGGACTCAGTTGCGGGTGTGCTCCGATAACCGCGTGTGAAATTTTTTCCAAATCCCTTCAGCCGTTTTTGCCTGATTAATTTCATTTATTCATTAACAATTTATAACAATCGTGTCTGAAAGTAACTATATAAACATAAGTAAACATAATATTACCACATAAAATTGTCTAAGTACATAACATAGTCAAATAATGATTATATAATAGTCATGTTAACAATCATAAATTAAATACAAAAATCTGTTCCTAAATATTACAGTAAATAACGAGTTAAAATATTAAAAAATGACCGTATTCACAAGTTTAAATTACATTACAGGTCAATCAAAATTTATGATTTAAGAATTCATTCACAGAGTAAAAACCTTCCCTCAGCAAAAGTCGCCTTGACTCGGTTTTGAACCTATGTAAATTAGTCTCCGCTTTTAGTTTTGTGGGTAGACTGTTAAATAAGTTTACAGCCTGGAATCTAGAGCTATGATTCGCGACTTTTAACCTAGGACAGAACGGTGCCTCAAGATCCATTCTTATAGTATTGAGTCGTACAGACATTTGTGACAATTAACAAACATCTTAACTTTTACATTTATAATATTAGAAGGATATATTTTCCGTCTGTGCTATTATCTATTAATAGAGAAAATTTAATGTTTTTGTATTACTTGAAAAATGTATGTTAAAGACACAATATTTTTTAAGACAAACAATAGAACTATTAAAGCATAATTTCATGGAAAATTGCCAATTTTTTTTTCTGTTTTACTATTTATTTTCTAAGGAAACATAGTCTATACTGCATCCATATACTATTCTTACCACCTGTCGAGCTGTCTGCTGGATTGACAACATAATTGTCGGTGTTAACAAAATTATAAATAATAATAGAATCCAATTTACATCCGAATACCTTTAATTATCCAAATTCATTTAACCAGCATGAAAAATACATAAGAATTCACATAAAAGACACTTAAAAACCATTAGAATACTTCGAAATTATATTTTTGGAAAAAAGTAAATTTTAATATGTTTCAATGAATGATTTGTATATAGTTTTTTTTTAAGTTTGACATCATTATTTAATTGTAGTAATTTTAAAAATGTATTTGTATTATTTAATATTTGACAATCTAATATTTGTACGCCAAAAGGGCAGATTTTTGTTGAGACAATAATTAAATTAGAAATAAAACCTGTATCAAACACTTAAATCAAACAAATAAACGATTATTAATGTATGTATTAAATTATTAAATGAATTATGTGTTTTTACAAAGTGCACGGAGAGAAAACGTAGAAGGGTAACAAATACATTTTAATAGTATCTTACATATGAACAAGCTTTTATTATTATGTTGATATATAAAACCTTTATCCACGACTCTTATATATTATCGTTTTTTTTTTAAAAGGCCTATTGACTTTTGTGTTATCAACACAAAAGCCATGACTTTCTTTAAAAATATAATCGATATTGTCCCTTTTAGTTTGTTTGCATTTCCTCCATAGTGCTTAAATTTTCATGTGATTTTTAAAATGATTTCTTAGTTGATAGTAAATGCATGCATAACTTAGATACCGTACTATCCTTATATACAAGGATCAGGCATACGATTACAATAAGCTTTTTTTCTAGATCAGTTAATAGCACCTACATATAGCATGACAACCATAACACAAATGAATAATACCTACTAAAATAACCTAAACTTTGTTAAAAAATCCCAATTATATTAATTTACAACGCCAAGCTTTCCTAACTATAACATTTTTTACATAACATAGTATATTTACGTATATATGTACATTTCCAGGGTCATTCCAGTTATATAACGCATCTCGATTGGTCAGAAGACAGCCAATATATAAGGAGCAATTCCGGGGATTACGAATTACTGTTTTGTAAGTATATATTTCATGTTTATATACACAGGTTACAAACGTAGATTGATTGATTTTCGTTAAACAGCGCAGCGGCTATAAAACATTTAAAAAGGATTACACGCATAATTACACTTTTTAAACTCGGGAAATGACACAGGCTAAATGACATACGTAAAACGTTAAACGACACAAACGTATTATGACATTCACGCAATTTGAGACACACTAAAAAATACAACTATGCAATACGCAAAATGACACATTGCAGAATGACACAAATACATTATGACACGTCGCCTGAGGTTCGTTTCATAAAAACACTCGTACTTTAAGGCATTTTTTGTGGCTAAGCGCTAAAATAATCGGGAACATTCGTCGGCACAGACAAACGAACCATTTCGTTATACCAAGAATACCAATTAGCCAACACTAATAGAAAGTGGTAAAACTGGTTGCTTACCATTATTGATTGAAGATTTTAGGCCTTTTCTTGATTGTAGGTGCGGAATTGGTATTCTACCAAGCCAAGTACACCAAGAGTATATGCGATACCAAAAAGTTACTAATGAACTTGTTCGGTAGAATGACTAGACTAGTATAGTTTTTTTCCTTTTTTTTACTTTTATCTACAACAAATTTGAAATTGACCTACATCATTGTTCGTTGAACGAATTCACGAAAGTGGCTACATTTATAATTAGCTATTATAATTATTAGATTTTTATTTATTTTGTGTTTTAAAGTTGTGGTGGAGGTTTGAATTTATAAAATACTTTTGTGAATTCGGACTTCCATCGCAATCAAGACAATTGGAACAATTAAATTTAAGTTGAATATAATATGTTATTTCACTTCCCTCCCCACCTCTGGCGTGTGCGGATGGTCTTTTTATGCGATCGCGAAAATTAATTAAATTACGTGTGTGAAGTGCATATTTTAGGGTTCTAGTGTAGTGATTGGTAAAATAAAGGTTTGATAAACGTCGGGTCCGTAAGTTTTTAAACATTTGCGTTGTTTTGGATGATAAATAGCTACATTACTCGGTAAGTCAAACGTTTTCTTTTTATTATTGTGTGTAGGTAGTTAGGCGCGCGGCGGCCGGTCGGGGCGCCGACCCGGCAACCAGCTGATCGTTGTTAGGTATTATCTATTTTATTGTGCCTGGTCATATAATATTTAAGTTTTTAAAGTTTCCTTATTACACTTTGATGTCCGGGCGTAATGATGATCCCCCTGACGGGGGGGAAACCCGTTTGAGAAAAGCAAAATAGTTCAGCGATCTCCTACTAATAATAAAAGGGCATTTAGTCAATTATCACCGGCTAGTGTTTCGCCAGTAACTAGTAAGCGTATGCAACGGTCGGGATCTAATTTGAATACGTCACATTCCTCTGAGTTGAGCGTCTCCGCCGGTAACGATAGTACATCGTATGATCTCGTGCAAGAGGCATCGACATGCCTGACCAACATTAACGAGTATTTAAACGACTCGGGGTCGCGCTTGAATATTGCGAATAAAACAGGAATTATGGAGATGACGCAGAGAGTAACTTCGATTATTTCTTTACTTGCAATTAAATCTGCGATGCTCGAGACTAAGTTGGCGCAATCGGAGCGTGATTTAGTAATTGCTCAAAATAAAGTTAACGTTAGCCCTCCGGCGGTAACCAAATCGTACTCGGAGACTTTAAAGTTACGATTGCCACCTAAAACGACCCCGGTGGCAGCTCAGGCGCGCGCGCCGCTCCCGTGTGTGGTGGCCTACCCGACGGAGGAACGTTCGGCCGAAATTAAATCCTCGTCCGCGATGAAAGAAGCGCTAATGAAAGCGATCAAACCATCAGATGGTTTCCAAATTGTCGACGTTAAAAAAACGGCTAAGTCTGGCGTCGTGTTACGCGTCGCAAATCAGAGTCAAATAAATAAATTAGAATCTGTTGCGGCTATCAAATCAGCAGGGTTGCGTTTGGATAAACCTAAAGGGCGTAAACCGCGAATCCTTGTAAAAGATGTCCCGAACTCGATGGACGAAAATATTTTTTAGTTTGTTTATACCGCCAGAACATTAAAGATGAAAAGCAGTTTTAATGACAACCGTAAATGGTTAGGGATCGAGTTAGAGCATTCGATACGAAATCATTTGATTAACACGAAAGAAAAGTTATTCATTGATTGGACAACTTGCCGGTTCATCGACGATTTAGATTTAGTTCGGTGCTTAAATTGTCAACAATATGGTCATCCCGCGAAGTATTGTACTGAAAAAACACCATCGTGCAGAGTTTATTGCAGAAATGCACCTAGAAATTCATAATACCTCTGATTCACCACCTACTTACAGCAGCCCTATGGGCGAATCTTTCATTGACGTCACACTTTCAAGTGCGTACGTAAAAATCTCTAAGTGGCGTGTCCTTCCTGATGCGTCATGTAGTGATTACCATTTGATCGTGTACGAGTACAACCCTAAGCTGACACAAGATATCGCGCCCCGTTCACAAAGCTTTCGTTATAAAACCAGACGTGCAGACTGGTGCTTTTTTAGTTCATTTTTTGCGTCACATGCTGGAGACTTCACCCGCGTCTATCGGCAACAGAAAGCGCTGAAATTATGACGGATACTTTCAATTACTGTGCTGATGTAACACTGGGACGAACATCTATATCCAGTGTGAAAAGATGTGAGTGGTGGAATGATTCTCTGATAGGAATCCGTAAGAAATTTAGAAGCGCGCGTCGTAAATTAAATAAAGCTAAAAAATCCCTAGGACAAGATACTTCGTCAGATAGGTATGATAGCGCTTTAATTGCTTTAAGAGTTGCTAGGTCTCACTACCGTGCTGCAGTCCAAAAATCAAAAACTAATTTACTTCGGAAAGTAGTTGATAGGTTAGACAACGAGGGGCCATGGTCACCCATATATCATGAGTTCAAAGCTAACAGAGCAACTGATCAAGCATTTATTTCAAACATCAAAATAAATGATGCTCACACTCTTGGTGTTGAGGAGACGGCGGAGGCCCTTCTTAACGCTCTCATTCCGGACGACACTACTGAAAATGATACCGACTATCATCGAGAAGTTAGGCTCATGGCTGCAGTTCCACCCACATCTCCTTCGTCCGATCTTCCAACTTTAGATGAATTTGTCAAAATTGTTAGGGCGTTACCGGTTAATAAGGCCTCTGGGGAAGACAAAATATCGAATAAGATGATCCAGGAAGCCGTAAAGTCCGCTGGGGATTCTATTTTAATTGTGTATAACCGTTGCATTGATGAAGGGGTTTTACCTCAAATTTGGCGCCGCGGGCTAATTAAAATAATACCTAAAAGCGGTGATAAGCCACCTGATGATCCGAAATCGTATAGACCCATTACCCTTTTACCATCCCTGGGTAAACTTCTCGAGCGTCTTATCGTACCTCGGCTTCTTCCGGGCGGTCCAACTTTTCACGAACGTCAATTCGGTTTTACTATCGGCAAATCAACAATCGACGCGGCTATCTCGGTGAGAAAATCGGTAGAATCGTCGGAGTTTAAATACGTCATAGGTGTATTCCTAGATATCTCTGGTGCTTTTGATAATGCATGGTGGCCAATCTTATTGCTCAAACTTAAAAACAGAGGTTGTTACAGCAATGTATATTCCTTAATATACAATTACTTTATAAATGGAACAACTAAGCTTCAACTTGGTCATCATGCAGTGTCGAAGGCTTTGACTCGGGGCTGCCCACAGGGTTCAGTGCTAGGGCCGTATCTCTGGAATATCGTATTTGATGACTTTTTGTCTATACCGTTACCGGCTAACTGTTCGCTGACGGGGTATGCAGACGACGGTCTCCTGCTTATTCAATCTCAAACAAGAACAGGAGTTGAGTTGTTAGCTGAGTCCTGCCTACGTCTGGTGGCCGACTGGGGAAAGAGAAATCATCTTGAGTTCGCAGCCCATAAAACACAGTATTTAATGTTAAAAGGAAACTTAGTAGGGCTACCGCGCTTTAAATTTAATTCAGTTACAGTTAAAAAGAAAGACTCAGTTTGTTATCTCGGTTTGATATTTGAAAAGAAATTTCATTTTATTGAGCACATTAAGCAAGTTAGCGAAAAATCAAAACGAAATTTTTATGCGTTAAATAGAATATCAATTTCGACCTGGGGATTGTCGTTTAAGTCATTAAAAATCATTTATACTGCTACTTTCTTGGGTTGCATTTGTTACGGAGCCCCCGTGTGGGCGGATAGAGCCACAATTGGCGCTGCGCGACGTAAATTGCTTCAGAGTCAGAGATTAGCGTTAATTTTTCTTTGTAAAGCGTAAAGAACCGTCAGCACTGAGGCCCTGCCGATTCTTGCGGGCGTTTTACCGGTAGATTTGGAAATACAACGGCGTGCGGCAATGTATTACAACTCGCGGAATGGTATGAGTTCAGATTTTCTAAAACCGAAGTATAGGGCTAAAATCAGTAGATTATTTGATAGTAACGACAACGTTCATAAAAAACTAATCGACGAATGGCAAACTAGATGGGATACTTCGACTAAGGGGCGGCATTTATTTAAATTTTTCCCTATAGTGCGCGAACGGTTAAATTAAACTGGCTTGATATCGATCATTGCGTAGCCCAATTTCTAACCGGGCATGGTAACTTTAAGGGCAAACTTTATTCATTTAACTTGGTGCCGTCACCTTTTTGCGAATGTTCAACGTCGGATCAAGAATTTGTGCAAACTGCCCATCATATCTTGTGGGAGTGTAGTCTCTGGCATGACGAACGGTTAATCATGTTGAATTCGATTCAAGTATCTGCGTGTAGTCCTATTTATTACCTAGATCTTATGAAAACGAAGGGAAACTTCCGTGTCTTTAAAAAGTTTTGTCACCAATATTACTGGTGTAAGATTTAGGTTAGTATCTAATTTATCCCCTGTTAGTTAGTGGCATACCGTGGTGTTTAGACGGTCAGGCGTCTCCTGACTGTCTCCTTAGATTTTTGGCCCTCTGGGCCATTTCAATTGCTGTCTCCGCTTTACTGGGAGGGAAGTCTGAAACCGCTTTCTTACTACCTCCTATTTCTTCTGATTAAGTTCGTTGCGGGTCCCAAGACAGCCGGTAGGGTGTCCGGGCACAGCCTGTGCATCACTGCACAGCTGCATTATTCGTTGATTATTCGATCAAAGGACGCCACTGTTGATCCTGATAAACAGGAGTTGCAGTGGTGGGTCAGAGTGGCGGGTGTGCCCCGGTAATATGTTATTTGTAATGTTTATAATGTGATTTCATTTTCTATAGTTTAATTTAATTGTATCTATTATTGTTCACTGCACTATCGAATTGGTGTATAACTGTTATGATAGTGTATTTGATTTAAATAATAAAATAAAATAATTAAATAAATCTAGGTATCACATTCAAACGTTTATACGTCGTATGTTTGTTATTAATGTAAAAGTTATTCAACATTGTAGTAGATGACGATTGACGTATTCTATTGTATTTGATGTGACACTAAATATGTAAAAGTAGAGTAATGTATGTGGTGTGCAGACAACGCGACGACGTGCCGGCAGCTGGCGCCGGGCGCGTGCCGCGGCGTGCGGTGGCGCGGCGCGGCGTGCGCGCTGGCCGCCGACACGCTCGGCGTGTGGCCTGATGGCGCCGACGGAACTGATATCAACTCATGCACCAGGTCACTGCTTACTTTATTCAATTAATCATTACTAACTGTAGATCATTTATTTTTATAGTCAAAGGAAATGAAAACTGTTACTGTGCTACTAACATATTAATTTTTCTTATTAAAAAGGTATGATCGCCTTTATGCATACTTAAACTTTATTTAAATTACAACTACATTACGGTGGGTCTTCGTTAAGTACCTTCGAGTGCCAAAAAGAATAATAATAACCACATCACGACACACATATTGACTTAATCCTACAGGATTGAAGAACCTTGTGTCGCAAATGCTAAGCTATATGGTATATACTACATAGATAAGAACACTACATCCAAGACCGGAAAGCGAAACAATGCTTCTTGAAAATAACGCAAAGTTCTGCCCTGCCGGGATTTGAACGCTGAATCTCTAGCGTAACATTGGCTGTTGGCGTCATAGAAACCGTCAACATCTAAAGTTGCCTGAAAAACTCACTAAAATAAATATGACAGTAATTTATCTAATCTTCGTTTTACATTTACAGGTCTCACGATAGTCGCTTAGTGGCGACCGGTGACGACTTCGGAAAAGTTAAACTTTTCGCCTACCCAGTCACACAACCGAAGGTGAGCATCCATTATTGTCATAAGAAATTAGAAGCAAATCTCTCAAAAATGTAAATGTAAAATTATAATAACTTCTCTCCAGTCCGGTAATCGAACTTACAAATCCTTCGTAGGCACAGATATCCCTACACTCACATATACCTTTCAATTCTATTTCAGAACCATCTAAATGTTTGTTTTATTTTATGTGATATTTTTCCCAGTCGTTGAGCCACCAGTACGGCGGGCACTCGTCCCACGTGACGTGCGTTCGATTCCTGCCCGATGACTCGCGCCTGCTGTCCACCGGGGGACTTGACACCGCCATACTGCAGTGGATCGTTGAATAAACGTCAAATGTCACGGTCAATGTCATTTTACAAGTCTAAAGGGATTTACAGCTTGGCAAAAATGTTTCGGTATAAAATGAGGGCGATATAAGCGACTTTCTGGCAACACTGAGATCAGCAGATGACATTGCGGAGTTTTACAGAAAACATTGCCAGCAAAAAAAATATAGGTCCTGTCACCACGTCGTACTCTTTTGCCAAGCTATACACCGGCGAAACATTAACATGACTTTTTAAAGGTTTATTCTTGTATTTTTGATGTCATCAGCAAGATAAAGTCCACAGCTGGCTCAGGTCTCTTTCAAATATTTCTGTACAGAGCGACCTTAGGCTGCTTGCATCCAGCGGTTCCCTGCAACCTTTACAAGTACAAAATCGTTTTTTATACAAGACGGGAATTATATGACAAATCAAATCTTAAAGTAAAACTCAAGAATAAAATGTTTCGCCAGTGAAAAATCACGATGAGCCCTCATTTCCAACTGCAAGAAATCTCAAATGAAAAGGTTTCACGAGTAACATAATACTGCTCGCAAATGCGGGATATGCTAAAGGATTTTATCGTTTTCAGCACTAAATATTTATCAGCCACACTACGTCACTCAATGTCAAAGTTTTTAACGTATGCACTGTCATCTTGTACACAATAAGTATGAACCTAGTGTGAACATAGATTTATTAAGGTTTGAAAATAATGGTAACTTCGAGGGCCTAATACGAGACCTCAATTTGGCCTCCAATGTTATTTCACTTTATGATTATGTCAAAAAAGCCAGCCATATTCTCAGGCCTAGATTTTATATTTCTTTCATTAATTAAATGTCATATGTCCCATGTCAGAAATAAGGGATCAATAGGATATTGCATTTTAAATGGATTCATTTAAATTGTTTTTAACTGTAAGATGATATTAGATATAAAAATTTCCGATGATTAAATATATTTCAATTTAGCGGAGATATTTTGCAACGGTGTCAATTTTACAACTCAACTTTTTTTTTTCGGTAATATTTTTCGCAATTTTAATGTGAAAGAAAATTATATTCCATGAAATTTTTAAGTATTTAAAAAATTTAAGATTTTTTAAATACAGAATACTAAGATAAGTTTTCAATATAATGTCATAAGTACAATTTGATTAATTGATTTAAATATTTTAAACAATGACTTTTAAGTATTTATCATGGTTTATATTTTTAAAGTGTTATGTACTGAAAAGCTGTAATAAACATTGATGTAAAAAACAGGAATGAAAATAAAAAGATCATGTTATTGAAATGTTAAATATGTTTTCTTATGGGAACTAATGAAATTTTGTAAATAGAAATAAAAACAGACATATTATCATTAAAATGGTCTGAAACTAACGTGTAATGTTTATCATGGCGATTTTATTTTGTAAAATAAAGAACAAACTCATCAGTGAATATACATTCCAATGCTATCTCTTTGAGAATTATGGCAATCTTTATTAATTTTAACCAGTAATATATATTTTGATAAGCAAATTATTTAAAACTATAGATAGGCTTTGATTTGTTTGCTATCAAATTTGCCTTTTCATCCAATTTATAGCATTTTTAAAATTAATGATATTTTGAAGATCTTTTGATAATTTCACTTGAATATTTCTACTAAGAGTTTCATTTTAGTATATCTGCGGTTCTTTTTCCAGTAATTTCTAATCATCATTGCTTATTTACTTAACATTCCCTTTATGTAGTAACCTAGTCAATGGTGGGCTTCATTTTCACGTGTTTGTTGTAATATTTCACATTAAGTTAAAGCACTAGATTACTTGTAAATATTACTTACGATGGATAATTCCGTCTTTTTAAATGTGCCTCTAATAAATCATTTAATGAATTTTTTCACATTTGTTTTTTTTTTTAGAATAAGTAAAAACTATAATCAATGAATTAAAGTAGAACCAATTTATTAAAAACAAATAGTAAACAATATCAAACAAAATAAGTTACAAATAAAAAGTAAAAGTTAATTGTAACCAAAATTATATTATTAAGGTAATGTGTTTCTGTAAACAAACTTACAGTACAAAGAAAACATATTATGGAGTAGTAATTATTTGTAAATGTTTTACAGAGTTCCATAAAATATAATATACTTATAATATATATATATATTCTCTTGAAATATTTGAAACTGACAACAGGATAATACAACTTTTCAACATTATAGTTTTTCATGGAAAGTTATATTTCATTAATTTCGAAGAAATTCACGTAACCATGAGGAAACCAAGTTTAGTTATTCACCTTTCATATCTGGCATTCTAAATCGCTTCGTTCATCGCAATCGGACGAACAGTTTAGGAACATGTAGATAACAAAGTGAAAAAAATTAACAACTTCTCCCAATAGATTAATGACAAGGATTCTTGGAAGGATGGGTCCCACAAAAACATGGTTTGCAGTCCAACATTTTAATTCAGCTAATTTATATTTTAGTTGACACCTAGATCAATTGTTCTACACTATTAGCTGACAACTCTAGCAGTCTCCAGGCCGCTTTAGGGTTTAGCTCTTGAGGATCCCTGCACAGCACCCATACATAATTAACCCTCATGACTTTGTCCGGAGAGCCTTCAATGACATTGTTTTTACTGTCCCGGACGCACATAATCTGCTGGGATTGGAATGTTATGACTAGAACGGGTCCCTGGTCCATCATCTTCCCCATGACTAGTTCTATTTGCTCGATATCCAGGATCTTGGAGTCTAACCGGTAGCCTAACTGCTGGCATTGTTTGATTGGTGTGGCCAAGATATTGAACACTCCCTCATAACACCAGTCCTTTAGGATCTCCAAATCTCCTCTGACCATGGCTTCTAGAATGTTCGGGATGATGTCGTTGGCGCAGTCGTCGATAAACTTCTGCGATGTAAAGTTGGGGTCGATTTTGCATATCTCTGTAAGAGTTTTAGATAGTTCCGTCTTCTCAAACATGTTTCCAAATAGACTGCCAACTTTCTCGGTGACAAATCTAGACGCTCTAAGCACAGGATTCTCTGATTCTTCGTACTTTATTTTGAGCTCTATCACCTGCAAAAGAGAACATAATATTAGCTGGACGGATCTTTAAGTAATAAATTATTAATAATAAAACACACACATTGACTCAGCCCTGCAGTAAGTACTTGTCACAGGAACTAAGCAACAATATTGTATAACTTACATAGATAATAATAATACATCCAAGACCAATAAGCGAAACAATGCGTCTTGTAAATAACACAAAGTTTAGCCCTCGCCGGGATTCGAACCCAGAACCTCCAGCGTAGCAGTCGGCTGTTTACAACAATGCGCCACAGAGGTCGTCGAGTAAGTTTCCTGTTTATGGTTTGCAGATTTGGAAACTTATTGGAAATAACTCTCTAAAAGCACTGAGGAAAAAATTGCACTTTCTTTTTACCTCAATCATTATTCAAATGGCCCAAAAGTTATTTACATTTATCGTATTTTATTTTAGTACCTTGTTGAAGTACTGGTTGTTGTTTTTGAAGTCCTCCCACTGCTGGTAGAACTTGGAGTCCTTGTGCAGTTCGACCCCTACAGTCTCCGTGTCGGGGGCGAACGAACGGGAATCCTCTGCGATCTGGGGGTTACATTTTTGTTTCTTATTTTTACACTATAACAAATGATAATCATCCGCTTGAAGGCTTCTGGTAAACATGGGACCTTCAAATATTTTCAAACAGAGCAATCCTGCCACTTACACAAAATATAATAATAATTAAACAGCACATAGAAATGATTCACATCATTCAAATAAACAAACAATTTTCATCTTTACATGGGCATTGGCAGTGCTCTCGGCGTTGTACTCAATGGCATCGTCGTCGTGTCAATAGGTGGCTGTATCACATTCTATCATATGAAGCGTCTGCTTGTTTGCTCATGACTCAACACTACACTGATGCATCACCATGCTTCCTATTAGGCCTATAAGTGTGACAGAGAGGGACGTAGGCTGTGCTATTTCTACATTTTATTGACCCTGGGGCAGCGAGAGTTTAACATGAGTATAAAGTACAAACCTCTACTCTTTTTCTAAGTGCAACGGGTGACATGTACACTCTACCTTCCAAACCTCGAGCTGACATTTCGTTCTTTACCACTTCTGTCGCCTGAAAGTACAATAGTTATTAAATAAATATACAACATAGGTAATGTAAGAATACAAAAAACTAAAGGTAAATGGGAGGAAGGAAAGCTAATGTTGAGATGAGAGTTGTTTCGTACTGTGTTTTTTTTTTTGTAGAATTATAATGATTACACACTAATTGACTCCAGACTTGCAGTAAGATTGAATAATCTTGTGTCGCAAGTACTAAGAAAGGATACGGTATATAGATAAGAGTACTTCATCTAAGACCAGAAAACAAATCAATTTGTCTTGTAACCAACACAAAGTGCTGCCGGGATCCAAAACCAGACTAAAATAAAAAATTGAAAACAGAGTCATCATTCAGATCAATTTTACAGTTAAAGTACATATCGCGATAGTTATATAAGGTAGCATTTGATTAAGAATCTAGTGTAGCGAAGATTATTATGCTTAGTACTTGTTAATTATGTCCATAATTAAAACAAATAATTACCCTTCTTCTTCGAAACATGAAAAAATTCATAAATTTGTAATTTACCTACCTGAGAGATAGTCTTAAAAGCTGATGTCTGACCAATTTTCTGACTCTTATCTGCAAACGACTCTGCCGCATCTTTGGCTGTTTTTGAAATATCCTCTGTTATTTTGCCTGGAAATAAAAATAAATATTTTGAAATTTTGTGTTTGGCCATCAATTGAAAAGTAAAAGAGCCAAAACACCACCTTATGAACAAAATGTTATTTCACATCACCTTTTGAAAAGAGGTATATTGCTCAACATAGCATATTAATGCTTATTAACTACTTTGATGATTTCAACACGTTTTTAATAAAGGAGCTCAGAATATTTTTAGAGAATATAATTTTAATTTTCGTATAATTCGTGTACAATTTTTTTTCCCGCCATTCGTCTTTTAAAGGTTTTGTTTTATATGTTGTATTTTATCAACGCAACTATACAGCCACAGCCATACAGCCGCAGGCGAGACGTCATTCCTGTTGTAACGCACGTTTAATGTAGATGGCGCTAACACTACTAAAATGGTAACTAAACTATGTATGAAATCAGATGTAATAATATTGAAGGGACTGTATAAATCTGAACCCTTTATCTAATAGTTGTTACAGGCAGTTTGTATTCTAGGGTTTATATGGGATTCAGCTTAGGACCTCACCATTAGAGATGTAATAGTCAATCAGACTTTGTAATCATTTTACAATAATAGGTTTTGACTATACTTTGACTATATTCTTATTATGTTCTTAAAACACAAACTTAAAGCAAAACAACTTACCAGCTCTCTTGGCAAAGTCTGTTTTGCTGGCCTCCTCCAGGACATTCCCGACTTTCCCTTTAATCCCTTCTAATGTGTCTTTCAAAACTTCAGACCCTTTAGAAGCCTCCGATTCTACCGCATGGAACTTTTTCCTGGCCGCTTGCAATGCTTCAGAGTTCTCTAGTTTCTGGGCTTCTTCTCTGAATTTCTTTATATTTTCTTTCATCTCTTTATTTTTAGCAATGTCATCTTTTATGTTCTCTATGATTGATGAGAAGAAACCTTTCCGTGAATAGTTCCGGCATTCTTGTGAGACTGTGAACTGGAAGATTTTATCATGATGCAATATATTTAATTTGTTCCTCAACCAATAAAACCCTTCACACACAGAATCGGCATATTTATTTCATCGCTGTTTATGTATCAAAGATTAATATGAAAATTTGTACAGGAACTTCTATATTTTGTTAATATTTCAATTTCTTCATGTTTAAATACTCCAGTTGCCACTCAAGTTCCTATTCCCTATGAAAATGTGTATGAGAAACTATAACATTAAACTTGGCACAGGAAAGTGGGAAACCGGGTTTCATTGCCAAAAGAGAGAAAGTTCTAGATAGTGAATCAGTGAAGAAATTTTGATTATTTTAAATAAAAAAATATTCTGAGTACCAGAATATCCAAAAAAGTATGGAGTTTTATTTTAAATAAAATGTAGTTAAATACTTGCTTCAAATTAGTCAGTGACTGCAATATCAGACTGTAATTTTCTACTAGACTGATCAGAACTATTTCATGACATACTACAATGGTTTAAATTTACTTACTTGGTCAGATTTGACTGTTAGAACAGGTGATTTAATATTAATTGGCAAAGCACACTTCCATCGAGCTGGGCTGTACAGAAGCTGTCGACATGAATGCTGAAACAGAAGACTTTTGGTCAACATCCAAGGCAAGGCCGTCACATAACCTAACCTCTCACAAAAACTTGGGCCACAAAATATTCACCATTTTTGTTTAATTCAATAAAACTATCCAGATAATAAGGTTCCCTCTTTATACTTGTTTCCAATATAATTAGGTATTGTTTTAAATATTTTTTACTACAATTTCATTCATATTTCGTGCGATCATAAATGTCAAAAAACCATTGTTTTCCATTACCTACTTATGAACAACTCTAAAACCATAGACAAATCAGCTGAATTATGAATCGATGATGTTGTTATAGAAAAAAGTTAAATATAGTGTTTGTTCATAATTTTTCTATTGTAAAAAATAGAAAAACTTTAAAAAATGAGAAAATCAATCGGAAATAGGAATTATGATACAAGAAAGATAACAAAACTCTTTCAATCCTCCAATCAACGGAAACAAACTGATGCACTACCATAAACAAAATGGAAATTCGAAAAAGTTTTAGATTTCCGGTTGACAAATTGAATTTCAATTTATTTATTTCTATTAACTAATTATATCGAAGGCTTAAATTTCTGTTGCTTCTCTAATACAAAACAATTTAGCAATGCAAAATTTTTTCGGATTAAAAAATCGCCAGAATTATGGTTATAATAATGATTTATGTTTAAAAAATTGTTTGCTTCCGGTGTGATTGTAGTTCCAGAAACGAAAGTGTTCAATTTTTCATTTATTTTCTGTCATCATTTTTAGCTACGGAAACGTGCTCGTACTAATGAAATCAATTTTATTTTACGTTTATTGGTAATAGACCGAAAAGGTTGATAAATTGTGTTTAACATTGTCCCATAATCTGAGTTCCTCGAGATACTTCGTAGACAGCGGACGGTGCGTAATATCAGATATCTTCATTCCATATTTACTTATACAGACTATCACTGTGAGTTGGATAGGTAGTAGGTACTGCGGTTCCGTGGAGTAATGATTTCCACGTTTTAGCCAGCTGGTGCGTTAGCTGGAGTCAAAAAGATTTAGTTGAGAGTAGTTGAAAGCAGTATTGTGTTAAAGGTTATGTTTTAGTATGGAGTATCTGAATATAGTGTAATTGACTGCGTGGTTTGTCAGATCGGTGCGCCGGGAGAGTCGTGAGGCCGTGTCTCTGGTGTCAGGTTGTGAACTGCCAGGATCAAGTATTCATCACATCTGCTGCAAGTCGTCCACTGGGGCGTTACCGTTTTATATGACTTTAGCAAGAAATTCAGGTAAGACATTTTAAACTAAATTTTACAGAAAAAATTTGCTCTTTATAAAAATTATAAAACTTAAAATTAAATTACACTAATCCTGTTTGTTTTGTGTTTGACGATGGTTTTGGTTAAAAGCTACATTTCTTAACTGATTTTTTTGTATTATAATAAATTCCTATTTAATTGAATTTTGAAAATCACTACCACAATTCTTTAAAAAAAATTAAATTGCAGCATTTTTTACTTTTCCATGTCATCATTTTAAAATGTAAATCTTTTTACACACAGCTGAACAATGCGCTAATTACTTATAATTAACATATCAGTCTGACAAAATTAGACTGGTGGCAGGAATATTTGTACATTATACTGTTAAATACCTTTAATTAAATTTACTTTTGGGTGGCTTATACCAAATAAATAGCTTAGCAGGCTAAGGTTAGTTAGCAATATCACTACATCATGTTAAAAATGTCGCTTCTTGCTGTCTGTACCTATGTATCCTTAGATCTTTAAAAGTATGGAACAGATTTTGATGAGGTTTATATAGATAGTTATTTAAAAGGAAGGTTATATGTATAATATATGCATTATGTCCGTGCCAAGCCAGGGGGGGGGGGGTTTGCTAGATTTGTATATTTTAAAACTGTGACTGACTGACCTATCAACTCAAAGGTCAAACCATTGAAAATTTGTGTTTAAATTTGGAACATAGTTATATGATGTTGGTAGTTGCTAGGAGGATAATTTATAAAATCAACCCCTAGGTCAGAGCAATAGGATGAAAGTTGTCAAAGAGATTGCCTATGTATAGTTAAGGCAGGATTTTCTTGTTAAAAATGTCTAAAGTATGAATATTTTGATGTAAAACTCATCTTGTAATATTTTTAAAATGACTTTGGATTCTCAAACATGAAGTTGCCTCTATGACATTTATATCTCTTTCAATGCTCACTGAACCAGAAAAAATAATTGTGCCCGTTTGCAAGAACCTCTGCAGTTACATCATAGTTAACATTCAAATTAATTGTTTGATGAGTTCCCTTAAAATCTGTTGTGGCAATAGTTAAAATCTCATTCAAAATTGAATTTTAACTTCCACAGGGTAACAATTAACATCAACATATCTGCTCAGAACTAGAACGGCTGATTAATGAATTACAAAAAAAATTGGTCTTTCAGAATAAAGACCATTGCTTTGGTAGAGAAATTGAGACAGCAACTGTATTCTAACCAGCATAGGACACAGGTGGTCATCATGATAACTAACAATATGATGTAATCTTGTGAATTATTAATGACTCAGTGATGAGGTTAAGGTCTGGTGTCAGTTCTGATAGTGTCACCTTGTAATAAAATGGGAATACCCTGTAGTGACCTACAAATCCTAGTTACTATATACCATCATATAATATTACTGTTTGTAATTAAAAAAAACATGTTTCACTTTGTTTTGGTACTTCCAAAATTGCTGGAACATTTTAAAGAAAATAAAAAAATTGTTCACTGTTTCGTTTACTAACATCAGGGTATGCTAGTTTAGTAGTAATACATAGTTGTAATGGACCTTTCTAGAAACATATTATTTTCAATAAAAATGTTGCCAAAAAATTACCAACTGATTTTACAATCAATACAATTAACTAATGGTGTAACTCAAGGCACACGGAATACCAAAAAGTTCTAGCATGCAAAAGATCCCCAAAAAGGTTTCCTAGATATCCATTTAGGTATTTTGAACTTGTTACCTATATTTTTAATTGGAATTAAAAATCCTACAAATAAATAGCATTCCTGGGTACACAGTCTCAATAATGGAGTAAATGAAACAGTTCAGTTATTTTTCTTGTCATGATTTTTTTTGGGATTAGCTTCCTTTCCGAGTTATTCAAGATTAATTTCTTTTTATGGAGAAAATTTTTATTGGTCTGATAAGAGTTATGGTTTGAGTAAAAAACTATACATGGTTTAACTGAAATTTGCACACAATTGTATGGTTAATTTTCAATCTTGAGTTTTGTTTTTGTTGCCAAGGTCTTTAAAGTTATGAAAATAGCCAATATGTGCAATTTTTTTTTTCTTGTCGCTTTTCACAGATTAAAGGTTTTTTATTCAACTTTATAGAGTAATTACAATAAGAGCAGATAATTTAATGCAGTGCAAAAACCTAAGAGTTTTGTACCCAATGCTTAATGCGTATTTGTATTTTAGATAGTAGGTACAATTTATATTAAAGCTACATAAATTTATTGAGTGAAGTTATGAAGAAGAAAAATAGAACACCTTTCAGCTCGGAGACGGAAGTTCAACATCTTGCCTTTTCATGTCAATCTGAGGCGATACGACGGCGTTAGGATGCTGATATATGCGTTGCAATATGGAACTTGAAACAAAGAACACGGTATGGGGAGTAGTATACGGATCAACTTGCCCCTTCCGGTGTTCTTTCTAGTTGGTACGACGATGAATAGCTATACATTCATCCAATCCCATGGATAGATAGAAATCCATCTCTAGGTTGAAAGGTTATTTAAATGACGGGAAAGTTAAAAAAAGCAATACGCAACACAATTGTACCTCCTCCTTTTTAAAGTCGTTTAAAAATATCTGTTTTTTTTTAATTATTATTTATGTAGGGATGGATTTTAGACTTTAAATTACTAATATAGTATATTATATTACATTTTATATGATATTTTATAGAATCAAAACGTCTCGGCAGCAGTGTTACAAGCGAACCAGTTTCTTCAAATGTAATCAAAATCCTGCGTTATATATCTCGATAGATATACCAACATAAATCTGTTTCTATGAAGCTCTGACAGTACACGTTTATTAAATGCGCTGCATCCAGCCTCCCTCCCGCCACCCCTAACGATCGATCCATTTATTCAATGTGAAACTACAAGCTCATATATTTTCATTTATATTTCACTTCGCCAATGACGTCAATGTCACGTAATAAATTATAGTGCGAAACTGTTATATGTATACAGCCTACCATTTACTCCATTTTAGGTTTTAAATGTATGATAGGTGCGAAACACTTGATACTCGTTCCTGAAAGTTTATTTTGGTGTGTTGTAATATTGTTATGGATAGATAGTTTGTATACCTTTCCAAAGTTTTGACTGCGACACAAAGAAAGTTGGACGAAAAGCAAAATTTATTAGTAGACAATTGATGAAGATTAATCACGTTGAAGTGCGATAAGATTTTGTATAGGCGCAAGCGAGACGGACGAGGAAGCTAGTGTGAAAAGAAACTTGAACCTAAAAGGTCAGAAAACTTGAACATTTGGGAGGAGGAGGAATGAAATAGAATTAGGTCAGCTCGAAGCATCTTGATAATTTGCTTCCGAAATTGTGTCTTAGTAAGGAGGTCGTATTTTTTTATTATTTAAGAATAATACAAAAAAAAGACCTACAACGCTGCTATCAATGATTTCTTAGCAATTATGGTTACGCTGAAACTTTGGTTAGATGTTCAGATCTAATGCAAAACCGAAACCGAATTCTAATTCTAACCAGAATTTAATGTCAAGCCTTCAGTAACTGAAAGATATCCTGCCAGATCTTGTTGTGCCCACCGAGCCGTGACATCCTGACAGTTAACAAATCGATTCCCAGACCGGATATAATGATAGGCTGTAATTTTACCCATCTGTCAATAGCCCTGAAGAGTTTCCACTTGATATGGTGTCTGTTATAGAACATTGCACTGGTTTATGCAAGACGTTTCGTCATAAAGTATGTAGGTGACAACTCTGCATACCTACTGAGCCCCTTCATTTCTTTCGAATATTATTTACAGGTTAAAGTAGAATCATTATTTTCGGTGCATGATGCTTTTTTTTCCTTTTTTTTGTTTCCCGATTAGCTGTCCACCTCCACTACTCGTTTTTTTCCTTGGTTTTTTCAACCATTGATATTTTTAAAACACCCTTATAGTATCCCATTCCGTCAAAACCAACGTTCCAAGAGCTTCCTGATTCTCCTAGTAATGTTGAGCATGGAATAAAGACCGTATTCACCAATGTGAATGAAGAATTAGAGATTCTTTATTCACATCTCGTAGGCACAAAAAAAAATTCAACAGAAAGGTCGTTTGGAATCAAAGAATCGACCCAGATTACTGACTGATGGTGCACTTTTTCTAAGTGTTAAAGGCTAGACTAGAAAGGCAAGGCATTGACCCTTGTTACGCAACCTTGTTTTGGCAGCAGACGGCATTCATGTAACAGTTGCGAATGTTGTACACGAGACGAGATGGAGCGGCTCGTACGGACCTTTCGTTTTATGACACTATGCCTACCTCATAATAATGTCTTGGAACGATAATAACGTATCGCCTTACTAACCAACTAACTTATATTAGAAGATATGAGAGAAGAACAAAGGACTTTTCTCCAGACCTTAATAAAGGCTTATGAATGTTATGAAAATATTGAAATAGCCTAAAAGAAACGTCAGGACCTAAAACCCTGTTTATACCTCCTTATGTTCCAAGGGATATGTGATTCACACTCAGGACCTAGTCATATAGGTTAGATCTTATTCCGTTTTTGCCAGGGACTCGAACATTAGGGGCCTCCTAAAGCAGGCTCCAAAAAAACCTCTCGTTTTATGACACTATGCCTACCTCATAATAATGTCTTGGAACGATAATAACGTATCGCCTTACTAACCAACTAACCTACATTAGAAGATATGAGAGAAGAACAAAGGACTTTTCTCCAGACCTTAATAAACGCTTATGAATGTTATGAAAATATTGAAATAGCCTAAAAGAAACGTCAGGACCTAAAACCCTGTTCATACCTCCTTATGTTCCAAGGGATATGTAATTCACACTCAGGACCTAGTCATATAGGTTAGATCTTATTCCGTTTTTGCCAGGGACTCGAACATTAGGGGCCTCCTAAAGTAGGCTCCAAAAAAAGGTCTCCAGTTTCTCAAGACGGTACCGAAAGGCCTTCGCTTAATTGAAGTGAAGACTCGAAAAAAAGTCGTCAGCGTCGAAAGCCCCAGCTAGGCTTGATATGGCCCCATCAACACATCTAGACATCTAAATAAATAAAAAAAATCATCCTAAATAGTTCAAACAACCCTGCCTCATTTAACTAGAAAGAAAACATGGTATTAAATAACCTTTTTCCCTTTTTTGAGATACGCTAACTATATATCTGGGAGCATCCTCGTTAAAATGTTACTTATATTTTTGTGACGCAGTTGTTTTGAAACCATTATCGGAGATATTATTTTTCAGGATTAAATTCTCGGTGGAAGTATTTGATCACAGACATTGTACAAGGCTGAAAAACTAATAACTTTTTTTAAATAAAAACAATTACTATAGTTGAACCTTTTTTAAGATTTCAACCTAGAAAAATACAATTGAGGACGACGAGATATTTTTTTTACGGAGCGTATTTTCGTTTATTTCTCGATTCCTTTTCTGTTTTTCTTTTGGTTTCCGTAAAATCCAAAAATATATTTAATATATGGGTTAATATCAAAATACAGTTATTACGAGTAAATTAAAAATTCAATGGGTAATTTAATTTATCGAGGCTTATGTCTAAAATTAACATGTAGAATCTGACGAAGCGTCAAAACATTGGGTAGTACCTAGTTTGTTTCAGATAACTTTTGCAATCTAATTTCTAGATCCTGATGCGAAGGCTGGATGCAATCGATAAGTTGCGTATAGCGCATGCGTACACACCCTCACGCCCCCCTTTTACCTTCCCCCCCTAGTTATTCCTGTTCAACGAAGCCTCTGGCTATGTCGAATTATAGTTATACCATAATAAAGATGATGCAACTCTTGCAATGTACTTGTTCTGAACGTAAAGGAAAATTTTTAGGTTAGATTTTTTTTTTTTGGATAACAGGATGAGGATGTTTCTTTTTGCTTTTCATTTCGTTTTTGTGGGTATATGAGATGAAACGAAAATGTAATTTTCGTAAGTTTTCTTTTGTAATATCACAGAATACCGAATAGTACTAGCTGAGTAATACTACGGGAGTCTGCTTGATGGGTAGCAAATAATTCAGACCCGATACGGTTATAGAATTTAATTAAAAACTGCAGCATTATTGCCATTTTTAATCAGTTATTCGACGTTTGTACCAATTTCATAGGTTATTATATTTACGCCCTTTCGACTTGAGCCCCTTAACCCCGTCGCCCCCAAATGTATCCGAGTACTAAGAAAAAGTAGCACATTGTCAAAACTCAATATCAGCGAGGTCAAGAACCTTCCGAAGAAAAACACCTCAAACGACAATCCTCTTATACATTTTTTTACATTCTTGTAGTTGTTTATCGTCATCGATTCTGCAAATTAGCCAAACTTACATACAACTTACAATTACGTGTTAAGATTAGGCAAACTTTTCAGAAGAGACAATCTCTCAATCGAGTAACATATCCAAATGTTTGGTAGTTTTCTTCTCACAGCCAAAATTACTGTTTGTTTCCAAAATTGAAAAAAAGGTGTATTCCCTGCATTAAAATACTAACGACTTTACTTAGAGTTCGCTGTATAAAATTGTCTTAAGTCGATAAATATTCAATCGAGTCAAGGGTCAAAGGTCAATCGTGAGCGGCGGAGATTGTTAATTTTTCTATTTTAAGCTTTCTCCATTTACTGAAAACTAAGTTAGGCGTTCCTTATCCATCCTCTTCGTTCATCGTAATACGAATTAAGTGTTTGAATTTAAAAAAAAAAAATGCTTTTTTTTAATTTATAAATAGGCAAACATTTAACCTCAATACCGCCTGATGTTAAGCGGTGATAAAGTCTAAGGTAGAACAAGCCTACCCAGGAGAAACATATTCCCTCTTGCCCTAAAGAGCCCCTGATTACATTTATCAGGAATTACCTAGTTGTTCTTTACCAATGTGATGAGTGGAATTCTACTTGGAAACGAAACTGAATAATCTTCGAATTTGTTTCGGAGTATAGGTATTAAATTGTCCACAGCTCATGGGTTTACTGTGTATTTTTTCTACTTAAGATTCTAGCCTAATGTGTACTTGAGAGTTTTCTCGGACACAGTGACTACTTGCGGAGACATCATATTGTAATCCAATTAATGCTTTCTGTATACTGTCAATGTTCTTGCTGGTTTAATTTTCGTATTCGCTCTATTTTTCTTTGTCATTGTTATAATAGGATTACGTTAAAACCCTTTAGTATTTTTATTATCATTCGTTAGTCAACTGTTTTTTTTTCTTTTTAACATCTACGAAACGAGAGTAAGAAATCTGCAACTATTTCAAACGACAATTCCTTTTGTGAACTATTTAAAAAAAAGCGACACAAAACAAAAAGTGTAAAATCATTTTTTTTAATATTTTGAACAGATTCAAAGATTTTTAACTAGGGATGAAACCTATCCTAGCCAATCCGGGCTCGCAAAGCATATCACTGGGTTCCTTGCTAAAACAATTTTTAAGACAGTTGCCCCATGCCATACTGTAGTGGTTTTTGACCAAATTTTTCTGTTTGTGTTCATGTTTTAATTGTATTTGCAGAAATGTTTAAATAATATTCATTAAAAGAATCCTTTCACTTGTGACTGAAGATAAAGTAACAAGGAAAATTGTAGACGGATTCTACCCCTGACGTCTTAATCTATTTCATCAGCCTCATATATACGTCCAACGTCAGGATATAAGCCTACCATTTATTATCCAGCTAAAGGGATATTTGGGACGAATATATCTCATTGAGGAACAGGCTTTGGCCAAATTTTTGATTGAGATTTTCCGTTAAAATCAAATTCGAAATGGAAACGAAATGTAACAATTTGAGGTAAAGATAGAAAAAAATACTTGAATAGCGAGGTACTATTGGATCCAAGTAATTTATCACATTTTCTGGTCTCTACATAATATTAGGTTTGGTGTAAATATGGAAGGATGAAGATAAACACATTGAAGAGGTCAAAGATGCCGCCGGAACTAATATAGATGTAGTTGTGTTCATGATATACCATTTCTAAATTTTCATCAGGCTTTTCCTTAACTATTATCACGGATGATGCATTGAATAGTGTATCTGGGTTTGATCACGCCTTGTTAGCTTCGTAAATTGGAAACTGAACGGTTGAGCGTAGGACGGTGTGCTGATTTATATCCTTATTTTTAACCCCCATCGTTAAGAGGTGTTATAAGTTGGGCGTGTCTGTCTGTTTGTCGGTTTCTGCCGTCATAACTCTCAAATGAATGAAGCGTTTTTGATTTGGTTTTTTTTTTTTGTTTGAAAGGTGATTTTATTGAGCATATTCTAAAAATATGGAGTGCAATATAAAGATTTGATTTCTTTGATAGAATAGAAGGGAAAGGGATAGAGATTCGAATGAACGCAAATGTCCAATTGGGGTTTTTTTTTAATTTGTAATTTTACAATTATATTGTTCTTTGCTCTTCAGATAAAGTTAATGCAGGAACATTCAATTTTCTTCAACTCAAATGGAACTTCCTTATTTCCGTATTTCATCCATCATAATAGCTGTTAAGGAGTTTACAAAATATGAACTCTTGATCTATTTACCTTTGGAACGTAAAACTGGGGGAAAGATGTAGCGAAAATAAAAGAAAATTTGTGGAACATTTTAAAAGAAAAATCGAGAATTCCTTCTCATTCCAGTTCCTCAGTCCCGGAGCAGTATGGAATTTGAAAACCTCGTTGTTTTCAGATACGATTTCTTTTGTTAAATGATTTGTGTGAAGCTATTCTATTGAAAAATATAATCGAGTAAATATGGTGCAAGAATTTTACGGTTTCCGTTACTGAATGTATTTGATATCGGTAATCTGATATCGTTTGTTGGCTACTCACTACACTACTACTACACTGTTTTATGTATTGACTGCATTCAATACAACTTTCCGGTTCGGATCTCTTGCAAACAATGTTAACGTAATGTGCCATTATGTCAAATGAGGGCGAATGCTATCTGAAGGAAAAATACATGATAAATCTGATCGTAATATATGTAAATAAATAGACCACATCACGAAACACACACATTGACTCAGCCTTGCAGTGAGTATCGTAAAAACTTGTGTCTCAGAAACTAAGCAACGATATGGTATTATCTAAATAAATAAGAACAACATATAACATCTAAGGCCGGTAAGCGAAACAATGCGTCTTGCAAATAACACAAAGTTCCGCCCCCCCAGGGATGCGAACTCAAAACCTCTAGCGCAGCAGTCGGCTGTTAACACTACTGAGGCAAAGAGGTCGCCTAAACTAAACTAAAACAATATCCAACTAAAACAAAGGCATGTATACCTAAACCTAGACCAAAATAAATTACTCTGAAGGGATTCGCATTTTTTTCGTCGGAGCCCTTTATTGGCAAATTTGCGAAAAAAATATATAAGACGGAATATGTACTGTAATAAATTCAATAGAAAGCTTTTTCTTTTTCTGAAAGCTACAAACGGACTCATATCCATAGTTACTTCCTGTAATAAAACGAATTCAGTGTAACCACATCTAACCTAAACCGCAAATGTTTAAAAATATACTGTAAATTTATGTATGTGACTTTGCTTTTGGAATGATTTTGTTGAAAGGTCAAATAGGATCTCAAGAAAGACTGTTATGAGTATGTGTCGATTACGACGAGCATAATTTATTATGTGAACCAATTCGTTAATGATAACAGGGATATTTGTTCAATTTCACGTCACATTTTAAATAATATTCGTTCAATATTGGGAATTGATGGGTTTACATTATTGGCTTAGAATTGAAATCCCAAATAAAATTACCTCTACAGTGCATTGTTGATTTGCAAGCTTGAGTGGAAGTAAATATCGGAAGTGATGTGATTGTGTCAATGTTGTCACACCCAATGGTATGCCGCAGAAACGACGGGAAACCATTTTAAATATGCTACAGTTAAAGCATTGTTCTGAATAGATGTATATTATAATATCTGATTTACACACCTCTGATTTGCATTGTTAGTGGGTTAGTTTTGGATTTTTGTCGCACATTTATATCTTCGTCTCATTTGAGATCCATTATATCATATTATTATATCCATTTGGATAGGTTCTTAATGTGTTGTTCTAGCCTTCGTATGTGGGGGTGTTTTGAATGCATTTTGGCCAAGTTTAGCGTGATAAAGAGGCGTTCCTCAACATTTGAACTGCATAAAACGTTTCGTAGCACGCGATATGTAAAAACCTAGTAAATTATTCCCCCAACACTAAATAATTTGGTTGTATTTTTTTCTGTATTTTATCACCCCTCAACGAGACTGTCAAAAAGTTGTAGCTCCAGTTTTTATACTCGTAGACCGTAAAATTTTGATCGCAGCTGTTTTGAAAGGCAAGATTGTACACATCAAAATTTATGTTTAATCTATTCTCTAATCTCAATCTCAATATTTTTCTTTTTGCTGACATTATAGTCTCAGATTTCTATGAAAACAATGTTATAATGTGTTTAAGATTGTAGAAAAGAAATGATGATACCGATTTTTTTTGAAAAGTTTGCTACTTGAGATTTTTTTTCGTATCCTATTTCGATTTCACGCGTAATTTGACATTATTTTCAAATATTTTCTCGTTCATTATTTGACAGGGCTTATTTCTGTGACGTTGTATATAAGTGCTCCCACATTGCCGTTAGAAAATGTTTAATAACGTTAGTAAACATTTGTTAGCAAACATTTAATCACAAATAAATTTTCATGTTAGAAAATGTTTAGTAATGTTAGTAAACATTTTATAACAAAACAAATTATAACAAAATAAAACATGTGTTATCTTTTGTTTGTAAACATTTTATAAGGGTGATGGCGGGATAGGCGGTGCGGTGCGGTGGGGGTTAGAGTACGCAGGTCGCTGCGCGTGGTGTCTCGCTTGTCAGTCCCTTTGTGTCAGCGTGCATCGCTGTGCGTGTGTATTAGTGGTTGCGCGTGCGCCAAGCAATAAAATATGTCCGGTAATTGGAATAACGATGATGTTTACAAACTGATTGAAATGTTTCAAGCAAGAGAAGTACTATGGAACACGATGTCAGAGAGCTACAAAGACCGAAATAAAAAACACGATGCTTGGATGGAAATTGCCAGTGAATTTAATATGGATAAAAAAGTAATTGAAAAAAAGATTCGATCACTCGTAGGTCAATTTAACCGAGAATGTAAATCTAATAAATCTGGTGCAGGAGCTAATGAGTCAAGTAAATGGTTTGCATTTAAAAAACTCATGTTCCTTAAAGGCAAAAATATTCCAAGTTTAACTGTCGATGGAGGGTTGCAGGTGAGTTTTATTTTAACGTCTTTTAATAATATTTAGATGCCCAGTCCAAAAACCCTTCATTTGAAAAATATTCTGCGAATTCTTTTCTTATTTCTTTCCCATCATCTGTCAGGGATTCACATGCTTCAAGTGGTGTTAATTGCTGCTGTTCTAATCTCCATTGTCCATCGATACGTGTACCAGTTACTATGTCATCTCCATCATAGTATTGAGATGGAGCGTAAATCATGCTCGATTCAGTTTTTCTTATAAAATTATGCAGTAGCACGCATGTCATAATTAAAGTAGTAGTTTTTTCTGGATCTAATAATATTGTATTTCGTAAAACTCTAAATCTGGCTGACAAAATCCCAAATGCGTTCTCTACTGTTCTCCTCGCACGACTCAGTCTATAACTGAAGATTCTTTCCTTAGAATTGCTATCCTGTGGTCCTGGAAAAGGTTTTAATAAGTGTTTTTCTAAAGGGAACGCATCATCTGTTACGAACACATAAGGAACAGGTTTGTTTCTGCCTGGTAGTGAGCTGTCACTGGGTATTTTCAAACTATTGTCGTTAATTTTATTTCGAAATTTTGTGTTTGCGAAAACTCCGCCATCACTTATGCGTCCTTGGCAGCCAATATTCACGTACAGAAAGTTGTATTCTGCGTCCACTATCGCTAAAAGTACAACGCTGTAAAATCCTTTATAGTTGTAATATTCACTGCCGCTATCAATTGGCTTTTGTATGGCTACGTGCTTTCCATCGATACTTCCTAAGCAATTTGGGAAATTCCATTTTTCTTCAAATGAATTTGCCACGTGTAGCCACTCTTGAGGTGTTGTTGGTATCTGGAACAAAAATAGAAGATTAAGAAATAGGCGCGAAAAATAAATTTATAACTCGTTATTCTAACAAATTTTATTGGATATTTTTATTAAGTATGAAATATTAATAGAATACACTATAAAAAAATATGATTTCAGTTAAGGGTTGTTAAGTAATAGAAAAAGAAAATCGCGGTTATAGATTTTTTTACAATTTTAGCTAATTTGACGCGCCTATAACTTGAAATTATCGTTTAATTCTATTCTTTCAGGGTAACGAAGAAAACAGAATTGCTTCAGAAAACTCTCTCAGTTTGAACGAAACAGGAAATACTGTCACTGTAAATGAAACTACGGGCACGCCTTTCGCCACCCCAAAACCATTTCGGAAAAGAAGACGGCCTGAAGTAGAACAAGATCCAACACAACAAGAAGCTGTAAATATTTTACAAAGAATGTACGAATCTAGAAAAAGCAGGGATGAAAATGACGCATTTGGAGAGTATGTCTCGATGAAACTGAAACAAATAAAAAACAGTCATGCTAAGAATACTGCTCAACATCACATTAACAATATTTTGTACAATGCGACAATGGGACAATATGATTTTCCAACAACCTTTACAGACCCAACCGCTAGTAGTTCCTGGGGATACAACTCTGAACCAAATCTATCCACTTTTTCGGAAAATAATGCTGACTGTAGCTCGAGAGGATACTACACCGCACCGAGTCCCTCGGCTTCATTTGAAACCAGTTCTTCGGATAACTCCAGGACACATACTCGTACCAGCGCAAGAACACAGAGTCCGTCTAATTTATCGGAATCAAGCCAAGATTCGACCCAATCATTAAACGATTTGTTGGAATCAATCAAAAATTAAAAAATACATGTTTGGTTTGTTAATTATTAAAAAAATTATTAGTAAGGTAAGGTAGGTACCTACCTAAAGTATGATTAGATTAGATCATATTAAAAGTAAATAAAAAAATAATTATATATGTTGTTTGACTTACCTGTATGTATTCCTTTAAAACCTCATTGAGAGCCTCGCACACTTCTGGTACGATAATAGATATCACTTGGTCTGACAACTTGAACACATTTCCAAGACTTTTATAACTGCTACCAGTTGCCAAAAATCTTAACGTTACCGCAAGTCTTTCCGTCACACTTACAGATTTTCTAAATGTAGTGTCTCGTTTGCCTATTTTTGCCCCAATTAAATTTTGTAGATATTCAAATTCGGAACTGTTCATTCTTATAAAATCTTTTAAGCAACCGTCAATACCCAAATCCTTGAGATAGTCTGTGGCACTATATTTTCCTCTAGCTTTTAGCGTTTGGCGCATCCAATAAGAGCGCTTTTTCTTCTTTTTTAAACAAAAAATAAAAGCTATTCCAATGAGCAAATCTTCTTCCATTTTCGTGTAGACGTCCTCGTCCTTCAGAAGGCGAAACCAAACTGCGAGCCAATACTAGATGTTATAAAATGTTTAAACATTTTCCATCAATGTAGGAGCACTTATAACATGTAACAGTTTCTAACAAAGTGCAACAATTGTTAACATTTGTTAGTAAATGTTTTGGTGTTATAAAATGTTTACAAACATTTTATAACGGCAATGTGGGAGCGCCTTATGAATAACAACGCGTTTTGCGTAGGTACATTTCTACCTTATCTGCCTTTCCTTGCGGCCAATGTTTGTTCTGACGCGTTTTATCTGCTTACATAAATTAATTTTGGTAACCACTGGTGTTTGTTCGTTTGCGACATGGCATTAGCCGGTCGGACGTCATGTCTCCAGTGACAATTTCAGCTGGAAATCGACTGAATATGTCATGATGACTTTTTTATGAGAGTAGGTTACATATGGATAGTTTTCCTGTAAATTTTAATGACCACATTTCTCTTACTTGCTTGTCTCATAGTAAAGAACGGTTAGAATGAAGATTTAAGTTTTATCTTTAGTCTTTTCCTTATTACCATTTATATAAGCTTTGGTTCGTACCTCTCTCTATGTAAAAATATTCAAATTATGAAGGTGCCTTAATTCCGCATGATGACCAAGCAATATGTGGTGGGTGCGTAATTTTAATGAATGAATTTAATCATGTTCGTCGACGCTGTAGTTAGATACGTAGTGATTAATGGGAGGGTGTATGGATACAGCTAAGTATATAGCAAATACGGTTTATGCTGCTTGTCGACTCGGCGTTTTCCAAATACACTGAGAATTTTTCAGGTTTATTAATAATCAATTGCGGTGACCTATAAATTGATGAAGAAAGTCAGGTTTTTTTCTGTCCTACCTCTAGTATTCACGCAAGCCCACATCTCCTATTTACATAACATGTAAATCTTTTTAATGTGAAATGTGCTAATGTATTTTCACTGCATTTAACCAACTAAATTGTCGCAAACACCCCCGGCTCTTATTGCTAAGCATAAGAATTTAGAATAGCTCGTTTTATTTCCCGTAGTAGTGTCGAGAATTTTCTTTTATGGATACTGAAGTGGGTTTTATCGCCTTGGGGATAGGGGTCGGAACTGTTATAATGGGATGCCTCGTTTTCGGTTTAGCTTTTCGTATGAAAGTGGCGCAGTGCGACTGTTCCCAGCATAATTGGACCGCCTCTTGAGCTGTCACTTGAAGACTCGAAGCGTCTGGACCTTCTGGAAGCTTCGTTAACTTGGTCATTTTATAAAATTGAGCTTTTGTAAAAAGACAATGGATGAATACTTAAAAGAAAAATCGTCTATTGTTTTAGCTAAATCAGAAGACGGTTACCTTACGAAGAAGATTTTTAAACCTTGAAAATTTATCAAATTTGGTTCATTATTTGACCGACGACGGCTTTGTTGATATGTAGTTGCTATATAGTCTCCTTGGCTACAAACTCCTTAGCAATTTTGTGGTCGATTCAATGGGTGACTGGCGGAAAGATAGTGGATGAACTAAGCTCAGTAAACAGCCCATAAAGCGTTTTTCGTTTTCTTAACCTTCGAAAGCATTTTTATTTGTATGACCTGTGATTATATGTCATCTTAAACATATTTTTCATGTATGGTGGTTCTGTTTGTTTAAAAAATCTACATGTCTTGAATTTGATTTTGAAACTATAACAGTTTACATACCTTAGTTTCCATTGATGTTATTTTTAAAATGTTTTTGGAGTTCTGCACCTCTAAAGGAAAAAAGGAACCCTCACGTCTGTCTGTCCGTCGAGACAATTTTTCTCAGGAACGCGTAGATGCATAAAGTTAAAATAATAATCGTAATAAAGGTTTTTTTTTTTCGAAAAAACTTTTGATATACTTTAGATGAAGGATTTATTTACATGCCTCGCACTTGACTGGATTTTTATTTTCACTGTCTTCTTCCGATGACGGTTTGAAAATATTGAGATATACATGGGTAGTACATATTTTTACATGGGAGATTTTTACTGTGTGTGTAGCAGCAATACAGTTCGGTACTCGTATCGTGCGCTATAAAACATTTACAACTTACTTTGATATGTTTGAGTGCATAAGGCTTATCAAACACTTGTATTACTTTTGAATATCGTCAGCTGCATTTGTGTGTTTTGACGTTTTTTGTTCACACAAATTTGTTTATCGTTCGCTAGTGTTTTAAACTACATAAAGTTGTTGTTGTGACGTACTGTGAGTAAAGAGCAGTATTTTTAAGGACTAATTTTATTCGTCTTAACGCATGTTTGAAACTGACAATCTAACTGAAATCTTTGGAAACTCAACTTCATCTGTCTTATACGATAATTTACGTACTAAAGAAATAAAAAATCTCATAAAACATTAATTAAACACGCATCAATACAAACTTAGCAATGATATTGTGATACACACACATACATTAAATTACACACAATTATTTTATTGCTTTACATTATACATACACACACATAATTTAATTTTGTTGGTGCTATTGTTTGCAAATGACAAAGTTCTGTGTGTATGTATGAGTATTTTATGTAATGATAAATTCTAAACACAATAAATTGATTTAGAATTTATTAATTACACCAACTAAATGTGGCCTAAATAATAAAAACTGTCTTCTGTGGTATATACTTAGCTAAGTGTATAATCTCATACGGGAGTGTTATTCTATCAATACCGTACCGTGATCCTAGTATCGTGATATTAATTCTTCAAATAATATGGCGATACCTCTATCAATACTGGATCGCGATTATATTGACAGCATAGCTCCCATTCTTAGCTATAATAGAAAAGTTTTACCCGAAACACCATGTTTTATCAGCTTTTTGCTGCAGAGGACGGAAGTTTGCTTTCGTCTAAGTTACTAAATGGCACTTCCTGAATAGGGTAGAATACTGATCCTTCTGATGGTAAGACATAACTGAAAAAAAAAATGGAGTGTCAGTTTTCGACGTCTTTCTAAATCTTGTACGGAGAATATAAGCTTTGACTCTATAAAAAGGTTGTTTATCTTCGAAACGTAACCAAGGTATTTCAGTCGTCAAATACGTATATTTAAATATGGTTTCAATGTCCACCAATACTCGAGGATTTAAAAGGGAGTACCTTTTGCTTACATCATGATGTTGTGTTGTTACAGAGACAACAGTTCAGTTTGAGGAGAGCGGTCGTTATTTCGCTAAAACGAGTTTAACCGACTGCCGTCGAGCGTGCATGACGCTGCAAACACTTAGCGACCAAGAACACACCCGCAGGTATTTATTTACCAAAGTGTATCTATCATCTCTTTGTACGCAACGTCAGCAGTGAACAAGCAGATGGTTCTTCTGATGGTAAGCGATACCGCAGCCTATTGACACGGTCTTGATGTCTTAGAACGACAAGAGCACTGATAATGCGTTGGCCATGTAAAGGTAAGATGTTATTGTATACACTGGCTTTCTGGCATTCCCTCGAACCGAAACACAGCATGGAAAGAAGGTGAGGTGGTACCAACTCGGACGACCTTGCACGTAGACCTACACCCTGTAATCTTAATGGTCCATAGTCGCAGCTCCACCGAACGCTCCTCCCGCTCCTTGCTGCTCGCGATCTGTTCTTTGTTGACCCCGTAGATGTGTCCCCAGTTGCTGACCATGCGCGCTTGGAGCGTGTTGTGTATACGGCTTATGGCATCTCCTAATAATACTTCAAACTGGTGCAGCCGGACAAAAAAGTTTTGGAAATAAATGGGCGCTATAGGCAACTTTCTGGCAACACTCACTGAGCATTGATCAGCCAAGAATATTGCTGAGTTTTCACTCATAACTTTTTTTGGGAAGCTGTACATTGATAAGTAGGATTAAAGATTTGTTTTTGTTTGACAGGACATCAAAATTTTGCAGTGGCAGACACAGGAAGCAGCTGCCGCTGCGGGCCACGTGACGCCGCGCATGCCGCCACACCGCGCTCCACACCTAACTGCTCTATTGTATCTATACCCGTCTGTATACACTACGCTAGCCTCACACTACACTCTGTTGCACTACTATGCTTACACTTACTTACACTATGCACGACCATGTCGGCTTCTGTGGTCCAATGGGTAACGCTGCTCTGCTAGAGGCCCGAATCTCGATGGGGGTTGACTTTTAAGTTATTGATAAGACGCATCGCTTTCTGGTCTTGGATGTACTATTATCGACCTGCATAAATAGCTAAGAAACGACATGATATATACTACTATACGCCATGTCATTACTAATCATCTGCAACAAGAGATTATTCAATCTTAGTGCAGCGCTGAATCATTATAATGTGGTTATTCTTATGATTTACAAATTTTAAATTAAGTTAACTTCTTAACCAAAAACTAACTTGAAATTCTTCTATTCCAGATCAAGTGTCAACAAAAATCAATCGTACGTTTTATAAAAAGTTTTAGTTTATAAAAGAAAAAATAAAAGAGACATACAGACAGAACGTAAGAGAGGATAATTAAAAAGTAAAGATGGGTTCGGTGAACGTGAATCGGAACGTGGCGGATGCGTTCTACCGGTACAAGATGCCTCGCATCTGTGCCAAGGTGGAGGGGAAAGGCAACGGCATCAAGACTGTCATCGTCAACATGCCTGACGTGGCCAAGGCACTGGGCAGACCAGCTACTTGTAAGTCACGCTTGTCTATACTATATACATATACAGACTGTCATCGTCAACATGCCTGACGTGGCCAAGGCACTGGGCAGGCCAGCTACTTGTAAGTCACGCTTGTCTATACTATATACATATACAGGCTGTCATCGTCAACATGCCTGACGTGGCCAAGGCACTGGGCAGGCCAGCTACTTGTGAGTCACGCTTGTCTATACTATATACATATACAGACTGTCAACGTCAACATGCCTGACGTGGCCAAGGCACTGGGCAGGCCAGCTACTTGTGAGTCACGCTTGTCTATACTGTATATACATGTACATTATGGTATACATGAAAAAAAACTTTTTGAGCTACACTGTCACAAGAGGTATCAAATGTTGCGTAATTTTACACAGATTACGTTAAAGAAAGAAATAATAGACTTGCGCGTCATCTTGAGGGCTCTACGACGCTTTGAAGTTTTGAGAAATTTACGATTTTAAAGATTTAAACCAAATGCCTGAAATAACACAGATATCATGTTTATATGGATTTTTTAATTTAAATTAATATGAATAAGAATAAAAAAGCAAAACAAACATATAGAAATTAAAAACAAAAGGCAATCAATATGAAATCATAGCATAACATAGTGTGTAAAATTTAGCATTTTTACTCGATATTTGAACCAAGTCCTATAAAGTCATGTGTATATATTTATATACTTTTTTTAGGCCTCTTTTACCAGTTTAAAACACAGATTCTATTCCACTGTCAAAAATTAAAAAGCTATTCTTTGGACATTTTTAGGTTTGCAGAATAAATGTATTGAAGAATGAGTGGCAATAACTTGTAACTCGTACTTCATAATTATTTGAATGAAAACTCTAACAAACCACTTAATTTATTGATGGCTGAAATATCCTACGTTCTGTAATATACTTTTGTCATCTTTAGTTTTTATTATTTTTGCAATACCAGCTCTCAGATATGGTATTCATCATGAAACTACAAACAGACAAGTAGGTTTTCTTGATGCGACAAAAAACAATTAATTATTTCGATATTCAAATGAATAATAGATCTTAAATATTTGGCTGAATTTTTAGAATACACAATCGGTTAAAAATATGTACTCCATCATTAAAAGACGTCTATTGCTACATTAGGAATTTTATCAGAGCATATAGTTTCATCACTTAGTAGACTTACAATTACAAGTTTTCTGATGGATTAAGAGTAGGAATAATAAAAATTGAGTTTAAGATTACTAGAAATAACCCATCTTGATTGCAATATCTTCCAGATTTAAGATTTGCTAGCTTAAAAATTCATAAAACATTTAAAATTAGCTTTTTTTTTTTTTTTTTATTAAAAAAGCTTGCCAAAACATACACCAATCCAATCAAAACATATACCATAAAGATTTTTTTACCCGTACTTTGTTCATAGACAATATTTTTGGACAAGTCAGACAAATTTACTTGCCAATGCGTGAAAATATACAATAGTTTAATTTTGAATCAACCATTTTTTCGTTATTTAAATAATTTTAAATAGTGCAATCATTTAAAATTATATGGTCAAAAATAAATGATGAAGGCGTTATATTAAATATTCAAATACACTCATGTGATGGTTTCTCCCAGTGCTCTATATTTTATAAATATATGGATCATGTTCTTTAAGCTTGAATTATATTAGGAGGCGTACATAAATTACGTTAGATGTTTAAGGGGGGGAGGGGGTCGAGTCAAATCTCATCTAATCTTACGTTGGAGAGAGGGGGGTCTCGGCAAATATCACGCATTTTTTTTCTTATTGAAACAAAAAAAATATACTATTTTGGTCCATTTAATCCAGATTGTACATGCTTAAGATTTAATCTCAAGCGTAATCGTAATACAATCGTATTCCGATCATTCACTAATCCGTTCGGAAGAAAATAATTTTATTCATACTTCGACGTTATACATCTACTGACTGTCAAACTACCATATTTGTTTTATACCAAATAGCTCAGTTTAATCTGAATTTAAGGTACAGTGTAGCCCGTCCTTTGTTTTACTGAAAATCATATGAACATGTTGGTTCCAATAGTCTCTGTTGAGACTGCGCATGATTTTCCATGGACTGAATTTTGAATCCTTTTTTGAATCACAGAAGTCACTATTTAAGTATTCTATTGTTAAATTTTATTAGACTTATAACTCTCAGCAATGTTGATTACTAGTCTTAACTGAGTTAAATAAAAGCACGAAGCATTAATTTTTTTTCTTTAACAATAACAATCCAACGCGTTTACGTAAAAAACCCACACTTTGAAAAATCTCACGTGATATTGGAGGAGGGGGGAAGGGGTTGAATAAAATCTCACGACATATCACCATCCAGAAAATTTTAAAAAACAGCTCACGTAATTTATGGACGCCCCCTAATACTTATGCCTTATGTCATTAAGAATAAAAATAAATGACCTCCCTCGCACTAGGGAGCTGCCGGTCGTCAAGTTATTGTATGGTTTAAACACAGCACAAGTAGTCTCACTACACTTTAAACCTATTATTAAAAATAAAAATGAATTTAATACTGTACCAATAGCAAATATACTTTTATAGCATAAAAGTTTTTTAACTACAAAGAAAACACCCGCAAATCAAATCAAGAAATTACTCAAAAAAAGTCGAAACTTAAGAAAATTTGCAGGCTAAAATCTAACAATTTTTAAGTCGCTGGTAACGTTATGTTGTATTTATAATAAAGAGATGTCAATATAATACAAATAAATAGAAAATAATTTATTATATTTAGTTCAGGAGCAGGGATTAAAGACGAGAGAATTTTACCATAAAATGACAATTTTTCAAAACTTTGAGGATCGGTAGTGCCCTGAAAATGTACTTTTACTGAGATATTTTATAAACTAGGTCAAAAGTGCCCAATGCTCCCTATGGTAGGGAGGCTTGGACATACCCTGTGGGAGGCTTGGGCACGGTCTATAAATGACTTTGGCCATATATTTTTATCTTTGGCTCCTAATATTAAATTCCGTCGAAACCTTTCTTTTTGAATTTAAACGGCATCTTTCTGTAATTAACAATAAACCAATAGTTAAAAATCCTCCTATACTGAACATAATAGGAGGGAGCATTGGGCATGCCCAAACCACCCGCGCGTCCAAATGCCCATTACTCCCTCTTTATACATTTTCGACATAGGCTACCGGTGTTTTTTTGAATCTACGTATTTAAGCTTGAATTTCCGTTTAATTTATAGATTAGAATAAAAGGGGAGTGCCCATGTATGTCTCCCAACTGCCCATCCCTCCCCTACCTCCCCTACATACTACAGGCAGAAACTTGTTTTTGCAAAATACTTTTCCCTCACTGGACTTGGATGTAATATTGTTACCAATCTACAATATTGTTGCTCGGAACCAGCGACACAAGATTCTATCGAAGCGTAGTTGTGAGTCAATACTTGTCTTGTAATATTATAACTTGTTTCAGATCCGACTAAGTACTTCGGCTGCGAGCTCGGCGCTCAGACTCAGTTCGATCTCAAGAACGAACGGTTCATCGTGAACGGATCTCACGATTCGGCCAAACTTCAGGACCTGCTGGACGGGTGAGAATATTACATACTCTTATAATTGAAGCTTTTATAGTATCGAATTGGTCCTTATAGTTTCCGGGTGGGCTGAACCAAAGGTCTTGTAAGGCCATAACTACACATACATATAGACGCTTAAAAAGTTAGATTTCTTAGATTTCCATAGCAGATTTTGACATTTAAATATTCGATCCTAAGTAATCATATGAAAAACCCAAACACTTAGCTTTAGAACCTCGTTGAGAAGCGCAAATACAGATTTTTTTCTTGCAGGATTTTTCGTCGTAGATAGGCATTCGGAACCTGTATATGGTAGCTTAAAAACGCGATTTAAAAGTACTTTTTTTAGTCTAGTTAAATAAAAAATATTCGACTATGAATTTAAGAAATCTTAATCTTAAGCCCAACTGCTGCACCTATCACAATATTTTTTCATCCTACTTACCACAAGTAAATCTTATAGGTTCATCCGCAAGTTCGTGCTCTGCCCGGAGTGTGACAACCCCGAGACGGAGTTGATAGTGTCGACCAAACGCAACACCATCTCGCAGGGCTGCAAGGCATGCGGCTACCACGGCGTGCTCGACTTCAACCACAAGCTCAACACCTTCATACTGAAGAATCCGCCCTCGGCTGCTAATGCCGTGAGTCTAGTCTAGTAATGTTATGTTAGATAATGTTTGGAAACGCTTTCATTGTGTTGTCAACTACTTTGATTTATATATTGGTAGAACTCTTCAGCGGTAACTGAAATATCTATTTTTTTCTATACTATACTCGTATCAAACACTCGTTACCTCTGAGGGAATAAATCTATGAATAACACAGCTTAAGTATATCTCTTTTGTACTTACAGACTGAGTAATTATACTATGAAAAAATATGGAAAGATAAATAAAGATAAAATAATGTGGTTAATCGCTTAGTGGTGCACCGCACGTGTCCCTACCTGGTGTGTCCAGATGATTTATAGCATCACGGGCACGAGTATAACGTATCTAGTAATATAGTTTAAGATAATCTCTGAAAAGGCGTCCAATGTGTAATCGACGACCTGAATATTGTATAGAGGTTGAGCTCTGGTGGCGAGTGATTAAGTGAGAAAATCGTAATTTCCTCTTATACTTAACACGTATAAACTGGAGTACCGCTGTGAGCTCGCAATGCGTGGAGCGCATGAGTACAGGCCGCTGTAACACGGTGCGATGCGTCCGCAGGCGGCGGCGGCGGCGGCGGCGGACGCGGGCCGCGGCAAGCGCTCCAAGCGCTCCAACGGCAACCACGACGCACACGACGCACACGACAAGAACGTAAGCACCACACCTACCACCTACCACCTTACTTTTTCTTTTCTTTAAACACTGCAAAAGGTAGATGAATTCCTTTATAACACAACTTTTATTTCTTACAACTGGCAAGGTTTAATCATTAAAGACAGTTTTTCACTCTTAGAAAATCAATAATAACCTTTGTTGAACTATATATTGTGTTTAAGTAAATCTGAAGATATTAGTGTCTGTTTTAAAAACAATTCGTGATATCATATTTGATTTGAAGCACAGTTGTCTGTACGATTTAAGATATCACCACATACATTAGAAACATACAGTTCACACATGTTATCCTGGTAGTCCAGTGTAAAAGCAACTCACACTTGGCCGGTTTCTATTTACGATAATGTTATCGCGTTGCTAGGAGGCAGCTGCAGCTGGCGGCGCTCGCAAAGAGAAGGAGAAGGAGAAGGACAAGGACAAGCGCAAACACAAGGACGGCTCCGACTCCGAGGACAACAACTGGACGGTCGACGTCAGCGATGCCGCTGTACGAGCCAGGATGCAAGGTTACACACCACCTTACATATACTCACAATGGTACCCCTCCAAGGGGGTTGGTAGAGGTGTTACACACCGAATTTCGCATATGTTGAGTCGTAGTGTGACAGGTTGCGAATCTCACTATCCGGATACAATGAGGAAAACGGCAGCTAAAATTCACTTCAACCCGAGCCTCGAACCCTCGACCTATCGGGTCGGGTCGGTCGTATATCCAAATAGCACGTAACAAACTGAGCTGCTACGGTTTATGTACTGACTGACAGTGCAAACATTGATTTACGTACACTTAACGTACTCTATCTGTTGTGTACGCGTCGTAAAACGCATGCACTACATGTGAAACTAATATTTCGTAGTTTAAACTTTTTGTCGTTAACTACAGTAGTTGTCATAAATGGATAGTGTAAAATATGTAATTATATTTGTTGTTATTTATAAAATGAAACAGTGTTTTAATTTTGAAATTAATATTGAAATATTTAATTTTAATGAAAACATCAAAATACAAAATGAAAAATCGACAATTCCTTAATTCCCAAATTGCATAGTTTTGTGCTGCGGTTAAAATGATTACCCTAGCACTCGAACTTAAATTATAAATGATGGATTGGTGTGTGCAGATCTGACGGAGGGTGCCAAGTGTATGACGCTGAGCGAGGACAGCGAGAAGAACGAGAAGCAACGTATGGACCTGTTCTACTCATACCTCACGCAGAAAGCGGCCGCCGGAGACCTCGACTCCGCCAAGCATGCCGCCGACATCTACCACGAGGCCGAGCGGTGAGTCGCCCAATACTAAATAATGTCTCGACTACCGGATAGGTATTTTATAACTTGTTTTATATCGAAAGCGTTACGTATGCGTCGTTAGTCAGAACGTACACTTACGTACGGTACACGCCGCGTGCGTTACTTCAGATTATACAACTAAAGGCAGATGGAGCACGCATCTAATGACTTATGGACGTTTAACGTCTATGTATGTGTCAGACAGGTGATAGCATTGTAGGAACACATGCCTTCTGTCTATACAATTGCCAGCGTAAATAAATAAGGGGTTGACTACGTCAGACCGAACATATTTGGCCTTATTTCATTTCATCTATGACGTTCATCGAACATTCTGTAGAACTAAACTTCTATTCATCTTTTGTTTTGACTTTGTATGTTTGCTCGGTGCTACATATGAACTAAACCCTTACTCTAAACTTATTTAACACAAGCTAAAGCTTACCTACGACTTGTTTTGCTTTATTTTTAAAATTTACTATGATACTTCTTTTGTACACTGTGGCTAGATGGCCAGATTGATTTTTCATTATTTTGAGACCAATCATGCAAAAACCAAAGAAATCAAAAGAATTAGAAACATTTCCAGGTATAAGTCTCTTCAGGTATCTTCTATACGATAAATACAATATAAGTTTATTTATGTAAGTATGTAACAGTTATGTCGATATAACAGCTTTACGCAATGTTTATATTTGAAAGTATATAATTTTGCTACCAATGACAAAAAAAAAAGTCTCTGTTTGTTCTGAGTAATCTCAAAAATAGGTGGACCCTGTTTGCATCGAGGCGACAGTTCGAACTGTTTTCGCTCTTTCACGGTTTCATCGGTCCCTTTATGACCAACAGGGGGACAGATCGAACTTTTTTGGTCCTTACTGTGCCCAAATAAAATATGAAATCTATTATTTATTGTATAAAAAAAATGATTCACCTACTAGATATAAAAAATTGCCTTTTAACATATTTTTATTTTAACTAAACTATAATATGGCTGCCGCCGTAGTATAAAAACTATCGTAAGCATACTACAGACGAGTCAAACAAAAATAATAGATTAAGTGTAATGTTGTCTCCGTGCAAATGATCTGATGGAACAAACGAACGAATTTTTCTCATAAGTTTCCTATGAAGTAATAAACTAGTAAATCGCCAAAAGTCGTAGCTAACAGGGTAACAGATCGAACTTTTTTTGTTCTCTGTCATCCTAAGGGGACAGATCAGGGTGACAGATAGGAATAAACCGTATACTTTGGTTTCTTTTTGCCGGAACAAGGCGCTTATAACAGTTATGTTTCTACTAAATTCTCACTAAACAGATAGGTACCCGTAACTATCACAATGGAGAAGTTTAATATATTTTTGTTTCAACAAAAATAAAAAATAAAAGTAATTTCCATCAAAACTGAAAACTTTGACTCCTACTAAATAGTCATCACAAGTCATCAAACTCTCCGATGCACTCGAACTCGTACTCTTAAAAAAATATGGAAAACCCTCAAATGTCGACCATTTGCGGGTTTTTCCATATTTTTTTTGCTAAATTATTAAGAGTACATAGTTGTAAATGATCTCATAGATTAAACCTCAACTACAAAAAAGTTAACCGCGCGCTGCTCATACGGTTCACGCGGCGCGAGCCCCGTGTTGTTACGTTGCATTATATGTAGTGATGAAGCAGTCGGTAGACATTGAGCGGGTTGCTTGACTGGCAGGCTGGAGGTGACGATCAAGGCTCCGCTAGTGATATTCGAGGTGCTGGTCCGGCCGGCGTCGCTAGTGGCGGACGTGCGGCGCCACCGCGCGCTGCTCATACGGTTCACGCGGCGCGAGCCCCGTGTTGTTACGTTGCATTATATGTAGTGATGAAGCAGTCGGTAGACATTGAGCGGGTTGCTTGACTGGCAGGCTGGAGGTGACGATCAAGGCTCCGCTAGTGATATTCGAGGTGCTGGTCCGGCCGGCGTCGCTAGTGGCGGACGTGCGGCGCCACCGCGCGCTGCTCATACGGTTCACGCGGCGCGAGCCCCGTGTTGTTACGTTGCATTATATGTAGTGATGAAGCAGTCGGTAGACATTGAGCGGGTTGCTTGACTGGCAGGCTGGAGGTGACGATCAAGGCTCCGCTAGTGATATTCGAGGTGCTGGTCCGGCCGGCGTCGCTAGTGGCGGACGTGCGGCGCCACCGCGCGCTGCTCATACGGTTCACGCGGCGCGAGCCCCGTGTTGTTACGTTGCATTATATGTAGTGATGAAGCAGTCGGTAGACATTGAGCGGGTTGCTTGACTGGCAGGCTGGAGGTGACGATCAAGGCTCCGCTAGTGATATTCGAGGTGCTGGTCCGGCCGGCGTCGCTAGTGGCGGACGTGCGGCGCCACCGCGCGCTGCTCATACGGTTCACGCGGCGCGAGCCCCGTGTTGTTACGTTGCATTATATGTAGTGATGAAGCAGTCGGTAGACATTGAGCGGGTTGCTTGACTGGCAGGCTGGAGGTGACGATCAAGGCTCCGCTAGTGATATTCGAGGTGCTGGTCCGGCCGGCGTCGCTAGTGGCGGACGTGCGGCGCCACCGCGCGCTGCTCATACGGTTCACGCGGCGCGAGCCCCGTGTTGTTACGTTGCATTATATGTAGTGATGAAGCAGTCGGTAGACATTGAGCGGGTTGCTTGACTGGCAGGCTGGAGGTGACGATCAAGGCTCCGCTAGTGATATTCGAGGTGCTGGTCCGGCCGGCGTCGCTAGTGGCGGACGTGCGGCGCCACCGCGCGCTGCTCATACGGTTCACGCGGCGCGAGCCCCGTGTTGTTACGTTGCATTATATGTAGTGATGAAGCAGTCGGTAGACATTGAGCGGGTTGCTTGACTGGCAGGCTGGAGGTGACGATCAAGGCTCCGCTAGTGATATTCGAGGTGCTGGTCCGGCCGGCGTCGCTAGTGGCGGACGTGCGGCGCCACCGCGCGCTGCTCATACGGTTCACGCGGCGCGAGCCCCGTGTTGTTACGTTGCATTATATGTAGTGATGAAGCAGTCGGTAGACATTGAGCGGGTTGCTTGACTGGCAGGCTGGAGGTGACGATCAAGGCTCCGCTAGTGATATTCGAGGTGCTGGTCCGGCCGGCGTCGCTAGTGGCGGACGTGCGGCGCCACCGCGCGCTGCTCATACGGTTCACGCGGCGCGAGCCCCGTGTTGTTACGTTGCATTATATGTAGTGATGAAGCAGTCGGTAGACATTGAGCGGGTTGCTTGACTGGCAGGCTGGAGGTGACGATCAAGGCTCCGCTAGTGATATTCGAGGTGCTGGTCCGGCCGGCGTCGCTAGTGGCGGACGTGCGGCGCCACCGCGCGCTGCTCATACGGTTCACGCGGCGCGAGCCCCGTGTTGTTACGTTGCATTATATGTAGTGATGAAGCAGTCGGTAGACATTGAGCGGGTTGCTTGACTGGCAGGCTGGAGGTGACGATCAAGGCTCCGCTAGTGATATTCGAGGTGCTGGTCCGGCCGGCGTCGCTAGTGGCGGACGTGCGGCGCCACCGCGCGCTGCTCATACGGTTCACGCGGCGCGAGCCCCGTGTTGTTACGTTGCATTATATGTAGTGATGAAGCAGTCGGTAGACATTGAGCGGGTTGCTTGACTGGCAGGCTGGAGGTGACGATCAAGGCTCCGCTAGTGATATTCGAGGTGCTGGTCCGGCCGGCGTCGCTAGTGGCGGACGTGCGGCGCCACCGCGCGCTGCTCATACGGTTCACGCGGCGCGAGCCCCGTGTTGTTACGTTGCATTATATGTAGTGATGAAGCAGTCGGTAGACATTGAGCGGGTTGCTTGACTGGCAGGCTGGAGGTGACGATCAAGGCTCCGCTAGTGATATTCGAGGTGCTGGTCCGGCCGGCGTCGCTAGTGGCGGACGTGCGGCGCCACCGCGCGCTGCTCATACGGTTCACGCGGCGCGAGCCCCGTGTTGTTACGTTGCATTATATGTAGTGATGAAGCAGTCGGTAGACATTGAGCGGGTTGCTTGACTGGCAGGCTGGAGGTGACGATCAAGGCTCCGCTAGTGATATTCGAGGTGCTGGTCCGGCCGGCGTCGCTAGTGGCGGACGTGCGGCGCCACCGCGCGCTGCTCATACGGTTCACGCGGCGCGAGCCCCGTGCCCAGCGCGCGGCGCTGCACGCGCTGGACGCCTTGTGCGCGCACCACGCCGCGCTGCTGCCTAAAGTCTCCGCGATACTCAAGGTGAGTTACATACACGCGTACACATACAGATGTTGATGCACCGCGGCTGCCGGCCTCTGGGAAGACGTTCCGGGTTCGAATCCCGGCGGGGGTATGAAAGACGCTTTGTTTCGATTTCTGGTCTTGATGTCATATTCTTGTCTTTGTAGTATATACCGTATCGTTATTTTGTGCCTGCTTTACAAGAATATGCCTTAGTACAAGGCTAAGTCAATGGGTTTAATCGACAGATGTCAGATTCTCAAATTGACAGATACTAAAAATGACATTCTATAAACGACAGATGCCTTCAGTGACAAATTCTACAAATTACAGAATCTTCAAATAATAAATGTCTGATTTTGTATAGAACTACTTCAAAAAAGTTTGCTTAGCTATGGAAAACTATATGTTTAAAAAAAATTTCACCGATATTACTAGCGTAAGATATAGGTTAGAAATTAGTTTATTACCTGTTTGTAGTCGCATGTCGTATTGTTTTGACGGTCAGGCGTCTCCTGACCGTAGATCCCTTTAGCTTTTGGCCTCTGGGCTGTTTCCATTGCTGTCTCCGCTTTGCTGGGAGGGAAGTCTGAAACCGCTTCCTTACTACCTCCTATTTCTTTTGATTTAGTTCGTTGCGGGTCCCAAGACAGCCGGTAGGGTGTCCGGGCACAGCGTCAGCGTCACACTGTGCGTCATTGCATTAATTTATTATCTGATCAAAGGACGCCACTGTTGATCCTGATGAACAGGAGTTGCAGTGGTGGGGCAGTGGCGGGCGTGCCTTAATAAAAATAGCTGTGGAAAATGTTCTTTTTGTATAAAGAAATAAACAATATCACGATAAGAAATACATAATGATTTATGTCAATTCTCAAATTGAAATTAGTCGAATTCACAATCGGTCTATTTCACAATTGGGCTAATTTGCAATTAATTGGTCTAAAATAAAATAATAACAACTTCCAGACGCAAATTTGACGTATTCAACATAGCTGTCAGGTCTTTTACTATGTTAAGGGGCTTGTAATGTGGTTATGAAATTGCATCTCACAAAGAATATTCAGCTATGCGTTGTGAGTAAGTTTTTTTACTGAGCTAACTCGAGGTTTCGTTACGCAAGCTTAAACAAACTTTTTTTACTGGTTATTTTGTTCTCTTTTGTCTATGTTGTTCTGGTTGTCTGGTCTAAAACATTCTGTTTTGAACTAACCGGTTGAAATATTTTTGATATCGCGTAAAGAAATTGACATCAAACTTAGCTGAAAATAAAAAATTTAATATTTTTCTATATCTTATTCTTATTTCAATACTCGACAGACAAAACCGTTAGAACCTATTCTTGTATGACGTTGAAAAGACTTCCCCGATCTAACACAAGCTAACGTTACGTTACTATATCGGGCAGCTGCTGTACGACTGCGACATAGTGGAGGAGAAGACTATAATGGAGTGGTTCAACAAGCCGAGCCGCAAGTACGCCAGCAAGGAGGTGACGGGCGAGGTGCGGCGCCGCGCGCAGCCGCTCGTGGAGTGGCTGCGCTCCGCCGACGAGGAGTCCGACGACGCCGCCGCCAGCGGGGAGGACATCGAGGTACCGTGCACTTGCTACATACATACCACTTTTAATTACTTCACGTCTACAATACACAAAATCTTTATTTACAAATTTACTTTGAAAAGTTTCATTAAAATCCATTCTATAGTTTTTCAAAAGAATCATTCATACCTTCATGCATCCTCACACACTTTCGCGTTAATAATATTAGTAAGGTTAGTATACATACACACGCCACACAACATTATGTACACTTTTACATACACGTAAACTGGCGTGCTCGAACGGTCATCATGTTGACATACATTACCCAATACATTTACGCATATTTGTAGAAAAAAAAAACTAGCCATGTTTCTAATATTTCTATTTTTTCAGCAGATAGATAGCAAGACTTAATAAAGTTGCAAGTTTTATAGGTATGTGATATTGAGTATATATGTGTGTATCAGATCGAGTACTCGGACCGCGCGGTGAAGCCGGTGTCGGTGTCGGTGGCGGCGCCCGTGCACGCCAAGCCGCAGGACGACGACCAGGACGACGTGGACATCGACGCCATATAAACATATATACTGCATGTATACTTACTGTATGTACCCCACACACACACCTACGCTAGCCCGGTTCACCTCACTTGCTTCTATAACAAATCTTATTTAATGTAACCCCTTTCAACTCTGTAAATATGCTCTATTGTATCGTATTATTGGATTGTCTTCAAGTTTGGTCGTGTCAAGTCGATACCTTTTCAATAAACATTTTAAGTCGCAAGATATTCCAACCGGTTAGTTCACAGCATTCTCTTAAACGTAGTATGATCCCAATCAATGTAATATATTTACTCAAATAGCTATTTATTCATGGTTTTTTTTAATAAATTACCTTTATGGCCGTCGATACAAGTGACATCTTCCAATGATGGCAAAATGTATGTGATTTGAATAACAATAGTTTGAAACCAATGGAGGATGGACATTTTGATAAAAAAATTGACACTTTATGGAATATTAAAGTTACCTTTATAACAGCTGAAAGGCCGGTAATTTACAGCATTTTATTTACTATATGGAAAAGTTTCAATGAATTCAATATTTCCTTATTCAACTTGATCTCTTTTATGAATTTGTGATTTCTCTGATGCTATACTATTTAAACTAAATGTATACTTAATGTGTCATGAACGATCAAGATATAAATGAGAAATATATAGTTTGAATGATTTGTAACTGAGAAATATTGGTGTTAGTTGTCAAATGTTTCCGATTCAATAAGTGTCTCCTACATAGATAAATGTGTCCCCATGGTAACCAATACTTAACATAGTAAAGAATATCGTTGTCCTTGTTTTTCCAAGTGTCGTGTAAATGTAATAAAAAGAGACGGCAATAACGAAAGGTGCCAGTGTCACTCGGATGCAGATTCAATGTTTTTAAATCATTATTAATATTAGAGATGTCATCGTCGTCGTTGGTAGAGAAATCTAAAGAATAGCTAAATGTTTCCTACCTTTAAAAATATATCTTCAGTCCGAAATAAATGTCAGTAGTGAAATGACTAATTACTTAAACATCCTTCTATGAGACGAGTTGTGAACCCATCTCGTCACGTCATTTATTATAAAGTTATAAATATATTTAAATATTCAACATCAGGACTCGAATTTAAACTATTTAAATAAAACATCAAAACCCGTTTGTATATATATTTTATTAAGTCTGATTTGTTAAGGTCTTTGACTGGTTACATATATTTATTTTTTTAATTACTTATTTACTTTTGTTCTATTGATAGTTTAAATTCATTTTTCAAGTTATAAAAGCAAATATTTTTAACTTTTTTTTTTTTTGTTCCATGGCAACTCCAAATTTATCTTCGGTTTAGCAGATTGAAGTTTTATACGCTTTTTAATTTGTTTTATGATTTCACTTGCATATATGTAACACAATTTGGTTGTCATTTTACACTAATGAGGGAAAAGTTTAGAAGAATTCTGTATTTTTCTGACTATACAGTCACAAAATAAGGCAAACACACAATGAAATATGTAAATTAAATTGGCATAGTGTAAAATGCCATTCATCTTGAGTGATTAAAGTCGTGCATTTCCTATATTATATTTTAATTAGTAAATCATGCTTAGAACATGTCGGGCTGAAATTCAACATCACTCAATGCTTTATAAGCTCTTTATATATTTATTATGTAATAATTTTAGGTTAGTTATATTTGCTATTGAGCCCCACAAATATGTAATATATAGTAGTTGTTTATGTAATATTGGCGACTTTGTTGCTTGAAACGGGCGAAATTTTCCTCTTAATATTGTAACTATTATTGTAATAGGACATTTTGAAATTGCCAATGGACAATTTGTTAGTTTTGTTTTATATTCAATACATTTGGATTCTCAAAGAGTGTATTTTTATTTTGATCCTTTCAATGCAACCTTTAAGGTCTTCACTGATTTGTCTTTCATTACTGGATCATAACATACTATAAAAAGGTAGGTAAATAAAAAAAAATGTTGTATAACTTTATAAAATAAAAAGGTGTACTTAACATATTAAAAATATATGATATATATTCACATATACATGATGAGATCTTACACAAACTTTGAAAACAAACTTTACTCGAAATTAATTATTTTTAAAATATCTTGATTGGTCATCCAAGAATTTGGGGAATTAAGAATTTAAAGCATGAGCACCTAAATATATTGCACATTGTTTTATTATGTTACATTTTTTAAACAAATAGTAGATACAAAAAAACTTGTAGTGTTACAGAGATACATTGTAACAGCGTAAATTTATTATATTTTATTTAAAGTTGATATATTCTTACTGGGGTATGTCTACCCATCTTCGGTAGTATTCACTGACCTCGTCAACTTAAAGAAGTGACTTCTTTATGCGATGCTGTCTTTAAAAAAAATGCATTACTTTGTAGGTAGCAATAGGCTAGGTTTGGTAACCGTAATACCTGTAGAACTAGCAGTGGTAACGGTTACCTTTTTAAAGGTCGCAGCACACTTATCAACTCGTAAACGGATCAACACCGCAGCAACTCGAATCGTTTGATATCTCGGTATGAAGTAACGTACTGCAACGCACACTTATCAGCCCGCATTAAAAGGTTGACATTGCGGCTATCTCAAAAAAAGCATTGTGGTGATTGATTAAATGATTTTAACATCTTTATTTGAAAACTACGTAGTAATTTTTTTGAAATGGCGCTTACTGTGTTATTTTGGGACAGCCAATGAGACAAAGACAATGATGTTCGGTTACCGAGTTGACTAGTGTGTTACGACTATCTGCACCCATCAATGTATATGATTCACGGATTAAATGCAGGGTTTGACAATCATCGGTTGGGAAAACTTAAAAACTATTTTGATTTTACAACTATAACATTAAGATTCGGATTTAAGTATTCTAGATAACTTTCGAGGTAGGTATTTAAAAAAAAAGACATAATTCGTCTTATAAACTACCGTTCAAATAAAAATAAATCTTTGATAATCTCTGCGTAGCTTAGATATGGTCGGTATTAGATAATTCTAGACAAAATATACATTAAGGTTCGTGTAGCTATCGGCAGACATTGCACATAATATTGACTATCATAACGAGAATCAAAGATACGCATACATTCTATGTATGACATTAATTTAATAGCAACTAACCTAATTAATAGTACTTAAAGCTAATGCAGTCTAAACATACATAACAAGGCACAGACATAACCTTGAAATGACAGATTCAAAAAATTGTTACTGAATAGAAAATGCCTATTGGTAGTTACATTTCCTATTAGAGGAAATCGAGATTCGATACGAGTACGCCGCTTAAACTGACTGATAAATCATCGAGATTGAGAGACAGCTGGTTTCCCTTCAATCCATGGCGAGCTGGTATTCTATCCCGTGTTCTGAACAGTTGACACTGCGGCTGGTGTGGCAACACTAAATGACGTGACAAACACGTTGACTATCGTAATGAGGAAGATGCCGAGGACTGTCATGTTGTTGATTTTATCGGCTTTGCAAATGTCCTTTTCATCTTTGACGTCATAGCGGCTATTCATTATGAGCCCGACGCCGACTCCCACCTGGAAATTTAAAACTAGTAAGTACTACGAGTATTGAGACTACATTTAAATTTTGACGATTGAAAAGTACTTATCTGAAGTCCATTTGAATAGAAAATTATTTGATTTTGATTTTCTGGATAGTTCATTCACCAGTTGCGTCAACTGGGTTTAATATTTTGATAGACTGTAGTCACTGCTGGGCTTTTTGGGCCCTATTTGTTATCAATGGGGACAGTTCGAATTTTTGCCCCATTTGTCTCCAATGCCAACAATGGCATCTAGATGGGGACAAAGCCAAATACATGGGGACAATGCAAAACAGATGGGGACAATGCCAACTAGATAGGGACTAGGAATAAGATAGATGACTAAGAATAACCCCATCCCCGTGTTGACATAGAACAACCTCATTTTGTGCTACGGGAAACATTACTTACTTGCAGTATGATGCTTAAGGCGATGAAGACTAAGCTAGGGTAGAAGTAGGGGTGGTTCTGCGATGACTCGAGTACGTATCGAAGTTGGTTGGCGTTGGCTGACAGCAGCGCGAGGTCCATCATGCCCTGGGCGAGGTTCTTCTTCTGCTGGTACGTGTTCACATCTGGGATCACCTGCGAGGGTTAAAATATTTTTTGATGTGTTTATTTATTCATTTCATGAAAGTGTGTAATATCTTTACTAGCAAGCCAGTCAGTATACTTTTTGTCTGAAAATTGTAGTTGAAGTATTGTTTAATTAGACAACAGAAAAACATAAAAAATGCTTGGTTGGTCTGCAATCAAGAAAAAGTCGATATTAAAAATATCTTACCGTTGTAAAGACAGGTGACACCGGCCTGTCCTCCCCGAATCTCGAACCTAAACCATTTAAGTCTGTGAAAATTACATTCTGTTAATTTTTTATTGAAACAAACGTTCTGGCTTTTCGTAGCATAAAATTTTTAAACAATGATCATTTTATTTTCATTGGTTCTTTAATAAATTTGAAAATGGGATTGGCTTAAGTACGGATTTTTTAATAAATTATGCCTCATTGTCTACGTGATAGCACGTTTGCTCTATACGTAAATTGTACTAAAATATTATTTTTTGAGTATATATCTATTACTATACTAAAATATTATTCATGAATAGGTAGTTATCTATAACCAAAAAAATCCAATCTAAATCAATTATTTCTTGAAGATTCATTCATATCAGTTCGATGGCAATATAAAGGACATAATGTTGTGACATGAATTTCCCATGATATTAAATCTATAGGAAAAAATTCAATTGTTATAGGTACTAAATGAATGGAAAATTATGATATGATTAAAATTATTCCTCCTTCTTAGGATAGACATAAAAATAAAATTATAATATCATGCACGGGCGACGGAATTTAAGTAAATATGGTTTACCCACTTATTTTAAAATGGTAATGCAATGCAATGTACATGCCCCAGTATCTTTCCGCTTGATATCGTGCACAGTATAAGAATTAAATTTAAGTATTTATTTACAAAAGGCAATAGGATTCTCAATATTAGTTAGGAACATGCTGCCCTGGGTTTTGGGTATAGCTGGGACTAGTTTTGGCCTATTTTCAAAATTCGCTTCTAGTGTATTTTTTACAACACCCTATGTAAATTGATATTGAAATGAGGACGCCCTTGGTGTCTGAAAACGCCAATGCGTTGCCCATGCAGTGGTGAAGATGTAATGCCTATCGTGCCAGTAATTTCACTGGCTCTCAGATCCTTGGCGCAGCGGTGTAAACAGCCGACTGCTACGCTAGAGGTTCCGGGTTCGAATACCGGCGGGGGCGGGACTTTGTGTTATTTGCAAAACGCATTGTTTCGCTTTCCGGTCTTGGATGTTGTTGTTATTTATTTAGTATATACCATATCGTTGCTTAGCACCTGCGATACAAGTTCTTACGATACTTAGTGCAGGGCTGAGTCAATGTGTGTGTCGTGATGTGGTTATTTATTCGAACCGAAACACCGTCCGGTGCTTTACGGTAAAAATAGAAGGGAGGGTGGTACCAACCTAGACGATCTAAACATGAATATAATAGATTCTTTATGCAACCCTCCATATACCTACCCTGGACATGAAAATGTTATTCTTTGCGTTCCTTATTGGTTAAAATTCGTCCCTTTAGTGATCAATAAAAACATTTGGTATTTTCTTAATCCTATTGCCAAATAAGGTTTCGGAAGGAAATCATGGCCATCTTTAACATAGTTTTTATGTAATACCAAAGGTTGCAAACAAGCATGCGACCCTGCTGATGGTAAGCAGTCATAGCCACGTTTGCAATATTAGTTGCGTCACCCACGCCCTGCCTAGTTTTTTCTTTCAGACTTATTAAAATATATAGAGTAACCATAAAGCTGGCTAAACCCAAAGTGATGTGGTGTTAGTATATGTATGGTGCAATGTCCAATAACCGTAAATAGGATAGTCAGGTTCGTCTCCGTGCGTAGGAATCAGCCATTTACCCTCGTCGTGCGCACCCAGCTCCGGGAACTCTCCATGCTCGTCTACATCTGGAACAACACCACACAACACATGTTATTACATCATACAATCTACAAGGAGCTATTTCATTTGGAATCTTTTTTGTATAAAACGAAGAGATATTAAAAGCTGTTTGTCAGTCTCGCTGAAACTTAAAGACGGCTGCACCGATTATAAAGATACTTTTTTACTTTATTAGTTATCTCAAATACAGGGAAGGTGTAGAAGGAAAAATTAACTAGTTTTACAATTTTATTAATATTACTTGTACTCTGAAAAAAAGAATTGATTTCAACATGATTGTATTCGAAAGAAAAGTCCAGTTACAGAACGACAGATCTACACACGAGTCATCTTATAAAGGTTAAATTTTTGTTTGTAACCCTTTGTAATAAATTAGGTGGCACCTACCAAAGGGAGTCTTACATACTAGAAGGAAAATGAAACCCAAAGCTTTGTCTTTGCCTACTTTTTACGGTCTAGTGCGGCTTGTAAACAAGGTTACAAAACAGGAAAATTACTAGAATATTTTGAGCATTTTTGACAAGAATAACGGTCTCCCGCTGTGAGAATGTAATTAGCACTGTACTAGTTTGTCGTTTCAATTTCGCTCAGTAACAGAAAAAAACTAGTATAATAGGTAATTAACTTACTTTATACCACTGCAATAGTTATCTCTGAAGATAAGGAATTCAAAAACAACATTTTAAACATGTTGACAAATGATTTAACTAGATTCGACGCTTCCAGAGTAAAAGGCTATAGTTTCAGTTATTCTCATGTTGGATGTGTTACTACTTTTATAATTAAATTATGTTAATTAATTTAATAAAAACCGGCCAAATACGAATCGAACTCGTACTCGAAGGGTTCCGTGGCATCATTCGAAATTTAATACTGTACCTACTAGAGATATAGTGATGCTTTATTATCGACGACCTCTGTGGTGCAGTGGTGTAAACAGCCGACTGCTAAGCTACATGTTCTGGGTTCGTATCCCGGCGGAGGCGGAACTTTGTGTTATTTGCAAGACGCATTGTTTCGTTTACCGGTGTTGGATGTAGTATTCTTATCTATGTAGCTTATACCATATCGTTGCTTAGCACCTGCGACACAAGTTCTTACGATACTAACTGCAGGGCTGAGTCAATGTGTGTGTCGTGATGTAGTTTATTATTATTATTATCAAGGTCGAGCAAAAAGCGCAAAAAAAATAACCTTTCGTATAAGTGGGCTAACTTTTTTTAAAAGTTATTTGTTAAAAGCGGCAGTAGATAGACAATCGGATGGACAGACAAGACAACGATGGCTTAGTAGTTGATGCGTTTAAAGAAGGGTTCCATTCTTGACGGAACCGTAATTCGATGGATTCACATTCGCATAAAACTGAAACAAAATGTATCAACGTAAACTATATAATTTTGTCTCTTGGAGTCGAATTTGAATTGTATGTATGTCATGATTGTCATGTTATCGCCTTGCCAGTTGCCACAGGATGGATGTGGTAATTTACCAACATCGATTAGATAACTACCCAACCCAATACCGATTTACGGGTTCGGAGGAAACTTACTTTTGCTACTCCTGAAAGTAGAACTAACTTACTGTCGAGAGCCCCACTCACACGAGCGCTGCAGCATCTTAACAGGGTGGATGATGAAATTGACATACATCATTGTTCGTTGAGCGAATTCACGAAAGTGGCTACATTTATAATTAGCTATTATAATTATTAGATTTTTATTTATTTTGTGTTTTAAAGTTGTGGTGGAACAATTAAACTTAAGTTGAGTATGTTATTTGTAATGTTGCATAATGTGATTTTATTATCTATTGTTTAATTTAATTGTATCTATTATTGTTCACTGCACTATCGAATTGGTATGTAACTGTTATGATAGTGTATTTGATTTAAATAAATAAATAAAAATAATAAAACTGTGGACCCAACAATAAAGGTTAGCTGTAAGAATATGCTATTCAGCAATTTCTCGCCGCTAGACTGTTCCTACAATAAAAAGTTACACGACATACTCGCACATTCATATATCTGAATAGAATACATACCTACTTGATAGAAAATATCCATGCCAACAAAGCAAATGTAAAGAACTGGAGTTAATCAAACAAAAATCTGCCCGACCCTGTTTGACAGCTGTCCATTTAAACTACCGCGCCACGCAGGCATTCCAAAACAACTATACTGATACAAAATCATTATGAATATCATCAGCGTTTTAATTAACTTTACCTTTTAGTTTTCCTTCAGGAGTGCTAATGCTCATCAGTCCATTCTCTATAGTGCCGGGGTCACGATCAGATTTGAGGGGGTGATCTCCATCCAGATGTTCAGATTCCGGTCCTGGGAAACAATAGTGGTTTAGATTTTATTACATTTTACGCCTAGATGTCTACCTAGAGACATTTTTTGGAGTCGGTATTATGAAAGAGTAGGTAGGTATCACCAGCGGAGCCTGGGAGGGCTAGAGGAGCTCAAGCTCTCCCCCCCCAAAAGCATCTTGATGATCATGAGTTCTTGGGACTTTAAGATTTTATTTAGTAAAACACAAAGTTAGCGAGGTCAAGAAAAGTGTTACAAAAAATATATTGTAAGGGGATAAACTGTCTATCCCCCTCCAACTTTATTCCTGCATCTGCCACTGGAACGAACTAATCATGATCTGTTGAAGGTAGAATTGGTAATCCAATTGCGTGATCGCGGGTATATGAGGTACTAAGAATCGCTAGGCAAAAGGCGATTTAGTTTGCGTACGGACCAATTCAATCTTTAACAATAGGGAATATGCATGACATTTCTTATTTATTTATTATAATTCGATTCCGCGTATGTACACAAAACCGTAAGATTTTCTCAAATTTTAACTAAGATAAAGATAAAGCTTCAAAATTGTTAGTTAGACAGAGAGATCCGATATGTACAATGACGTCAAACTACACCATACCATAATTCCATGCATATTCCCTATTGCTAACAAGTGTGATTCCGCCCTTATTGTCTCAATAAAAGCTCGTTTTTATTTTTCTTTTCATTAATCTTTCTGACAGAAATGTAATACTTTCGTGTGTATTCAGCTTATTTAGTTATATTCAATTTTATTTATGTATATCAATTACATCTTTTTGACAAAATATTTCCTTGGGGCAGATTTTTTAAGACGTTTAAAACTATTGTAATGTAATGATAAATAAGTTATTTAATAAATTTATTTTGTCCATCCCCTTTTGAAATGCTCATCCATAGAATAGGTTCAAAAAAGAAGGATGTGTTTCAATTTATGTATTTAGTGACTTACCAGCTAAGGGTGGTTTCTGTCCCCCTCTGTCAGGGTCCAGCGGTTTGGAAGGTTGCACTGGATCTGTGTCACCAGGTTTCTTCTCAGTCGACATCTGGAAACAAAAAACACTTACTAATAGTATCAAATAAACTATGTCTATGCAAAGTTATAAGTTTGTATTGGTTTGACCCTACCAGCTAGATAAATGATAATACACAGATTAATGATTAATCTTCGCGAGGAGCACCACGACTACAATCATAAATCTATGTATCAAAGTTATAAGTTTGTATTGGTTTGACCCTACCAGCTAGATAAATGATAATACACAGATTAATGATTAATCTTCGCGAGGAGCACCACGACTACAATCATAAATCTATGTATCAAAGTTATAAGTTTGTATTGGTTTGACCCTACCAGCTAGATAAATGATAATACACAGATTAATGATTAATCTTCGCGAGGAGCACCACGACTACAATCATAAATCTATGTATCAAAGTTATAAGTTTGTATTGGTTTGACCCTACCAGCTAGATAAATGATAATACACAGATTAATGATTAATCTTCGCGAGGAGCACCACGACTACAATCATAAATCTATGTATCAAAGTTATAAGTTTGTATTGGTTTGACCCTACCAGCTAGATAAATGATAATACACAGATTAATGATTAATCTTCGCGAGGAGCACCACGACTACAATCATAAATCTATGTATCATTTATTACCTAATATGTCAGTAATAATATGTACATGTACCCATAGGTATATCAGATTTTGTGTTAGTATGGGTGTGAAGGAACTAGGAATGTTACGTTTCATTTTATTGTTTGATCATCTGATCGTATAATCAAGTAGTATATACTGTAAGGTTATTAATTTGTTAATGTACATTAAAAATATGCACGACGTCGTTATAAAGGCAGCCTGTGTCAATGACTATCGAAAGTCGAGGAAATTTCTAATTAGTTGCGTTTCTCAGAACACAGAGAAGCCTAAGTACTTAGTATACATCATTTGGTTGATTCCCACGAGTTCGATTCAGTAGATTCAGTTCGCGACAGCGGCGGATCCAAGAATTTTCCCGTAACAAATCCATTATTTGATTGAACATTACAAGCTTTATCATAGTAATAAAATACACACATTGACTCAGCCCTGCACTAAGATAATAATAATTTTGTATCGTAGACATGAAACAACGATATGGTATATTATAGATCACAATACGACATGCCAGATCAGAAAGCGAAACAATGCGTCTTGAAAACAGTACAAAGTTCTGCCCTCGTCGATATTCGAACCCGGAACCTCATGCATAGCAGCCAGCTACTTATGTCTTATTGTAATATTTTAAACAACCGAAGGTGAGGTTTGTAATTTGTGTATAAGAGGGAGGAGGAGCTGGAGGGAGGGAGGAGTGACCTAGTCCCTCTCAATAGATCCTGAATCTAATACTGGTTAGCAAAAGCTGTTTGTCATCTTGCTGTGAAGTCAAATGTTGATACGCCGGGTTTTCCCGCTTTATGCCCTTTATTATGAATCAACCATAAAACCTCAATACGTACCGACAAACGTTATAAGAATTACTTAGTCATCTCAATTTGTTTAGACTTTATTAATTCCCATCCAACTGAGCTTTTCGACTCTATTTATTTTAGAGCTAATATTCTTTATTTAAAATGAATTTCGTTTTGATCTTTTTTCATTTGATTTTGTCGTCTTTTTTGATATAATAATATTAAATCTTTATTTCGGACATTTGAATCCATAGTGGTAAGTGTTGGGTTAGTTAAGGTAGTTGACTTAGAAGTACGAGGGCGGATCAATAAGTCCGTGACTTTTTGAATTTCTGACCTCTTTACTGAAAAAGCAACACTACTCCTGTCAACAGGCATCTGTCAGTTGACTCCTATCAAAATTTGAACTTGCTCCGTCAGTTAGTTTGTGTTTATCAGTAGTAATTTGAGGAAAAAATGGAAAAAAGTGAAATTCGTGTGCTTATTAAGCATTTTTTTTGCGAAAAAAAACCATTACCGAGACCAAGGCTAAGCTTGATAAATACTATGGGGTTTCTGCACCATCGATTTCAATGGTAAAAAAGTGGTTTACTTGTGGCCGTACAAGCACTGAAGATGCCGAATGTCCTGGACGCCCAGGTGAGGTCTCTACTCCCGAAAAAATCGAAAAAATTCACGATATGGTGCTGGCCGACCGAAGATTACAAACGCAATCGTGTAACAACTTCACGGGAAGGTTTGGCGTTGTTTAATCGCAATATGGAGGAGTTTTTGCGCCGTTTTGTAACCGTGGACGAAACATGGATCCATCACAACACACCAGAGACCAAACAACAGTCAAAACAGTGGGTTTCTAAAGGTGAATCGGCGCCAAAGAAGGCCAAGGTGGGTTTGTCAGCCAATAAAGTTATGGCGACTGTTTTTTGGGATGCACGTGGGATAATCCACATTGACTACCTTCAAAAGGGAAAAACAATCAATGGGGAATATTATGCCAACTTATTGGACCGCTTCAATGACGATTTGAAAAAAAACCGACCTCATTTGGCCAAGAACAAAGTTCTTTTCCACCAAGACAATGCAGTTGCCATGGCAAAAATCCATGAATTGGGCTATGAATTGGTCCCTCTTTCGCCCTATTCTCCAGATTTGGCTCCGAGTGACTACTTCTTGTTCCCAAACCTGAAGAAATGGCTTGGTGGAAAAAGATTTGACTCCAATGATGAAGTCATCTCGCAAGCAAAGGCCTATTTTGAGGACCTCGAAAATCATATTTATGGGATAAAAATTGGAGAAGCGTTGGACAAAGTGTATAGAGCTCAAGGGAGAATACGTTGGTAAGTAAATCCTTTTTATTTTTCGACCTAGTCTCCCTTGAGCTAAATAAAATAAATAGAATTTAATTTATTTATTTGATATTGTAATAATTACGAAGAATATTTGATGCGTAGGTATATTTTAAACAATTGGTTCACTACTGTATTGTTTTTGGTGTAAACTGCAAAAATTGGGACACCCTAGAAGCTAAATAAATATATCATAACATTAAAAAACATGTGATGGAAGTCCTTGAGTTAGATATGAATCATGCGTGGGTAGGTAACTATATCTTTACGCACATCATTCTTGTAAGATTTATTTTTACAGAAGGTACGAACTAATAAATCTCGCACATCTAGAGTTGTTTTTCGATTGCAACTACGAATGAATTTTATTGTTTTGCACGAACATTGATTTTTAAAAACTTGATCTAATTTACTAACCATTAAATCCAACAAAGATCATGCCCGGATTGTCTGGCTCAATTGATTTCTAGGTTATGTCTTAAGGTAAGCAATATTAAAAATCTAGTAAAACTTTTTGCGGTTCTATTTTGCAAACATCTAAAATTGTTTTCAACAAAAATGCTTCGTATCCTTTAATGATTTCACTAATTAATTATCGTGTCTACAATAATATGACCTTGACCCTATTGCCCTTAATGTTGTGAATCATTGACCTTCACAAATTTTGATAATTTTACCTACTTAGTAATTAGTCATTAGAGCGTAAACTTCGTCAAATTTATCATAGCCATTGTACCCAAGTACTTGAATAATTTAAAATAGTTCTTGGCCCATTTAACTGATAAAGTAATTAGTTCAAAAATTTACTACATTGTTTGGTCTAGTTTATTATTTTGCCTCTTGCATTATTAATTCTTGTCATTAACAATTTTCAATCAATCACACATATAGATGAATAGTATACAATTATAACGAAGATAAATAAAATAAACTAGTAGTCATTTTATATGTAGGCAATAACTTGGAACCTATATGTAACTAAGCCTTTATGTACTCAGAGTTATTAGAAACAGTTAATACCTGTATAGCTCTTGGTTATTCTTATTACGCAGAATCATTATAAAGCCAGCCACATTATGTACTCACTTTAAAATCATGCCTGCCAACATCATAAGCTGGTAATTTCTTTAATATTAATAACCACATGACGACACACACATTGACTAAGTCCTGCACTAATATAATATTGTATCGCGGGAACAAAGCAACGATATGGTATAGACTACACAAACAGGTAATACATCTATATATACCTATTTATATGTATATACATATATAGGTATATGTCTTGAAGAAGTTTAGATAAATAGTATGACTTCTATCTTTACATGAAAAGGCAGTTTGCTACCCATAATAAGATACATAAAGATGTCTATATCCAGAAACTATCAAATAATGGTTGCCTCCCATTGAAATGTAAATTCAGAGGTTAGTTCTTTTCAATTTTGCTACCAATCTACCGTGAAATTTAGCCTTGACTGTTGATTATTCTACGGCAGGTCATTACTACTCATTATACTGTTATCTCAACATGTTCTGAACGTTCATTGTACCTACCATGTTTTACCTTTGATTGTCGCTTGCGACTGCAGTTACAAATTTGTATGAATCTTTGTAAAGCGCCTCTAACGGATAGTTGAGGAATTAAGATAGCTTGTTCAGAATCAGTGTAGTATTCTATGTTACATGTGTGCCTACCATGTCTTACCTTTGATTGTCGCTTGCGACTGCAGTTACAAATTTGTATGAAAAAAAATTGTATGAAAAATTTGTATGTAAAGCGCCTCTAACGGATAGTTAAAGAATTAAGATAGCTCGTTCAGAATCACTGTAGTAATCTATATTACCTGAAGGGTAGGAAAACTATACGAACTCATGGTAAACGCATTGCCGTGTCGAAAAACTATACAAACTCATGATAGACAGACAGTTGTAAAATGTATTATTAAATTTCCTTCCATTGATTTAGCAATGCGTCACGACTTCACATGTATGTTGGGTGCCAAAGTTTTGTTGAAAAAAGTGAATTCCCGCGTATTTTCCTTATTTATTCACTGTAAGAAGTCCCGGATTCAAGAGAACTATATGATAACAGTCATTTTGCAAATAGCTACTAATTAAACCACAAATGGTATAAAGGAACTTACCAGCTTGAGATGAGGCATAGGTATTTTTTTATACATCCATATATCCACTTATTAACAAGGTAGGTTTTTAAATATTCCTAAAAATAAATTGAAACGTATGTATTTGCCTCCAATTGCTATAAATTCATTAGACTTAAAATAAGTGCTTTCAAATCGTCATTTTCCAACGGTTCGGAATGCTATCTACGGCCGGCAAGAAACCTCCGTAGGTTCTTTTTTCTGAAATTTACAATAATTTTTCATTACATGTTGGAACATTTGAGTTTTCTAACTATTTCATACAATTTAAAGCTACTATGACTACCTGTGTATAAAGCAAATTACAATATGTAATATTTTTTATAATTAATTATTTTATGTCTACTAAGGCTTTTATTTAAATAAAAGACCAGTAAGCGTAACAATGCTAACTCAATACTTGTAGCAGCATACGTTTTTGAGATACCTATGAAATGTTTTAAGCTGCCTTCACGCTATTGTGACTCCGGAACATTTAAGCTCATTTTTGTAGTGCAAAACATTTTTTTTTGCTATTCACATTATTAGGGAATCGAAGGCCATCCATTACCCACGTATTTGTATTAACAATGAGGTGTACTGCTAAACAGATGAGTCAACTTGCGTGGGACGGGTCGACGAACTCAAGTCTATAGCTATTTAATGACATAATCATTATATATGTACAAAGTTTCAAAATATTAAGAAATTTTACACCACTACAACATTTTAAAACATCCCCTAATCTCTCTTAACTAAAACTTTAAGAGTTGAAAATCGATCTACGATGGACAATGAAATAGGAAATGCGAGTTAATTATCCATTAACAAATGGTTCCCTCTATAATATTGTTTTGATTAGCGTGATCTTAAAGTACCTTGATAAATGCAAAATAAGATAATAACCAAGCATTTGTTTAATAAACAATAGGTCGATTGTGTTATTAAAAAGTTTAGATAAGTAAATATTGCATCAATGTCATTTAAGATATAACTTATAAATTACGCACGTAAGGTACCAGGTTTGGTTAAATTTAATTTAATTTGTTAAAATTTTAATATAATTAGGATATAATCAATGTATAAGTATATCACTACTTAAGTATTTAAATAAAAGTTCTTGTTTCATGCACGATTATCCTGGCTATAATACCGTTTAGGTATAATTGGTAAAAATGACTAAATAAACCAGTTGAGGTAAGTAATTAAAAAAAAAATGTTTTCGTTATATTACTGCAATTAAATAAGTACCTAGGTAAGTTTATAATCACCCAAATAATTTGTATTATTTCATATCAGAAATACAACATTCTTAATTAACATAAAGGTACATAGGTAATGACTACAGTCATTCATAAATGAATTAATTTATTATTTTTTTCTTTAAAAGCTATTCATGACTTTAATTAGGAAGTTGATGACTATCAAGTGACCGTTCGTCTGCATTATTCTCCAACAAAAACACGCAGAAATCACTTACCAAGTTATATTTTTCTACCTGCCTCCTAAATTGTCAGTAATATATACGAGACGTATATTTACGAGACGACGCGGACTCTTCTGAAGTAAAAAAAAATAAAAGTATTGAAGATATCATTTTAATATTTTATAAACATACAGTGTAAAACCCCACATAAAATTTTTTTTTCATTGCATTTTGAAAATGACTTCTTGAAGTTCTTTGTACCGGACAATGCACTGACTGGGAGAATCGAAATTTAAACAATGCTCCAATTTGTTCAGCAGCCTTGATCTTCGATATCAGTACGAACGAATATTCTTCAGCTGATCTAAGATTCCTGGACGGTTAGTACACGCCAAGAAATTAAGGTATACCCATAAAAATACGACGCTTCAGCAAGTCTTCAGCGTACACAAATAACCAATCAATATCTCGATGTAGTCCAAGATTCATTAATAATGAATGAGCTTAACAGCAAATATACTTTCCAACGCATATTTATAACTACTGGTTTGTACATATTGCTACGGTTAATAAAGAGAAATTAACTATATGTCCCACACGAATGCATTTTTGCACGAATCTTTGATATAACACGCAACTATCGTTCGGAGATATTTCTGAATTACATGAATCAGTTGCTCGTTTCAAATGACCAAATTCAAGGTTTTGTATGTTAATCTGTGTGTTTTAAAATAAATTCGTATTTCTTTTCAACATGCCATATGCAATGGGTTACTGTAGTGTTTTGTCTACCTAAGTCGACAAACTACCGTCGTGTTTTTACCTTCAAATTTATTTTAACTGTAGTCCCAAGCGGGAAGGGTAGCTATTAACTATACTCAGAATCGAAGATAATAAGTTAGATAATTTAATACCTACACTAGAAAATACTAAAACACAAATAAATGTCCCCTTACACAATTACCGTTTTTTTTTAGTTTACGCTAACCAGGCATAAAAATGTATGGATATGACATTTCCTCGCGCTCGAATTACGTCATTGTAATGTAATTTCTATTCATTTTTATTTTCTGTAAGCGGAAACGCTTGCGGAAAAAGGAATTTTTCATAGTGGGCTGAAACAAAAACAATTTTTTTCAAGCGTTAACGACAACAGAAAATATTATAATGGATTAAAATTACGTTTACAATAACGTGACTCTAGCGTTAGAGGCGAACTTTGCATGCATTTTCTTCTAACACAAACTTTTGACAGTGCAATGCAAAAAAACAAGTCAAAAGGATTTTGACAGAAATATTAAAATACGACAAAATAAGGCAGGTATATCAAAAGTTCAAATCGTATTGTGATTGTGTGTGTGTGTGTGTGTTACAGATTAAAAATGTCGAGAAGTGAAATTCTGAAGTGTATGATCTAATTCTATGATAACAAAAATATTGTGGCAAAGGATTCACATTATCGTTATTTCAATTAACTTTATATACTTAATAAGTTCATCAACTACTTTTTGCATAAACATAATGTAAACATTGATTGCAAATAAGCTGCTTGACTTCTACATTAGTATTATAAAGGAAATGGTTGGTAAATAATTGAAATGCTTAAGTTATGACCGCAGGATCACCACGGCCGAGATTAACTATTATGACCACGTTTTCCTGTGTTATATACCTCATTTGTAAATACATAAATAGTAAATATTAACTAATCATCTTTAACGACTTTAAGAAACTAGGATATGGAAATGTTTAAAAAGCTTAGATTTAGATTCATAATGCAAACAGTTAAACATCATTCAATTCAAATCATTAAGAAATCCGGGGTAGGCCACTAGTCCTTTGTGTTAAGCACAATAGAAATTAAATCATTAAATACCTACTGTTTCTTTGAAATAAGAGAAATTAGGAAAGATTGCATCGTATCAATATTCTGATGAGCATAGTTTGTTTTGTTTTTAGTTGGAAAGAAAATTGAGAATAACCAAAATTTATTAAATTGGATAAGTATTTCAAGAATACACGTTGTCGATGAAACGCGGAAGCTTTGACCATCCTTTATCATTATATTGTATTGTATGTAAAATAATATCATTAATTATCAGTTCAGAACATTTAGGACAACCTGTCAGAAACAGATTACAAAAGCGAAAACTGTGTAGACAGTCTTATTTGTAATTTTCCCAAACCGAATAAATTTAATTACTTACGGGACTCTTGCAATGTGTTTGTTTATTCATAGCAATAAATACTTACCGGTTGCTCTTTCACTGTCTTCGTTTCATCGGCTATCGTCAAAACAGCTTCCGCTTTAGGGGTGCCCGGTGTTCCGAAAACCATTTCGACCGCGTTCAGGTCCAATTGCTTCGGAGGCTTCGAATCAGGCGCAGAATCCTTATTCTCTTTATTTTCAGACATTTTTTCACTTTAAAAACACTAAACTGGCACTTGTAATTAAAATATTTATTTCTCTGTTGTTTTGTTTCACTCTATTGTTGGTATGTTTAACGCAAAATCCGCGTGCGCTCACCAACGAAGCTCACTCAAGACTGGTTTCTGTGCAAATGAAGTTTGGTTATAAATTAGCAACGTTTTGCTGTGGAGCGAGTGACGAGTGACAACTTAAATAAATCCCAAATTTGTGTGACGTCAAATTAAGCGTTTACAGTCGATTACATACGCTGTAGTAGAAACGTCACGTTTTTTTATCCTTTTAAGGTGGTATATAATCGCATCGGTCAGCTTGTTTTGTAAGGGAACGCTATTTAGCATGAAAATGTGAGAAAAAAGATGTTATGGAAAATCGCTATTTTGTATGAAAATGGTTTTTGCGCATGCATCGATTCTAATTGCCGTCGCTTACGCATCATCGTATGATTTACTATCAACTATATTTAAAAACTGTTGCTCGATAGATGCTGACAATCGCTATTCCACTCTTAACATTTGTCTGGGATCGTTGAACTTTCTTCCTTTTCTATTAGCATAAAAACTGTGTTTTCTACTTATGAATTAGGTTTTTTACCAGACTACGGCGAAGCCAAAAGGAAGGGCAATATTTTTAGTAGTCTATGTATGTATGTATGGATTTATGTTCCACCACAGCGCCTAAACTACTGGACCAATTCTGATGAATGGGGTGTCAATATATTCGCAGTAATGGCCCAGGTGACATAGACTACATAAATTTTATAATCGAATAAATTAAAAGAATAAAAGTTAAACCGAAGTTAATCCTCAAATTCAAACCTCGAAAAAAAACAAATAATGAGATGTATGATAAAGGTATTGGTGAGCACATTACAAATATGTACATATATCTTATTGTAAAAATCATAATAAAGTTTCAGTTTCATAATCGGGCATCGGGAAACAGAAAAGGATTAAAATAAAATTAAAACTCTAACCCGACCACGTCAAAAAAGGGATCTAAAAAAAACGAAACAAGAAAATAAATCAGATGGAAATGCATAGGTACAAAAATGGTCAAGGTGGCATTTTGGCGCGCGCCCTCTTGATCCTGCTACCCGGGGCAATAGCCCTCGGATTGCCCCTTCTAGATCCGAAGCTGTCAGTCTTAGACCCTTCCTGGCGACTTTGAAGATATATCCTAATTTTATTATTCTTAACCGGCCAGACATGCAAGTGCTAAGAAATGTATAATTATTAGCCTTAGCTTACAACAATAATTTAGTGTTTCTGTTATCTTTCAGTAAAGAACTATTTTCTGTGTTTTGCTCAAAATATGTTAAACCATTACTCACCGGACCGGGAATATGGGGAATATCCTTTTTTAAATTTAATTAGAAAATTATTAGTATACTTACTTATGAAGGTTCTACTTATCTGCCCCCTTTAGGTGAACACACACTGATCCAAGCCGAATGCGCCGAACGAATCGAAGTTTGCATTCACCTAAAGCGAAATACTTGTTAAAATCCCTATTTGGTCGATTTTATGTTGGATGTGTTTACACAAAAATATTTTTTCACGCACAATACATTAAATAACTGACCCATTTCAGATTATTGCCATTATTGCAAACTAGGAACTTTTAAACCGTGGCGTGACTAAGGAAATAAGAACTATTAAATGAAAGAACATGCATAAAACCCAGTTAAAAAGTTTATTACAACGCGATCCAATTTTTTACCCAAAAATTCATACGTTTCACCTAGGTATGTGAGTACGTCATCAGAAAACACCGCTACCTACATATTGCTGAACATGATAGGCTTGAGACTCGTGGAACCTGTTTGAATTTACATTCTCGAGGAGACGTTCAAGATCATTATTGTATCGGGAAATCCATTGGAAAAACGTTTTAAACACAACCCAATTTTAGATCCCACATTTAAAGTCACATACTTTGCGCCATCTAAAGCCAAGATCGGGCCCTTAGGCCATATCGGGCCCCCTCACTGGCAGGCCACTGTTTTTATTTAGCTTTAAAAAAAAACCCTTTGGACATATTTGCGTACATTCGATTGTTCATCCCCACTTTCAACCCCATAACATTTGAATGGGGGAACCGATATTGATCAAACATGACTAAAATCGATTAAGTCACCTTTCAAACAAAAGCACATCAAAATCGCTTCTTTCCTTCGAGAGTTATGATGTCAAAAACAGACACGTCAAACTTTTAACACCCCTTCTTTTGCGTCGGGGGTTACAAATAAAAGTAATCGAGAGTACTTTTTCACACCCCTAACTTGCAAGTTTTTTTTATCGACATCATGACCTTACAGGAAATAAGTTCCTTTTACATTGTGTGTATAAAACACACACATATTAACAGGATTTTTGTAAAGGCGGCAAAAGAAAAAAAATATTATCTACCACAAAAAAAAAACTCTCTGTATGGGTTTTAAAAATAAAGAAAAGGAAAACCCTCACTTAAGTAGCTACGTAATTTCTAAAATTGCTTTAAACCTATAATTTACTGCTAGTTTGGCGCCTTGTTTTATATAATAGCAATTTCGCTATAGCTAACTTTCGCTAACAAATATTAAAATATATATATGTATTATATTTTTATTACGTTATGTTATATTTTTATATAATAAAAAAAATCATTTCATGGAGTTTTGAACTATCATAAATCTCAATGATTTAAATATTCTTAGTGGGTACATTAACAACGGTTCTACCTTGACCAGTTTTCTATCTGAATTATTTTTTTGTTTCGTCCTTTTTAGAATCATCATTGAATCATTTTTGTTGGTGAAAAATATAACGTTACTGTAAAAGTGAAAGGCCTTCGCCGCGCAAAATGTCACGAAATAGGTGAATAAGACTGGGAGGAAATATTAGCCTGATTATCGGTTAGTCGGTCGTATGCGGGGAGACTACTTTTTAGGGTTCCGTACCCGAACGGGACCACATTAATGTGCCTCCGCTGTCTGTCCGTCCGTCTGTTAGCGAGTTATCTCACATAAACCATCATAGACACTAAAAAAAAATCTGTATCAATATTTCTGCAGCCGCTATAACAACAAATACAAAAAAAAAATTGTATGTGAAAAATATTATTGTGTTTATTTTGATATTTGCTTTGTCAATGACAATCGAGCATCCGTCGCCATTTTAGGGGTCCGTACCTAATTATAATATGAAGATAACCTGTAAGAAACAGGCCCAAGTAGTAGATTTACTAAATACTAAAAATATTAAGAAATTATAAATTAAAGCAGGCACGGATACATGAAACGACATTTTTTGCATGTTCTTGTTTCTTTTGCGAAATTATCTAAAAAGTGCTTAATATTTAATCTTACAAAATGGTACGGAACCCGTCTTGTTTAAGTCCGACTCGGACTTGACAGGTTTTAATTTCAATAAATTAGTTACTAACGATTAATTTACTTCACCATAACATATTAGGATATGCATTAATACTATGGAGTTTTTCCTGTTTGCTTTGTGATAAAATCAATTACATTCCTTATTTTTGGTTATTTTTGCGGCGAAAGTCTGCGAGGATTTCGATATTATATTTTCAATATTTCTAAATTAAAATGTCGAATAAAAAGTTTAACCTGAAATGTGCGTTGTTATGTATCAATTTTGTCGTGGGGGTGAGTTGAAATGGTTTTTTATATTATTTAATATGTATGTAAAACATAAAAGATCCCTAGGGGATTTTTGTGGACATAACACTGTAAAAAGATACTACAGGGGGTCTTTTCCAGGGGATTTTAGTCTACATCGGATAAATATGTAGGTATAGGAATAAATTAAATTGCATACATATTAAATTCAAGACTATGCCAAAAAGTGTTTTTTGAAATTCAACCCCTATGCGGGAAAAATATGAAGAAAACAGTGTATAAAATTTATTTACTTAAAAAAGTCAGCAGTTAAGGAAGCGTGAAGTAAATTAAACGACTTATTATATAAAATATCCAACTGCTCAAATGTTTCAAATTGACTGTGATACCGCCCAGCGGCGGCGTTTTAGTACAGGGCAAGCCGAGAGATTCATACGTCCGTTGTGGACTTGCCGGCGTGGACGAGCTCAGCAAAACACTCAGAAGTTTACTAAAATGTCAGCTAAACCACAATTTCGGCGGCTTTAAAAAAGTCGTTTGATTTGTTAATGAATGAATAATATAGCTCGAACGTATTTTAGTTTGATAGGGCAAGCCGGGCTTTTGGGCTTCTATGACATTATCGCCGCCTATTGACACGACGGGTCAGTGCCAACGTACCGGGGGCCTCCCCCGATAACGATGCCGTTGGGAAAATTTGTTTCAAAGTCCACGGTGGCCTCGGCAAAGTGGATGTTGAAACCGATTTAGTGTCATCGTCCCCGGTACTTCTGTTAAAGGTCTTTTGGAGATTATATCATTATTATAAACAGTTTATGATAAACTCGCGCATACCGGGAACGCCATGAACACCGCCTATGCGTTGCCCATGTAGAAGTAAAGATGTTATACCTCTCGTTCCGTTAATTACCCTGGCTCTCCAATACTTCGAACAGAAACACAGCGAACTACTTCTCGAAAGAAATAGAAAAGAGTGGTACCAACCCAGACGATCTCGGACGTAGATCTTACACCAGTTTGTCAGACGTCAGCTCATATACAATAATGTTACATTTCTTTCGCAGGTAACAGGTTTGTTATGGTTTGGACTTGGGACGTATCAATATACAACCAAAGGTAATGACGGTCTAATAGACATGGCATTGGGTGGCTTTATAATTCTTGTAGAGTTGATTGGATTCATCGGTTGGTGCAAGGAGAACGTATGCCTTCTTGTAACGGTGAGTTTTAAGTAGCGTCATGGACAAACAAGCAGACGATACTGATGAATGTTATGCCGCCGCCTATTGACACACGAAGACCTTGATGTCTGAACGCTTAGAGCACCCCCAATACGTTGCCCAGGCAGATGTAAAGATGTTAATTACACTGGCTCCGATTGTAGAAAAGGCGGTGGAACATTCACGATTGCTCACGTAGATCTACTATTTACTCACTGTAAGGAAGTTTATTCCCTTACCCTATTAACCTTATTCCTTGGTTATTTCCCTTATTAACTAACTCCACCACAACCTAACTAAAGACCATTTAGGCCCGACGCCCATTATCGGCAAGGCGTGTCAAGGGATTTTTTGAGATGCCTGCTCACACTGACGGCATTTGTTGCCAAGACTTTCTTAGGTAAGCCAAGGTGTGCTTGAGAATGCCATTACATCTTTGGGTATGACGAGGCATGTCTAAGCGGTCTTAGACATGTTAAGCATTTGTAGGGTGTCCCATATATTGTGTTTTAAAAAACTGCTTTATTAAACTCAAAATTGTAGTTAAGTTTACAATTCTACAAATGTGTAGAATAACTCTACATGCCGTCTCACCCTGGGTTAGAATAATGACATAAAACTTACTTTTTTGTAAATTGTAAATCACTACTACAAATTCATTCGTCATCTATAGGCATTTACTACAGTTATAAAGTTTTATTGAACAGCATCTACAGTCACATGTTTGTTAGATATTTACCTGTAGATTTCTTACATATTTGTAATCTTAGTTAAAAAGCAACTGTAAAAAAAAATCAATTTTCTGTGTTTTGTTGAACAGGGCCAATAATAAAACTTATCTGTTTCAGTACTCGTTGTTTTCGTCTCTGTTAATGTTTTGCAATGTTGCAGTAGTTTACATAATCTTCTTCGTAGCTATGCCGAATATGAACTTATATTTAGAAGCATTGGTAAGTGAAAAGAGTTGATTCCGCTGATTTTATTTACAACACCAAGGACAAAACTTTCGCACCTCATTGATTAGTGCTCGCAGTCAGAGATGAGAAGCACAATAATCGAAGCAGATACAGAGTATTCTATATCCCTTGGTTAAAGCCCAAAGTAAACGAGATCAAGCGTCTTATTAAGCAACCACTAGTGTCGTTTACCAAACATTAGTTTTTAGACTATTTAACAAGGAGGTCCCGGAATTAACCAGGCAGACCATTTGCGATGTATTTGAAAACATTTCATCTAAAATTAAACGCCTCTAAAATTAATACTCAAATAACTGATGAGAGTGTTTCGTAAGCAAGAACAGTTTATGATCAAACTAAGCCAATTAATCTTTGATTTTCAGATTCCGATTGCGAACACTGCTCTTTTAGATAGACCACGAACGATTATTTTAATTTTGGGTTATTCCGCTGTAGGAGTATCCCTTGTTGAGGTAAGTACAAAACAAACAGTTAAATTTAATTGCAGAATTTTGTACTGACATCCAACGATAAAGATTCACACAGCCAGTGCAATGTTGATATTTATGCTGTACAATTTGACAACAGGTTGATGAATGGCCGTGTTGATGTCGAAGCTAGTTTGTATAATTCGCCGTATTACAAGTTCAAGTATTTAAAAACGTTGCCGTTAATTTCCCAAAAAAAAAATCCTTGCTTTGCCTCAAAATCCTAATAATCCGACTTACAATTTGGTTGAAATAAAGTGCGCCGTATTGAAATAAAGCCACTCGAATTCTTCAAAACGGTTCAATTTCATGTGCACACACAAACAGGCGCATCATCGATAATCTGCTTTGAAAGTTTTAGTTCCAGTCGTCGCCTTAAGTAGCACATGATCACAAAAATGAAAATGGCGTGAAAATTGCCAAATTATTGTGACAATGCATTGTGATTGTCATTTCTAAAAGGGAAATTTTTGATTGATTGAAAGTTGTCTCTATTTTAGATGTTCACGTCGGCTAGGTCAGGTGTTGTGACAACAACAAAGCTAGAATAATTATATTTTTTCTACCTTCTGATTCTTTCAAGAGAGGCTAAATGTTAAACGCCGCTTTGTAGAACATATCGTCACTACAATCCGATTGAACGTTTTTCATTCCGTCGCCTAAGCTTGTAATACGGCGTGTTTACTATTTGGCTGCGAGATGAAAATGTTAATTATATTAAATGCAACCCTTGAACAGGGTTAACTTTTCTTGTGTTATTACATAAACGTATGAAAAATACATATCTACGAGTGTTCTGTTAAGATTTGTACCTACTGCAACTTTATGTAATAGAAATATAAATTGACGTTGGTACCATATCAAAGTTGTTACCTATAATTAAAAAAATATCTATTCACTTGTTTCCATGAGTCATATTCCTACCTACCTTCCCTTGAGGACTAGCATTAGCACTAGACATAACCATTTGGGACTACATAAAAAAAGATCTCAATTAAAATAGCCGTTGTTTACTTGTTATTGAACGTGTTTACATGCACATTGTTCTAGTGTGCGAATCGTCTTTACTAAACGAACTAGAGGTGCGCACACTCCTATGAAACGTCGCGACGCATCGGTCACAAAATCAATCAATAAGTTTAGGAGAAAAAATTATGATTTATGGATCCTATAAATATTTCGTGGGCGGGGAGCCTTAAGCCGGAACAACATTACTGTGCTGTGTTGTCGCATCACGACACACCACAACACAGTAATGTGTCTCTAGCTTATGTTTGCTGTATATTGTTTCAGTTTTCCGCCATTGTCATTTCTTCATGTTTAGCGCGCATGATATCAAGAGGCACTACCATTATCAGGATATAAAACGCTAGGAAGCGATAGAGGGTGTATGTTATTAAATAAATAAAAATATTAAATACGAAGAAAAGTGGTTTTTATTTCAATTTAGTAAATCTTCTTTTTTAGCTTCACTTAATTCTGAAGCTAGCATTTACTTACATTTTTATTTATTTGGTTAAACAACGATTAAAAACACAATACCATATAGTTTTAACATTTTAAGAACTTTTTCAGTGTCTTAATAACTTATAGGCTTACACAGCATGCACTATAGTATAAGATTTAATTATTTTTTTACTTAACTAAGTTATTCAAATTACAAACAGGTAACAATAAGTAAAAACATACATTTTAATGACATTCAGGTATTCGTTCTAATATTCATACATTTTATTCATACATACATACATTACATGAACATTATGCATACATTATATTACCTAGTCAGGTCATAAATTCTGTCACATGTTTAATATAAAATAATTGAAACAATTTTATTCATTATGTAACCATTTATATACCAAAATGAACTTAACAAAACATAGATTCTTATGACACAAAGTTTATTCAAAATGACCTCCGTGATTTTGAATACAGGAATTCAATCTGCGCGGCCAGTCGTCTATCGCAGCACGAACGAGGTTCATGTCAATATCGGCGGCTGCCTTAATCAAGGATGTCTTGAGTGACTCCAAATTGGGATGAGGCTTTGAGCACGCCTTTTCCTCCAAGTGTTGCCATATCTTGTAATCTATCGGATTCAAATCTGGACTGGACGAGGGCCAGTCTTCGTGCCGGATGAAGTCGATTTCACGCGAAGCCAGCCAGTCTTGTGTGCTCTTCGCTCTATGAGCTGGCGCCGAATCTTGTTGGAATACCCAGTGCTTGTTATTGAACATGGTATGAGAAACAGGTTCCACAAGTTTCGTCAGGACTGTATTTTGATACACAACTGCATTCGTTTTTACACCCTTCTCACAAAAATGTACCTCTGTTAAGCCCCAATAAGAAACTCCCAACCATACCATGAGCGAGGATGGAAAATGGCCTCATTGGACACGCGGAACACGGTTGCTCGCTTCTTCAACACGGTCTTCTGTAAGCGTCCACTCCATATTTAAAAATGAGTAAAATTCTAAAAAATATACATTTTTATTTTCATGAACAATTCGAAATTCAAATTCAATAAACTTTTTTGTGGCCAGCATTCTAAAAGAAAAGTTTTTACTGTGTGACAATACTTATGACCTGACTGTGTATAAGTGCAATATTAGTCCTTATGCTTTACGATTTAAGGACGGTGAAAAAATCAAACAGTACAGGTCGATCTGTAGCCTATATACTTAAATACATATTGTAAGGTCATTTTAATGTTCAGTGCAATTTTCGTCCTTATACTTTACAACTTAAGGACGGCAAGAAATTCAAACAGTACCTACAGGTCGATTTGTAGTCTATTTACTTTAATGTGCAGGTGATCATAATGTACAGATTGATTCATATTACTGGCTTAGTTAGTCAATTACTTCATTAAAATTATTATATGCCAACTTTAAAGGATTAACTTTGTAAAGACATCGTGACTTACGCCGACATGATGGTGACATGACGAGCGCGGTTACTAGGTGACCGTTTGGAGGTGTCATTTATGTTGAAAATAAAATAAAATATGAATTAAAGGCGATAAATGAAAGCTTTATATTTGAATCTGTCATTTGGACTGGAATTACGCCTAAAATATGTACCTACATAGATATTGTGTTAATTTATCGTTACCAAATATAACATACTTGGATTTTTCAAGGAAAATAACTGAAACAAAATTTATTTTCGAGTTTCCTGTTAGCATTTGTTTAAAAAAGTTAAGAATTTGTTATATATATATTATTGAGAAGGTATATTTAAATTGTTTAAATTTTTCGAAATTTGAATAAATTCCGAAAAAAATAATTGATAGTAATACGAAATCATGGTTGCTGTTGCCATGAGAAGCTTTATGTGTGCCTGTCTACACATAGTACCTACTTCTAATATCAATACTTAACTTAAAAACGCTATAAATTTCAAACAGGTTAGTTTGACGCGTGGACATGTGTACATGTATATATACTATTTATATTCAAAGGCACTTTTTACAACCTGAAAATTAAACAAACGAAATTCAGCCAACGTTTGAAAAAAAAAGGTTGGAAAATTCGACAAAAGTGTGCGTGCATGTATTTGCCTGATGTGTTATAATAGACATTAAAAACACTATCCTTTGTGCTTTATGATTTAAATCACAATACAAATACCTACAAATAATGTGTTTCCAGTGTATGTAATTCAAGATTTGCGTTAATATTGGGACTCGCTATAGTAAAGTCCTTATTTAAAAAATCCAAAAGAAATCGCCTCTCCAAATAGGTAAGTTACTAAATATATATATATATATATATATAAATTATAAATTAGTAGTTTCTAAAATTACTTTAAACCTATAATTTACTGCACGGAAAATATATACCTATTGCTATGGTAGAAAAATTTACCAAACTTTTTTTTGATGCCTTATTTTGTATAATAGCAACTCTGCTCTGATAAAAAAATAGAGATTTTTATTTTAAGGAGAGTTTTAAACTAAAAAAGGATTTCCATACTACAAATTTAGTTAAAATAACATTTTATTAATTTAGATAAAATATATACACACATGCCAACAAAAGTAGTCGGCAAACTTTGATATCATTGCGTTAAAAAATTTCAAAGTTCATTTCTAAAATTTATATTTCTATTTTAAAATTTCTGTATATATTTATATTTCTGACAGTTCACGCGTGATTGTTGACATGTGTCAAAGCAAAAAATGTTCAGTTTGGTTTGCCATTTCATCATGAATAGACTTACGCCTGAATAACGTTTACAAATTATTGAAATTTATTATCAAAATTCATGCTCAGTGAAAAATGTGTTTCGCAAGCTACGTCCATTTTATGGTCGTCATAATCGACCCACCGAGCAGGCTATTCAGCTCATTTGACCAAACTTCGCACCAGTTTCACTTTATTGGACATCAATCCACCAAATCGTGTCCATACCGAAGAGAATATTGCTGCTGTATCCGCCAGTGTTGTTGAAGATCGCGATATTTCCATCCGGCGCCGATCGCAGCAATTGGGTTTGTGTTATTCGACCACCTGGAAGATTTTACGCAAAGATCTCGGCTTAAAGCCATACAAAATACAGCTGGTGCAAGAACTGAGGCCAGGCGACCTACCACAACGTCGAATTTTCGGTGAATGGGCCTTAGAAAAGCTGGATGAGGATCCGCTTTTTTATCGCAAAATTGTCTTCAGCGACGAGGCTCATTTTTGGCTCAATGGATACGTGGATAAGCAGAATTGCCGTATTTGGAGTGAAGAGCAGACTGAGGCAATTCAGCTGCTACCAATGCATCATGGTTTATGGGCAGGCGGCATCATTGGGTCGTATTTTTTCAAAGACGATGAAGGCCGCAACGTTATGGTCAATGGACAAAGGTACCGTTCGATGATGACAGACTTCTTTTTGCCGCAAATGCAAGAATTGGACTTGGTCGACATGTGGTTCCAACAGGACGGTGCCACATGCCACACTGTACGCGAAAGCATGCATCAATTGAGAGGCGAATTTGGTGAGCAGTTAACCTCACGTTTTGGTCCAGTAAATTGGCCACCAAGATCGTGTGATTTGACCCTATTGGATTATTTTTTGTGGGGCTATGTTAAGTCTCTTGTATATAAGGATAAGCCGAACACGATTGCTGCTTTGGAAGCCAACATTGAACGCGTCATTGGTGAGATTCCTGCCGAAATGTGTGAAAAAGTGTGCCAAAATTGGACCGCCAGAATGGACCACTTAAAGCGTAGCCGCGGGCAACATTTAAATGAAATTATCTTTAAAAAGTAAATGGCAGGAATGGATTTATCGATTCAAATAAAAATTTCATTCACTTTTGTAAAATTTCTGTGTTTTTTTGAATTTTCAAAAACCAAGCTCTTAAAAAATCACCCATTATAACATAATAAAAATAAAATAGGTGTGTGTAAAATAGGTAAAATTTCGAAACAAAAAACAAAGTTTCCTCACTCATTTTTGATTATTAAGTAGGTATATTAAAAATATTACTTTTGTAAATAGATTCCAAAATAATATTCCCAGACCAAACCGAATTCACGGATCGTCAATTTTCATTAAAAAACTTTAATTAAATTCATGTATTGAACGACACAGAGCACACCATAGGTAAATAAAACACTTATAAAAAAATCCCTTTTTATTAAATTAATAGAACATATCTAATTATCTACAGGAATGTAGATCAATCACATTAAATTATTTGTACATTGCTTTCTTTACGAAAACCAAAGATGATTTTGGTCTGTTTGATATAAAATATATAGGTAATTTTGTCTACATTACATAACGTTATTAGCTTTCACATACATTATGTTATCTGCATAAGTATACATATATACTGAAAATCTAATTATACTTCAGTGTGTTTGAATACTTATAGTTTTGTTTGTATGTATGAACGTTATCTCCTGTAAAATGACTACCTTATATTATCCCCTGTGAAAAACGTCTCAGACCTTATTCAATTTAAAATATTAATATATAGAGGAAAGATTTATCTGCTTGAATTGTACAGGTTCCGAAACTACAAGATCGATTTGAAAAATTCTCACACCATTAGATTCTTACAATGTCCCTGATGGACAAAAGTGATAGAATATTATCTTAAATGTTGAGTACATATAGTACCCAGGCGAAGTCGGGGCGGGCCGCTAGTGTGACAATATTGAATAATAAGAACCATATGACCATTCGATTTTAAAAATTCTTTCATTCTCTCTTTTTCTCTCAAACCAATTAATATTTATGAAATTAAAAATAACTTTTTTCATACGGATGTAAAGTTTGATTGTAATTTTGTTTTTAAGTTTCAAGTTATCTTGGACTTAACCTGTCCGATAAAAAAAACTGTACTCGATGGTTTTGAGGTTACATGACCTTGTCCAAAAACATACGAGAGTTGCGAGAAGTCGCAGGCAAGAAGTAGTGTAAAATAAAAATGTAAAGCGACTGTTACTGGAGAAGATAAAATCTTAATATCTTAATACGTTCAAATGTATGGAACTGCTGAACTGATTTAACGAAACACCTTCAAATGTTACATATCAAGGATTTTTAGTTCTTACCTCACATCGACACATGTATTATCTCAGATTTAAAAAACTAAAACCTATTGAATTCATCAATTAACAACTTAAAATTATAAAATATAAAACTAAGTTGACTATGCAATCGGCATCACGGAGGCAAATCTCGCAAATCAAGAGGAACCATTTAGAGTTGCAGCACACCCAGCAACTTCTAAGCAAATAAACACCGAAGCATCTCGAGCCGATCGGTATTCTTTAATTTCATAAGCAACGGACACTTTATAAAAACATAGCATAAAATAACGCCGTAATTAATCCCTCGAGAGGGATAGGCAGAGGTGTTAAACTCCGCATTTCGCATGCTTATGTTGAGTCCCAGTGCAAATCTGTCGCCACTATCCGGGCACAATGAGACATGGCACCTACAATGTACGGCGATCCGAGACTCGAACCCTCGCCCTGTCGGGTCGATCGGTAATCCAAGGCACGTAACAAACTGACACTTTAGCTTTTTTTTTTTGCCTGTGCATCACTGTGCAATCATGCACAGTCTACTCTATCACCATGTAGTTGTTTAACGGTATAGCATCGACGGGTTGACAGCAAGACAAAAGGCGTTGATGTCCCGTGCCATGACCATTAATTATAATTCAGATACCAAATGGCTACGACCAAAATGTTGTTAAAAATCAAGGAGCTCGTCATAAGATCTAAATACGTTTTAACTGCCAAAAATGCATGACCTTGTGAGACTTGTCAACCTGTTTAAGGTAAATAAGGTGGCTGTAAATAAATAACACCGAACGACTCAAGTTGATGCGTTATCGATCGGTTTACGAGTTGATAAGTGTGCCAGGACCTTAGATGGTTTTAGTGGGATAGTAGTGTTTAGACTAGGTATCCTCTACGATAGTACAAGGCCGCGATTCAATAGTGGGTTCTCCTGGTTTTGTTACGTGCGTGGTTGGCGAGGCACAGGCCGAAGATCACTGCAACAAGCTGGAAAAAAACATTGTGAGATGACACTCGTTGTCTGTAAAACAAATTGTGTTTAATCTCTCGAATAAAGCAGCCCCCGGATTTTTGGGGACGTCATCAAGTTTAGGGGGATGCCAAAACCTAACAACCTTTGTGTTAAGAAGAGAGGCTGGAGAACGATAATGTGGAGCGAGATAGAAAAGGAAAATAACTTTTTTTTTGTCTTTGTTATGACAGGGAAAGAGGTATCCCATCTCCTAAGGCTTTGTAGCATTTATTGAGCCTGCTAGGCCTGAAGGGCAGCCGAAGCCGACACGATAATTTTTTGCACCGGCTTGAGAAAATCGGAGATCCGGGGCTGGAATATAGGGCCGCTAGATACCTCAACTGCGGCGACGGAGATGGCGACGCTCCCAATGACGATGCCAAAGGTGCTGAAGAAGTCCTGCAGAACGGTGTTGCAGCCAGGGTGCGAGTTCAGACCGGTGCAGGTGGTGACGCCGGCGTCGCAGCAGGACGGGGGTAACGAGATGCTGGGAAGGTAAGATGCCGCACCACTCGTGCCGCAGCATTGGAACTGAAAAGGAAAAATAAGGTTAATAAAATTGCAGTTGCTTGAGCACTGGATGGAACCGAAGGAAATAATTAATATTTTAAATACTAACTGCCAAATAAATGAGACTGAAAGAAGATATATTGCATATAACGTGGTTCATGTAAGATGATGGTTTAAAATTTTGAGTTCCACACACAACACAATCATAGAAATCATGCAGCAATGACACAACAACTTTGCGTAAAAAATTCAAATTAAGTATTATTATTAACTGAAAACGGAGACAACCTCCTATAACGGGAAAAATTTGAAAAATTCGAATTTGCAGTATATAGTTTTGCAGGAACTAACAAATCTAGCTTGATTAGTTTTAAAAGCGGTAAGAAATACTATCTCTTGACTTACAGTGCTTTCAATGTTGTGAAAATCTTCAGTATTATTGGAGAAAGCTTGTCCAAGCCACCTCGGCACCTCCTGCAGGATGGAGTCCAGGCTTACGAAGATTGTAATAGCCAGAGCGAGCTTCACGATCAGCAGCACCAACATGAATATTGAGTACTGGAAAAAAAACAACAATTACTTCTATATACAGACGACCGCATATGAAGCTTCGCTTAATAAGTGCAGTGTCAATCGTTAATCTAACTTAAATACTACAAAGTCTAAAGGTTAGATTGAACCATCGCCGTGTGTTCACACTTCAATGAATACTGTTCAGGTTTTGTATCGTTCTTGAAAGGTTGACATTGCATTTGTTATTTATAGGTTGATGTGTGGCCGTGTGTATCTTCTTATAATACTACCCAACTTGCTTTAAATAAAAAAAATATCAAAAAAATAACGAGTACTTACTAATAAAATACACATAATTTTATGAGTACAAACGGTCATGGATAAAACCAAACTGTTTGTATTATTCAAATTTAAAATGTTTTATAAAATCAAATTTAAATAGACTTAAAATAAGTGCTTTAAAATCGTTATTTTTCAACTACCACCGGTTCGGAATGCTATCTTTAGGGAAGAAGCCGGCAAGAAACCTCCGTAGTGCTTTTTTCATTAATTTTAAATATTTTCATTAGGTACATATTGAAACATTTACACTATCGAATTGTTTTATATAACTTGAAGCTACTACCTACCTTTACATAAAGCAAATTACCATTTACAATGTTTTACATGTGAAGCTTAATGTGTGACCGTTTATACCTACTTTTAACGAAAACCTTCAATTCTTTATTTCTAATTGGAGTAGAGATTAGTTGCATGCACCTCATACATATATACCTACAAATTTTCCATGCAATTCAAATAAAGTATTTCCTTGTAAAACTTTCTACCGAATTGTATACTATTTTGGTGAATAGATATCTTATCTACCTATTGATAACAAAGCGATAACCCTATTATAATAAATTACAAAACACACTTGTCTATATTTATAAGAACAACATAGTTTAGTTAAGTCACAACAATAAAATTTGCTGACCCTGCGTATTTTATTCTACCGGGTCCGACTGTGTTTTTAACCATCCAGGAACTCATTGAAATATTCACACAAATTTCATTCAAATCGGGCCAGCCGTTTAGCAGGAGTTAAGTGACAAACACCCGTACAAAAGAATGATTTATACTAAGATTTATTTACCAAACAAAATATTTGTGAATTACTTTGTTAATATGTACTCGTCACTTATTAACTTATAAAAAAATTCATCAGTTCGACTCTATCAATTCTTATTCAGCTTAATAATAGCAAAATATCTCCCATTGTTTTATTTGATTTAAAGTAAGAAATGTTCAAAAACAAAATACTACGGAAGATGGTAATCTTGACTTTCAAATATAAGCACATTCAAATCGTATTTTTTACTACCACCGGTTAGGAATGCTTTTTCTAAGGGGAAGAATCCGGCTAGACAACCACCGTAATTACTTTTTACAATATTCAAAATACAATAATTTTCTATAACAATTTACAGTTTCCGTTTGGTTTCGATACTGGTTTCTTGGGGTGCGAATTTCAAAAGTTTATTCCAAATTTTAAATTTTGAATTAAAAGAAGATATTCGTGGCCGTAACGCTGGTCTGCATTTCGCTCAAAGGTTGAACATCGCTATACAACGTGAAAATGCAGCCAGTGCTATGGGCAAACTCCATAGTAGACATGATTATTAGGTTCTTAAGTGATTAATTAAATTAACTCATTTATTTTACTTATAATAACATAATAATTCTAGTTCTCTAATTACTTAATATAACAACTGACCGTAACAAGCATGCAGTTGTTCTCCCTGATGGCCCCGCAGCATCCGAAAAAGGCGATGAGGAAGACGATCCCTCCGACCACTATGGCGGAGACCGGTGCCAGCTGCAGACTTCCATCCATAAAGTCTGCCACAACCGGCAGCTTCAACTGTATCCCCACACCCACTCCCAACAGCGTCAGACCAGCCAACTGTAACAGCAAATTCAAGTCAACATTTATCTGACCATTTGGTGATGCGTAAAAAAATTATAAGGAATAGACTGTAATAGAATAACTTTTATTAAACAAAGCCATAATAGAAAGGCGCTTTTTTTATTTCTGTCGGGAGGCAGTTCGCTGTGTTTGGTTCCAAGGGTTGGATAGTCAGTGTAATGGCCAGAACGAGAGGTTCAACATCCATCCGGCAACGCATTGACGGTGATCTTAGCGGCGGCGGTATCACTTTCCATCGGTGAACCGTCCGCTTGTTTCCCATGGCACATGACGTAATACAAAATATTAAAAGTTATGGTGACGATCTAAAAAGTTGTACATAAGGTATTGATGCAAACTGAGACAAAACATATTTTTTTTCATACAATTTTCTAATGGTTATTTGAATGGAACAAATGTTTTATTTTCAAATAAACATCTAGTTCATTTTTTCTTAGCACAACTTAGCACAACGTACTATCTGTTTGAGGGCAGTCCTCATTTCCACTAATCTAATCTTATCGTGTGTTCGTGTAACAACAAAAAAGTGGGTGGCATTATTGCAAACAAACTGTGACTGTAGGATCTGTGTATTTACAGGAAAAACGTCTGAAATGTTTCCTGATTGTACTTCAAAGAAATTAGCTGCCAGAGAGATGCCTTGACGAGAGGAAATGCCTTTTAATACCACTACGGTGAAAAATATGCATGCTGACCACCTTTATGGTAAGCAGTCACCGTAGCATAGATACTATTGCAATAAATACCGTGGGAACCACTTGTAAGAAACCTTTTCCACTGTTTTGATCCCCATGCTACAGATACTAGGGAGTACCATGCCAGGAAGTTAAGTTCTCAGCCTGGTCGTAGGACAAACCAGACCAACAAATTACTGCCAATTGCACCAAGATAATTAAGACCAACTTCAAATCTCCGGTTAGCATGAAATGGCGCAACATATTAATAATTAAAATGGCAACATCACTTACGGTGAGTTTCAACATAGTATTACTTTAACGATAGCCAATAGCCCCGTTTGGACCGTTTCGGAATTATTTCAGTTTAACTTTAGCAATAATGTTAACAATTGTTTTGGTGCAGCAAGACACCCTTATTAAAGATACTAACTAGTAAAACTTAAATTATAAAAGAAAAAAACCCCGATTGGACATTTAGTTTCATTCGATTGTTCATCCCCACTTTCACCCCCCATAGCTTTTGAATGATAAAACCGATATCGATCAAACATGCTAAGAACACGCTAGGTTCACCTTTCAAAGAAAAAAGATTTATGATGCCACAGACAGACACGTCAAACTCATAACACCCCTCTTTTTGCGTTGGGGGTTGAAAATAAGAAGAAAATTTGTCTAGAAGAAAACAATTCCATTGTGAAGTGTTTTGTCAATTGCATATTACGAGTAATAAAGTTCATAACTGACAATAACTGAGACTATAACTGAGAGAGGCCTCGGATATGATCTTCCATACATTCTACATGAGATATATGAGGTACAGATCATCAGCGCTGAGTGAAACCCTCGTATGTCTAAAACTGAATATTACACGAGGAAAAACTTTGTAACCAGAAGATGTTTGTGTGAAGAAAGTTTTTGATTTCTCTTGTTTTATTTTCAATTGATGTTCAATTATAATAAATACACATACAACACAATCATAGATGCTTTACCAGATTTTTGTCTGCAAAAAATTATAATCGGCTAAAATTGCGATGAATTCTCTTACGGTATACAAAATACATGTCTAGAAATAATGCTCATACCTATGCACGACTATCAGCTACGCATCAGCATACTCCGTACGAACTTTTATTATTAATTGTCCAGCTTAGGGGTCTTATTTCAAAACATCCTTTTAGCAAATGCTTTACATTATAAAATAAACCATGTTTTAAATTTCAGCCTTTTAGAATTAGTTTAGGCTGATTAATTCTACACATTGATAGTTAAAGGTACAATAATATTACAAACATTTTCTTAAAAATCATTTGATAAGTGTTAAAAACATCCGACATAAACATGAGGCACACAAACATACAAATTTTTAACACTTGTCAATTGATATGAAAGGGATACCGCTATTGAAACAATATGAAAGAAGAGGTAAAGTGTTCACTTCACATAACTTTAGACCAAAAGTAAACAACATGAAGAAATAATTCCCTACTAGGAATTATTCGAGTGTTCACTTAGCTCGGGCTTATAATTATAATATTGTTTATTTACAATGTATTTTAAACAATATATTGCTACATACCTCATTACATAAAAAAGCTACACGTTGCTTAAGTGTTTAAATCATATTATATAAACGATTTTATTTAAAAATCTATGGTAAATCGATTAAAGACATTCTGTTTAGTTTTGTTAAATAAAAACATTTGTAGCATTGAACCCATGCGTTGTAAAGTATATTCGTTATTAAATATGTATTCTACCCTCATACTTGTAAGATGAACTTGATGATGATGCTTACGGTTAGATGCATTATCTAATCTATTACCTAGACAAAACAAAACTATGCCTAGATTAATTGCAATAAACCAAACTGTAATGTATGTAGCGTTGTAAATAATTTGCATACCGCAATAAATACTTCTGACAATATAGGTATGTATAAGGTTGGTAGAAAATTAAAAAAATAATTAACTCACCGCAAAGAATAAGTTGGCGAAAAATAAAATGTATTTCACAAGGAATTCGCCGCAACCCATTTTGATAGTTTTTCTATGTATTTGCTAAAAAATCCAAAAAAAAATAAACAATTTTTCTTTATCGTGTGCACGCGGCTAGTGTTATCATGAAACTAATGAAAACAAAATGGCTGCCTCACCAGTTGTTGCAGGATGTACCTATAACTCGGTCATAAAATATCTGCACCTTAGTTGGCTGACGTCTTGTAATGGGCTGCTATGCTGGAAACACTATTGGGTCGGATCCTGCCTCGCAGGTCATGCATTAAGATGCATTGTTGGGTGGAATCACACTTGTCAGATAAAAATGCAAGAGAAGATGCGTAAGCAGCGGAAAGCTAAATTAACACATACATGTCTTTATACTTGATCGCTGAAAAAAGTGATCCACTGAGGTGGCGGTTGGAGCCGCAACGTTGCTGTCTCGGTATCGACCCACAGTATATGCAAAAGAAACTGAGACACTTGTCGCGGTCGCAGTTCCAACCACCATATTTAAACGGGGAGCTTTTGCAGCTTTAATTTCTTGCAGTTCGCTAGTTCCTTAGATGACATACGGATTTTTTTTGTTACTACCTCTAAAACCATGTATCGTAATTGCGAAAATCTTTATTACACTTCAAATCATTTTTTATTTTGCGTTGCACAACATCGTTTAGTTCGTCAAGCATTTTAGAAACAAATTTCTGTGTGTGTTACAAACTCAATAAAAGCTGTGCCGCGATTGAGTTCAAGCAGTTATCACCACGATCGTGCTGTGACACAGAATACGCTGTAATCATTTGATTCTAATCATGAATTAATGAAACCGATATCACTCTGACCTGCCACCATACGCCACGATACATAGACGCTACGTAAACGTGTATCTTGTGTTGGTCACCAGCTACTTTTCGTTGCTAACATAGTACACAACCCGAAGGAAACCGTAGTTGCTGTGTCCGGTTGCGGTCACGGTCGCCTAAGAAGATATGGCTGTGGCTAGAAGCTTATATTCAACACAAAAAACACGATGGCGCAACGCAATAGTTTGTTTCTAGCATTTCGTTGTGGCTCGAAGAGGAAGTCAGGTGAATTGTTGTGCTGTCTTAATAAAGACGATACAGTCTGATCGATTGCAGAGGGAACGATAGCCACGGTAAAGCCGCTAGGACTTCCGGGCCGCAGCACTCGTCAATTAGAAAAAAAACGTTGTGTGACATGAATTACACAAAGCGTGAGTGAGGCGGGAGGCGTGAGGGGATCGGCATTCAAAGGAGGTGCATAAATAATATGACAGAGTTGTAGGTTTGTACCTACGTAGTATGAAATTAGTCGATATGTTATCAGATCTTGATAAATTGTGGATGTTTGCTGCAAACACATTTTTTTTTTCAGAAATCCCGATGAACAATTACACTATTGAATTCATCTTCATCACGTTTTTTTTCTTGACTGTTACACACCTCATTTCTTTAAAAAACTAACTAAAAACTTTAAAAAACTATACTTCTAAAAGTATTATAGGTGGGTCCTTTAAAGCATTCAGTGTTCCTATAAGCTAATAAGGTTGCCAAAACTTTGTTACAAGCGCCCGAACTCCTTTTGTCTGTGGTACCTGGTAACTGCCAGGCGAAAATTTTTCCCATTTGTAAAAATCAATGAATATCCATTTAACAAATTGCAACTGTACCCTGGCCGATGTTTGCCCGGATAGGAAAATCAGTCAAGTGCGAGTCGGGCTGGTGTATCGAGGGTTCCGCACAATGTTGTAGGTATGTAAGCTGTTAAATGCATTTGATATGAGTAAACTTTAAAAGATAAACTTTTTTAGACTATCGTGACTTCCGCTGACACGAAGCTGGCGGTGAGATGAAGGGTATGGTTACTAGGTGACCGTTTGGTAGGAGATTTGATTTATGTTGAAAAGTAAATATTGTATGAAACAAAGGTGAATTAAACATGTATCTGTTATTTGGACTAGGCTTACGCCAAATAGTTCATTCATCACAGGAATCGAGTCTTGTTTCCGTTTTTTTACGATTATGTTATCCCTATTATTTTTTTTTGGTGATGTTTTTGCTAGATTTACAATTATCGAATATTTTCCTTTATCTGTACTCTTTGACATCTTTATGACAAATGTCATGATTCTAGGACAACGGGAAAGTGCCCTATAGGTTTTGATTCCATAAAGGATGTAAAATATATAGCATAAACGTGTCTCGTGATTGAGTTATTGATAAATGTTTGATTTTTTCACTGCATTAATAATGTCCAATACAATAATGTGTTCAGGATGCTGTTGCGACTGCCTAGTTTCTGCAGTGCATCGGGGATGTTTGCGGATGCGCGTACTGATGTCTTTGAAGCCATTAGACGGAAACAAGTCACCTCCCTCCGTCAGCGTGTACGGGGCTGTGGTAACAGCATCCTGATATCAAACCGTTTTGACTGCCCATTGCAACAACACGGGATGGAAATGTTAACGGGACAATAATATAATTAGAATATATTAAGAGTGTTTGATGTAAATTCTTGTTATAATTTAAATTGTTTGAATTATTTGTAAAATCTTGTTTTTGAATTAAGTTAAAATGAATGTTAATAATTATAGTGAAAATTAAGCAAAATGATTGTTATTTACATATGGATGATTTATATCCGAAATAAATGATTAATAATAATTATTAATGGATTGCAGACCTTAACATTGAATATTAATTTCAGCGTGATACCCCAATGCTTTCTTGAGAAAAAGGGTAATTACAGACGGACGAACAGACGCACTACAAATTGTTCCTATGAAGGTTTCCTTTCTTTTAATTGTTAGGAGTTTAAAACCTACTGATTCATTTAAAGCAATTTCCATTAACAAAATTAACATTACAAAGCTTTCAGGCGTTTAACGTTTTCATTTGAAACTCAAGTTGTTATATGTAACTATACCTAGATCATATCTATTTTAAAGTCATAAACAGATTATAATTATATACATGGATTTACATCTAGTTTTTAGGGATCAGAAGACAGGATCAATCATTTTTAAGTAAAAAGGTTTTTATGAAATAAGTAAAGTGAGGTAAAATACCATTTATTTGTCTGAATGAATTAAATGTTCTATTGTTAAGAAATAAATGTAATTTCTTTTTTTTTTCAAAGCGGTAACATATTCACGCGACTTTACTTGTCTTAGACCTAAGAAATCCTCAGTTATCAATCAAATGCGAATACAGAGACTGGAAATTGTATTTTCCAATCAACAGGGTCTATCAAATCAAAGAATCTGACACCAGTTAAAGCCCTGTACAAAGAATAGATCTTCATGCTTGAGACACTATCTTCATCATCATGAAAATCTAGATGAATGTATCCTGTGCCGCTCGCGTCCAGCGGCTTCATGCAGCCTTTCCAAGATCATCCGATCGCCTCTTGGGGGCCCAGCCAGCACTACGCTGATCCGTGGTTTTTTTTTACCGTTATGGTCAAACAAGCAAACGGTTCACCTGATGGAAAGTTATTCTCGTGCTTATTGACACGACGAAGCCCCTTATGTAGTGGAACGCTAAGAGCACCGCCACCGTGGTCGACATTTTTAAACTTTATAGCTATTTCAGCTATTGAAATGAGTCGGAAATTCCAAGCATAAGTTTCGTCGAAGTGCTCAAGTACCTTGATAAAATTACACAGTGCAACTCTGATTATATCGTTACAAAATAGCTCAGAATTGATTCATTAACAAATTTAAGTCGCGAGGCGGTGACAAATCCTTGATTGAACTATTTCATTAATAGATACATTCGTTTACAGTTTTTTATTCATATGCTAAGAACACTAGAAGGTAAATAAATAACCTAACGGAACCAACTAATATTAGAAACAGCTGAATGTTTTGACGCCGGAATCGCAGAACCAATTATGAAGTTTGGGTGGATTTCATGTAGAAAATAAAATTGAAGGGGGCGAAATGCGGTGTGAGATGAATGTTTGCATGTTTTGTTCAGATCTTTGACGAAACGTCGGCATTAAGTTCTATCTAGGACACAAGCTTCCTCGAAGAGTTGGGAAAAAACACGCGTAACTGAAAAATATATATATTTTTTTGTACTAAAAATAGAATCATAGGATGTTTTGAGTCATAGATAACAAAAACTAATAACATGATGATACATATATATTAATTAGTCACAATTGTTGGAGGAATAGGTACATTATGATAGGGAAATATAATTTTACGATAAGATTGTTAGCACATGTGTAATGTCAGAATAGCCATTGTAAATAAGAAAATGTCTGCATAAAATCGTCTTCTTAAGAAATAAAGGTTTTTTATCGATCTCGTATTTATTGATTCTTATACATAACATCAGAGGTCGACATGGGCGTACCCAGCTTCTGACTCGGGGGGGCGGCAATATTTTTTTTCTGTATATTCCTCTGTTTATAGTCCAACATTTCTCTAAAAATAAATGGCTCTCGCACTGAAAATCAATGGGAAAAATAAAATGATAACGTACCTATTTTAAATTTTTTGGATTTTAAAATTTTAATTTTCTCATAATTTGTATGGGAATATCGATTCAATAATTAGAATCTTCTAAATTTGGAATTCTACCTACCTAATCAATTAAATTAAATTGTTTAAAGTAGCAATATTCAAGGAATTCTAACATCATTTAGTATATATATTTTGTATAGATCCATTTTTTTTTTTGCCATCTTGTTCAATATTTTTAGTTACAATAGAAAACGCGAAGAGGCATGGGCATCACCTAGTATAATTTATAGTTCCCCTGCCTTACCGCCCTCGGTACGTCCATGGGGGTCGATGTTATTTATATGATTTCATGGATGCATTCTGGTTTACCAACCTTAAACTCTTTTGAAGGGACTAAACCGGATACAGTTGTCACATTGTCAAAGTTTAAGTCAGAGTATAAATTTTCATTGAATCAAAATTAAAATAGATATCAAAGCATAGTCCAAAGAAAGAGAAGTGAAAATCTTTTAAAATCGGCCCAAGTGCCATGGTGATTTTCGCCATTGTAAATCAGCTATTCATACAACCTTTTTGAAATATATCTGCTCTAACGGTAATGGTCAAACGTTCCTTATCATTGGTGATAAGGCATGCGTTGTCACAACCCTATCTCAGTTTATTGATAAAGAGATATCAGGTAATATCCTCAAAACCAAACTCACGGCCACTGTGGTGTACTTTGGCTAACGACGGGACGTAATTCTGTGTGTAACTTGTAAATTTAAAGTTTTTCAAAATGTGTTGTGCGGAGTTCATCGTCAAGTACATACTCTTCTTTGCCAATTTGGCATTTTCTGTAAGTTTTTTTTAAATTTTATTTTACATAGTTTTTTGTAAAAATAATTCTTGAGCTTTTTAAAAAATTACCTACTAGTTAAACTGGTTGTCTGTCATGTGATGAATCATGAAGACTAATTGTGGAAATGTTTTATATTCTGATAGGATACGATGTCAGAACCTTAATTAATTTTTTCAAATTAACACATCTTCACAAAAAGTTTTATGAGATCATCTGGTTTGGTACCACCCTCCTTTCTATTTCTGCCGTAAAACAGTTCGCTTTGTTTCGGTTCGAAGGATTGGAGAGGCAGTGTAATTACCGGCACGAGAGGTAAAATCGCTTTTGCCTTTGCCTGCCCATGATATTGTATAAAACTAATAAATAAATACGTAGGTACCTTTCATTCAGTGGCGGTACTGTTATAGAAGCCCAAAAGCCCGGCTTGCCCTATCAAACTAAAATAAGTTCGCGCTCTTTCATTAACAAATCAAACGACTTTTTTAAAACCACCGAAATCGTGATTTTGCTGACATGTTCGCAAACTTCTGAGTGTTTTGCTGAGCTCGTCCACGCTAGCAAGTCCACAACGGAAGTATGAAGTATATCTCCCGGCTTGCCCTGTACTAAAACTCTAGGCAAGCCACTGCTTTCATTCGATAGTAATTAAAGTTGAATAACTTGGTCTGTCCATCGGAGTAATAACAATCTTACGACTTTTGTTTTTAAAGCACGCGCTGTACCTACTCGTACATACAAAAGTGGTTCGATCCGGTTTTTTTTTTTTTTAATTTCCTTGAAACTAATTTTGTTGTTTGCTTTAGGTACTAACTTTTTTTAATACATATTATTAAAAGTTTGAGTAAATACCTACGTCAAACCTTACAAAACTACATTACATGAGATAAACATCATAACCATTGTTAGATATAAAGTTTGTTGGTTTTGTTGGTGGTTGGTAAAAGTTGTATCTAAGCAAATAAATGAATGAATAAATTATTATTAGATCGGAATAAATCAAAATACTTTAGTCTGATTTTGACAACATATAATACAAACGGATACCAAGTGGTATCAGATTTTGGTATTAGAATGGAATAAATATTTTAATATTGAACAAGATTCTCGTAACGTAATTTTCTTTCCTTACAGCTATTCGGATTGGCCCTGATCGGTCTTGGTATCGCAGTCATCTACCAGGTCAATGATATCTTAGAGCTGATCCCTGTTGACATCAACACGATTCCCATCGCAATCATCGTGCTCGGCAGCATTATCTTTGCTATCGCATTCTTCGGCTGCTGCGGAGCCATCAAGGAAGGAAGATGTCTGCTGATCATGGTGAGTTTTTACAGGTTACTGAGACCTATTGGAAGCTGAAACACTATCCGCGTTATTATAAGACGCGGACTAAAAAGAATTGCTCAAATGTCATTACAAATTTACAGTTTCCCGCCAAAAATGAATATGTTTTGTACTGGAACTAACTTCGAACGTTGAAATAGTCCTGGAATTATGAATTCTAACTTTATTTCATGTTTTATGATATAGCTCAAGCGGAATAAGTCCTTATTTGATTAAGGTCATGTTAATTGTCTTTACCAATATTGCACACAACATTAGAAAACGTTAACATTATTAAGTCAGTCAGTGGAAACATTTTATTGATCATTCTTGGGGTTCCGTAGCGAAAGGGTCAAAACTGGGACTAGGTATATTACTAAGCCTCCGCTTTTCGTCTATCATCTATATCTCATGAACCACAATAGACTAATGAAAAACATTTTTGCTTTTTCTTGTTTCTTTTATGAAATTATCTAAATAGTTACACACAACACACATAATGAACATATTGATGTACGAATTGTGTATAGGATAGAACGGGACCCATCATGTGCGAGACTGACACTTCTAATATCATCTTTACATCTTTTTTATGAGTATTTTTTTTTATGGCTTCACGGCTTTTCTTTATTAATGGTTTCAGTACGCAATATGCATGGCTATACTGGCTGCCCTGAAGATTTGGCTGGCCGTGGTCATATTCCAGAACCTCAGCAACGTACAGGAGACTGTAGGTGGATGGATAAATGATGCCTTCCTCAAGAACGACCTCCGACAGCCTTTCAATGCTATGGAAATCGCTGTGAGTTTAACTAATTGCTAAAAGACTTTTGTAATTTTGGACCCTTTCATCGACCTCGACTCTGTATTCCTTCAAACCTTGAATACTGATATTGTGAAGATCTAATCACTGAGCCTACGTCCGCACAGGTAGACTTGCTCCTCGAGGCTTGTGACTTAGCATAGCAGGCTATTTGATAACTAGTTAGGTACCAAGCGCGCAGTGCGGCCGGTCGTGAAAATTCTAGAACGTTCGTTTTACTTAGCTACTCGCTAGGTGACTCCCCTACGCTCTACTGTCTAGGCGCTAAGAAATCCGCCTGCCTGTGTGGACATAGCCTTGGGTTCCTTTCAATAATAATACTATAAAACAAAGATATAAATAAAAAACAAATTAGTTATCAGATAACCAAAAAAAACCTTTTCAGCCTGTAAATAGTTTCTTATCTCTTCGCAAAATTTTCTCTTATCTTCTTTCAGATGGGGTTAAGTCTTTTTAGGTAAACAAAAGAACTAAATAAACACTGATGATAAAAAGACTTATAGAAAAAAATACTAATCCAAAAAAAAAATCAATAAAACCTTTGTGAGAAGACTATTTATCATCATCAAAGCGTGGTCATGAAGTAGACATTTCCACTGGTCTAAATTAAGTCGGAATCTATTGGAATAAAACCTTTCACCCATTTTTTTGTATAAATTGTTTATCTGTGAAATTCATACCGTATCGTTGCTTAGTTCCTGTTACACAAGTTCTTACGATACTCACTGCAGGGCTGAGTCAATGTGCGTGTCGTGATGTGATTTATTATTATTATTATCAAGGCGGTGTCATCAAGTCTAGATATTCTCACAGTTCAAATGCTGCGGTACTACTGGTCCGGATTCTTACACGGCTTTGCCTTTGCCCATCCCTCCGTCATGCTGCTCTGCTCCTGTCAACAACGTCTGCCCGATGAACGACAGCTACGGCGGCTGCACCACCAGGATGACCAGCTACTTTGAGACCTTCGGTGACGTCATTGGAGCTGTTATCATTATTGTCATCTGCGTTGAGGTGAGCTTCTTTAGTTTTTTCTTCATGTCTCCTGCAGTAGCACTGGTTAATTTTGACAATAACTATTTGGCATCATAATTCAAAGTGTTTGTTATGATTGCATTGTGTTATCATTATCATGTTTGAAAAGAACAGCCTCCCCCCTTTCACAAGATATAAAAGATACAAGAATAAACATGACATGACTTATCGTCAAGAAAATATAATTTCAATATTTCGATTTTTGCAGCAGTGAATGGTTTTTATCGTTTTTATACCTCTGCATTGATTTACAATCGCTTCCAGTTAATAATGCCCCTTCTTATATATAGCTTTTAATATATATTGTTTTGTTTTCAGATCGTGGCGATGGTATTCGGTTTGTTCTTATCAAACGCTATAAAATACAAACAGCGACAAAGGTATTAGCCATGTAGTAGGATTAAGTTTATCTTGTATGCATAACATAAGTAATCATAGTTCTTTTTTATTAAAATATTTAAAACCTCTACGTGGAATTTTATTGATTAATCAATATTTGTGAATATATTACATAGATAATATTGTCTCACTTGTGGGATCAAAGTTTTTATTATTCGAAGGAATTATGGCATTTGTTAGGCCGTGGTAGCTCAGTTGGTTACGGTTAACCGACCGACCCAACCCGACAGGTCAAGGCTTCGAGTCTCGGGTTGACGTATATTGTAGCAGCCATGTTCCTCATTAATAATAATAATAATCACATCACGACACACACATTGACTCAGCCTTGCAGTAAGTATCGTAAGAACTTGTGTCACAGGAACTAAGCAACGATATGGTATATACTACATAGATAAGAATACACAGCCCAAGACCGGTAAGCGAAACAATGCGTCTTGCAAATAACACAAAGTTCCGCCCCCGCCGAGATTCGAACCCGGAACCTGTAGTGTAGCAGTCGGCTGTTTACACCACTGGTCTTCATTGTGCCCGGATAGTGGCGACAGATTCGGAACCTGTCAAACTGGGACTCAAAAATGCCTATCTCTCTCGAGGGATTAACCGCGTGAGTTATATGTTATGTGGAATTAAATTAGTCCTAATGAATTAAACAATTGCCGGTTATCGATAGCGTCACACGGTATATTCTTATCACTGATTAACATTGTCAGTGAATCTGGTGCTCTAGCTAGTTCCAGCGAATGTTTTCAGAACTTGGATCTCTGCAAGTTCATAAGAAATCGGCATTTCTTAGTAAGCGTACTTCATTTTCGGCTACATCATCAATAAGATAGACATATCACGATAGATTCTTGGCAAATCCATAATAAGTAATGCAGTTAATAGTTAAGTGGTAGGTAAATAAATGAAACTGACAAACAACAATTGAAAAAGACAAACATTTAAAAATGAGTTTCGTTAAATTTTATTACACAGTGAGACATGAAACGAAGAAAGTGAGTAAAAGTCTACGCTAAAATATTTTCCCTGAAAACGAGAGTTTATGCTAATCTCATTAAAGTGAAAAGTCAAACGTTCCATTTAGCACATGTTATATTTGCCTACTTAGTCACTTTTACAATGGAATAGATTAAATCTAATCTTGCGTTTACCTACCTTTTTCATTGACGTAAGCTTTGTACTTAACACAATGAAAAATGTTATTCAATACGTTATTCCTATAAACTGGCTATGATAGAACGCTGGTGAACGTGGTAGATAGGTTTGTTAACGTTGATTAGCCGACCGACCCGACCAGAGAGGTCGAGGGAATAAGTCTCGGGTTGCCGTAAATTGTAACCATGTTCCTCATTGTACCCGGATAGTGGCGATAGATTCGCAACCTGTCACATCGGGACTCAGTATAAAATATGCGAAATACAGTGTGTTACACCTCTGCCAATCTCTTTCCAGGTATTACGGCGTGAGTAAGTATGTAAGCATGTATTCCTATCTGGATCATTATTTGACAAACATATCATTGTAAGATTTGTCACTTCTTTCAGTGGAAAAGCTAGAGGAAGGCCTTAAAAAGCAGTTTTCTTAATTAGTACTGTGACTGAAATACTGACTGACTAAACTGTAAACAAAGTTACATAAGCCATATACAAGACAAGACGGAACAGGCATCCAATCAGCGTTAATCACTCATATGTATGCTCAAGTCAGGATTCGCTGAGGCGACCACGCTTAGTTTTCTAGAAACTACCTACTTACTGAGGATCACCACTGAAACTCAAGTTATCTAAGATCAACAATGAGGTCCTTTGAAATGAATAAAGCACAGTGCAATGAAGCACAGGCTAAGTACCCGGAAATACTTATAACTGTCGCTGTGAGACTCGCAACAAATTGATGGGTAGATCAACGTGAGAGATCGTCTGTGTTGATACCACACTCTTATTTTTTGCCATGAGTTTACTGTGTTTTGATTTGAAGGTTTAGAGAGCTATGATATCTTTGACTTACACTTTTGTAACGCATTGTAAGTGCCATCATCACCCATCTAAGACGCAAGACTTAAGTCCTGTAAATAGGGGAGGTGATTATTTTATATTTATATTTATTTGGTGATCCTTTGCGTAGTTCCTCATGACATTAAATAAAATAATAGAGAAATGATAGCAACGGACTCAACCTAAACAAGCCAATTTAAAGCATTTCAGAATGTCTTCATTTTCTGAATTCGTTGACATACCATTTTATTTATTTTTTGCAAGATAGCCGCTTATTGTTATGGATATATGACAGTTCAATTCACAAGCAAGGGGCCATTGTACGATTTGACTTACGGATCATATTTAGATTCAAATGCAATATTGCATAGCGGCCTTTTAAACCGAAGGGCATCATCGTATCAAAACATGGCCGTTGATCATTTTCAGGTTACCGTTCTGCTTGTTTGCCCACGACGTTTTATAAAAAAGTTTTTAGTAGAAAAAGTAAGAAGCATCATTCAGCGGTGAAATGAAGGAGTACCAATGACCCTGTAGATGTCCATCTGTATATGAATGACCCGTTGTGTCGGTAACGGACCTGACCGGTCCGACCGCTGCATGCTACGTAATTACAAGACAAACAATATTAACATGTGCTGTCAAGCGCTGTAGCTGACCCACTGGGATTTTTGGGACGCGCTTTATTTTATCGACTGTTGTTTGCTATTTTGAGCGAGGCTCAATTTAAATAATATCATATTTTTTGTTGGCTTATCTCAATTTTACTCTATTGATTTTATTCTGATGGGGTTTAGTTTGTTATGTCAAAAATTGGCTTTAATCATTAAATTAATACAGTCATTAAATAGTACTGCTCTAGTTTAAAAATGTTCTTTGATACTTGTCCAATCTTTGATTATTGCCCAATCTTGTGTTTTTTTCTATAAAGTAGTTTGCTATGTATGAAGCCAAAGATCAATTTCACTAGCATAGAAACATCCACCCTTAACATTTATAATCCTACCTGCTGGACCGCGTTTTTAATTAAAACTCTCCAAGGATAAAATCAAGCAGGGTCGATGTTATGAGATGTTATTTTAAGCGATTGCCACACAACTTACAGCGCTGTATGCGCTCGATTTCTGAATACTAATCAATTCAGTATGAATTTAATAAGCGCCAATAAAGCTTTTGAGTAAAAAGTTACCGAAACATCACACCGCAGTCACCGCACGAGCTTGTTTCGATAACGGTCTGCGTTTTAATCGCCTTGTTATGTATTATTTATTACATTTAAATTGTTTCGATCTTATATTTCATCTGGAAAATTCGAATATACTCGAATTAAAACACTTGTAGTAAATTTTCGGATGCGTGCTTTTACAATTTATTGTAAGGATTAACTTATTTCGACAACTTGTTGATTTGGTGCTGACCCTGAATACATGATTTACTCTATTCATTAATTATAAAATCTAGTGAACTATTGAACTTTGTTCAGTGTCAAATTGTATCTTTTGCCGCTGGCGACTGCAAATGAAAATAATAAAGTTATACGAAATCCGCAGCGAAATCATGGTGTCCACACTTTACTTTTCTATGTTGGCTGTCAGATACAGTATATTACTACTACTATTTTTAAAAGTTTAATTATTACAATTTCTCCTTTGTATGGTAGAGATGCTTTGCAAAAAACCATACAAAATAACTGAGTTCGTTAGCGGGAATAGTTAGCTGCCTTATTTTAAAACGTGGACTAAAAAAGAACTAGGGTTTAATAGGGAATATGCATAAAAATTTAATTTGATTATTCAATCAATTTATCGTAAAGTATGTGGACATTGTATATTTACAGTGAAAACAGAATTAGAATTGTACGATAAACCATGGAGATACAACCATTTCAAGAAAATATATCTATCTCGCTCATCAGAACAACCTTTTTTATGGAAGTTGTATGGCGCCCATGTACTTTGACGTCATAATACATAACGGATCTCTCTGTCTAACAAACGACTTTGAAGCTTATAACGGATTTTTGTATATATGTGGTATCAAATTATAATAAGTACATAAAAAAGTCACGTATATTCCCCATTAAACTATGCTGCAATGTCATTGCAACAAGCAGTTTCCCGCCAAAAAGTACGCATTTTCTACTGGAACTAACCTCGAAATTATCTTGGACTTACAAGATCTTGCTTTACTTTACTTACATCATAAGGCCGATGGTGTTTTATTTTAAACTCAGGGAAGGAGTTAAATGTACCTACCAAAGTGAACGCTCAGTCTAAAGAATGAAGTCCCTGTCTAGGATTTCCCATAAGTCTATAGCATGGGGTTCTCCAAAAAAGGTATTAAAACGTTCACAACGCGTGCGTGATGCCGCTGATATTGCAGACATCATGGGTTACCTACTGTGACTGCTACCGTAGTCTTTTTTGCCACTTTAGTGGTATAAACTTACCGATTGTAGCGTGACCCATTAAATTAAAAAAAACAACCAAATTTTGACAGCACCTTCATTAAACAGAGGATCCATTTTGGTTTTGCATAAATTTTATTGTGCTTCTATAACGGTAGTTTTTAATATGATGGTTGGCTCTTAGTAAAACAAAATTACTTACTTTGGGTACTTCATCTAGGTTTTTTTCTGTACCTACTGGCTTTTATCCGTAAATATGCTTGCCTGGCTAGACCAAATGAACTAGCTGAGATGTCATTCCTGGGGATAGGTACAGAACAGCAACTTTTTTTTTTTGACAAATCCTATAGAAGTTCAGTTTAAATGAAAAATTATCAACAGACTGACATTTACTTATGCGTAGATTTATTACAATTCTTGTTATAATATGTAGATACGTGGATATATGTATCAAATGCGAAAGCATAGGTAGTGAATCTTTTTTTATTAAATTTAATAGAGGGCTTTCTCGCTAAGCGAATATATCGCCCTGAAAAGGCAAGGAATGATAAAGGATGAGGAGGCAAATATAAATACAAAAAATTTCAATTTTTAAGCCTAAATCAGCCAACTTGATTAAAAATTAAGGCTCGCTCGAAGACAGATTAGACATGATGCCATTAATAAGACCGATATCAGAATTATTTTTGTCAAAAAACACACACGGACACATTCCATCAAAATGTGTTAAAAGTCTTCAATTACTCGACACAATGTGGAGACGAGACATTAGAGAATCTTAATCAAAAATTAATTTGATTTCGGAACTGACAATCTGCCATCTATATCTTATAAAAAGATCGATGCCATAAAAGTTCAAAAAGCAGTTGAAGAGATGCATTCCTTGTCACATGCATAAAACATTGGCTTAAAGAGATAAAATTCGATGGTAAGTGGAAGTTCGTTGACCGATTTTAATTGCTCTTGTAAATTAGCATGATTTATATACCTGTTTCACGAGATCCGAAACATTTAGGCGAAAATAAAACGCTCACTACGAGGTATTTTGCAGTAATAAAATAAAACAGTTTCTTCTCTAAATTAGTGCTAATCTCAACTAAAACGACATGTGATTAAATACTCCTGTCATCGAGATCTAACTGTTGTTGATAAGGAAATGATCTTTGCTATTAGGTTTTTTTTTTCGTAATTAAAAATAGTAAGCAATGAACTATCGGTGCAGAAATTCGTAAATTAATTAAGGAATTATACAGTAGTTACTTGCATTATTTAAATGTTGATGCTATATGAAGTTTTTGTTATTTAATAAGATGACATTAATGCCCCAATGCCAACATAAAAGAAAAGGCAAGGAAATAAAGTAACCTAAATGATTGCAGTCTTCAATTGTAGAATGTACCCAACCATAAATAACACAAGTCTACAAGTTATGGTTATAAATGCGCAACACAGGAAAAACTGTTATAAATAATTTTTCGAGTGTTTAATTTTAAAATTATGCATATAACTGTGTCTTTTTGTTTGTTTAGAAATCAAATGCCTTATGAAGGTATAATCAAATCGTAAAATGTAAATATTTGTTGGTTTCCATGGCTGCTTGATGGGATCGTAACGGTAAATTTAGTTTTGGAGTTTTCAAACCCAGCAGGACACATATTGATTTGATAAAAATCTCAGGATTTTAACACACAAATGTATATTTACATTATTGTTTATAAGGTCTGTAACCTACCAACCAGTCTCAAAATTTGCTCACGAAAATTACGACAAAACTGTTCAAAATGGCAACTTTTGAATTCTGTTTTTAAATTAGCCTTTCAAAATAGTTTGGTTCCAATAATATTTAAGAGATGTCGTTGCTTGTTGTCTACATCGCGGTATAATTTACTGTCGCTAAAGTAAATAACAGTTTAATGCTTGTAATACTATATTGTGATCATCCAGCATAGAAACGGTGTTATGCTCACAAATATCTCTAACGAAACTGTTTAACTGGAAATATGCAAGATACACGTGTATGTTAGGTTAAGCTATAGGCTATATTACATACTTAAAGTTAGTAATTTTGAAGATTAGATAGTTGCCTGTGGGAGACCTAATCGGGCACACGGTTAGTAGGCTAGGTAGTATATATACATAAGTACTAACACATACGTAATAGAAGATACCGTTGTGTTTGTGTGCGAAACACAAATCACAACCATGCTACGACCGGTGAACGCATATAAAACATACGATGAATATACATTACTAGCTTTTGCTCGCGACTTCGTCCGCTTAGAAGTCGAAAATGGATCTAACAGGATTTTCAATAACTTGATATTCACCATTATATTTTGGATAATTCACACAATATCTTTAAAAATTATAGCCTTTGTGTTATTCTGGTATATAAACTATATGATTGTAAAGATTTATTAAAAATTCATTCAGTCTTTTTGCGTGAAAGAGTAACAAACATCCATTCATTTCCATACATCCTTACAAACTTTTATAATATTAGTAAGGATAACCATTTCATTGTAATCTTCACTGTCAGCGTACTGTTGCAACTCATGTATTAGTTCATGTTATAATTAATTTTATAGAAACATAGCTAAATATTTAGACTCATTCGTTATGCACTGTAGGAAATTGTTGGAAAATTTCATAACAAATTGATTTGCATAGTTCCGTAGCTTATTGAATTAGGACTAATTTAAACAAAAAAATGTTAAACAATTAAGAATAAGTACATAGCTTAGATAGCAGGTAAATAGGACCAAAATACCTTTACTTTGACTAGTAGAATAATAAAATATGTTTGATGCCCAATGGCGTAATTAGACCGTTCAGGCCCCGTGGTAAATAAATTGAATGGGGCCCGTGAAAATAACATTTTTGTTGTCTCCATTTTAAGTAAAGCATAGATATAGACGTAAAGCGTTCCATACTAAGCATGGTATTTAAAAATTCAAAAAGTAACCTATTTTAGGTCTTCATTCCAAGGAGGGCCTTATACTTGTCGCGTCAGGGGCCCTTTAAGCTTGGGGCCCCGCCATGCCACCCCGTAATTACGCTACTGTTAATGCCATAAGATCACTGGCGGAGACAAATATACGATAGTGCGCTTTTAATGTCGTATTAATATCTATTCGTAGTACCTTCTCATATTTTTAAACATAATTTAATAAACATTAAACAAACCTATATTGACCATAAAATCTATCGTTAACTACACACGATGATACATTTTAAAAATATAAAAGTAGCTAGTCAAAAAAAAGTTTTTCCAGGAATCGGACTGTATCTTTTTCACGGATACAACACTGCAAATGTATGGCTTTCCCAGATGCGGTTCAAACATTGTATGGGTAATTCGTTTACACGCACCTTTGCGTGTGAACAAATTGTCTCTTCGTGCTGTGTTGAGTTTATCTAGTCCTTTGAAGAATGGTCCATGTGGGAATTACATAGTTATAGTAAGAATTGATCCATGTATGGATTGATCCAAGTAAGAAATGGTCTTTGTAGTTGTAGGATTCGGTCCAATAATTAAAACCCCGCAGGGTTGGAAACGCGCACCTATGTGAATTTAATCCAATACTAAATACTTCGAATGAAATCCAATACTAAAATTATAATTCCAAAAGTTAAAGTGTTTTTATCTATATTTTTATAGCGCTTCAAATATTTCAATTAAATTTGGCCGAGAGATAAATAACATTTTAGTACCTATTCCTGATGAAGTACGTAGATTTTTTTAAAAAATAACATGAATTTGACGTGGAAGTAGTTGCAAGCTAAACCTATGGAAAGCATGAAGCGAATCGTAGATATGATTATTATTAACGTTGTTTCAGTAAACCAATTCGAATCTTTTATTTTGAAACAAATTTAAAAATAAGGTGCAATTACGGTTTTTTCAGTGATCCCGTTTCAAAAGCACTGGCGGCCTTATTTACTCACTCATTTCCTACAATGTACACGCTCAACTCAAACCGAATAGGCTGTGATTCTCCCAAATTCGATTCTTGTACGCCGATGTCCAATTCAAAACAAATAGTGACGAAAACATTTAACGCGGTTCGGACTTGATTTGTAGAGAGTAAACATGGGATGCGCGCGCCGGCACCGTTACTCAGCTCGTATATAACGCAAGCGCCTGCACCAGCCGGCTAGTTCACTCACAACTCTCGCCATGAGGGCCCACGTACTCATCTTCGCCTCCCTCGCGATATGCGCGCACGCAGCCACAATCCCCTCTGAAGTTGTCCCCTCAGTACAGAAAAAACTCGTCATAGCCGCGAAAGAAGTCCTAAACAAAGATGTACCAGAAATAGAAAACATCTCCAGTGAAGAGGAAATCGTTGATGAAGCTAACGTTGTCAAAGATGTCCCGAATAACTTGAGGATCAAACCCGAAAACATTGAAGTTAAGGTCATAACTGAGGAGGTCGTGCCGGCTGTGAAAAGCATAAGCAACAAGGACGTTGTGAATGAAATCGCGCCTGAAAAAGAAGAGATTACTGAAAAGAAGCCAGTGCTTGATCTCAAAAATCTAGGTACTCCCCAGAGACAACAACATGAAACTCAAAACCCTGTTCACTACACCGACAACAAGGTCGCTCTAGCTGCCATTAGGCAAACTATCTCAGACACTCAGAACGCCTTCAACCAGGGATTCCAGGGCATCAGCACAAACGTCCAGAGCTGGTTCTCCAACAATGAACACTACTCTTCAGTGCAGAATAGCCTTCAGAATCTACAGACTCAGTTCAGTTCACAAATTACAAAGCTGAATGAAACTTTCCAAGGATATTTCGTGAACGCGCCTATCAATACTGATGGTCCTTTGTTCCCTCCACAAACTCCTCAAGGCCCTCTGTTAAAATCTGCTGTGAGCGATGAATTACCTGAAGTAAGGGAAGAAACTGTAGAGCTGAGGCAAAGTGCGCCAGCTGCCGGAAACAGTTCCGGGAATCCATTCCAGAACTTCCTTAGCTACTGGCAAAACTTCCAACAGTCCTTCACGGCTAACCTCCAAAACGTAACAAACACAATTCAGAACTACGTGAACCAACAAAATGGCACCTCACCTTCTTCAGCTCCCGGGGGGGGTGGATTCTTCCAGAACATACAACAAAATTTCGGCCAAAACATCGGTCAAAACCTTCCCGGATTCCTGGGTGGCCAACAGTCGTCCAGTAGCAAACCTGAAGGAGCTCAGTCTGATGAAAGTGCGACGACTGCAAGGCCAACGATTTGGCAGGGAATCCAAAACTCATTCCAAAACATCTGGCGTCCAGGACAACAACAGAACGACCAGCCACAGCCTGCCCGTCCAATCGTGAACGCGATCCAGAACTTAATTCAGCCTAACAAACCTCAAGCAGCAAGTCAGACACCCACAAAACCTGAAGTTGCACCAGTCCAGGAAGGGAGTAATGCAGTCCCTGAGGAAAAGCCTACTGAGGTTCAGAGTGGCCCCATCAAGCAGCTTGTAGAAAAGAACCCTATTGTCACGAAGATCACGGAGACAGTCCAGAAAATCCAAGACCAGATCAAACCTGAGAGGCCGCGTGAGGAGCCTATCGAAACTGAAAAAGGACACAAACCTTCAGGACCTGCGACAGGTAACAATTATCATTTACCTTTGTAAGAACTCTTTTCAATTTTATTATCCAATTCCCTTACTTCAATATCTATTTACCTTATAATATTTAAAATCATAACATCCTATTAAATTATGCTATTTTTACAATTTCAAATGCATTTAACGGATTTTTTTAATATTTACCTAGTATAATATAATGTCTCAAATGTTATAAAAGAAAACTTATTTATAGCTGTCCCAGGTTATATGATATGTTATGCAGTTTATCATAAATTATAATAATTATTTTTATTTATTTATCACCCTATCCTTAGTGGCGGCATGGGGTGCCTTTGTCTCCGGTTTGATAGGTTCCATAGGCGCAGTGATAAACGGTACCGCCTTAACTGTCTCCAACGCGGTCAACAGTGCGATCACCACATTAGGCACTAACATTGAGGTACCTTTTATAACTAGGTGCTCACTAAATAAGGAGAGGCTTTTCGTGCTCACAAAAATATTACCGATGCTCTAAAAAAAATGGTTAGCTTTTGTTTGACCATTTTTGTTGTCATAAAGATTTGTGTCCAGTTGCTGTTCTGTTTATTTCGATCAAAATTCTAGCTGCGTTGTGTTCTAAAAATATTAATGGTATAAGTTTTACTAAACATTCCTGTTCTGCGTTGTTTTTAATTTAATTCAATTGTTCTAGATTGTTTAATGTTTAGTTAATTGTGTTATTAACCTTCGTCAGAGCTTCCTGTGCCGGCTATAAGAAACTTGGTGGAGTTATTTTGCTTGTATAAACATTAGAATGAATTAATCACTTAACTGTCTAATTTGCATTAAAACTACATAAATATTTCAATTAAAATTTTGCCTTGTAACTAATGTAATGACTTCAGAATATAAAAAAATCTTATAGTACATGAATACCACATCTCATAGTACATAATACCAATTGTAACTTATTTATTTATTCCATTGCCTGAATTCACTAAATATCTAATCAAGCGTTACTTTGTTAATATTTAATTGGCGTGATTACAATACTAACATACCAACAAACATGCATTTATGTAATATGTGAATTAATAAGGTCCTTATGTACCTACCTAATTACTTACTTTTGCCTATTTCCTAACCCATATTGATAGTTTTGTTCAAAATTGTTTGTTTTTAAGTAAATGTATGAATATTTTAATCCACAGAAGACCAGTTTAAATATTTAGAACTAAAATCGTAACTCAGTAATAAGAGATGCAAATTTCAACGTTTGCTCAGTCCTTTCATTAATTTAACAAGCGTTGTCTTGAATTAACTAAAGTATGTTTTTTTTTGCTAGGTAATGTGAGTTCGATTCTCCTAGTAAAGACAAAAATTGATGTGATGAAAAATGGATGACGGGGATACGTGTAGGTACTTGAACATTAACTTATTTTTAATTAACTTTTGTATTTGTGTTTCAGGGGATAATAACGACGTCAACAACAGCGGGATAGTAGCAAAGAGTGAGCCGGAAAAGGTAGAAATTAAAGATCCCGCCCCAATAGTAATTAAGGATGAAGAAAAGAAAGAGAAAAGCGAAGTAATCGCGAAGAAGACTGAATAAGTCACTTATGTGATAATTAAAATAGCTAATTTAATTTTAATTTATTTTTAGTTGTATGAGATTTGCCATTGCTTTATTTATGCTAATAAAACAACTGTTGGTATAATGCATTATTTTATTATACATTACCTTTCCAGCAACTTTATTAAAATTAAATTCAGTAAAAGCAATAAATGATCACAATAATTAGTAAGACATAATAACATATGAATACGAACTTTTATTTTATAAGATTGTATATTTATTCAGCTTTCGCCTTTTTCTCTTACAATAACACTCTTGACTTTGACAGAGCGATTGGACATTGACAGTTAGTACTGCACACGTTTTTGTGTTTACATTTTTAAAATTTGAGTTTGTTAATTAAAAACAAAACCTGGTTCAATAATGAATGGATTAGCATTAAGGATTACAAAAGGTGGGACGTCAAAGGTCAAAAACTCTTGCGGGTTTAGTGCAATTACTTTACCCGAACAAGAAACATATGGTAAGCACAACCGAAGTTTGTACGAAGATTTTCATTTATTAATAATAGCACTTGAATACAAAAAGTACCTGAATCGTAAAGAAAAATTACTTTATTATTTATTTTATCTCTTAAAGGTATTCAAACATTTGATATAACACTAATAAGTACCAATCTTGCCGGATATTTCGAACTAGTTGAGGTGGAGTGATTTTTTTTTCTGCATTTAAATTGATAAGATTTTTTGGTTGGAGTGTAGCAAAAGGTGTTGAAGGTTTCAGGAAATTATACTATAAGTATATCAATTTCGGAGAAAGTGAGACTGACAAAACAAGTTTATTTTAAAGTATTGTAAAGGGAAATGTAATTAAAAAAAGGTTCAGTGTATCTAATGGAATTGGAAAGTCTATGAAGCCTTGCACACCCTTTGCAACACTGACCGACTTTTTTGTTTGATGATTCAAAGATCAAAGTATTTTTATTTTATTGAGTTTAATAAATGAAGCGTTTTTAATTTTGATAAAAAAAATGTAGTGTCCAAAGAACCATATAAGTGTATGTTTGCAAACTCATCGACGGCTGAGAGTCAACTGGGAAGCTTAAGAGACTATCTGACACAGTCTGATCTGCTTGTGGATGAGGACTTAATAGAATTCCTTGTGTCTGTGTTCTTATACTCGGAAGCCAAGCATCCTGTAAAATGTTTTCTTACAAGGTAATTGTTGTTATGTTATTTATAAAAGACTTGAGCTACGTCTAATTTCATTTTAATACAACTTCATGGGTAAACAAGCAAACGTTTCTCCTGATGGAAAGTGATACCAACGCCTATTAACACAATGATGCCCCTGATGTTGTGAATCATCAACAGCACCCCCTAAATGTTGCTCATGTAAACTTTTATTCCTCCCGATACTATGATACTACTTGATACTTCGATATTATACCTCTCCTACCAGTAATTACACTGGCTCTCCAATCCTTTGAACTAAAACACAGCAAAGTGTTTCAGGGCAGAAATAGAAAGGAGGGTGGTACCAATGATGATGATCTGGCACATAGATCTACCATCTGTAATCTTATATGTTATCACTTCTTGAAATGGCAAATTTCTTAGTTCCAGAAAACAATGTATGCCATTAGAAAAAATACACACAAGCAGTCCTAGTGTAATGAATTTATTTATTTATCTATGGAAACTTCAAATTGACACATTCTATTTAGTTGTGAAATTGCATTAACAAAGACTGTAGGAAGTATAACATAAAACCAAGCTAGGCCTTGGTTAAAGTGCTTAAAAGTGTTTAATTCTAATAATTTTTATTAACAGACACATTGCAAAAACAATAGCTCTCCAAGAGCCATTTGTACAATCACTGTCTGCAAAACTAAAAATATTACTGAAAGAAAAACATACAGATTACAAACCATACGTCAACGTTGTTACAAAGCTTATGAGCTGTACGGAGAACTTTCCAGCTGGGGCTGAAGCTTTGAGGGTCATTGAAGAGTTGCTGGTGGGATATCTGGCTGATGGACTAGTCTGTTTGCAAGAGATTTTACGGTAAATTCATTTGGTGTGTTACTTGACAAAAATCGATTAAATACCAACTTAATATATTTGTTATTTCACTTAGAAGTATTTTTGCGATGCAAAGTTCAGATCTTTTTTGCTTTATTTTTAGTTTAATTCTATTTAAAGTTTCTGAGGAATTCCTATAAAATCAAATTCTGTACAAATATATTGGTACACAGTTTCTAATAATGACGCAAATCTCAACTACTTTATTAATACTAAACTAACAAAAAATACCACATCCAAACCTATTTCCAATATTATTTTTCAGAGAGAAAAAGTCCCTATCACCAACAGAAAAGAATGAAATATTCAACTTAGAGCATTCAATTCTTAGGCTGCTTTTACACATTGTACAAAAAACTTCTAACATTACAAAATTGGACTCTAAATTTTATCCAGTAAGGTCTTGTGTGGAACAACTATATTTTGACAGTGATGTTCCGATGGACACAAAATCAGTTGGCGGTATTTTGTATTTGACTTTGTACTTGATGGAAAATGGACCCGATTCATGGATTGATGTAAGATGAAGCTTATTACTTTGTATCCTTATAATGATTAAAACTTTGAGTACTTAAGAGATTATAATAATAAAAATAACCACATCACAACAACATTGACTTAGCCCTGCACTAAGATGTAATCTTTTATCGCAGGTGCTAAGCAACGATATGTTATAAACTACATAGATAAGAATACAACATCCAAGACCAGTAAGTCAAACAATGCGTCTTACAAATATATTTTTTTTACCATACCCTGAACGTATCCGGAACTTCTAGAGTGACAGTCAGCTGTTTACACCACTGAACACAGAGGTTGTCGAGTTTCCGATGAGCTGATTTAAAATGTAAAAAAAATTGATTCACATGAGCAAATATCAATAAATTAATTGTTGTTACCGACATTAGTTTGAAATACAAAATCCTTTACATCATTGTAACATGTATAATACCATTTTCCTCTTATTTCAGATGCTACAGACACTACACAGTAACGCATCTCTATCGAAACTTCTTACTAATGAATCAGCCCAACTGTCCCTGTCATCCGCCATAGCTACTGTTGTGTCGGTTGATAGACTAGATACCAACGTAGGAGGCGAAAATGGTCTAATAAAACTAGCTACATATATACTTGCTATAGGAGAAAGGTACTGTCTTATTTAAAGTCAATGTATAATTAAAAGTAATAATAGAAAAGAAAAGAAAAACTTTATTTCAACAACACATGATACATTAAAAAAAAAAATTAATAAAAAAAAACACAAAACCATAATGCATAAGTAAACAGTAACAGTGTAATGTGAAAAAGCTGTGTGATAGGATTTGTTTGTTTGTTTGTTTTAGCTGGGCACTTTCCGCACTTAGCCTCTTAATTGGGCCATTGTACGTGTCGTCTGTTTGTTCCCTATTTCAGCCAACTCAAACGTTCCCAGAAGTCCAGCAGTCTTTTCAGATTGCCGAAAGCTTCCGAGAGTGTTGGTGGTGTCCTGAGGATATGAGCCCGTTGTGCGGCTACACTTGTGCAATCCATTATCACATGTGCTGGCGTTTCTTCTACCTGCATGCATCCTCTGCATAGTGGGCTGTCAGTTACACCTAGAACGAAGAGGTGCTTGTTTAGTGGACAGTGGCCTGTTATAATACCTATAGCTATACGTTACCTGTCCCTGTTTAACCTGCAGAGGTTGCGACTGAACCTCTTGCCTGCTGCCGGAACAGCCGCTTTGGTCTGTCAACAACCCCCTTCGTTATTACATTCCTTTAGGTGTAGCTCTCTTGTTCTGTCTCGGAGCCATGTTTTCGACTGGGACTTGGGTAGCGGCAGTATGAGTACTGGTCCGTATACTGTTGTCGCTGATCCACGCCTCGCCAGTTCATCGGCTGCGTCATTTCCTACGGAGTTGCTGTGACCTTTTATCCATTGCATAGTGACGTTACGGTCTTTCGCAATGGATTGTAGTGCAGTGTGGCATTCCAAAATGAGTGCCGAGGTTATGGAGTTATTTTTTAGGCTCTGAAGAACTGATGCACTTTCCGAGATTATTTTCACTTTGTGTCTCCGACATCCCTGGCTGCAGCCGCTTGCGCCGCCTTGATAATTCCTAAACATTCTGCTTGGAATATTGTATTTAGTTTGTCTAAAGTACTTGATATTCTTATGTTTACATCGTTTGAGAAGACTCCAGCTCCAGTGCCGCACTCGGTTTCAGAGCCGTCCGTATATATCCTTACCTCCTTAACCCCAGAGTGGTCAAGACTTTCTGGACTGAGTTTGATGTTGTACTCTCTGTCAAAGACGTGATGACTGGATATTGTGTCTGTTGGTGCCTTTAGAAGGGGTATTTCTTTCAGGATGTTCCTTAGAATTTCCGAGTGTGTTGTGCTTGTGTTGGTTTTCCACAGGCTGTTGTTTCTTAATCTCAGAGCTGCTGCTGCTGCCCCTTCCTGGATGATTAGGTGTAGAGGTTTTAGATTAAGAAGGTATTCCATAGCAGCCGTTGGTGTGGTTCCCATGCAGCTCGTGGTTGTTACTAACGCTAGTCTTTGTAGACTCTGGAGTTTGGTTTTTGCTGTGGTCAGCCGTGTTCTGGGCCACCACATGACTGAACCGTATGTGATTGTGGGTCTGATAACTGCAGTGTATAACCAGAGTGTGATCCGTGGGTTCAGACCCCATTTCTTCCCTACTAGTCTTTTACACTGCCAGAAGGTTATGCAGGCTTTTTTTTATTACTGTTTTCAAATGTCTACCCCAGTTAAGCTTACTGTCGAGAGTAATGCCCAAATATTTAACTTGCTTTGACAGTTGAAGCCTGGTATCAAAATTTCTGGGTAGTTGCACCATTCCTCCACAATTTTAAGGGCCGAGCTAAGTACTTTACACAGTACATTTTCCGCCGTACCGTTTATGAGTATTGCTAGGTCATCTGCATATCCAATAGTAGTGTAGCCATTGTCATTTAGACGTCTTATTAAGCTGTCTACTACTATGTTCCACAGTAACGGTGATAGGACGCCTCCTTGGGGACAGTCTTTTGCCACCTAAGCCCTTGTAGGAGGATTTACCGTTACCTGAACCGCCCTTTTCCCAACCAGTTCGTTGATCCAGCCTACGATTACTGGCTCAGGCCTATGTTAGGGCGTGGTTTATGCTGTTGTGTGTGGTTTTGTCAAATGCCTCTTCTATATCTATGAAGGCAGCTAGTGTTGATGCTTTGTTGTTTAGCGCCGTTTCTATTTTGTGAGCCACTTGGTGTAGAGCCGACTCTGTTGACCTGCATTTCCTATATGCGTGTTGTTGCGGGTGTAGTTCGTAGTTCTTTAAGGGCTCATCCCGCAGGTATTGGTCTATTAGCCTCTCCAAGGTTTTTAGGAGACAGGGTGTCAGACAGATTGGTCTGAAGGATTTAGCTGAGGCATGGTCTACCTTACCCGGTTTGGGATTGTATTGCATTGCCATTGTAGGAGTGCTGGAAATACCTCGTCCAGTCCCGCTGACTTGTAGGGCTTGAAGCTACCAATGGTCCACAGCACCTTTTCGGTAGTGATTACCTTGTTTGCCACTTTCCACTCATGTGCTGTGGGTGTGGTAGTATCTGTGTTATACCAGCTTTGTTCAGTTACTACCGTACAGCCTGGGAAATGCGTGTACAGGAGTAACAAGCTGGTTTCTTGGTCTGTCGCCGTGTATGTGCCATCATCCTTTCTAAGCGAGTTTAGGAGGTTGTTCTTTGGTCGTCGGTAAATAAGTCCACTTTGTGTTCTTGTAGTAAATCCATTTAAAAATATTTAATAACAGTATTTCTCACTAAAGAGACCAAAAATTCTAATTGTTCAAAGTATAAGACTTAATAAGTGAATAAACGAATTCAGTGGTCTAATAAACTTGTTTCTCACTAAATAACTGCTGATCAATACGGAGCCCAACTTACTCAGATCGGACAAGTTGTGGGTAGGATCTGTGGACAAGAAGCCCCTGCACACTGAATCTGCAACACTGTGCGCTACAGTTAACGGTGAAAATCTCTTGCACGGCCACCGAGCTTGCTGACTAACACTCACGGAGACGCAGTGATCAAAGATCAATAAAGAGAACTGCCACTCGAATGTTTTAGCGTTCGACTGTCTCTAAGAGAAATATTCTGTATATTTAAAAATACTAAAAAATATATATAGATTATATTTTTTTTGCACAAGTCACTCGAAATCTTGAATATCTTCACAAAACACCTTTAGTTATTTCACGAATACTATATCTCGAAACTACAAAAAATGAAGTGTGCAGGTTGCATGAAAACGATTAAGGATGCAACTACCACTATTGTATGTACATCTACTGTTTGTGACAAAACCTTCTGCCCATTATGTATAAATGTGTCTGCTCTCTCCACTGACCGAAAAAAGGCTTGGAAATGTCCATATTGCTGTGCTGCACATAAAAAGGGAGGTGACAACTCACTGACACCAGTACGTACGGGAAACGACAACGTAACCACTCGCAAGAAAATGGACACTATGGGATCCGAACAAAACCAGCTCATGGACCAGTTGCGGCTGTTAACAACCGAGCTCATCTGTTAAAGCTAAACTAGATGACTTGACTCTCTCCATCGTAAATACGAATGAAAGAATGGAAGACATCATGGTGAAACTTGTCGATACCAACAACAGACTTAAGTACCTGGAAAACCGAGATAGCGAAGTAATATCGCTACAGGCAACTGTTGTAAAGCTTAAAGCTGAACTTAAAACGCAAGCTCAAGTAAATTTAAGGAATGAAATTGAAATAGTAGGTATTCCCGAGGAGACGCCTGAAAACTTACATCACACTGTTCACTGATTCACTGATCACGGCTAAAAAAACTAGGCTTTGAGTTGGAGGAAAACGACATTGACTGGGTAGCTCGTGTTGGACCGCGTCGACCTCCAGCGACTACAGCCCTACCAGAGGATAGCGGCCGGCGACCGCGTTCAGTTGTGCTACGCTTTCTCCGGCGATCTAAGCGTGATCATTTCCTGAAATCTGCAAAGTCAAGGCGTTATACTACTAGCTCTGACTCGTCAGTGGCTGGAAGACCAGGAAAAGTAGTTTTTAACGAGAGACTGACAAAAGAAAACAGAATTTATTTCGTAATGCTAGAGCAAGAACAAAACAACTCGGATACTCTTTCTGCTGGTGTAGTCAAGGTGCAGTCTACGTTAGACGCCGTGAGGGCAGTGCTGCCATGCTTATCCGATCCCAGGTGGAACTTGAGCGTATTCTGCCTACTTCTACTCCGGACCCTAATAAATAGATATTCATACCACAATTCTCGCTCACAAGCTCCTTTAGATTTATTAGCTTACCTATTCATAAATACTGTATGTTTAAAATTTTGCTCCTCGCTTTTCTTTTATGCATCCAATTATGTTATTTTACTCAATCATGCATCATTATTTTTAACGTGTTATTTTTGCCAGTGTAATTTACTTGACATATTATTCTGTTTCTTCAATTATTACATGTTTCAGGCAGTTTCAGATAGTGGTTTCTTAAATATACATGACAAAGTGCCTTTTACCTATACGCCTTTAAATCTTAGACGTAATATAATAAACTGTGGTAATGGAATAAACATTGAAAGGATAAATTTTAATATAATAAATGATAATAATTGACGATCTAGGATTTGAAATGGATACGATAGTAATAAAGTGCGAAGTTATTACTGATACAGCACTGTGTAAAAACATTTTTACCCCGGCACATAATTTTAAACTACTCACATTCAATGTTAGAAGTATACAGAAAAACTTAGATTCACTACTTGCAGCTTTGAAACGGTTTGAGGAGCTGATTGATATCTTAATTTTAACTGAATGCCGGCTTCGTGATTCACCAATAGTTCCAAAGATACCTGAGTACAAGTCATTTCATACAGACCGGCACTTTAACCAAAACAGCGGGGTTGTAGCTTATGTAAGAAATACATGGATCGTTTCAGTCTCAGAACCATCCATAGACCAATGTGATAGTTTAGCTATTCATATTTCTAAACACATTAACATCCTTGGTATCTATCGGTCACCTTCATTTAAAAACCAAGCCATTTTTCTGTCTTCCCTCGAAAAATACTTCAGTGACATGGACGGATTACCTTTTGTTCTTGCCGGAGATATTAATATCAATCTGTTGGATTCCACTAGGAACTCACAGTCCATGGAATATTTATGTTTCATGGCTGAGCACGGACTTTTCCCGGCGATTACTCAACCCACAAGAATGCAGGCTTGTCTAGATCATATTTATGTTAAAAACATTAAAAACTTTCCCTCGTTACTGGGCGCTGTACTTCAATATGACATCACGGATCACTATCCAGTTATACTGAGCTTGAATTTCAATAAAACCAAATCGTTGTGTGCGAAACAGAGATTTATCAGCCATTAAGAAAGAACTAAATAGCGTAAATTGGTCTACAGTCACTTCTATTTCGGATATCAACGAAGCTAGTAATGTGTTCGCCAATACTTTTTTCAATATTATCGGAAAGCATACTCAAGATATCAAATTAAGTAGAGCTAAATATAACCTTAAGCCTTGGATAACCCCTGGACTGATTCGCTGTATAAGAAATCGTGATAGATTACATCAAATTTCTAGGCAAAACCCTGATAATGAAGTGCACAAACGAATTTATTCGCGTTACCGAAACTTTTTTGTTAATCTGTTGCGTAAGTTAAAGGCGGAATACGAATGCAGTTTGCTTAGGGATAATAAAAATAACCCCCGTAAACTTTGGCGTATAATCAAATCTGTCTGTGGACTGACCCAGAATAAATATGAACCTACCGAATTGCTAGGATTAAGTGACATGGATGCAAACAAATCTGTTAACCACGCAAGCGAACACTTTTCTGCAGTGGGACTAAAACTAGCGAATCAAATACTTAGAGGGCTGAAGAAAACTGAGTCGGAACTCAGGGACGAACAGTTAATTGAAAGTTCTCCGCCTAATTCGTTATTTTTAAATCCAATTACTGCGGAAGAAGTAGGAAATTTAATAATGAACTTACAGGTTGATAAAGCGCCGGGCAAGGACGGTATTTCTAACTCTGTTTTGAAATTTGTAAAAAGCGAAATTGTAACACCACTGACCTATATTTTCAATCTCAGTCTTTCTAGTGGAATTTCCCCATATGAATGGAAAATTGCCCTGATAAGTCCAATTCACAAAGGAGGAGCTCGAGATTCTGTCGATAACTACAGGCCTATTTCGCTTTTGAGTGCGTTTTCTAAATTACTTGAAAAACTGGTAAATAATCGTCTTGTGCACTACTTGGAGTCACACAACCTGATTTCTCCAAGACAGTTTGGTTTCCGTTGTAAGAAGAGTACTGAAGACGCAGTCACCCTACTTACTAGCACCGTATCATCACATTTAGACAAAAATCAATACTGCGTCGGTATCTTTTTAGATCTTGCAAAGGCCTTCGATACGGTATCTATTCCAATACTGCTAAAAAAATGGAGGCAAAGGGAATTCGAGGAATAACTTTAAACTGGTTCCAAAGTTATTTAATGAATAGAAGACTGTGTGTTAGGATTGGACAATACTTAAGTGAAGATAGGAGAATCTGTTTTGGAATCCCACAGGGAAGTATTGTTGGCCCTACATTATTTATTCTATATATGAACGACTTACTGGACTCTAAGATAGATGACGCTCACATATTATGTTATGCTGATGACACTGCAGTTATTTTCCATGGCCCTACATGGCCCACCGTACTCACAACGGCAGAAAAGGGTCTTGTACAAATTTCGAAATGGCTGCAAAGAAACCTCTTGACCTTGAACACCAAAAAAACAAAATGCCTATGTTTTCACAAAACCTTAGCCACGGCACCAGATATTTGTTTTCAAATTAAAGCTCACAGTGTAAGCTGCAACAATTATTCATCGTGTACCTGTGAGTGCCTGTTGCGAACAGATTGTGTGAAGTATCTTGGCGTGCATATTGACGAGAAACTGACCTTCGAATTGCATATCGGCACTGTTTCTGCGCGAATAAGAAAGATTATCAATGTTATGCGAAACCTGCGTGATTTAGCTTTTATTGACACCCTTAAAACTGTGTACTATGCGCTGTGCCAGTCTCTAATAGTCTATTGCATTACTTGCTGGGGCAGTGCATGTAAAACTTTCATTATTCAAGCCGAAAGAGCTCAGCGGTCTGTCTTAAAAACTATGCTTCGAAAACCATTTCGCTATCCTACCACTGATCTATATAGGACCGCCAATATACTACCCGTACGGCAGCTTTTTGTTCTGAAAACATCTCTTTCAATTCATAGTTCAGTTAAATCTCTTACTAACTATGACCAGATTAGTAAACGTAGAGTATACCATCTTCTGACACCCCAAGTCAATACAAAATTTGCTATGCGGATTGGACCATATATAAAATTATACATTTACAACAGCGTAGCAAAACACTGCAAAATAAAAAATAAACCCCTTCACGAAGTAAAAACCATTATTTACAAATGGCTAGTTACCTTAACCTATATGGAAACCGAGAATCTCTTAACTATCTACTCATAGGACTATGAACAGTACCTAATTAGAATCGACCTGATGAATTTTATTTTATTTATGTTTTTGCCTGAAGCATGGAATTAATTATATTTATTATTGGTATTTATTTTTTGCAAAACTACTATCATGTATCATGTAAAGTATTAATGTTTGCCGAAAGGAATGTTTGAATAATATTGTTAAACCTGGTAACAGGTTCCCTCGATACAGGCTTGCGGTTTGCTAGTGAGGGGACCAAAAGACATACTGCTAGTTATGTAACATGTTTTGGTGTAAATAAATATTTTTTCATTTTTCATTGTGGTTACCTTTGGCTAGAGTCTTTTTTACTCTTGCAGCTTGGTTTGTGTAGTTAATGTTATTATAGAAATTGTGCCAGGCTTTGTTTTTGCGAAACCTGATTCTCTTCTTGTAAAGTTCTTGTGTTTCTTTGTATTTCTTCCAGTCTGTTGGATCCCTGGAGTTTTTTGCTCTATTGAACTTGTTTCTGAGTTTCCGCCGGAGACGCTCGAGTTCGGGTCCCCACCATGTGTGATTTTTACCTAATATTTCCCTCGAAGTTCTCACCGGGCAGGCTTGTTTGTAGCTATCTACCATAGCTTGGGTTAAGGCAGTGGTATTCGTCTCTATACTTTGTATGTCATACACGCTGTCAAGTTATTTCACAACTTTAAGAGATTGTTTAAGGTTGTTAGTGTGCCTATACCTATCCGTATTGCGAGGATTGCGATAGGGGATTGGGTCTGGTGTTTTAAGTTTTAAGCTTAAGCATACGCGGCGGTGGTCAGCGAAGGATGGCTCATCGGAGACGTGCCAGCCCTCAATGAGGTTCTCGGCTCCGTGCGTTGCTAGAGTTATGTCAATTATCGTTTGGTACCTTGAGCTTATAAAAGTGGGCTCCGTACCTCTGTTTATGATGTTGAGATTTGTTTTGTTTTGAACAAATATTCAGTTTAGGACTCACCCCTTTTGTTGGACTCCCTGCTGCCCCATAGGGGACGATGTGCATTGCAATCCGCAGAGATGATCAGCTCGCAGCTGTTCACTTCGTAGTGGTCTACCAGTTGGGTTAGTTCCCTTGGAGGTACATCACCGTCAATTGGCATATAGACGGATGCGAGCACTAGGTTGGTTTGTTCATCTGTTAATAGTTTCACCGCGGTAAGGTCTCTAGAAGAATTGGTTAAGCAGAGTTGACGCTAAGTTTGTATAAATGCAGGTTCTCGGGATATCGACAGTTGTGTTAAGAAGTAACTTACCGCCGATGTTAGTGAGGCCACATATCTTGTTTCTCCTGACCCAGGGTTCCTAGATCAATGCGACCGTTCGGCTGTTTACCTCCAGCACTCTTCTAAGAGTTGCTACCGCAGTCTCCTTGTGCTGGAGGTTTGTCTGAATAAAACTGAGGGAGCATTTTCTTCGTCGCTCGTATCACCCACAGCCATCAGCGGGGAGGTCGGTAATTCCTCGCTCGGACCCTGTTGGGGAGCTGAGGTGGATGGCGTCGGGGAAGATGTCCCCTTGCCCTTGCTTTCACTTTACGCTGGTGTTAGGGTGTCCGCTGCCACATCGTCTGAGCCGAAAAAGCGGATATATCCACTTCCAAACATATGGGCTACACGGCGGTCACGGTTCAAGACCGGTGTGATAGGATACAACTCAATGTAATGCCGGCCTTGTAACAAAGCTAGCATCAGTGGCGGTACTGTCATAGAAGCCCAAAAGCCCGGCTAGCCCTATCAAACTAAAATAAGTTCGCGCTCTTATTCATTCATTCACAAATCAAACGACTTTTTTAAAGCCACCGAAATAGTGGTTTTGCAGACATGTTCGCAAACTTCTAAGTGTTTTGCTGAGCTGGTCCACGCTAGCAAGTCCACAACGGAAGTATGAAGTATATCTCTCGGCTTGCCCTGTACTAAAACTCTAGGCACGCCACTGGCTAGCATTGATATTATGTACCCTGATTGCGGTCAGTTCCCATAATAGTTAATTGAGTCAAAATATGTCATAACTAGATTTATTATTTATTTATTTTTAAAGCATAAGATACAATATTATTACAGAAAAACTCCAATCCAATATTGTACTCACATAGAAGATATTTAAATTACATTGATGTATGTAATCGATATTCGTAAATAATAATAATTAAAATGCAAAGTCAAAAAATATAAACAAATATTTAGAGGTGTGATCATGTGCAGCTTTCGTGATCGTAGCCAGTGAACTGCTAAATAGATCGACAGTTGGTGACAGCGCATTGAGCGCATATTTCAATAAAGTTCTTGATGGTGGAACCTTAAATAGCGGGAGCTGACGGCGTCGACCAGTGTAGTTATTAGGGACTGTCATCTGTAGGATGGAGGGATTGTGCAGTATTCCTCGGAAGACTTGGAGGACATATAGAGCCAACATGTTTTTTTTCCTTAAATTTAATTTTACTACAAAAAAAGCTAAATGTTTTCTCCTTGTGTTCGGTTTTATGGGTTTACTTAGTGACATATAAAATGAATGAATGAATATATGTCTGCTAATCTCTAAATCATCAGGTGTTTCCTTAACATGGGGATGCGGGCAGTGTTATTTAAATCCAGAGGTTCAGTTCAATGCTATGTAATCTTACGAACCGAAACACAGCGAAAAGTTTCCCGACAGAAATAGAAAGGAAGGTGGACCCACCCCAAATGATCTCTCACACAGATCGTAATTTTACCATTTAAACCTTCCCTGTATTTGATAAAACAAAGTTAAAAAATCAATCAAATGGGTGCAGCTGGTTTCGAGTTTAATCGAGACTAACAAACCGGTTTTTTGTTTTATTATATAGAAGATTTGTCCAATATCCAGAACAGCAACCGACTCAACGTTCACGCTAGGCGTGGCCCGCACGGTGCTTCAACTGAGCCGTCTCCTGCACAAATCTAGTGGAAGTCGTGTCCTCGCTGACCTGCTGCTTTCCTTCACCTGGAGCCACCTGGAACACCACATGGATAGTGTCAGGCATCTCAGCGCACAAGTGCTTGGGGCAATTGTGAAGTATTACATGGTGTTGAGTGATAATGGTGAGTAATACATGTTTTAAATTATCTTTAGAGATATGTAAATTGAAAGGACATGGACATGTTTTAATTTATGTTTACTTAACACGATATATGTTCGTTTTACGTGAAGCAGTTCGCTGTGTTTCGGTTCGAAGGATTGGAGAACCAGTGTAATTACTGACACGAGAGATATAATGTATTTATCTCTACATAGGCAACACACAGGCGATGCTCTGGGCGTTCCACGACATCAAGAGTATCGTCGTGTCAATAGGCGGCGGTATCACTTTCCATCAGGCGAACCGTCTGCTTGTTTGCCCGTGACGTTGGAAAAAAACAGATATATGTTAATCTAAAATCATATTTATGCTTTCTATCTACATATATACTACTCAAAACAAAATAAGGGCCACGAGGTATTTTTTCTTTTTGGTGTAAATTATTAAACATTTACATATTGAAAGTAGTAAAACATTGAGTATACAAACTCTTTGATACCTAAACTTTTTAATATTGTAGTATTCATCTAATGCTGGCTTCAATTTTAAATAAAATTTGATTTAAAATTATTTTTGAAAATTTTGATTCCATTTTCTTTGTCGTTTTGCTTTCCTTAGCTTCTTGGTTTATTAGAAATTATCAGAGTTCATTGATATCTCGAGTCAGAAACATCTTTTGCAATATGCCACAAGCACGCAGGCGTCATATGGACTCGCTGACAGCAACCAGAGCCGTTGCAATGATTGAAGTAGGTCATTCGCAGCGATCTGTGGGTTTGCAATTGGGATTTTCTCGAAGAGCTATTCAAAATCTATGGAATCGTTTCCAAGAGACCGGCAATGTTAGAAGAAGTCCTGGTTCGGGCAGAGTTCGCATTACAACAGGTCAAGAGGATCGTTACATTCGATTAAGTGCGCGCCGAGATCGCACAACGACGGCCCGCAAGCTGCAAAATCGTTTACGGCTAACAACGGGTACTCGTGTCAGTGACCAAACTATTCGTAATCGATTGCATGAAGACCAGCAGGCATCAAGAAGGCGAGTTGTCCGTGTTCCATTAACCAGAAATCATCCTGCAAATCGTTTAAGATTTACCCGTCAACATTTGGACTGGAACATAAACCAATGGGGCATGGTGCTCTTCACAGACGAATGCAAAGTTAAATTTTTTAACGACGATCGGCGTATTAGAGTATGGAGAAGACACGGCGAGAGATTTTCAGAAGCCTGCATCCATGAAGTCGATCGTTTTGGTGGTCCAAATGTAATGATTTGGGGCGGGATAAGCTTACACGGCAAAACTGAGCTCGCTATTTTAAATGAGGGTACTGTTACTGCTCAGCGGTATATTGAGGAATTTGTCAGACCACATGTGATCCCATTTGCCCAGCGCGGGTCCTGGATTCATCTTGATGCAAGACAATGCTCGTTCACACACGGCTCAAGCGACTCGGTTTGTACTGGAACAGTCCGGACTTAAATCGAAAAATTGAAACGAAGAGTTAGAGACGGTGATCAGGAAATCCACAACCAACAGCAACTCATCAACGCTGTTAAAAGGTCCTGGGAAGAGATTCCATTGGAAAATGTCAGGCATTTGATTGAGAGCATGCACTCCAGGCTTCAGGAGTGCGTAGCGAAACGAGGAGGGCATACTCGTAACTAAAAGATGAGCATGGAGTATTTTCTTTTGTTTTCAGTAACTTTACATTGTTTTTATTTTTAACCTTAAATGTGATTTTTTCTTTCAAAAGCAAATAAACTTTTTAATCATTATTATTGGAATAAGTTTATTGGTCTACACGGTAAAACAACATTAGTTTTCGTTATGGAGACAAAAAAATATTTATTGGTTTTATTATTTTCATGGTACAGACAAAATACCTCGTGGCCCTTATTTTGTTTTGAGTACTATATATTTATTTAGTAAGAAAATATTCGAAGTTCAGAAAATCTTCAAATTGAAAGTGAAACAGTTACCTTCAGCTAAATTGCCAACTTACTTACACACTTATCCATATACTTACATGACAATAGAATGCTTTATGTATTTAATACAGGTACATATGTTTTTTGAAACTTAAAAAGGTTTGTCAATGAAGTGAATTTTTTAAGGCGACCCAGCACCCATGGACAAGCTGTGCACATACATGCGCGGGATGGACAAATCCCGTAAGAGTTTTTACGTAGTGCTGAGCGAGGCAGCACGCGCCGGCCCGGCCCGGGGCTTACTGCCACGCCAGCCCCGCCTGGTACGGGATGTACTGCACTGTCTGCAGCTACAGCCGGTGCAGACTAGCGTGAGTCTACGTAGTGCTGAGCGAGGCAGCACGCGCCGGCCCGGCCCGGGGCTTACTGCCACGCCAGCCCCGCCTTGTTCGGGATGTACTGCACTGTCTGCAGCTACAGCCGGTACAGACTAGCGTGAGTCTACGTAGTGCTGAGCGAGGCAGCACGCGCCGGCCCGGCCCGGGGCTTACTGCCACGCCAGCCCCGCCTTTTACGGGATGTACTGCACTGTCTGCAGCTACAGCCGGTGCAGACTAGCGTGAGTCTCTAAAAAAAGAATAATTGAGGCAAAGAAATCGTTTTCATTGTCAAAGAAGTCCTACAAAATACATTCTGAGCGTTAATGCAAAAAAAAAGTTAAATCCACAGGACTTAATACCTTAGGTACTTATATATATGTACCCCGATTCAGGACTTACAAAACATTTACAAATACATACATTTCAACTTAGATCTATAGTTAAAATAAAATTAGTTCTTAAAATACAATTGAAATTAAATTTACTACTTTAAATAACTTAAATTAAAGTTTAAACTTAATTATTTACTTAAATCACTGTATTATTATTGTTATATATTTATTATTCAGGCCACGAACGCTTTAGAGATCCTTCTATCGAAGCACAGTAAGGAGACATCGAGTGACGTCATTTACCAGCAGTGGGTTCTGCCTATACTTGAACACGTCACGCGTCAAGAAGTTGACAGCTCAGCTCTTAATGCGTACGAACACTTACTGGCGACAGCTGTCAGATTGGACAAACACGTCATTGAGTATATGTAAGTATATCTATATGTTTATATATGTGTATGTACCGTATAGTATATGTATGTAGCTTCGCCTGTGAATGCGTCTGTGGAATATTGAATCGATATAAAATTAAAAGATTAAAAGATGTTGATAAGATTTAAATTATAAAAATATATTCGGATCGCATAAAACTAAACAAATGCTGTAAACATTTGTATCTGTCTGTATGTATATGTGTCTGTGTGTGTGTGTGTTATATAAACTGTGTCCACCTTATAGTATTGTATAGATTGTTAGCATATAAATTGTTGATGTTTCTTTTCGAATAAAATTAAATAAAGGACTTGAATTTTTATGTGCTTGTGTATGCGTGTAAATATCTTAAAACACAATTATTCAAATAAATTGTCTGAAACTTATCTTGACGATTCTAAAGTGCTTTTGTAAAGATGTAATGAAAAGACGTACTTCGGTATTTAGCTAATATCTTTAATATATAGAATGTATAATTTTAAAGTATATAGATCACTTGAATGTGTCAAAAAATTTAACATTATTTTTTGCATAGATTACCCCACATTAAAGAAGCAAGCGACCCAACCTCCAAGCAGTACAATCTAAAATGCGTCTTAATGCTTCTGAGCGTGTGTCGAAAGTTGAATGTCACGAGTCAGCTGTCAACGTCAGATGAAAACGAATGGAGGGGCGTGATCAGTTACGACGTTTTGAAACTAGCAGCCGTCAACGATATTGACGAGGTATATATTATATAACTATTCATACAGATTTATAATAAATGCGAGAGTTACTAAGTCTATCCGTTTCTATGCCTCGACTAGATTTTAATAACAATTGGAAAGGTTATAAATTGCAAGCTCAGTTTAAATAAAGGGAAATTTGCACGAACGAAAGGTCATAGTTTGAATGTACTATAGTATCGCCTATATGGAATATTATCAGCTGTTTTAATCATTTGTCTATCTGTATTTCCGGTTATACTTTTGAACTTTTAACCCGGTTTTAATCGAGTTTAAACATCAGATGTTGTATAATACTGTTAGGAATCAGAAGTGGTTTAATTAAAAAATAATGCAAACGTTTCCAATTTTATTAGGTAATGACAAGGAAAGTAGGTAGGCGTAGGTTTATAATGAGCAGGCAGCACGTCCGTTCCGCACGATGTCTCGAAGCAAAGTCCGTCCCTGTTTTTTTTTTTTTTTGGACCCTATCTGCGGCCCTATTGGCCTTCGCAGCGTAACCGGACTAACCGCGCGGCGAGTGCTTCCCCGCAAGGGAGCGAGGCGCAGCGTAGCATCCTTGCGTTGATGCCCTCAAAGCCGGGCATTACGTTGGGTCTACAAGCCTTAAGGCTAGGAGGCCTCAAAACTTGTAGCCCCAACGGGGTTATTTTAATTTTGGATGTAGCACAAAAGGTGCTACATCCCTCAACAGGTGCAAAGTGCAGATCTAGACTACAGGCTCATCCTAAGGGCACCCATAGTGGGCTCGGACCTCGCTTAGGTGGCGCTGTTTTGTGCGAGTGAATCTATTCTGACTACTGAGACGCTTGGTGTGGATGGGCCGGCCCTTCCACGCCAAGTCGTCCTAACCGACTGGTGACACCGGCTAGTCTCATCGGATGTGACAACAGCCTGTAGGGTTGTCCGCTGAGAGAGGCTCAGACGTTCCAACCGGACTGGGAACTGATTTTTAGTTGAGGCTTCGAACTTAGTGTTCTCTGCCTATACACTAAGGTGTAGAGACGGGGACCGCAGCAACTCTAAGGGGTGTCTCGGAAGGAGACCGAACCTCGGCCTAGGTTGCCGCGGGCGATGCCCGAATTGGACTGAAGCGACCCGGCGCGTTCGTGTAATGTCTGTAGGCTGAAGGCCCTAAAAGTCTAGGCGGACGTCCTCTTCTCCTCCGACGTCGAGGACGGTGAACGCAATGTGTAGTAGTCTGTGGGTTAGCAAGAGTTATAGAATCGTCCGCGTCGTCTAGTACGTTATGTGGGCGTCTATACTTCGGATCCGGATCCGGGATGTATTTCGCGGCTTCGACCACGAGCGGGTTTGGATATTTCGCGGCGCGTTCGAAATACTTTTTCGAGGCGGTTTTTAGGTAGTTCGATATGGATGGTAACCGAAGGTCCTTGTGTAAATCTACGTTGCGGACGTACCACGGCGCGTCCGTGGCGCGTCTTGTGAATCTATTTTGCACTCGTTGGAGTGACGTAAGCGCGGTTTTATTCGCGTGGGCAAACACTACGCCGGCGTAGGTCATGACGGGTCGAATACAGGTCTTGTACATCGTGACTTTATTTTTGAGGGACATTTTAGAACGGGCGCCTAAAAGGTGGTGAAGGCGAAAGAGGTAGAAATTTGCCCTGTTCTTAACGCGCGCGATGTGAGCGCTGAAAGTTAAACGTCTGTCGAGCGTGACGCCTAAGTATTTAACTTGAGTGACCCATGGAATGGGCTTCTCGAAGAGTTTGATTTTGTGGGTGGGAATGCAACTGTTATAGTTGCGAAGACTTTTGGAAAAGTAGACCGCGGAGCTCTTTTCCGGATTAACCTCAATCCTCCACTTGCGGAGCAGGCTAAGGCAGTGGCACTCCCTAAGGCAGTGGTGGCACGTTGGAGTTTGGCTGCGACGAAAACGGGGGGACCTGACACGTATAGAGCCGTGTCGTCAGCGAAGAGGGCTAACTGGACGTTGGTACCGAATTGGACTTGTTCGGGGCGCGGGATGTCGTTTGTAAATAACGAGTAGAGGACAGGGGAGAGAGCGGAGCCTTGTGGGACCCCAGCTCTGAGCGGGCGCGGGGTTGATAGACAACCTTCGACGCGAAACCGGAAGCTTCGATCGGTGAGGAACTCTCGTATTATGAGTACGAGGCTGTCTGGGAAGCGCATATCAAACAGTTTATAGAGTAAACCGTTGTGCCAGACTTTATCGAACGCTTTGGCGATGTCAAAGAAGACCGCTCCCGAGCCTCTCGACTTACCGGGGCGGTTGAACGCGTCGTGAATGTGTTCCGTGATGCGGTGGACTTGTTGGACGCAACTGTGGCGAGCGCGGAAGCCGAATTGCTCGTTAATGAGCAGATGGTTTGAGTTGATATGGGACCAGAGTCTAGTCAAGAGGACTTTCTCGTAGACTTTTCCTAAGACTTTTAGGAGGCTGATAGGCCGATAGCTAGCGGGGGAGTCGCGGGGTTTCCCCGGTTTGTGGATCCCTATTACTATTGCCTCCTTCCAGGCGGCTGGGAAGTGGCATTGGATTATTAGCGAATTTATTATTCTGACTAATAATAGAATTAAATGCGGGGGTAGTATCTTAAGAACCTTATTCGAGATGCCGTCTGCCCCTGGGGCTTTGCGCGGTCTAAATTTCTTGATTATTGATCGGACTTCGTCTACGGAGACGGGAGAGATTTTATCGCGGGGCGTAATTTGTACGCGGCGGGCGACCTCTGAGTCGATTTCGCGGATATGTGTCGGATCGGCGGGTTGTCGCGACGGGGAACATTGAAGCTCCAGCTTTCTGCCAGGCATTCGGCTTTTTCGTCGTCGTAGAAAGCCGGGTTCTGTGGGGGGTCTCTTTTCAACGGAGGTATGGCCTCGGATGTACCATCAGACTTGAGTGCGCGTGCCAACCTCCAATAGGCGAGGTGGCTCGGTGATATCTCAGCCATGAGTCTGTCCCAGTCATTGTCGCGAAACTCGGCTATAAGGTTCTTTACGTCCCTCTGTAAAGCTCTCATATAGATTCGTTTCTGTTCGTCAGGCCTGGAATCGTAGTCACGCATGGCGGCGTTCTTTTCTCTCATTTTTGTCTTCACGGTCTCAGGCAATACAAAGCGGCGATCATTCACCACTCTGATTTTCCGAGAACTCTGACTGAGAACAGTCTGAAGATGACTAGTGAGCAGAGCGATTGCGGTGTCGGTGTCATCGGTCGAGTAAAATTCGTCAAGGATTTTATCGAGATCGGGGGATGAGATTGCCTTAAAGGCCTCTGCTGCCGCCTTCCAATCCACGATAGTTTTGGTAAGGGGTAGAGCTTCTGAGTCGGGTCCTAGCAAAAGGAGGACGGGTCTGTGATCCGAGTCGAGTTCGTGTAGCGTTTCAATGGAACGAAGCCTGAGGCCGACGTTCTTCAAGAGCGCTATGTCGAGTATGTCCGGTCTATGCTGATAGTTGTGAGGGTAGTGCGTGGGAGTCATCGGCGCGATGACGTCAAAGTTTAGAGTTTCCGAAAACTCTTCTAATTTAAGCCCGTTGGGGTTCGAGGTTGCGCAATTCCAGAGTGGATTTTTGCAGTTTAGGTCGCCGGCTATGATAACCGACTCCCCTAAGTTGAAGAGAATATCTAGGTCGCTCTGTAGGAGCTCCTTGTTAGAGGAAAGATAAGCCGACGCGATGATGACGGGCGAGTGGCCGGTCATACCCAGCAGGCAAACAGAGACCTCAATGTTCCGTAGGGACGCGGGAGGGTCGAGCGGTATGCAATGCAAGGACCTTTTATGATAGATAAGAGTGCCACCCTTCGCGGCAACTCTATCGTTACGAATGACATTATAATTCGCGATACGCGGATCTCTTTGGCTAGGTTTTAAAAACGTTTCCTGTACTAGCAGGATGTCTATTTGATGCGTGGTGAGGAAGTTCGATACCTCATCCTTTTGGTTGCGGAGTCCGTCCGCATTATAAAATGCCAACGCGATCGATTTTGGCTTCAAACGCGCGTTCCTAGCCATTGAGATTTATTTATTTTTTGTTTTTGATCGTCTGCTGGATAGCAGAGAATAGCGCCGAGTGATTTACGATCACTTGGACGGTCGCGACGGGTGACGGGGCCGCGCGGAGCTCTGACGCGGCGACGAGGAGCTCGTCTATGTTAACCGCCTCCAGAAATTCGATTAGGTAGGCCATGTCGTCGGAGGCCGAGGACTGTACCGGGACTACCGACTGTAGTGGGCAGTAACGGGGCGATAGGTTTGTTCGCGATCGCGGTTTTCGCGGGTGCGGGTTTGGCTGGCACCGCGGCGGAGGTGCTAGGTAGCGGCTTGGCCCAAGCGTTGGGCCTCGGAGTCGGAGCTAGAGCCGGCTTGACCGGTGCCGGCTTTGGTGGCTGCCCGGAGGGGGCTGCCCTATAGAAGTTCCGTCCCGGGTGCCCTTAGCGATCGTATTTATGCACGACCGGCGGTGGTAGGGCTGGTGACGGGTCACCGGGTTACATCAGCTTCGACTTATCTCGACAATCTCTAACAATATGATACACATATATGTACATAACGTTAAATACACATACTGGGTTTTTGGTAGGTAACTTGAAGGTAGAGCTAATACAGACTATTTAGAGTTATGATGATGTTACCAGCAATGGTTTTCCCAATTTGTAAGATTTTTGTCGAAAAACCTACAATTTTTGATGCTCATTTATTGTTATTTCTAGACTCGCATATTATGTCTGTCTCTGATAGTGGAATCTTCAAAATCAACGGAAGTGTTCACGTACGGAGAGCTACAGCTAGTGCTGTATTACTTGAAGTACAATATCAACGCGCAGTCACCTAACTTTAGGCAGTTGACGCTGTCTTTGTTGAAAAAAGTAAGTGTTTTTCTTAAAAAGCAAAAAAAAAAAATGTAGCTGTTGGACGCGCCGTGCGTATGTATACGTACGTATTTTTAAAGTCCTCTTCTGTAATTTATGATTTTATTAATAACGTAATATTGTTTGTATAGCATTAACAAATAACGTGTACTTACCTAGTTATTTTAGTGCGTTGGATTTTTTAAACTTTACACCATGAACTTGATGTTTCAAATCTGTCAGATTTCATATTTTTTAAATGGTATCTTGGATAAGCAAAAGCAGTGGCGGATCCAGGAATGAAGTTTGGGGGGCTAGACAGTTCACCCCTTAAGAAAATGACGACCTTTTTTTTTAGAAACGCTTTTTGAAAAAACTTGACCTTACTAATTTTGGGTTTTAATTAAGAAAGGGCTAATAGTCCGTTAAACTTGTTGCTTGGGACCTGAACTACCTAGACTTCTCCCCCTAGTAGGATCCGCTAGTGAGTAAAAGTTATCATATGACAGGGTAAATAAGGATCGATCGAAAGTTCTTTCTTTAAATTTCAGTTCATAAAGCGTTTCGAGGACAGCCACAAAGTACTGCAAAGACTAAAGAGATCTAACCTGTCTGACAATAAGAGCGACTATTACTTGTCCTTTATGGGCGATCTTTGCGAACTTTGCTTCAATAGTCTGATAGAGGGCGCTAATTACAGTCGACGTTATGTCGCATTACAAATACTTGTTTGGTGTGGACGCGCTGATGTATGTGGATTCGAAATGTAAGTATATTTTAGGCAAGGCAACATTTGACCTATAGTACGATTTTTATCTCCGTGCAGTCGGGGCCATAAATCATAGCTCGGCTAGGGCGGTGCGTGTGTAGCGCGGGCGCGCCGTCATTATCGATAAAAACGAATGAGTCATAGAAAGCAGGTACACGGCGGTGCGGTATACAAACGCTGGTGCGACATCGTTATGTTATGAGTCATTTTTTTCCAATGATTTCACCCTCGCCTTATACCTGCACGTTAGTGCAACATTAATTTAGTACTTAATTCGAACTCATTTGTTTTATTGCGCATTCGTTCTCTGAATTTCTTTAGTGACACAATTTTGAATTTAATGTTTTGCATATTATTTTCTTTTATTTTTTACAATTAACCCACACAATGACAAAACTATAAATACAATCGATAAAGCTTATCGACAACAAAAATGCGCATCACTATGCTCGCCCATAAGGCCCGTGAGTGGGAGAGAGAGCGAAATACTCGCTTCACTGCTCTGACGTTTTATGACCCTAACTGCACGGAGATAAAAATCATACTATAATTGTTCCTTAAATACACACACACACACAAATGTATACAAAGACGCAGGAAACACACGCTTTTTGGCTTTAACCTTTGTATAATATTTTCTACTTTAAATTGTTTTCCTTTCTTTGGTGTATGTGGTAACTTTGACTATGTATGTAAATATATGTATGTCGGTGTGGTATGTATATATGTATGTTTCATGCTTGTTTTTTTTTTCCAGGAAATGGAACGAAGATAACGTTGAAAAGTTATTACTGCATCTAGAGGACAGCTACGAAACTAACAAAGCTTTCGCATTGGAGATATTGGAAAGTTGTCCGGAGCAGTTATTGAAGGTACAAGGTTTTAATTGTTCGTTTTTAAATTCATTTTGTCGGAAAAGCAATTCAATGAAAATAAAAAATCAAAACAGAAATACACAAGATCAAAGAATCAACAGCGAGCGTGTAATACAATTCGTGTTACAAGCTTCTAAAATTGATAAATACATATAAAGCCTATGTATTTTGGTTTCCTTTTTTATACAACATGATCGGCAAACAAGCAGGCGGTTCGCCTACTGAAACAACCATATCCTTGAGGTCTGTAACGCCAAAAACACCACCAAGGCGTTGCTCGTGTAGAGGTAAAGATGGTATACCCCTCGTTCCGATAATTACACTGGCTGTCCAATCCTTTAAACCGAAAGACAGCCACATTTCTTGAAATACATTACATTAAAGAATAACAATACAATAAGATTTACAATATTATAAATAAAAAGTGTTTAAATGTTAATTTCACAGTCGAAAAACTACTTTATAAGTTTGGAAATAGAAGATATATTGAAACAGGCGTCGTCTGTGAAACCGACAGATTGTATTTCAGCGGCTTATAAGCTAGATTTACTAAGGAAAAAAATACCTGAGAGTATAATTGATAATGATCAAAGGTGAGCTTACATTATCTTATATAGCTATATCTTAAGGTTTGAATACAGAATCAGGAATGCGTTGGTGATATTTCTTATGTTAGACCAAATATTATGCATCCTGCATGTCATGATTTATGTCGGATGTTTATTTCCTAATAAAATAGAAATATAAAATAAATGTTATATTCTTTATTTGTTTTTTATCAATGGAAAATACATTAAAATGTTAATACTAATGTGTATTATTATTAATGTACGTTTTAACCATCCATCCATCCATCCATCAGTCCATCCGGACTAAACGCTTCGATAGCTCCTTCATAATGCGTACTGCAAGGGTGTGGAATTCTTTGCCTGCCGATATAACCTGTTCAATATAACTTGGGCCTCTTTAAGGCAAGAGTGAATAGGTTTCTCCTAGGCAGGCATGATCCACCTTAGACCTCATCGCCGCTTAACATCAGGCGGGTTTGGGGTCAAATGCCTGCCTGGTCATGAATAAAAAATTAAAAATATTAGATTTAAGTATCATTTTGTTTTAGGTTTATTATCTGTAAAACTGTAATATTGTTTTAATAAATTAATTACTTTTTTTCAGGAGTGACATCCCAGAGCTTGTATTGTACGAGCTTATAAACAAGCTGTTGTACAGGTTAGAAGAAGAAGTTGTGATTTGCGAAGATTGCGTGGTGCAAGCTGCAAGATGCGCTCCGATGTATGGAATACTGCATTGTATCACGCATTGCATGCAACTAGTAAATACTGCGTAAGTTTATGAGAGAAAATATTTTTTTCAAATTTTAGAACCGATTAAAAATGTTGGCTAAAGTCTTATTGTACTTCTTTATAAGATTTTTTAATAATTAAAATTAAAAAAATAAATTTCAGAAAATAACGAATTAAATTTTATAAATATTTTCATTTTCCAATTTCTCTTCGAACATCCCGCACGTTTTGGTCCTTCGAGCGGATTATTTTGGTCAATCGCTGAGATTGAAAGGGAAATTGACGGCTGCCGTTTATCCAGCGGGAAGCAGTTCGAAGAAGAAATACAAAATTTTATATTCTTTTAAATACTGCATTTTTAAATTTTCCAATTTCATCGAACATCCCGCACATTTTGGTCGTATACAATTTAATTCGTTATTTACTGAAAGTTTGTATAAAAATTGTTATTTTTTATGATTTCTTATTTTCTGGTACCTTATTTCAAAGTTGGCAATAACTTCTTTCAGTTTGAGTTAATAAGTATTAAATACATTGCCGTATTTGTCCTGCCATTATTCTTTTTGCCCGGGCATTATTAATGAGCCCAAATTACTGCTTGGTCGAGTACATAATATACATACAATTGTATTTTTTCATGCCCTATTTATCTGTTTAGCAATTACATTTATTGTATGTTTAGATCGATATCGTGTTGCCAGCATTGGACGTCGCTAGTGTCGTCTCTAATATCGATATGCGCCAGGATATCGACTAGTGTTGCTAGTGTGGTGAATAACGACTCGCCCGAAGGACATCTGCCTTGCGACATGAACTCCGTTCAAGTCTACGATACTGGCAACTCTGGGTTAATAATTTAACTTCTATAATAATGTTATAAATACGTTAAAATTTCTGTGTGGGAGATAATTTTTGATAAAAAAAATTATTTTACTATTTAATAGTCAATGAGGGATAAAAATTAAAAAGGCAATAATTTTGAGGATATTTAAAAAAGAAACTCTTTTCTGAATTCGGTTCGGAAATCTAAATTAAAAGCATAGAACTCGTAAAGTGTTTGTTTTTTCTTCAATGACTTTGTATTATTCCAGTGGTGTCACTCTAGATGATGGTAGACAGGTGACAGCACAAATGGTTCTGCTCTGCGCCTGGAGATCAGTCAAAGAGGTATTGATATATATACAAACTATCACATGTCAAAGTGTTATCTGACTTTAAAGTTTTAATTAACATTTTAATGTGTAACCCATAGAAAACATAACATGTCACATAATTATACTATATCACGCTATATTTATATATATAACGATATTTAAGAATAATATTAGATAAGAAATTTATCTTTATATATATATTATATATTATAGAGAGGAAAACATTGATTGTTTGCTTAAAATTAATAGAAACCACTGGAACAATTTGAAGAATTCTTTCACCATTAGAATCCTATACTATACCTGATGAACGCAGGCAATGGAATATTTTAAAAAATTGATACTTAGGTCTACCCGTCAGTATATGAGAATAGCAATTTCAATGACTCATGTTTTTTAAGGTTTCTCTTCTTCTCGGCGTGATATCGTCTCGCCTTTCGATAGAGGGAGAGGGGGATAGTTCCGGAAATGTTAGAGCGGGACAGCTGATAGCGATCGGGGAACATTTTACAAAGTTACTAGCTGAGACCAAACATAGAGGTGCTTTCGAACAAGCTTACGTTGGATTCACCATGCTGCTTACAAGGTTAAAATTATTTTGTTAGACTTAAAACCATAGAAAGGTCAAGTTTTTAGATTGGGGATCTTTGGCGTACGATTCTATTCGAATCCGATTAAGTTATCCGACCGACCCGACCCGACAGATCGAGGGTTCGAGTCTCGGGTTGCCGTAAATTGTAACTGCCATGTTCCTCATTGTCCGGATGGTGGCAACAGATTCGCAACCTGTCACACTGGGACTCAGCATAAACATACGAAATGCGGTGTGTGACACCTCTGCCAAACCCTCACTAGGGATTACAAATCATCCGCCGCGATAAACCGAATATTTTATAAAAAGTTAGGGTAGGTATGTTACAAGTAAATAAATATTTCCTTACATTTCGTTTCGGGCAGGTTGTGGCGCTGCAGCGGCGTGACGCTGCATGCGTTGCCAGCGCGGTGGCTGCACCAGCTCGTTCATAGTGTTGCCAGCGGGGATAAAGCAGGGACAGGCTTGTGTGCCACACGGCGGAGCGCCGGACTGCCATTTATGATACAAGTAAGCTTATAATATTTACTACATAATTATTTCAGAGAAACACAGTGTCCAGAGTTGGTTAAAAAATTTGAGGTTCTCCCTTACGATAGACTTTATCTCCTTGTCTAACTTTATCAAAAAACTGTTAAACGGTTTTGTTGCAAAAAAAATCTTAGTTTTAACAAGTTTTCTTCATTAAAATATTTGTTCCGGGCAAAAGTTGAAATCATATTTTGTAAACCCATCTCTATGTGTTCATTCCATGCTTTCCTTCTTAAGTTCTAAACGATCTAGTGCAATATTACGAATTGCACCATATAAATGATTGTTCAGGTTTAATATTGATGATTGTTCAATGATTGAACAAAAGTTTGTTCGTTTTTATTGTGTCGTATAGAATCTGCATAGCATAGGTGTATCAAATCCATACAACGACTGAACGCGTTAACATTGTGCATTTTTATGTTTGTGCAATATAATTGATCGTTTAGGTTAAAAGTGTATTGCAATATTATTGTAGGTCTAAAGGGCGCCTAAGTTGGGCGTTGTTTTTAATATAATATTGTTTCAGGCATTAGTAACCACCGAACTACAGGTGCATACAAACCCTAAATGTTTCCATCATTGCATATCTACCTTACTTGAACTGGCAAAAATTTACCCTAGTAAAATACAAGACGAACAGAAAAACAACTCAACTGTCATGGAAACATCCCAGAAATCACTGGAAAATTGCGCAAAAACGAATGAAACAGAAAATATCATAGATACCAAGCAAGCTACCAACGAATCGCCGGAAATGTCTCAAATTAAAGCTGAAAACTTTGAAACATCCAAGAAATCCTTAGAAATGAATAGCAAAGAACCTGAAAACATCTCAAATGACGCTAAAATATCTCAAGATATCGCAAAAGAAGCTGCGATAGAGACTTGTACTCATAGTTTGAACATATTGAGAGCTTTGTTCAGGAATTCGTCGTTGGATGAGAGTGTTAGTGGATATGTTGGTGAAGGCCTGATGGTGGCGTTGACTGGATTTGAAGGCGAAACCTGGGCGGTAAGTCATCTTTACCTTTGACTCCAATATCCTATTTTAAGTATTGGACCTTTTCAAGTCTAGATCTAGTCTAATCTATGACTTGTCAAGTAGGTTTTTTTTAATTGCAAACATAAAAAAAAAACTATAATACGTGAGAAAATAAATTGATACAAATTGTGAAATTTGATTATAAACCATCTGTATATATATTAAATAAATAATTAAACATTTCACATTTAATGAGAATATTTCGCTAGTAATGCCATGTTAACTGTATTTTTTTTTGTGTAACAGTAATTTTTTTTTTTTTTTTTTTTATTTATTTCTATTTAATCTTGATGTATATAACCCAAATATAAATAATTTAAATATCAACTTACAACTCGACATTTTAACAAAAAAAAACGTTGTTATTGATCACAGGTCCGCAACTCGTCGACGTTGTTAGTGAGCGCGTTAGTATCCCGCGTGTTCGGTGTGAGTCGCCGCAGACATCAGCTGGACACGAGGAACAGGATGACGGGCAGGATATTCTTCCTCAGATACCCTGCTCTGTACGACTTTATGCTCGTAAGGAATTTAATACTTGTTCAAGTTTCAACCAGCAGGGCTAGCACAATGACACGCGAGGTGCGAGCGATAGCAACTATCTCTTTCTTTTTCTCCTTGTTATGACAGAGAGAGAAGATATTGTCGCGCGGGATATGTCCTTAGCGCAAGTACTGACACCTTCTCTGACACGTCAGATATCGGGTTCGAATCCCAACTCAGGCAGATATTTGATTTATGAGTTCAACACTGGCTTAGTTTTTTTTTTTCTTATACAACGTCATGGGCAAACTAGCAAACAGTTCGCCTCATGGAAAGTGATCCCACCGCCTATTGACAAGACGATGCCCCTGATGTCGCGAAACGCCAAGAGCACTGTCTATGCGTTGCCCTATGCAGAGGTAAGATGTGATACCTGTCGTGCCGGTAATTACTCTGCCTCTCCAATCCTTCGAATCGAAACATAGCGATCTGGATATCTGTTTCACGATAGAAATAGAAAGAAGGGTGACAACAACCAAGACGATCTCGCACGTAAATCAACCACCTGTAAACTTTGATTTGGGATTAATTTGTGTAATAAAAATATTAATTATATTGCCAAAATATGTTACCTTAAATTTAACTAGTATTTTATAATGAACATAATTAATTTCCAGAATAAACTGCAACAAGTGAACTGTGAGTCAAACTCGCAAGTTCTGCGTCCGTCTCTATATCCGATATTATTGATACTGGCGAGGTTATACCCTTCCTCGCTTGAAGGGACCGTCTCCAATTTGAAGGTAATTTAAAAATATTAAAATTAATCTGTCCGTAACATCACGATTGTATGGGTGCTTTATTTTTATCTCTTTTTATTTTATTTTATTATATTTTAAGAATTTTCTGTTATAGCGGCTGTAGAAATAGACATTGTTTGAAAATTTCATGACTGTAGTTATCATGGTTCGCTGACAGACGGACGGATAGACAGCGGAGGCTAAGTTATAGGGTTCCGCTTTTTACCCTCTAGGTACGGAACCCTAAAATATTACTTAATTAAAAGGTTCAATGACTCAGGACGTGTAAACATGTCAAATAAATAAGTTATCGAACCTAATATCCATTCGAATATTATAAACGCGCTAGTTTGTAAGGATGTATGGATGTTTGTTAATCTTTCACGCAAAAACTACTGAATGGATTTTAATGAAACTCTACAATAATATAGCTTATACATCAGAATAACAAATAGGCTATAATTAATGAAGATATTGTGAGAATTATCCAAAATATGACGATAAATGTGAACTAAAAGGTACTTCATAATATCGTTGTACCGTGTACCAGCTGGTGGCGTTCGTACCGCATGTGCTGTCATGCGCCGGCAGCGCTGTGTCGGACACGCGGCAACTCGCCGCTCAGGCCATACTGCCACTCATATCGCCACAACAGTAAGTCACAACAGTAAGACACGCGGCAACTCGCCGCTCAGGCCATACTGCCACTCATATCGCCACAACAGTAAGACACGCGGCAACTCGCCGCTCAGGCCATACTGCCACTCATATCGCCACAACAGTAAGTCACAACAGTAAGACACGCGGCAACTCGCCGCTCAGGCCATACTGCCACTCATATCGCCACAACAGTAAGTCACAACAGTAAGACACGCGGCAACTCGCCGCTCAGGCCATACTGCCACTCATATCGCCACAACAGTAAGTCACAACAGTAAGACACGCGGCAACTCGCCGCTCAGGCCATACTGCCACTCATATCGCCACAACAGTAAGTCACAACAGTAAGACACGCGGCAACTCGCCGCTCAGGCCATACTGCCACTCATATCGCCACAACAGTAAGTCACAACAGTAAGACACGCGGCAACTCGCCGCTCAGGCCATACTGCCACTCATATCGCCACAACAGTAAGTCACAACAGTAAGACACGCGGCAACTCGCCGCTCAGGCCATACTGCCACTCATATCGCCACAACAGTAAGTCACAACAGTAAGACACGCGGCAACTCGCCGCTCAGGCCATACTGCCACTCATATCGCCACAACAGTAAGTCACAACAGTAAGACACGCGGCAACTCGCCGCTCAGGCCATACTGCCACTCATATCGCCACAACAGTAAGTCACAACAGTAAGACACGCGGCAACTCGCCGCTCAGGCCATACTGCCACTCATATCGCCACAACAGTAAGTCACAACAGTAAGACACGCGGCAACTCGCCGCTCAGGCCATACTGCCACTCATATCGCCACAACAGTAAGTCACAACAGTAAGACACGCGGCAACTCGCCGCTCAGGCCATACTGCCACTCATATCGCCACAACAGTAAGTCACAACAGTAAGACACGCGGCAACTCGCCGCTCAGGCCATACTGCCACTCATATCGCCACAACAGTAAGTCACAACAGTAAGACACGCGGCAACTCGCCGCTCAGGCCATACTGCCACTCATATCGCCACAACAGTAAGTCACAACAGTAAGACACGCGGCAACTCGCCGCTCAGGCCATACTGCCACTCATATCGCCACAACAGTAAGTCACAACAGTAAGACACGCGGCAACTCGCCGCTCAGGCCATACTGCCACTCATATCGCCACAACAGTAAGTCACAACAGTAAGACACGCGGCAACTCGCCGCTCAGGCCATACTGCCACTCATATCGCCACAACAGTAAGTCACAACAGTAAGACACGCGGCAACTCGCCGCTCAGGCCATACTGCCACTCATATCGCCACAACAGTAAGTCACAACAGTAAGACACGCGGCAACTCGCCGCTCAGGCCATACTGCCACTCATATCGCCACAACAGTAAGTCACAACAGTAAGACACGCGGCAACTCGCCGCTCAGGCCATACTGCCACTCATATCGCCACAACAGTAAGTCACAACAGTAAGACACGCGGCAACTCGCCGCTCAGGCCATACTGCCACTCATATCGCCACAACAGTAAGTCACAACAGTAAGACACGCGGCAACTCGCCGCTCAGGCCATACTGCCACTCATATCGCCACAACAGTAAGTCACAACAGTAAGACACGCGGCAACTCGCCGCTCAGGCCATACTGCCACTCATATCGCCACAACAGTAAGTCACAACAGTAAGACACGCGGCAACTCGCCGCTCAGGCCATACTGCCACTCATATCGCCACAACAGTAAGTCACAACAGTAAGACACGCGGCAACTCGCCGCTCAGGCCATACTGCCACTCATATCGCCACAACAGTAAGTCACAACAGTAAGACACGCGGCAACTCGCCGCTCAGGCCATACTGCCACTCATATCGCCACAACAGTAAGTCACAACAGTAAGACACGCGGCAACTCGCCGCTCAGGCCATACTGCCACTCATATCGCCACAACAGTAAGTCACAACAGTAAGACACGCGGCAACTCGCCGCTCAGGCCATACTGCCACTCATATCGCCACAACAGTAAGTCACAACAGTAAGACACGCGGCAACTCGCCGCTCAGGCCATACTGCCACTCATATCGCCACAACAGTAAGTCACAACAGTAAGACACGCGGCAACTCGCCGCTCAGGCCATACTGCCACTCATATCGCCACAACAGTAAGTCACAACAGTAAGACACGCGGCAACTCGCCGCTCAGGCCATACTGCCACTCATATCGCCACAACAGTAAGTCACAACAGTAAGACACGCGGCAACTCGCCGCTCAGGCCATACTGCCACTCATATCGCCACAACAGTAAGTCACAACAGTAAGACACGCGGCAACTCGCCGCTCAGGCCATACTGCCACTCATATCGCCACAACAGTAAGTCACAACAGTAAGACACGCGGCAACTCGCCGCTCAGGCCATACTGCCACTCATATCGCCACAACAGTAAGTCACAACAGTAAGACACGCGGCAACTCGCCGCTCAGGCCATACTGCCACTCATATCGCCACAACAGTAAGTCACAACAGTAAGACACGCGGCAACTCGCCGCTCAGGCCATACTGCCACTCATATCGCCACAACAGTAAGTCACAACAGTAAGACACGCGGCAACTCGCCGCTCAGGCCATACTGCCACTCATATCGCCACAACAGTAAGTCACAACAGTAAGACACGCGGCAACTCGCCGCTCAGGCCATACTGCCACTCATATCGCCACAACAGTAAGTCACAACAGTAAGACACGCGGCAACTCGCCGCTCAGGCCATACTGCCACTCATATCGCCACAACAGTAAGTCACAACAGTAAGACACGCGGCAACTCGCCGCTCAGGCCATACTGCCACTCATATCGCCACAACAGTAAGTCACAACAGTAAGACACGCGGCAACTCGCCGCTCAGGCCATACTGCCACTCATATCGCCACAACAGTAAGTCACAACAGTAAGACACGCGGCAACTCGCCGCTCAGGCCATACTGCCACTCATATCGCCACAACAGTAAGTCACAACAGTAAGACACGCGGCAACTCGCCGCTCAGGCCATACTGCCACTCATATCGCCACAACAGTAAGTCACAACAGTAAGACACGCGGCAACTCGCCGCTCAGGCCATACTGCCACTCATATCGCCACAACAGTAAGTCACAACAGTAAGACACGCGGCAACTCGCCGCTCAGGCCATACTGCCACTCATATCGCCACAACAGTAAGTCACAACAGTAAGACACGCGGCAACTCGCCGCTCAGGCCATACTGCCACTCATATCGCCACAACAGTAAGTCACAACAGTAAGACACGCGGCAACTCGCCGCTCAGGCCATACTGCCACTCATATCGCCACAACAGTAAGTCACAACAGTAAGACACGCGGCAACTCGCCGCTCAGGCCATACTGCCACTCATATCGCCACAACAGTAAGTCACAACAGTAAGACACGCGGCAACTCGCCGCTCAGGCCATACTGCCACTCATATCGCCACAACAGTAAGTCACAACAGTAAGACACGCGGCAACTCGCCGCTCAGGCCATACTGCCACTCATATCGCCACAACAGTAAGTCACAACAGTAAGACACGCGGCAACTCGCCGCTCAGGCCATACTGCCACTCATATCGCCACAACAGTAAGTCACAACAGTAAGACACGCGGCAACTCGCCGCTCAGGCCATACTGCCACTCATATCGCCACAACAGTAAGTCACAACAGTAAGACACGCGGCAACTCGCCGCTCAGGCCATACTGCCACTCATATCGCCACAACAGTAAGTCACAACAGTAAGACACGCGGCAACTCGCCGCTCAGGCCATACTGCCACTCATATCGCCACAACAGTAAGTCACAACAGTAAGACACGCGGCAACTCGCCGCTCAGGCCATACTGCCACTCATATCGCCACAACAGTAAGTCACAACAGTAAGACACGCGGCAACTCGCCGCTCAGGCCATACTGCCACTCATATCGCCACAACAGTAAGTCACAACAGTAAGACACGCGGCAACTCGCCGCTCAGGCCATACTGCCACTCATATCGCCACAACAGTAAGACACGCGGCAACTCGCCGCTCAGGCCATACTGCCACTCATATCGCCACAACAGTAAGTCACAACAGTAAGACACGCGGCAACTCGCCGCTCAGGCCATACTGCCACTCATATCGCCACAACAGTAAGTCACAACAGTAAGACACGCGGCAACTCGCCGCTCAGGCCATACTGCCACTCATATCGCCACAACAGTAAGTCACAACAGTAAGACACGCGGCAACTCGCCGCTCAGGCCATACTGCCACTCATATCGCCACAACAGTAAGTCACAACAGTAAGACACGCGGCAACTCGCCGCTCAGGCCATACTGCCACTCATATCGCCACAACAGTAAGTCACAACAGTAAGACACGCGGCAACTCGCCGCTCAGGCCATACTGCCACTCATATCGCCACAACAGTAAGTCACAACAGTAAGACACGCGGCAACTCGCCGCTCAGGCCATACTGCCACTCATATCGCCACAACAGTAAGTCACAACAGTAAGACACGCGGCAACTCGCCGCTCAGGCCATACTGCCACTCATATCGCCACAACAGTAAGTCACAACAGTAAGACACGCGGCAACTCGCCGCTCAGGCCATACTGCCACTCATATCGCCACAACAGTAAGTCACAACAGTAAGACACGCGGCAACTCGCCGCTCAGGCCATACTGCCACTCATATCGCCACAACAGTAAGTCACAACAGTAAGACACGCGGCAACTCGCCGCTCAGGCCATACTGCCACTCATATCGCCACAACAGTAAGTCACAACAGTAAGACACGCGGCAACTCGCCGCTCAGGCCATACTGCCACTCATATCGCCACAACAGTAAGTCACAACAGTAAGACACGCGGCAACTCGCCGCTCAGGCCATACTGCCACTCATATCGCCACAACAGTAAGTCACAACAGTAAGACACGCGGCAACTCGCCGCTCAGGCCATACTGCCACTCATATCGCCACAACAGTAAGTCACAACAGTAAGACACGCGGCAACTCGCCGCTCAGGCCATACTGCCACTCATATCGCCACAACAGTAAGTCACAACAGTAAGACACGCGGCAACTCGCCGCTCAGGCCATACTGCCACTCATATCGCCACAACAGTAAGTCACAACAGTAAGACACGCGGCAACTCGCCGCTCAGGCCATACTGCCACTCATATCGCCACAACAGTAAGTCACAACAGTAAGACACGCGGCAACTCGCCGCTCAGGCCATACTGCCACTCATATCGCCACAACAGTAAGTCACAACAGTAAGACACGCGGCAACTCGCCGCTCAGGCCATACTGCCACTCATATCGCCACAACAGTAAGTCACAACAGTAAGACACGCGGCAACTCGCCGCTCAGGCCATACTGCCACTCATATCGCCACAACAGTAAGTCACAACAGTAAGACACGCGGCAACTCGCCGCTCAGGCCATACTGCCACTCATATCGCCACAACAGTAAGTCACAACAGTAAGACACGCGGCAACTCGCCGCTCAGGCCATACTGCCACTCATATCGCCACAACAGTAAGTCACAACAGTAAGACACGCGGCAACTCGCCGCTCAGGCCATACTGCCACTCATATCGCTACAACAGTAAGTCACAACAGTAAGACACGCGGCAACTCGCCGCTCAGGCCATACTGCCACTCATATCGCCACAACAGTAAGTCACAACAGTAAGACACGCGGCAACTCGCCGCTCAGGCCATACTGCCACTCATATCGCCACAACAGTAAGTCACAACAGTAAGACACGCGGCAACTCGCCGCTCAGGCCATACTGCCACTCATATCGCCACAACAGTAAGTCACAACAGTAAGACACGCGGCAACTCGCCGCTCAGGCCATACTGCCACTCATATCGCCACAACAGTAAGTCACAACAGTAAGACACGCGGCAATTCGCCGCTCAGGCCATACTGCCACTCATATCGCCACAACAGTAAGTCACAACAGTAAGACACGCGGCAACTCGCCGCTCAGGCCATACTGCCACTCATATCGCCACAACAGTAAGTCACAACAGTAAGACACGCGGCAACTCGCCGCTCAGGCCATACTGCCACTCATATCGCCACAACAGTAAGTCACAACAGTAAGACACGCGGCAACTCGCCGCTCAGGCCATACTGCCACTCATATCGCCACAACAGTAAGTCACAACAGTAAGACACGCGGCAACTCGCTGCTCAGGCCATACTGCCACTCATATCGCCACAACAGTAAGTCACATATATTTTTTTAAATCTCTAGCACAGGACCAGATCGGTTAAATGTTTTTGAAGTTTGCTGTGAAGGATGTTTTATTTAGCCTCTTCAAATGGGCAAGTGTTTTATATTAAAACCTCTGTGGTGCAGTGATGTTAACAGCCTACTACGCTAGAGGTTTTTGGAAGACACATTGTTGTTGGAGCATTTGCAAGGCACATTGTTTCGCTTACCGGTCTTGAATGTTGTATTCTTATCTATGTAGTTTATACCATATCGTTGCTTAGTTCCTGTGGCACAAGTTCTTACGATACTTACTGCACTACTTGGCTCATCATAAATTGTCACAATTCCAATCTTTAAGTTAATGTATGTCATGTATACTTAATAAGGATTGGTTTAGTGTAATTCATACTTGAAGCATTAAAAGTAGTGCTTTCTAAGGATGTTTACAAACTATTTATTTACCCGACTGCGGCGAAGCAAAAAGGACGGTTATGATTTTGACCGGTATGTATGTTTGAATGACTACGGTGAAATTGAATTTCAGATGAGAATAATTTCTTGTTTCATACTTTTTAGCGCGCGGTTTTCAGTAGTCGGGTTGTAGTTTTTAATCTTATTTTTAATATATTTAACAGATACATTCCTCACATCGAAGAGATGTTTAAAATAATATGCGACAGAACAACAAAGAAGAATTACTGCCACGGCATATTATTGCAGGTAACATTTTTTTTTTTACATAATAAACAATAGAAATTAGTTTAAAATATATAAATAAGTGTGAGTAGATTGAATGTTACGGACTAGTATGGTACATATTTGTTTTGTCACTACAACACGTAATTTATAAATAATTTCATTTTAATTCATATATTGTGACATGAGCTTTATCGCAGTCTCTCACCCTAGACTGTAAGATGTATTAGTGGCTGTAAGTATAGCATAAAACATGTTAATATAACAAATTACAGAATCTGGGGTTTCTTGCCGGTATCTTCCCCGGCATAAATTTGCCGAACCGGTGGTCGAGTCATTTATAAGAAAAAATTAAATTCATTTGACGATTCTAAGTACTTTTTAAAATTAATTTATTTTGATTTTAGATTTATTGATATATTATATTAATAGTGAAATCGAGTTTCATTCCTATTTTTACTACAATTCAGGCTGATGCTTTTTTCTTTTTTGTTAGTAGTTTTGTATATAATTATATCTTTAAGTATAATTTCTGTGCATGAACCAATTATAAAACACCTTTTTTATAATGATATATATGTTTGGTTCATATTAGTTACGAAATGTATGTCCTATTTTATTTTTACATATTTAAAGTTATATTAATACATCATGGGCAGACAAGCTTACGGTTCACCCGTAGGAAAGTGATACCGCCGCCTATTGACACGACGATGCCCTAGATGTCTGGAACGCCAAGAGCATCGCCAATGCTTTGCCCTTTTAGAGATAAAGATGTTATACCTCTCTTGCCGGTAATTACACTGGCTTTCCAATCCTTCGAACCGAAATACAGTGAACTTCTTCAAAGCAGAAATAGAAAGGAGGGTGGTACCAACAAAGACGATCTCGCACGCAGATCTACCACCTGTGTGTGTGTTTGTGTGGTATATAAATTAAATTAAACAAAAATGTTTTTTTTATTCTGTTTCAGTTAATCAAACTATTAGATTCAAGACCTGAAAATCTTGACGTAGACAAAGAAACAGAGCATCTTTTCCACGCCTACATTATAAATTCCCTATGGATATTACAGTCGGATTGCATAAGACCGTGTTATTTAATAATTGACGAATACGTGAAGGTTGTTAATCTGCTTATTTGGAGGTTAGTTGTTTTTAAATTAGTATGTATACTTATATATTTCTTATGTATTTTTTATGTGTGTTCCTCCTTATTCTTTTATGGATGTTTTGTGTAATTCCTTCATGGACTAAAGCCAGAACTTATAACCAGGACTAATTTGGAAGTTAGTTCCAGTACAAGATGAATACTATATGGCTGGAAACTGACTACTGTAATGACATTTCTAAGCATGGTTTAACCTAAACATTAATGATTGGTAGGAGCGCAGCGGATCAATCATTGATGAATGTTTAAACCCTTCCCCCCCTTGTTTTCCCTTGTTCTTTTTAGGGTTCCGTACCCAAAGTGTAAAAAACGGGACCCTATTACTATGCCTCCGTTGTCCACCGTCCGTCTGTCAGCGGGCAGTTTTGACATTTTCAGACAATGTCTATTTCCGTTGCCGGTATAACAATAAATACTAAAAACATAGAAAAAAATAAAAATGAATGGATGTTTCTTTTGCGACTATATCTAAAAAGTATTTTTTTATGTGCGAGTCCGACTCAACCTTGACCAGTTCTTTAGCCTTCGTCTTACATTAAGGGGGGTTATGTTTTAATTAGATATTTTGTTTTTTTTTTTATTATTGAGTTGTTTATGTGATAGACTCTGCAAATATTTTATTAGACCGAATTACTGTTTATTAGACTGCAATATCTTTTTATTGGCTATCGTTTATAAATTAATTTAAAAAACGTATTTCAATGAGCGCGTGTAATAGTATTAAAACAGAAAAATGTATTTGTATTTGACAGATTTCCAGAGCTCGTAACATTGAAAATTATGAACGATATCGAAAAGAGCTTAGAAAAGATAATTTTTGGGAAGAATTTAAATGAGATCACGTCAGGTAAAGACATGTGCGTTGCTAACACTTTGTACCTATACTTTGTCATACTAAACAAAACCGGAAGCAAGGAAATCCCAGAAGCCATACTCCGAAGCCTCGAGCATGATTCTTATGAAACCTTGCTAACAAGTCTCAACTATCTATTGATTTTATACGGAAAACACGACACGACAAACAATTTTGAAGAGCACTTACAAGAAATAAACCAAAGAAACATTTTAAGTTATCTAAGAAAGGATGATAGATATTTAAAAACACTAGATGTGGTATTGAAAAACAATAAATATTTACAAGTGAAAAATAAATCTTTGAAGATACTGACGTTAGAAGATAATACACAGAAATATATAGTTAATGTAGACGTCAATGAAATAATGAGCGATACGGAAATCATTAATAGATTGTTCGAGAAAATTGAAACGGAACATGATAACTTCGTTCATATTTACTTGGAAAGTTGTGTTAATTTTGTCAGTGGCAAGCTCAAAGGAAACTCGATCGATGCACGAACAGTTTTGAACTTGTTAAGGGTGATTTTCGCTCACAGTTCATCAGATAATGACGATAGTAATAGAGGAGTTGTCGTAGGATTTTTGGAGGGTAATCTGAAATCTCTTCTGAGTTTGAATGTTCGAGAACTAAGCGACGGAGAGAAATGTAAGTTTGTAATTAATATTTACTATGAAAGATATTTTGCTTTGCGATTTTCACTTCACCTCCTTAAAAAATATTGAACCCTACGAACATAACAAGCAACGCACAAAGTATAAGCAACTGGTCTTGTCATTAAATTCAAAAGCCAGCGGATTATTTTTCATGCATAAGTTTTTATAGAGTTGTCCGATTTAGGTCATACTTTTTATTGTATAGAGTTAAAGTAGGTCCCATTGGTTGGTTACATTTAATACCAACTCTAGGGGTGGGAAAATGGAGGATGATTGACAAATCACCTACTGATTTTATTTATTTATGTTTCCAGTTGAATTCAAGGCGACGCTCTGGGCAACCGCTTCAACACTACTCGAAGACGACGACCTATCAATCCGTCAGCGGATGTCAAACGCTATCTGTCAACTGTCAAACGGGCAGACAAACGTCATCCCGAGCGTAGCCGCCGAGCGAGTGAGATGTCAGCTAGAAGCAGAGGGAGATATAGCCACCTGTATCGTGCTAGCGCTACTTGACTTCAAATCTGAAGTCTGTATGAACGATGAAGTCAGTGATGAGGTATGATCGTAGTAGCCTTAGGGGCCATTCAAGTGTAACGTAGCGCAATGGGGGGGAAAGGCGTTCCGCATAAGTATATATGCAATGGCTTTTGGTGGCGCAGTGGTGTAAACAGCCAACTGCTACGCTAGAGGTTCCGGGTTCGAATCCCGGCGGTGGCGGGACTTTGTGTTATTTGCAAGACGCATTGTTTCGCTTACCGGTCTTGGATGTTGTATTCTTATCGTTGTAGTATATACCATATCGTTGCTTAGTGCCTGCGATACAAGTTCTTACGATAGTTAGTGCAGGGCTGAGTCAATGTGTTTGTCGTGATGTGGTTATTAATAAACACGATTAATAATTATTATTATTTTGAGATTTTTTTAAAAAGTTCTTGTCTTACTGAACAAATGTTTCAATGGGCATGAATCTCGTGAACTTCCCAAAATTCCCAATTTTTTAAAACGTTTCGGCGCGTTTCTTGGGAGGCTAGAAATCTTCAAAAGTTGCGTTACGTAATACTTGATGGCCCTCTTACTATCAAGAAGTATTTATTACTATATTTTCTTTAGTATTATACATAATCAAAACCATCCTATGGAGGATCATCGCATTTTCACTGGCCTTTACCAAAAGCTTGTAATAAGTGAAGTATGGTTGGGCGTTGTCAAAATTTGGACATTTCGATTCATTTAGATAAGGACTGGTTGGTATGTTATATAGATATTCATCATAGAGAAACACGTATGTCAATAAATAGAAGACATGCAGGACCGAAGAGTAAATTGTGTTCATAACGGTCCCCGGAATGTCAATCACACAAAAACTTGCCCAGGATTCAAACCCGTGACGTTCAGCTTCGCTGCCAACTCAGTTAACACTTTGTTTATAACAATTCCACAAATGGGATCGGTCACTATTCTTAATGTTTTATTGTATTTATTAAAAATTCCTGTTTCAGTGTCGGGTTTTTGACCAAAATGAGAGGTACAACGTGTTTTTAGAGGAAACCATATGGACAAACGAATGCGGTGCGATCATAAAGGAATACTGTAAAAAAGAAAATGTAGCCGCCAAGGATTACGTTTTGAATTTACTCGAAAATCCTGTGTATAAGAGTACATTTGATAAGCTCTGCAACAATCTAGAACTGTTTAAATGTATGCTTCAAAATAATTGTAGAAGGAACAGAAATGATGTGACCAATCCGAAGTTAAGGTTGTTTGCGAGATGTTTAGTTAACTAAATGTACACTCACATACATAAACTCACGCCGTAATCCCTCGAGAGGGGTTGACAGAGGCGTTACACACCGCATTTCGCATGTTTATGGTAGTCCCAGTGTGACAGGTTGCGAATCTGTCGTCACTATCTGGACACAATGAGGATGAGGAACATACAACTTACGGCAAGCCAAGACTCGAACCCTCGACTTCTCGGGTCGAGTCGGTCGGTTAACCAAGGCAAATCTAAAATAACTCCTCTACTCATCGGCTCTGTTGACTAAATATTTTGTGTTTGAATTTGATGTTTCAAATGTAGTTGCTAACCCTACCCTTTAGCAGTAAGAGTTATTAAGAGAAGCATTATGTTCGAATTTGCAAATATATTCTTATTTTATGTTAAATATTTTTTATTATAATTAATTTAAAAAATATATTAGTATAATGTATTTTTTCTTTATTTTATTAATTCCCTTTCAAAGTTCGAAAAACAGGACCTTATATTATAATTAAATGAGCGAGCGAAGCAAGTGATGTTCTCACAGTATACTGGAGCAATCCGGTGTTTGTATGTTGTATTCTTATCTATGTAGTTTATACCATATCGTTGCTTAGTTCCTGTGTTCTTACGATACTTACGGAAGGGCAGCCATATGTGTGTCGTGATGTGGTTTATTTATTTATTTATGTACGTATAAATGTTTTCGTGACGATAACTCAAGTATCACTGATCGGATCGCCGTGAAGAGAGGTGGAATAACAAAGGTAAAATATTTTTAAATTTGAATATGAACCAATACATTCAAGGTACCGAGATATGTTGGAGGTCCCGAGTTTATAGTTCGGAGCGACCCTCTAGTAATGAATTGTTCCTTGTTTTAGATTTCTGGAATATTTCAAAATTTGTGCATTCTGCTTAAGTACAATTCTTTGTGTGACTTGTTAATTTTGTTGTACATGCCTGTAAAAGGCAGTCATACGAGTAATGTAACATTATCTACTGTATTTGTTATGAATGTTTGTTTGTGTGCTATAGGTGTGTCTATTGTGTAAAAAATATATATAAAACATATTAATGCTTCTGAAAGAAGGGTAAAATTATATTTAAGATGCAAATGGTTTTTTAGAAAAAAAAAAGGTTTTGTATTCACAAATTTAATTTACAAATAATTTTGGAATATACAAACAACTGATTACGCAATCTATATCACATACCTATAGTATTTACAATGTCAAACACTCACACGAACCATTCAGAAGTTTTTCAATGTGTATTTAAAAGACGTGAACACAATGTGATAAAATATAAAATCTTTACATAATCGTGTTCGACGTTTAACCAAAGTATTTCTTCAAAATTATGTTTAAAATTTAAAACTTAAGGATGTTGTAGTAGGAATAGTCTAAGCTTTAATTAAATATCGAATTTCTATAGTAATAGGTTGTAACTATAGCATAAAACATGTTAATACAACAAATTACAGAATCTAGGGTTTCTTGCCGGTATCTTCCCCGACATAAATTTTCCGAACCGGTGGTCGAGTCATTTTTAAGAAAAATTTAAAGTCTTTTTTTATTTTGATTTGACTTTCGATTTTATAGTTGGCTGCGGTAAAACAATATATTTTTAAAATCATATTGTTTAAGATTTCAATGTAAGGTCTTTTTCTAATAGACCTTTTCTAAATTATTTTTTGGATTAAAGATTTAAAACAAAAAATGTTTACATAATTATTGCAAGCGACTGCACCATTGAGTTTGAGACCTTCTTGCTTTCTATTAGGACATAACTAAAAATAAACCAAAGCATCATACAATTTTTTCCCTCTGTATCCTTAACACCTGTGCTTTAACACTGCTATTCTTAAACTTCATCCCATGTTTCTTCAAATCACTGCTATCAATTGCCTTGTCATTACTTTTATTTTCAATGTTACCACTTAACCCATCGTCTTCACTGAAAAGATCTTTCACTGAAACAAGTCTGTGAGAATTGCCGACTTTGAGTAACCTTTTGAGGCCTTTAAACGCTTTCTTTTCGATCAGTCCTATTATACCCCAGTCCTCAGTTTTTTCTCCTTCCAAGCCTGCTTCAAGCTGCCACGCCGCGTTCCTCACTTCCAGCTTTAATCGCTCGCATTCCTCATAGCTTACATTCCTTGAGACGTTCAGCGCTTGTTCAAGCGGGTTTACTATGTAAAGCGGTAAGGCGTTCGGCTTTCTCACAGCAACTCCCTCGTTGATAGATATGGCCTTCTCTTTGAAGTCAAACTGTGAATAGAACTCGAAGAACTGCAACAGCAGTGTGGCCAGGTCATCTTTGTTCTGCCCATAGCTCTCTTCAGGTAACTTGTTCAAGTCCCGAAGGAATGTGCAGTTGATACTGTCTTCGGCTATTCTGATGTCTTCCTTACCTTAAATATGAATGTGCATAGGTTAGAAAATATTATATAAGATTGGTTTATATAACTTAAATTTATAGAAAAAATAGGTTAATGAATAACTATTCAATTTACATATTGTAATAGAAATTAATTTATTGTACCTAATTATTTTTTAAAATAGCAACTACGGAGGTTTCTTGCCGGATTCTACATTGAAATACCGTTACAAAGCGGTGTTTGTAAAAAAATACAATTTAAAAGTATTTATTTTAAGTGTATTTCAATAAAAATATTTCGACTTTTACAATTCACTTAAATGCTGTAGTATATTAGGCAGATAAAAGGACCCACCTTTTTGCTATTTCCTCCTTTCACCTGTTGGCTATTTCCATTATTAAAAACCCAGCTCCTCGCTACTACTACAATTTCATATTTTAGAAGTCGAGTCTAATGTGCAACTCCACTCCAAATTTAATATAATTTTTAATTCATTTACATTTCATTGATTTTTTTAACGGTAAAGTATTTCCATTAAAAAAAGTTAACCTTACTATGCATTATACTCGTCTATCGTAGCATTAAATGCAGTTGACAGAAAAACACATACATATTTTTTACTAACAAGCTAAGTATATTTATAAACAGAGGCGGATCCAGGAATGAAATTTGGGGAAGGTAAGAAAGTTAACAATCTTACAAAGCTAACGATCTTATTTTTAAAAAGGGGGAAAGCACCCTTGGCTCCTTGGCTTGGCTTGGCTAGTGTGTATAAAATTTAATTCAATAAAGTCTCACCGGCTTTTTTGACCAGAAACTTCAATGGCGGCAAGACCGGCCCATTCCTAGAGGTCTGCTGCAGGAAGAACAACGCCATAAGGGTGAGGGGGAAGTTGGTGACCCAGCGCCCAGGGTGGGCGGAGGTCAGTCCTGCTGATGCAGCCCAGCGACGAACCAGGAATACTAGGGCTGGGACGCGAGGGTCCAGGGAACCCAGAAGCCAGAGCAACTCTGACATGTATACTCCAGACCTTGAGAAAAAGTTCAATATTAATAAATTTATTCACTAATGGAATATAATTTACAAATGATTTATTAAGTATAATTGACTATTGTTTTAACAATAAATTGGCATAAATTAACTATTCATATATAGCAACTCTTCAAGCGATTACTTATAGACAATGTCATCAAGAATAAGCCTTAGACTCAAGTAAGATTCTTCAATCTTACTGTAGGGCTGGGTCAATTTGTGTTTCGTGATGTGGTTGTAACTAAGATCCTTAGGTCCCCAAAAGTAATAGAAAAATAAGGGAATAAGGACTGAACTGGGTAGAATCGCATCCTTCTGATGACTATGTTAAAAAAAAGAATTCTAAACCGACAATATTGCGAGCTAAAGGTTGTTAGGCTTTTGATAAATAAATAACTGTTCAAGTGTGAGTCGGACTCACAAATGATGGGTTCCGTACCATCTTATAAGATTAAACATTACTACTGTACATTTAGGATATTTTCGTAAAATAAATAATTTAATACTGAATTTTGCATTATTTTTTTTTCCCACAAATGTAATTTGTTATAGAACTATATAATGTGTACTTAAGTATGTACGTATGCTTATTCGTTTGTGAATGTTTGTATGTCTAATGTATTATACTTTAAAGTATTTATCACTACTTCCATTCAATTTTTTAGTAATTCTCTAACTTGTATTATCAGCCCTATTAAGATACACTATTCATGACGTGACATCCTGTTATTGGCTTGGTTTTATTAATTCTATTATTGTAGTTCTGCTGTTGGATGCCCAAATAAAATAACTTAAAAAAAGACGCAAAAATCACGTTTGTTGCATGTCCCCTTTAATTTCAAATTTATTTATTTGTTTCTAGTATTTGTTATTTTGTGGCAACAGAAATAGAAATAAATTTCATGAGTCTAGCTATTATGGTTCATGAGATACAGCCCGCTGACAGACACACAGACCGACAGACAGTAGAGGCATAGTAATAGGGTCCAGTTTTTTACCCTTTGGGTATGGAACCCTAAAAAACAAAATTCACTTTCAACACAATACTTACATATTAGTATAAGCAAGATCACAATCCAAGCCTGTGAAATGGTGGTGGTACTTGACTATGGGCACCCTGGCATGGAGTATCCTTTGCACTCTTGCAGCACCAGGCACCCTCAGTTCAAGGATTTCTCCAACAAGCTCCAAGTGCCTCTGCCATGGACTACGGCCACCTTCAGTCTTTTTTTCTTGATACACCAGCCTCTTGCTGGGGTCTGTCTGGAGAAGTAATGATTTCAAGTCTTTTATTAATCACATGATGTTCAAATATTGGTAACCTTTTTTGTATAAATATGTGATGTTTCTAATTTCTTCATAAATTCATTTGAGTGGCAACCCAGTGAATAAAATTTTTATTCCAAATTTCATCAATTTAATTTAAAATAGTTTTTTAATGTTTGAACATAATAAGAATTACCTCCTTTTAGTATCCTTTTTGTAACATTTCAACTAAAATTATTTGTTTCAATGTTCAATAGCTCTAAAATAATTAAACTAACTTTTTAAAATAAAAAAAAGCACCATCTTTTGGCAATCTAATGGAAATTGTGAATTTACCTTTTTACATACAATCCTTTCTATCTACTAAATTCAAATAAATAAATGTGCACTGTTCTTACCATTTCCTCAGTTAAAGAGTTTGTCAGTACCAAGTCTAAGTCACATCCCATTCTACCGAAACCATTGACAGATGATCCAAAAGGTTGCACCGCTACATTGGCATATAAACTCTTGAATATAACCTCTAACTGAAAAAAACACATAACATACAATTATTATGGACAAATAGAATAAAAACAAAAATTTAAGTAAATTTTAATGTTAGAAAGAAATAAAACATTTGAAAACATTTTTTTAAATGGAATCTTTAAGTAAAATTACAGAAAAAGAAGGATGACTATTTCTAATTAGAAAATCATCATCCTTCTTAAAATTTATCATTAGAATTATTAATGATGATCAGAAAGATGAAGAAAGTAGGGTTTACATAATTCCATACCTGCCTAGCAACCATATATCTCAGCCGTACACCCAAATCATTAAGCTTCGTTCTATCATGTAACATCTGAATTTGCTGGGAAATATTCTCACAACTCTGTAATTCTTCTAACAATTTTGTCTCATCTACTTCATTCATTCCGTCTGTAATATTTAATGATTTATTTGTTACTACTGTCATCTTTTCTTTCCTGCCGGGGATACTACGGAACCAGAGGAACGGAGATTGTAAAGCCATGACATCCAGCTCTTTATGGTGAGAGCTGCAGGTACGTAGGACATCTGCAAGACTGTCTTCGGACTTGAATTCAATGACCATGAAGTGCTGAAAGTTATAAATAAGTTTTCTTTATTATATTAATATAAAATTTATAGACAAATTGATTGTTTTGTTCAAAGTGATGTAATTGAAATAAATAAAATGTGTACCTAATGAGATACATTATTGGCTACATTAAAATATTTCTTTTTTTTTTACAAAATAAAGATAAGGCCAATCGGGCAAAATATAATCTTATTAAATAAGTCTCAAAGCATTTTAAATACCTCATTATCTTGATTTTTATAATGGTGTATACCATTAACATCCGAATATTTTGAACAGTATCCATAAAGTTCATTGAACGAAGATTCTGAGTTAACTTGAACGACAACACTACGTTTTGCTTCAGCTTTCCTCTGAGCTACCACTTCATCAAATGTTATGAATTTCCTTGAAGAAACATCTAAAATAAAAATTGTTTAATATAACCTTCGATCTCCACTGTCCAAAATAAATACAGAGTATTTAATTACCTGAATATTTTTTTACTAAAAGGCATTTACAAGATACGGAGGAACGTATGGACTTTTTGAAAATATAAAGTTTCCCAATATTTAAGGCTGACTGAAATAATACAGACATTTTAAATTAAATAACCTAGATAAAAAGCTGATTTGAATTTGTTACAAATGTTCAAAAACTTTATGACATTGTCATCTCAGTCTTGCAAAGAAGTAAAATGAAATGATTTTTTGGACTAATTTAAATTGCTTATTTCTATTATAACTTTTAGTTCTTGGTTTTACTAAATTTTTGTGAAAGAGCGTTTCAAAATTTTTAATCATGATTTCTGAACAAAATTAATTTCGTTTTGTTCGTTTTCATCAAAGTTTTATTATTTTATTATGTTTCTAAACTCTCAAATTGTAGGAAGAAAAACTGCTGTAACTAAACGAAACCAATTTGTCAAAAAAAAATTGAGGTTATCTAATTGGAATAAGGTAAAAATAAAATCAAATATACTCTAAACAAATCCTAGGACTATGGGAACCAGAATACTTCGACGAATAATATTTCCTACTTATATGGGTTTACTAAAACAGATTCCATATAGCCTCAATCACTCTTGTGATAAAGTTGTTTACCCCGCTATATCTTTAAATACAGTGAGAAACTATGCTAAAAACAAAGACAGAGGTAAGGATAAGAGAAACAAGGCAAAAGTTGAAGTTAATGTTTCTATGATATCAGAACTGGTGCCAGTAGAAAAACTAAAAGAGAGGTGCAACCATGCCATTGAAAATATGAAAGAAGACTTTGCTAAAAACTTGTCTATTCGCTCAACGACCGGCGCTATCGAATCTCTATCAGTTAAGTTCCAAGGCAAAGAGTATGAATTGCAAGAGCTTGCACAAATTGTAAGAAAAAACCCCAAGACTATGGTAATAAATTTCTCTTCTTTTCCTCAAGCTATACCTGATGTTTTGAAGGCTATTGCATCATCTGGTTTGAATTTAAACCCTCAGCAAGACGGCACTACACTGTATGTGCCTGTGCCTAAAGTGACAAAGGAACACAGGGAGGCCCTAGCAAAGAATGCAAAGGCTCTGCACATAAAGTGCAGGGATATGATCAAAGACATTCAGAATGACTACATTAAGAAGATAAAGAAACAAACAAGTGTATCTGAAGACTTGGTTTTTAGTGTTACAAAGCAAGTGGGAGTCCTTTGTGAAGAATACCAGAATGAAAGTAAAAAGATCTATGAAGCCAAACATAATGAACTGCTGGGAAAATGATTTTTTCCTGTTTAAAATATGCATTTATAAACTTTAACACTTGTAAGTAATAGGTAGTTATACAAATAAAATATATTTCTGAGTTATTCAATTGTTTGATTCTATAAGCGTTCTATTTCTCATTAGAAAATATCCTTAAATGAAAAACCATTGTTGTTTTAAGTTTAATAATCAAATCTTTTAATATTCAAAGGCTACTTATTTTAAGGTTATATTTAACTTCTTAAATAAACTTATAAATTTAATAATAAATTTTTGATTAAAACTAATTTGTACTTTAAAAATTAATTGTTGATGTTGTTGTTAATTAATTAATTGTAAATGCATAGGAAAAAAGTTTTTTCTGTTTCAACTAAGATTTTATCACAGAAATTGTTACCCAATAAAAAATGTCGCAAAAGACTAGTTTTATTTTTGATTTGGTAATATAACATCACTGCTGTCAATGTTAACTGTCATTTTAACAAACCAGTATTTTGTGTACAAACAATAGCTGATTCGTGTCATTGATAACATTTCTGTAAAAACTATAAATATTTTGACACAGAAAGGTAAAAATGAATTACGACAGAGTAATGTCGCGAGTGCACGATCGTTCACGTACGAATACAAAGCCGAGTTTCACCGTGAAACGGCATAACAACCCGTCATCTGTTAGCATTGGCGCGAAGCGATCTAGTTCGAACATTTCCTCTGGAGTTTTCACTGAACTTCCGACTATTTTAAGCGATTACGTGCCTGATTCCGTGCGAACATCGGTGAAGAGTTCGATAGTGAAACCGCGGCGGACGTTGAAATCTATGGACCCTAGCAAGTCTCCCCCGCGAGTGATTGAAAAGTTGAAAAATGTGAAACGTCCCAGTAGTTTAAAGGTGCAAGGTTCAGCGCCTGTGTTATCGCGGAGTCGTGCTGGCTGGTCAGAGACTCACGTACAAAAGGGTCATTCCAGTAGGTCTCATACAAGACTACAGGAGATAAAGGTTGGTTTGCAGTAACGTAACTGAATGACTGATATTTACTCTTAAAACACTGATAGACTAATTCTAATATTAAGCTTAAGCTAAAAAATATATTTTTTAAAATTAAATTTGGGCAGTAAAACTTGTGTTAAAAACTATTAAATATGTTTATACTAGCAATGACATACATTCAGGGTTATAATTACCCTAGAGCCTAGGGGACCATAGCCTGGGGCGGCAGGATGAGAGGGGCGGCATTATGCAGAATTTTTTCTTAAATGAAATGCTTTATCATCAATAAAGGGGGTGGCAAAGCTTAATGGCCCTGGGTGCAAAATCTTTGAATATGCTTCTGCATCAGCCAAAATATTTCAAATTAATTACAAAAATCACTTCAGAGACATATAAATTTAAAGCGATATTATACAGTAGGTTACTATGTTCATGAGTACTATCCAACTTCATCTGGTAGTTGGAATTTGCAAAGAACTAAATTATTTGTAGACAACTAGAGTAACACCAGTAGAAGCTAGACTCATGGTAGACCAAATTAACTATTATTAAATATTATTTGTTCATTTATCACATATTTCATATTCAATAATTAGAAACTAGAATTGTTATGTTTTACTAATTGTAAGTTGTAATAGAAAATTATTGTATTTTGAATATTGAAAAAAGCAACTGAGTACAGAGGTTTTTTGCTGGATTCTTGCACATAGAAATAGCATTCCAAACCAGTGGTAGAAAAAAAATGATTTAAAAGTACTATTTAAATGTATTTGAATAAAAACATTTTGACTTCGACAAACAGTTGAATCTGTTGTTACAGGAGGAGATAAAGTCATTTCAAGAGGCTGAGAAGATGATGAGGCTCCGTAGCAAGTTGTTAGACAGCTGTGGTGTTGTTATTGATGACAGAGGTCAAGTGGTGGAGGACAAAGGGGTGCAAGTGGATGACACAGAAAATGGTTAGTGTGTGAAAGTTGTATTAACATATTACTTTTCTATTATGTTAACATACCATCAAAATCAAAATGTATGTGATAAACATTCACAGAAAAATATCATGTGACACAGTGTATTTAAAAACCTTATAAAATTTATGGTTCCATAAATTTAAATAAATCAAAACAAAAATAAGTAACAATTTATATGAGAAATTAAATTATTTCTAACATCCAAAACCTTAACTTATTTGCTACAATAATCATGTTCACTATAAAACTCTCCTAATCTACAAAATAATTTATTTTAGAGGCAGGTTTCTTCCTTTTTGAAATACTAACTTTCTTTAATTTGATTTAAAAAACTGACTTTATTTAATTTTGAATCTCCATAATCCATTATATCTTTATATTTATATAAAAATAATAATTAAATAATACATATGATGTTTGGATTATTTAAAAAAACTTTCCTTGTTGAGTAAATCCAACTAAAATGAAATAAACCTTCTGATACTTGGTGTAAATAGTTCCAATCAAAACATGTAGATGGCGTTAGCAGTTTTAAATGTTAAAATACTTGCCACTTGTCTGTAAATGACTTATGAAGTCACTTTTAATACTTTTTCTGAGTTTAATTCTAATATTTATGATTTGATATATTTTTATAATTTTTTTTTTCCGATATATTTTTACCGAAAGTTTTGAAAATAGTAATTAATGTGCTTAGTTCACTTATGATCTACAAATTTGATTTTCTTTCAACCGGCCGAAATAGCTCAGTTGGGAGAGCGTTAGACTGAAGATCTAAAGGTCCCTGGTTCGATCCCGGGTTTCGGCAATTCTTTTGCTTTTTCGTGAGTATTACTAATATTATGGTGTTCTATAGTTTAACAATTTTGTTACAGATACTGCCCAGAATAAAAGGTAAGTTTTGATAGAATTTTTAACTCCTGTATTTTATGCCTTGTTTTTAGACGTTATTGGTGAGAATCTGCAGGTTGTTTTATATTTTCGTAGTAACTGACTTAAAATATATAATATATATAAAACATTCCGTTAACCTGTAGGAGGTAAAATGACAAGAAATTTAATACAAGTTGCGCATAATATTACACACAATGTATTAAGAATAATCTACACTTGCAATTTACTTTGTTGGGACTTTTAAATTTAAGTTACTTAACAAATTAAGATCGAAATTTGAATGAGAACTCATTCATGGATAATTTATCTGTTATAAAAAAGTAAAAAACAAACATGCAGCCGGCCTGACATAGGCGGTTACCATAGTATAGGTACCGTAATTTACAGTCTTGTCGATTGTATAGGGAACGATAGCCACGGTAAAGCTGTTAAGTCCTCCATGCCGCAGTACTCATCGTTTAGGAACAAAACCGTAGTCTTTAGAAGCTTGCAACACCAGTGTTTCTTAACAAGAGTTCGTATAGTTTTTCTAAACATCAAATAACATAGATTACTACAGTGATTTTGTATGAGCAATGTTTATTCCTCATCAATTTAGAGACGCTTGACAAAGATTCATTATCTGTAACTGCAGTCGCAAGCGGCTATCGAAGGTAAAACTCATGGTAGGCACACAGGGGTATGACGCCTGCGTTATAGATTGTAACATCTTAAGGTAAAGTCGACTCTCACCAAATTACAATGCAATGTTTAATGAAAATATACATACATATATAATATTCAAGTGATCCGCAATATTCATACTCATACTGATATGTTCATAACATGTTTATTATATACTATATCTTTATAAACAATTACGTTGTAGAGGTCAAATAAAAATAATAATTAATGTAAACGTGTATTTGATATAGTATAGATCGGATTGATTAATGGATGCTTTATTGAAATTTCTGCTATGAATTTTCATCAGAATAATGAGTTTATAAAAAGTTTGATGAATTTAAGTATTTTTTTTAAATTCCATATAGCCGTATTTGTTTTGAATACAACAAAAAGTCTTTAGTAACAAAATTTACTGAAGGATGAAATAAAATGAGAAAATAGTTGATCATTTTCGTTTACTTCCATAAATAAGAAGCCGAACCTGTTTTGTATGCTAAAGGACTATTTTGCGAAGGCTCCCATCGCCTCTTTAGCTCAGTGGTAGAGCACTGGTCTCGTAAACCAGGGGTCGTGAGTTCAATCCTCACAGGAGGCATCATTCGTTTCCTTTTTTATTTTCGTCTTCAATGATATTGTATCTTTTGTTGTATTTTTTTCTCTTAAACAAAGTTTTGTTTGAAATTTTAGTTTGTTTTACATCAAATGAAGAATGGATGGATGATGAAATATTTCCAGTATTTCTTTTTATACAGTAAACTCCTGCTAACTATCGAAAAATCCAGTAACTTTATATGTGGCGGGCATGTTACTACAAAAACTCGAAAAGAAATGAAATCCGGTTTTCAAAAAACACGTGTTAGAAACTCGCAAGAAAACGTTAAATTCTAACGGTACCTCATCCTTTGTGCAGGCGAGTTGGGCCGTGATTTGTGGACCAGGGAAAAGACACTGCCCCTTTCGCCCAAATTAAAAACGTGTGAAAAAGAAAGATGAAACCTCATGTTGTACACTGCGGCATCATAAGGAAATTTCGATACAGAGCTCCTTCAATCTCGGCAGTGCATCGAGTGCTATTCCATTGTTGAGTCCCTTGTTCTGATACAACCTGCTATATTTACAGTTATTAACGTGGGAAGTTAGGGGCCCGTGAGATCTTCGATTCCTAAATAGTTTTTTAAGTCTAATATCTATCCTTTATTTTGGGTCACACTACATTTTTTTTCGATCCTCATTTTAAATGAAATGAAGATAACAAATAATATTACTCAGACGGTTAAGTTAAAGTTATCGTAGGTTATAAACGTTTGTAACAACAGATGAGTGTAACACGTTTGTAACAAGAAAACTGACAGCCTTAGTCTCTAACTAGCATAAAAGATCATTGTTCATTCTTTTCGTAACTTTTGCAAACTGTAATTCTTATTAATTTACCTTTTATTAACAGGAATAATTTTAACATATTTTTTTCTTAACTCTTTATATATTTACTAACCTATTTTGTTGTCGAAATTATTAGCCTATATGCAACCAGTCCGATCTTAACCAATCATTGTTGACGGTTTGACAAGCTTGAAATGATTCGGGCTAATAACGATCGTGCCGAAACGGTCAACATCCGCCTCGCAGTAGTAAACGTTACGCATTTCAGTGCAAGTAAACTAGTCGGTTTGCCAAACGAGCCATGCGGTCAGGAATAGCCTGGATATCGGCCAGGCGCAGGAAGCGGACGTTACTTTGGCGTGCGCACGCGCATACGTCCGTTCAACAAGCACTGATAAAATTCATTGATAACTTATAATGTTTGGTCGTCTCTAAGCGTGTTGACTCCCTATTTTAATACATTCCATATCGCAATACGAAATGATTATGATATGCATAACTTTAGGGACGAACAAGGGGTATATATTTGGATTACTATGTCACATAACCGATTTTGACATTTATTGAAGTCGGTATTGATATGCATTTCGATGCTCGGGTTTTAATTAAACGTATTGTAGACGTAACGTTAAGGACAATTTTAGAGATGAAATATTTTGGTTTCCAATCATTGACGTCTGTCAGTAAAATTCTTAAAATTTGTGAGTCAAGAAAATTGGCAAAACACTCACATTATTTAAAAATCGAATGCCATTAGCAAATTGACGATGTCAGAAGTAATTTCTTGGTAAATAAGGTAAATATGTGGTTAAGGAAGAATTTCGAAAGAAATCGTATATCTGCCCAATCTGTCACTTAACTAATTTGTATCTGATTACCATCACCATCGGAAATCATAATTGAAATAGATTATAAATACTCAACGACGTCAGTATGATAGAGAAAGATTTTATCTCAGTACAAGATTGACGTCAAAGAAATGATGACCATCATTCAACTCTTCATTATGTTTGATGAATCTTTTAACAACAATGATTATACAATTCAATTGTTTTCTTCTACGACTGATTTACGAAACGAAATAGTTGCAGCAACGATGATAGATGCTATTAATAAAGAGGATGACGTCAAAATAGAACGGGTGTTAATTACAAGACAACGTGACGTAGATATCAATGCCGGCGTTGATTTCGACACTACCGTATTAGGGCATTGGCCGAAACGAGTCGCGACTCGTGACGGTACTATCCAAAAATGAATGAAGCCAACGTCACAGAATCGGGTCTTACAACTACAAATCTTACCAGAGCTATCAGATTTGTCGTCGACTCAAATGAGTACGGTAACTACGTCTCTTTTGTATGCAGTATCGTCGACAAGGACGCATGCATCGAACTTGGCATGGTTATTAGATGTTGCAAGTGGATATTTTCAGGGATATGAATCAGAACTGCAGTCGGTTGTAGTGCCAACGTCGGTACACTCGGTAACTCAAAATACAATGTTGGCTAATTTGTTGACCTAGTAAATTAAATAGGCGATGGTGACAAATTGATGAGGCCTTCGTTTATATGGTCCATTCATTTTATGCAGTTTATTACAGGAAACGGCTGCGTTTCATTTTCATGTTCATTTGTTGCTCCGTTGTTGTAATAAACAACATAAATATGTTACAATGTTTCGTAACGGATTAAGTCTTCCAATAGATTTCTGGTATTAACTCTTTTGTTTCTTTGTTGACCAATTCATTGTCTATTTTTGTTTCAATGTTAATCAAATTTAATCACCAAAAAGTTTTAGGGTTCAAGTATCAGCTGCCTCTGAACACTCTCAAGGAAAAAATATCCATAGTCTACAAATAGGTTACCATTATAACAACTGCTTGGTTGATAAACTCTTTAATTCGTTTTCGTTTAAAACAGTACAGATAAGAAAATTAAAGTTAAGTTAGGTACTCACATGACTTGAAATGTAATTGGAGAACGCATCAGTTGTATTGTTTAACTAATTATAATGCAGTAAGCGTTATGTCTGAATTGCTGTGTCAGTAATGAGAATATAATGAAAGACACGTGTAACAAGAATCTTTCCTCTCGTCAAACAGATAACCCTGACTCAATAACTGCCAAGTTGGGCATCCTATCTTAAATCGTTTGCCTTTGTGCAGATCTTCCATTACCAAAGAAACGCCACTACAATTTTTTTTACAATTACTTCTTATTAAGAGACTACCCACTTACTAAGAGATTACCCTACATCGTCACATTTAAATGTCAAAGTCAAAATTATCAGTATTTTTATATCAGTGGTCAACACCACTGATATAAAAATCAAAATACTCCTAGCTTCCAAATATTCCAATCTCACCAAGCTTCAAAATATTCCAAGCTAGGTGCATTCGGTATATAGGTATAGGTATGGGATCGGTATGGTAAAGGACACGCCCTGCGGTCATCGCCCGGGTCGTCGGCCTGCGCCGGCGCAGCTTCCCCCTCCCCCGGGTGAATGCAACACCCCCTCTTGCACTCATGTTCTAAGCCAGAGAACTATACAGCCTTCAGTTTAATGCCTTGAAAGATTGGTTCTATGGAATTTGTTGGAGGCTGTAGTTATTGGGTGATTCGCACGAACGGAACAAGTTGATAATAAATTTTCAATATGTTAATCGTAAGCGTATTTTTCATCTAATTTCTTCAGGAGCCGTCGGCAGCTAACAGATGGCTAGATGATTAATTAAAATCTCAATTGTACCAATTACAACCAATTGTAATTTCACCATCACAAATCTCAAAATTTTCATTTTCAGTACCATCATCGTCTTTAGAATCCTCCTCATCACCAGAAATATCTACTTAAATACAAACTCTGTTTGTTAAAAAAATTTCCTCTATTCTATTTCATCCCTTTTTTCCCAACTTTTTTCTAGAAAAGTTTTCCAAAACCCTTCAAACTTGGTCACGAGTCCCGAAGTCTCGTTGCTAGGGCTTCCTCGAAACTTTAAAAATAAAACAGTCACATTTTGCTTTCACGTGCCTTTTTCTTTTCGGCTTTTATTTTACATTTTACCGAAGAACTGTTAAATTTTCTCGAATTTGAATTCAAAAGCGTATGTAAATTTACAAGAAAGACAGTAAACACATTTGACTTCTCTTCAGATTGTTACCATTTTTGTATGTATGTTCGTTCATTGTTTTTAATTTATTTTGTTTGCGTTATTTTATATTACTTCTGCTACAGTCAAATCATATTTATTCATTATTGCTAGCGTTAAATTTGGAATAACTTAGATTTAACTTTTAACCCCTTTTTGTAACCCTGTAAGGTTTGAAATACGAAAAATCTGTCTTAAAAATAACATCTAAGATTCAGCTTCATCTTCAGCTTATGAGTCAGAGAATCAAGCCTTCTGTTTTTGGCTGTTTTCAAAAAAGGAGGAGGTACAATATTCGAAATAAAACAATGAAACAGATACGATCTCTTTTGCATATAAAAAAAAAAAACTGATAAAAATAACTGAACATACAAGTGAAAGGGTACCTGCTTTGGTCGTGACCTTCCACCACGAGGCACGAGGGCCATTGTTGTAAACCATACGAGGCACTGTGACGTAACTACTCCATCATCACGTCATTTAGTTCCTTCACTGGCATTTGGTGAGGTTCCTTGTCGTTTTATCGTAGGTAAGCATTAGGCTGCGATCTCACGTAAGTGTAATTAGAGCATGCTTGCCTAGCTTTTGACTTAGGTTGTAATGCCTGGAGAACGTTCTTCTTGCTATTATTTACCTCGGAATAAATATATATTTCATTACGGTGGAAGTACCGGCTAGGGTGCTTGTAAGAAAACATTTGAAAAGTGTGTCAAATATCCGTGCCATGCACATTGCCCGTGTTAATTGGTATTATTAGGTCGTGTGTTAACTTTCAATTTCATGTTATTTGTATGCTATTGCTAAGTAATGTTTTGGTCTAGAATTGCTCTCCATCCGAGTTTATTGTAATATATTATGCAAAATTATACAATAATCCCATGAGGAAAGAAAGATGTAGCCAAAAATACAATTGAGAACAAAAAAACGGAAGGTCGTCACGACATTAGGTATGTTGCTGACAGAGTAGATAAGGCCGCCGTTCGACCTTGGATATCACATAACCGATCCACAGCGCCAATTCCACGTGCGATGGTGTACATGAAAATATCTTTGTCCAAATGCGCAGTTATTCGATAACGAAAGTTCTTTTAACATTATATCTCGTATTTGGTCAGCATACGGATAGAATTATATTACCATATAACTTGTAAAACTGGGAGCTTCGGGTTCTAATCACAGTGTTTTGTCGGGTTCTGTGTGATGAGCACGAGATTTACTCAGGGTCGTATAAGTTTTCTATCGATTTATGAAAAAACTTATTTTGAATAGTACTCATACGACTTTGACTAAGACTAGGTTAATTTTCGACACTCATAAAAACTGCAACTAAACAATACGAGATCGCTGTTCTTATGACTCTTAGGGCCCGCACAAAGATACTAATTCACGCATCAGCCCGTCACGTATCTCAGCGATTGTAATTCAGCATGGAGGGCCATGGAACGTAGCTTGAACCGCAATTTCAATTTCCATACCCACCCGGTCGGGCAGACAAGCGATTGTTATATTCTTCACTACCTTTTGTTGGGAACTTTGTCAGAGTAGAACTCGTATTTTTCCTTTTTTCGAGACTAAGTAGCCAGTCTATTGGGTGGCCAAAAAGTCAATTCTTTTTTATCTAAATATAAGTACCTACATTCGAAGACACAAAAGTACAGACTACTAAAAATATCTACATTACAACATACATTGACTCAGTTCTGCACTAAGATAGAATCTTGTATGGCAAAAAATCCACTAAAGCACCTTGAGAAAACGACTTTTTTTAAGTAGTATTACGTGTATCATGTATGGAAGGTTCACATGCAAGGTGTATAATTATATTTATCATTTGATGACGGAATGACGTGTCAGTTTATTTGTGAAGAGGAAAGATGACTCATGCCGGTCTTTTATTTACGTTTTTTTCCTATAATGTTATTTTATATGGCTAACTTTAAAGCATCAAGTAAAGAGTCTATTACAGAATAATGTTTATAGTAGTATGGTTTCCCAAAACTAGACTTTTGCTGTGGTTTTTTTCTGTTAGATTTCGCTTGCAAATAGATGTATGGTTTGGGGATCTTGATAGGGTACAGACTCAATACAAAAAACAGGTTCACCACAAGGGGCGTATGTGTACAAATCCTTGTCTGCACAGCCACTCGAACATGCACAATAGCAATCGCGGAGACAGGGTGGAATGCCAACAGACGGCAGGCAGTTTGTAATGACTTCACGTACCGGTTGCCGATAGCTGTGTTTCTGGACTAGCAATTGTTGCCGACAGTTCAATGCACCGGCTCTCAGCGATTTCAAAAGCCTCAAGTTTATTTTTATTGGTCAATACGATCCCCAACAGATTACGCAGTATACCATCTAATTGATACACTCTAATGATGCTTTTAAAAGATAGGATACTGCTTTCGCTTGAATAAGCCATCAAAAAATGAGTTAACTTTCTAAGGTGGCAAAAGAATTTGTTGTCCCCTTGATGGTAAGCCAGTATAAAATACTAGGTATCAGACTTGTTACTTGACCATTGCCAATCTTGTCATTTTGAATACCTCAAAAGGCACTGGCATTTTACCCAATCTTCGGATCGGAACAAAGAACATATTGCTGTTTGGCTCTGTTATTAAAAATCAGAAAAAAACCTTGGTGAGATGCACAAACATATTTGAGTTACAAAATGTTGCTCGCTTGTAGTACAATCTTGGTGTTTTACCAAAATTGGCGATGGTGCCAAAAGATCCTCGAACGATAGAAGGATTTTTTACATTTTCTTTTGCTTAATTACACCTAACGTAATCAGTGAAAGGTTAGAAACGAAATTTGGCTTAAAAATATTTAATTTTGTTTTGCAAATGAAATATTTGAATAAAGTCAAAGCAAAATGTTTTTTATTCGATTAGACTTAAAAAAGCACTTTCAAATCTTCATTTTTTTTTTACAACCACCGGTTCGGAATGCTATTTCTACGGGGAAGAATCCGGCAAGAAACCTCCGTAGTTAATAGTAGGTAGTAATATGTTCCTCTATGGGCTTTGTGTCATAACTAAAGTGAAATCTGATATTTATTTAATCCTTCAAGTAAAAATTTACGGGTAGAAGATATGAACCTTTATCCGCAAATGTCTCAACTGCCATAACCAATGCTGGAGACCTAAAGTTCGCTTTATATTCCCCCCGCGACAATTTCACATAAATCTACTTCCCTTTCCTACTCTATCCACTCTGCAGCTCAACTTGTATATGAATTACAAGAGAGCGGATAATAAATCTTCACGCGTGACTTAAAATTTCAATTTCGTTGGGGATAATACGGTGTTTTGTATTCTTGTCTGGGCCCCGTCGTCCGTATATACGTCATCGAATGTTCTAAGCTTTCTTATTAGGAATGAGACTTGAATGCTTGGTGATTTAGAGAAACAACAGAAAAGCTTTTCGTACTATATAAGTAGCTAACAAGCATTCGTACTTGTTTATAATTTTAAGTTACCACGAGAAGCCTGTACCGTACAGGCTAGCTGTACTCTTACAGCTTACAGGCTGTACGAGAATATGCCAGGAGGCTTTAGGCTTTTGACATTAAATCTTCGATTTTTTTTTCGGCCACAACACTACTATAAATTTTTCTCAACATATCTTATTATTTCATTCGCGGCATTTCCTCGGTCGAACTTTATCAAATCCATCTCAATTCGAATCGACCTAACAGCATGAAGCAGACGAGGAATGTGTGGATACCTCTTATCAATATTGCGTAGCTAACGAGACTAGCACGGTAACATTGCGATGATGATCTCACATTTTGTTTACGTCCCCTTATCGGCGATTTGTTTAATTAAATCCAGTGAGAAGAATCAGCTGATAAACACAACAGCAAAGGCCGTGGCGAAGTCGATGGCTAGAATATAGTTACATAACGTAGTTTGTTTTCTCAAAGGTGACATTGAACATTTCCATGCTGATAACAATGTTTACGACCATTCAACGAATGCTGCAGCCGTATAGTTTTATTTGTGATCAAATGGCGCTGTACGTTATGAGCAAAACCATAAATTTTCTCTCGTTACGAACCAAACGTATGGCTTTGTAGTCCGGGCAGAAAATATGATCGTGATTTTCACAAAAGTTCAATGATGGGATTCTCTTCTCTTCATAAATCTTTGAGTTAAAATTTTGTGAACTCAATATTGGGTCAGTTTCAATTATTAATCGTCTATGCAACTTACATTAAGTAAAATAACAACTCATTGAAGAGGATTCACATTTTCAGCGAATTATTGTAAAACATTTCGAAACGGAACCCTTCGTTTATTTGCTTGTCTAGCCGTACTCTGCGCCCCGTATCGAACACAAAGCACACGAGGCAGTAGAAGGCATTTCTCGATCACGTTGCGATGATGCAAGACGCGATATCGGCGGAATGTAATTACAAAACGTGTAGCCTCGACGAATCACCTTATCGGGGACCTTGGCAGTGACATTGCATGCGCGCAGGCAGCCATAAGCCCCGCAGCCTTGGGGCCACGTCAGCTGAAGCAAAAACCACGATAAGAAATATATACGCGGAACTGTCTGTTGTATTTAGACATACATTTACACGTGTTTCTGTTTTTCACTACAGAACCAACCAGTCCCTTTTTTGCTAGCGAGGCCACCTCGTCTGACAGCACAAGTTTTTCAATGTTCTGGTCGATCGATGTTTCGTTGTTTCTTTCAAGTTTTATATTAAAAACAGATCAAACTGGTTAGCAATTAGGTTTTTATAAGGTTCAGAATTAGAAGAACGAAAATAGAATCAATCCTTTTCCCGTTGGCAATTTATCAAGTCTTTAAAAATGTTAATAATTTAATAAAAAAAAAAAAAAAAAAACATTAGATCAGTCTAGCTTTTTCCAGATTAGCGTATGTATTGTTTTCAATATCGCCTTCATCACCAATCCGTAGCTATTCTTAGTAGAACGTAGGTTCTTTCAATTCTACATCCAAAAATTACCAGATTACCAGCCTTTCTTTATAATGAGTCCCATCAGTCCGTCCACCCAAATCTTACAATACATAAAAAATATATTCGAAATTTCACCCTAGGCACTATGTTTTCATCACCAATGTGTTGTAGTTAACAATTAATACCTTCGCTTGCAATATTAGAAGGAAGTATCAGAGAAAACGTATCTTTAGATTCCAATATAGATACAGCTCTGACTCCACAGGGAGTCTGAGTAAGATCAACGGCTCTGCCAAAAAGTGAGTGACTCCCGTGACGCGAAAAGCAACGATCAACGTAATAACCCCTTTAACATTCCAACCGAACAATTAGCTGGCGTGAAGCCAAAAGGAAATATTATTACATTAACTGCTAACGGATTTCCTTATGCCATGTAGGTTGTTGTAGGCACTAAAATGTTTAACGGCAGACCGATATCAAGAAAAATTGTCATACATTTAATAACTTTAGTCATGATTGCTAGCGGTGTTTCAAGGACTTCGTCAATTGAGCATCACGCGAATTGTTGCGAATTGTAATTTGATGAATGAATTATTTTAGAAGTGAAGGATAATTGATCATGCTCGCATCACGTGAGGCCGCAATCTCTCCTGATGGTATGTGGTTATTTAGACCAAGAATATGCCTATTTACTGAAAAGGATACCAGAAGTATATAGTGTAAGGCCGTTATAAAATAACAGTATGTTACGAATTAAGATATCAGCTTCTCTTAAGTACTAGATGTAACATATATGTATGTCTTTAAATTCTGTTTACATAACTTAACGTGACTGTTGGTCGGACCGGGTGATTTTCCGCGATTTATATAAATAAAACATAGGTACTGTAATTCCATTTCACGAAGACCGTTCTGGTTTTGTTGTGTTTAGACCTGTACATGCACATCGCTCTAGTGTGCGTATGGTTTTTGCTGAGCGAACTCGGGGTTACGCACACTTGAGCAATGTGTATGTACGCGCCTGATGGAGCTAACAACAACCGTAGTCAAACCGTCTTGTGAGATGAAATTACTGTAAGTATATAGACTGTGATTATATAGACAAGTGACTTGGGTGTCTTTGTTAACCGACTTCAAAAAAGAGGTGGTTTCTATTTATTTACATTGTAATCGACAAAAGAAAGATAAGTCGATTCATTTGAATACCGTGTGACACCTCTTTACTAAGTTTTGATCAATACAACTTGTAGCAAATAAATTAAAAAAAACGCCAAAAATTAATAGCGGTAAGACTAAAATCAGATTGATCTATGTATTTTCGTTATTTCGACAAAACCTTTAAAATTTAAGGTATGGAAATTACTAGAAAAAATATTTTATATATTATCAAAACACATAATAATAAACTCATTTGCCTTTTTTATCCATGTGAAATAAGTTAGAATCGGTTACCATAATCATCGTCACAGAGTGTAGGAAGACAAGAAAATCTATTTTTATGTGTGGTAAGGCCTTGACTAATATAGCAGTACTGTGAAACATTAGAACAAGAACATTATTTATACATAGAAGATATAGAAGATATTCCAGTTATGTAAAGGATACTAAAATATAATTATCCGTTGTCTGTGGTCATGACTATAGGTCGTTAATTTTAAGGTTTTACAGCAACTTGTTGTTGTCTATTGTCTTATTTTTATGACACTTGATTTAAATCTGAAAGAACGAGTATAAAATATGGTAGTAAAAGATTAGATGTCATTTAATAAATCAAAAATATGTCTTTGCTGGGTCGAGACGTGAATCTAGACATTTGTGTTACTTTAGCGAAATCAAAAAAATCATAGTTTGATGTCAAACTGCTGACATTTTAATGTTATTAAAGCGGTAAGCGGTTCATGTTTACCATTTTCGGAGTTTTCCTCCCAAAATTAAAGAGATTTTTAGTTTGATGGATATTTTAAGGGACTTTATTTTCAAGTGATACCCAATGTACCTAAATTTATCATATGAAAAGAAATTTGTAGAAAAGGCTCAATCTTTACAAGACGCTAAAGAGTTCTTAGAGTTTGATTTAGGGGGTTTATATTTTGAACAGTTGGCAACACTCATTCCGCTGACCGGCAAACTTTGCGCCATCGAGTCATACGTATGTTAGATGTCTAACTAAATTCATTGTTATATACCTAAAGCATGCGAAGCCATGTGCGTAACGTAAACAAAGCTAATTGTTATTCAGTACGGACGGTTCATCGCGTTATGTATTGTTTTATCGACGCTATATCGCTATTCGACACAATGCTGGTTTGTCTTCGCCAAGGTCGACACTGACTCACGTCTACTCAATATGTTAATTTACCAATGTAAATAAAATGCCGGTTTATATTATGGTTATTTATCCTTTTTTTAAAAGCCACGAGGATGTTTCTGTGGTTTTAAAGGAGTTTGAATGTACGACGTCGAATTTTTACACAATATTTCATAATGTTTAGTATATTTTTGACTGTTTACTTAGACATAGTATTTTTTTGTCATTGCGTTTTGGATTAAGAATTAAACCATACAGATTTGATCTGTGTTGATTTGTCTACCATTATCACATACATTTATGGGCTATAAGATAAATAGGTAGTTGTTAACATTTGGTATAATCATCGGAAAATGTATAAATGTATAGCCTAGGCCAATTTATTGGCAAAGAAATAGTACTTTGCACGATGTCATCATCAGCTTGCTGACTTATTGCTTACAACGTAGTTACATACAATATACAAATCATAAAGATATTCTTGGATAAAAGGTAGAAATCTTCAGTAAATTTTATTGCTCTCTGTACTATTGTATGTATATTGTGTACTCTGTGTATTTATCTAAGACTTTATTTAAATATTCGTTTTTAAATTCATTATATAAATATACAATAAATTGATAGAGAGGTAGATCTGTCGTCGAACTTGTAAAAAGAGACCCTTTTCATTTCTATAAAGTTGCAAACATAAACTTACGCCGTAATCCCTCGACAGGGGTTGGCACAGGTGTTAAACACCGCATTTCGCTTGTTTACGTTGAGTCCCAGTGTGACAGGTTGCGAATCTGTCGCCACTAACGGTGCACATAGCGAAACATGGCAGCTACAACTTAGCAACCCGAGATTCGAAACCTCGACCTGTCGGATCGAATCAGTCGAATAACCAAGACACGTAACAAACTGAGCTACCACGTTTCTATAAAGTTTTTTTCTTATTTTATTTTCAAAGCAGATATTTATGCTTTTAGCCAAGCATAAACTTACCTACGTGACAATGATAAAAAAACCGTATTAATGTCGCACGACCGTACTCGTCTTTATGTAACATAGTAAATTAAAACCTACTTAGTATGAGGAAAACTAGGTTGTCCAGTGATAAAGTGCGCAGGCGCATACCTATGTATGTACACATGGCAAGGTCGAACATGTTTTACGTTATATTAGCAATATACCGGCTAAGTACGTGACCGGAATAAAAACTTACTCGTATTTGTTAAAAATCGGAAATTAATTGTAATTTTTAAGTGAGTCTGTGACTTTGTGTCTTCAAAAGTAGGTTTTTATAAGTTGGTATCTATAATAGACCTGCCAAATTACGAGACAAAAAGGTAGACATGTGAAGACAACCTCGGAGCCGATTGGTAGAGGTTCCGGGTTCGAATCCCGGCGGCGGCGCGATATTTGCAAGACGCATTGTTTTGCCGGCTGGTCTTGGATGTGGTATTCTTATCTGTGTAGTATAACTATGTCGGTGCTTAGTACGTGAGGATCATATCTTAGTGCAGGGCTGAGTCCATGTGTGTCTCGTGATGTGGTTATTGTTATGAATGATGGAAGTGTTTAGGTTTGTGTAAAGCTTCATTTTCAGTAAGTATAGTGTTGGCAGGAACTATAGACTAGACCACAATCTCACCTTGCGTAAAAAATGTGGTTTAGCATGACAAGGAGAGGCAACATTGTATCGTGCAGGGAGTAACAAAGTTCGCGTTGTTAGCACCTTCCATTTTTTTACCACACCATCAAGGTGGTAAACAAGCTTACGGCTCGCCTGATTGTAAGCAGTGACCGTAGCATATAAACGTCGAGCCGGTAGAGGCACCCTTCGTCTCTCCTTAACTTCATAAGGGTTGGAACGCGTTCTGCGTGGAAACCCCAAATGTCCCTCGATAGTCCGACTTCGGACCGGGTCTGTACTAGGCCAGGCTCGATGGAGGGGAGGACAGGTATAGCGGTCGTACCTATGCTTTTCGTCTTGTTGTGTTGTCTTTGTAAAGACGATACAGTCTGATCTATTGTTTAGGGAATGATAGCCATGGTAAAGTTAAGTCACGGTAAAGCTGCTAAGGCCTCCGGGCCGCAGCAATCGTCGTTTAGGAAAAAAAGCGTTTGTGACTCTGTAAAACCTTCCATTACATGTTTTCTTTACAATATTATTGCAATTTTAAAGGGTCTGATAGCTCAGACGTACAAATTTGTATGAATGTTCAATGTAATCATATATATATTTTTTTATTCTCGTAATAGCAGTTACAAGCATTGGTATAATGCAAAATGATAAGTATCCAAATTAGGGCGCCAAATGGGGCCCAGAACTAAACAATCCAAAGTCGATGATGTACAAGTTACGAACAACTTAGTTAAACCACATTATACGATAATAAGTATTGGTAAAAATTCTATAACAAAAGAAAGAAAAATCAATGACAATATAAGTAATAAAGGCGTAGTGACCGATTGTGGATAGAGATAAAACGCGTTTTATGTTGAAGTGGCGGCAGTTGAGAAGGTTTCATTAGTGGCAGGTAAAGGCTGACACACACGTCACACAACTAGGCTAAGGCCGGCTATCGAACCTGCACTCACGACCAATCACACGAGGCCTTGCGTAGCGTACTTAAAGTAGAACTGTGTTTCTTCGTAAAGGCTCGTGAGATCGACTTATTGGTACTTCAAGTCTTCTTTCCCTGATAGGTTTTATAGAAACGCGAACTCAACCTGTTAGATTGTGGAATTTCAAACGCAGGCAATCTTTCATTTTGGTATTTTTTCACTGAATTGGTGACATGAAATTTGACAAATCAATAGAGCCTTCTTTTCGAAACACCATGGGATGGATGCCATCAAAACAGTCACATTCAACGGTTTTTTCTAGCAAGCTATTTTAAGTTTTCGTATATAAGTATATTTATTCTTATGAGTATTATTATTTAAAAGTAGTTGATAAATCAACGACAACCTCCTCGCTCGTCTTGGTAACGCAAAACGTTCACCCGAGCAAAGCATTCAACATTTTGGTCAGAGCTCATATTTTTAAACGTGAAGGGAACAGAACGTAAAGAGAAAGGTTTTTCTCGTTAACTATTAAAACGAACTGTGTAATGTTCGAATGTTGCAGTTAATTAGTTTTACACGTTCTTTGGAAATCGAAATCAGAAGAATAAGTGAGGTGACTTGCTGCAAAAATTCATTTGACACCTGTGGTCTTAAAATTCCGTTTAAAGCATTCTTAAATAAAATTTCTCTATGATTAAATATATTTTAATTAAATATATTTATATTTTTTAATTTGACGTAAAAGCAATTCGCGTATTTGACAGTTTTAATCTAATACGCGAATTGCAAATGTCAATTAGACATAAGCAGAAAATAATCATATTCGGCACATATCGACCTTTTTTAACGGTACCGATTAAAATAATGCTGAGTAGTTTAACATTAGTTTTTACGGACGAAAAAACAAAAAACGTAGGAGGTCCTCAAGGTGACTCGTATATTTTTTAAATGTTTGACCACGAATAACTTTTCACAGAGTTGTACGATTTCGATAATTCTTTTTTATTGTATAGAGTATACATTGAAGTTGGTCCCATATTAATAAAAAAATACATCAGCCTTAAGGGTGGGAAAAATTCCATAAGTTTTTCGTCGGTTTTGCTTTTTGTTAATAAGTTTTATTAATTATAATTATAACCTGTCAAACATCATCAGACGATGTTTGACAGGTTATTTCAAGAAATTTTGTTTTTAAAATTATATGCTGACATGACTCGTGATCTTTAATGAGGCTTTTGAAATACCAAGTAATGTGAGGCAACATATTCAAAAATACATGATAGAAACTTACTTACGCTATTATTAGCTATTTCTGAACAGATCGTAGTAAGCTATACCTTTTAAGAAAATCCATTCAAAATGCATGTGGAGAAGATGAGTAAGTTTGGACAAATTGAGATACGGTAGAAAGACTCTTGTCTTAATTTAGAATTTTCGGTCTACGTCTCTGCTTAAAAGACAATCATAACTGGTGCCTGCGTCATTTTCAGATCTTGAGAATACGATCAATTGGGTCGATGGAACTGTCTGTGAGAAAGTTGCATTATTGCCTGTTCTGAGTTTCGCTAGATGGCGTAAAATGTTTAAATGGTTTCCGCGTGAAGCCTGCATACCTAATGAGGGTACACAAAGGCGTACGTTCTTTATCTCCACGCTTCCTTGTTGCGTAAAGACACACGCTCGCTCGCCCGCTCCGCGGTATGACGTCACACCGCTAATATTTGGCAAAGTTTTTGTTAGCGCCCATTATCTCCGGTTTCTCGCCGCTAAGTGTTGCTATTTGCAATCGTGTGTTGGCTCTGCTGAAATTCTGTTGAAATAACGCGAATGTTTAATTTGTACTTCAAAGGACTTTCGTAAGATCCACTAATGGATAAATATTTGCAACCTACATTATCTGTTGTTTCATTTGACATCATATTTGAAAGAATATTGCTGTTATCGAAGTCCTAATAAATCTTGCAAAGTTTACGTGGCGTGTTTGGATACATTGGATTTGTACGTAATAATGAGTGTATGTAATACAATAAAATGCGCATGTCGGCGGGTCCGTTACCCGTGTCAAGTGAATGCAGTTGTAATGTAACGCCGCTGGTTACGTTGCGCAGACGCAGACGTGCTGGATGCCCGAGCGAACGAGGTCGCCGGTTTGATGCTACGTGATACGACGCAGGGTTAGCACTGGCACATTAATTATAGCTACTTTTACTCGACTATAGCGAAGCCAAAGGAAACCCTCCTTTGGCTCTACCTAATAACGATGTTCAGATTACGATTATAAATTAAAGACATTAAACGTTTGTTCAAATAACAGTGCACTCGAGTCGTATTGTGTTTTTTTCCACACTCGCCATTCTGGCACATCAGTGCAACTGTCAACACTGTAAGAATTGTGGTTCTTTGTGGTGGGCGAGTTGTACACTTTACAGCAACTGAAGTACCAAGTATTATATATATTTTATCTCTTCAAGTCGAGGGTAAATAAGCATTTTTCTGGTCAAACGAACTATAGTGAGTTCGCAGCAAATTGCTTGACCATCTTACACAAAAAACGACGTAGTTCGCAAACGTCACACATTCCTGTGTTAGCATTAATTAGCTTGGTAATTAGCGAGTGACAGCCCTGGTGAGGCTGAGCTCATGCGAGGCCGACGACCCCGATGAGCGCGTGACGCAAGCAACAACTTTCTAACCGCTCGCTACGTCAGCAAGCACACAAAGGCCGGCATTCTAGCTAAGGCCGTCGTGTGAAAGGCACCTTAAATAACCATTGCCGACCTATACCCCGCGTCGGTCAATGATCCCTTAATTTGGGCCTGTGTCAGCTTCCGTGTGGTCGGAAATAGCCCTTGGTTCGGATAACGTTTGGTTCCTTACTGTCGCGTTTTATTTTGATAGCTTTAGATTATGGTGTAACCGACATTCATATCAAGGTTTTCTGGTTTTTGCTTCCACACTTTTGAAAGAAATTAAAATTGGAATAATTTCTAGAGAGTTTGGATTACAAGTAATCGAGGTTTACAGACAATCGAAGACTTTATCCGAAATGTCAAACCGAGAGTCCATTTTATCATATTTTAAATCACTTTTCTCAGAGAATCTTGGCAAAATGATGGACATTTTTGCCATTGCAATGTGATACCGATACTTTGATACCGTGCTGTAGAATTTTCTTAACTAGATCCAAAAATGAAGACATGTCTACTGTGATAGAGCCTACCCAACTGAAGTGATATGTTCAGTATTGCTTGAAGCCAGGCTTAAGGAGTATTATATGGCGACGAGTATTCAACTTGCAGTTTCACGAGCATGCTTCAAGTATTTCAAATCGTCCCCGATCCCGCGTCCATGTGGGCCGCACAACGGTACGCCGCAGACAACTTTCTTTTCCTACCAGACTGCCACTTGACGTCTCGATCGAGTGGACTAGCATGTTGCAAGATAAATGGATTGTTTTGACTTGCTATGTTTAGAATTTTCGATGGAATCGTTGGGCTTTGGAGAGCTTAATGATCGTCACAGGGTCTGTGGTATCCAAAACTTAAGACTTTTGAACAATGAAATATCAAATAACTTTATTTACTAGAACATGACTAGAACTGAAAATTATGACCAGTAATTTCATGGGAATGTGTAAAATTAATACTCACATGTGTATATCTGGTAAGAATAAATTTTATTTGCATTTAACTTTGACCTGTTTTTATTTATAACTTAAGATTTACATATCCTATCCATAGGTGATGATTTATAATATTTGTAATTATTTCAATTCATCACCATTTTAAATTTATTCCGACGCCTCCGAGAGCATTAACTGTGAAATGATTTCAAGTTTCTACGTTACGCAACTTAAATACATAAATTACAATTAATTATAAATTTTGTAATTATCACGACTACGCTCTGTTATAATCTTACGGTTTACGACTTTAATAGTGTAGCTCGCCTCGATTTTATTAATTTCGAAATGTTTGCATACAGTTTTATCTCTCACGATAGTGATTCCTTACAACACTTCGAGAGCGGTACGCACTGGCGTCGTTTTCACCGCGGTTTATAATTATACTATATATTCTTAAAGCCTCCTTGTTCAACGATCTTCTGACAGTCTACCATCCGACTGGCAGTCTGCCTGTCTGTCTTCTGACAGTGTACTTTATGCCAGTGTGATGGCTATAGGTCGTTACCACCCTAGGAATCAAGCATTTAAATTAGGACGATATAAACACATAAACTCACGCCGCAATGAATCCCTCGAGAGGGGTTGGCAGAGGTGTTACACACCGCATTTCGCATGTTTATATTTAGTCCCAGTATGACAGGTTGTGAATCTATCGCCACTTTCCGGCACAACATGGCAGCTAACAACTAACGCCGATCTGAGACTTGAACTCACGCACGACCTGTCGGGTCGGGTCGGTCAGTTAACCAAGGCACGTAAATAACTGAGTAAACACGTCCTTTCAAAAAAAAACAAGAAAAATCAGGATTTGAAGTAAACTCATAAATAAAAGTGAATTTATTCATTCTTTTAGTGATATTTAATTTAGAGTATGGAGCCTGCTCCTTTTTTTGAAGTCGGTTAAGAATTAAGTACAATCATACGCATCAGTAACATCTTTCACATGGCATGAATAAACCTAGTATCATGAGCTTGGTATCTTATCACCGTTGCGATAGACCGAACAGCTTTGTTGGTTTGATCAATATTTGTGCAAGGCATTCCTATGCGTTTGTTAGTTCACGAATCATGACAGAATTCATTGACGTCATCACTATAAACACCGCGTGACAGGGGAAAAATATGTTATCTAATGGTGAAGTCCCGAATTGTGTACTGAATTTGGCAAATCTGGTGTTTATGTTCAGGAAAGCTGATGTTCAGCTCATCATCATCAGTTTAACGTTCACTGCTGGACTAGGGGATTCTCCAGATATTTCCTCGAGCTTGGAATAAGCGGCTTCCAGTCTTTGGGCCCAGCAGACGGTCAGCTACAAGTGACTTCAGTTTTCGAAAAGGGGTAGTCTGAGGCGGAAATCGCATCTAAAATGAGAAGTGAAAGCTAAAATTTTGGAGTATTAAAATATTTAAGTGACTACCTTGATTTTTACAGTCATTGAACAAAAGACAAGACCTGCTTACCTTCTCCATCAAGTAATTTGATTGTACTGCGGATATTGTCCGAATTAAACCCATGTAAATAATGACAGTTGCACTAGTTTCGGTATCATTAAACTCATATAAAGAACGTAATCAGGCTATTTCGGTACGAGGAAGTATCTTTCATGGTCGGTGAATGTAAACCGAATATTGGAGTTCATTTATGACTCGACCGAGCATAAAAAAATATCGTGATCTGATTTATTTACATTAGTAAATAAAAATTGTTCAACATGACTTGCATTTTTAAAAGATACTTAAAGCAATTTCAGGTGTTTGTGCTGCTTATACACGAACTTTACACAAGAGAACTGGTGGCATTCGAACTTGTTTTAAGAAAAATAAAATGAAAGAAAATATCAAATTGACAGTACAAATCAAGAAAAAAACATACCAAATTTCCAGTAGTACCTATTCTTAATATCAACAAGCATAAATAAGAAAAAATACACCGTATACAAACACTAAGAATCAGAATCAAAGCTACAAATAACTCCGTAAACATTCTCATCAACAATTTTAATCCTGGAGCTTAACGATTTAAAAAGCGAGTTTCCAACCGTAATTCTGGAGAAAAAAACGCCCGAGGAACGTAGGTACAGATAGAATGCGAGTCATTGGGCCAGCGAACGGAACGGATGCGCGTGGCGGCCAACCGAGACCGGCATTCATGATCCAGAGAGAATAAAACAGACTGGACCTAACTGACTAGAATTAATGTGTGGTGTGAGGCTTTGGGATAGCATAGCATAGCTCAGAATCTAAATCCAAACAGGTATCCGCAATTAAACATGCTCACAACGGCAAAGCTAAGATACTTCGGATACAATCCATGAATTTATAATCATCTGAAATTAAATGAATTCATTTTCTATTTGAATTTTACTATCCAGCGCAATTCCTAGAGATGAACTCAATTGTATGTGATTACAATCAGAGTTATAACAGTTGTAATAAAGGAGCTGTCTATACAATAAAACTTTTCAGCTGAGCGTTTTATGAAGAAAAGGACCACCTTTTCTGATGCAAGATGTCTTCTCTTTTTCTGCCTAAATGCTGTGTCACCTTCATATCACTTTTAGTACTTGCACGAAATGTGTCATTCATCAATTCTCAAGAACTGTGTGTTCCAAAGAACAAAGGATTGTAAAAGTCATGCCATTTTAAAAGTTGACGTCTGATTGATTTTTGACGTCTAAAAATAATATACAGAGTTATAATATTTGGCCATAGTTGTTCTAACCAAATGTTCGGTTACCAAAACTGGACTATCTGATATAACATGTGTTTGACCATTTTCGTCATGGGACGTGACGATCTCGTACCGTGTCCGCTGTCGTCACGCGTCTGTGGCTGTCACGCCTACCTGCCCCACTAGAAATACATCTCCGAATTTGCATAACTTCTTGATTATCACCTTCCATCTTCGTTGCATATCATACATACCAAAAAGATGGAAAATCGTACATTTTTATTCTTTTCTTCGAATGGTTATAGAAACTGAAAGAAAAGAAATACCTTTTGTGCGGTTTTTTTTGTTTATTTATTTGTCGTTTTAATGACCGTTAAGTTAAATACGTCTTTTGAGAATCTCCGATGCACTAATAAATTATTAGCAAATATTGGCATATTTTTTACAGTTTGAATATATTAAAAAATCAAAGTCAGTCAATTTTTTTTAGTTTCAACTAAGAATTAATTGTTGATCCAACATTTTTTCTTCTTAAAATACAAGTTTTAAAAGTTTAAGAGGTTTCCTTATTAAAGTTTTTTAATGTCTTCACAGTGTTAGAAAGTATCCAACTTAGTTAGCTGTTACTTTGCTAAGTTTTTTTTATTTAAAAACAAACCCTCCTTTTTGCTTCGTCGTAGTCGGGTAAAAATATGAAAAACGTTTTAAATTAAACATCTGTACAACTTTTTGAACCATGTTTCTGAATAGAAATGTAACTGAAGTGTTACTTTAAGTTCTGAGTTCTCAATCGGATCTAGGTTTTGGTGATCGAAAGGTTCTAACCCCTCAACCAAGGGTTTTGTGCTTTGTGAGTGCAACTCCGCACCTCGCACCTCGGCAGGCGGTTTCATAAATATTGATCAGCGTATATAGCTGTAAGAGTACACGTAGAAAGCGCATCAGATCCGCATGAGTCGCCGAGCGTGAGATCAGACGCCACTGACCGACAGTCAGCCTTCCGTGACGAAATGCCAGCCGACGGTCTTTCCTTGAGAAAACAGAATTACGGAACTCAATATAATGACTGGTAATCTTCAAGAGCTACTTTATCAGGCATTCTTTTAGTTTTAACTGGATCTACTCATCACAAGCTTGCTTTGTACGAGTCTGCAAGAGCTAAATTTTTGATTTGATTGATAACTGTGTTAAGAAATGTATTGAATCTCTTCAAGTCAAGAGTCTAGGCGTTTTCAAGGTGAGGTGATATTGCAGCAAAAGCTTTTCCTATCTTCCATAGAGAAGGAGAGGTACGGACGGTATTGAGAGCTGTCTTGCTCATATCTGAGCGACCAACTGCAGTGAATTGGTTCAGAATACCCCAGATGTAGGACCTTGATATGGCTTTTGACGTTGCAAGGTCATTGTGATCGAGATGTTATTTTACAATTGAAATTCGCGGGGATATTAGAATAACAACATAATCTTTGTGTTGAGAGTAACCAATTTCTAAGCAAGCACGTTCGGCTACATCGTCATTTACCATCACTTACCAACGTTTTTAACCGATGGTAGATCTTTTCCGTTGGTACCACCCGTCTTTCTTTTTCTGTCGTGAAGGAGTTCGCGATGTATTGGTTTGAAGGATTGGAGAGCCAGTATATTAATCTCGACAACATCTTTACCTGTACATGGACAATACATGGGCGATGGTTTCGGCGATCCACGGCTTCGGGGCATCGTCGTGTCTTCTCATCATGCTTTCCATCAGGAGAACCGTTACGAATATCCATAGGAAACAATGACTGGTTACCATCACATGAAGCATTCATGGGCATAAAAATAGTTATGTTTGGACAGTTCATTTGCCTCGTGAAGGTGATGTCATTTGACTTATATTTTTGGACAGCTGTAACGAAGCGATTGTTAAAGTTTGACAGTTCGATTATAGTAAACTGAAAAATATAGATTACGTAGTTAGAGTCATGAAACAATGGGTACACATACTTTTTTGTAACCGTCATACAAATAGCAATAAAAGTAGTTCAACTCGATGTTAATTTCAATAACAGAGCAAACTTTAATGTTTATTATTTAAAGCTGTTTAACTAGGTTGTCGATGTCTGTAACAACAGCACATGGTTTCAATTTTGAGTTATGTATGTTTAAGAAGAATAAAAAAAATGAGGACATTGCCATACATTTTAGCTGCCTCATTGTGCCCGGATAGTGACGACTCGCAACCTGTCAAACTGGGAACATAAACATGCAAAATCGATTCTCGAGGGTTTACGTAGTATGTATGTTTAAATTAAGAAAAAAACATCACGAGTCTCTACGGATAATAATAAAGCTTCTTTGTTACCTTTTAATACTTAAAGATACATTTTCAAAAATTCATTTTAGGAATCCCTTTGGTAGAGTATGGGCTTCCTCCAGTTTCTTCAAGTTTTTCCTATCTTGTGCTGTCTCTCTCCACTTACTTCCTGCTATTTTTATTATTTCATCGTAATCGCGTCAATAGCCCTCATAAAATATGCCATATGATAAGGCATTTGTTTCTACAGGGAATCTTAAATTCCGAAACTTTTCAAGCAAGACGTATGTTCTTGTGTAAATACTTTCATCCATCAATGCCAATCGCTATTACTTTGGCGACAAATCAATCTTATTCCAAACACTATTTCAGTGACGTTCGTTCCAAAATATGTGAGAAACAACATTGACATTAGGGTGGTCTCACAGAAGTGCGGGTTGTAAGTACGCTACTGTTGTAAGTAGGATATGTCTATATTAAACCTAGACAACTCTATTCCGATTACTTTTGGACGATAAGAAATTATAAAATATAGTTGGCCTTTCTGGGAGATGGGTGGCCTTTCTGTTAAGCTTAAAAATCCTCCAAAGAAACAGAAAGTAGCAAAATTTTAGTTCGATTGGAATATTCTGTTGATAAACAGCAATAATGTTGTTAATTTTAGTCTGTGTAAGCCCGAGGACGAATAATAGTGAATTTAACATAACATTCTCATCCGCGCATGTCAGTTGTGTTCTGAAAAGATCCTAACTTTTTTCATAACCTTTTTTTAAGATTATTTTTCCCTATGATTATTGGTAGAAGTATTATTTGGTTAAAGATTTTTTTACTTAAGAAGCTGAACTCAACATAATTCTAGCCATACATTTTTCGCATTACTAATTAGCTAAAGTCGATATTAACATGCAATAGGGGGCATGGGGGTTGTATTTTTAATCACTATTCAGTCGGGCACATCTGCCCCACTCGTCGCCCGTGCTCTCGCGTCCTTCGTTCGGACGTGCCTCGAGTAAAAAGTTGGACTTACAGAAATGGATTTGAAGAAACGAAAATTTCGAGACAGCGGAAAAACCAAGGGTTACGATAGATTGTTTTATTTTTTTGTACGACGTCATTGGCAAACAAGCAGATGGTTCACCTGATTGAAAGTGATACCGACAATCCAATGCGTTGCTCATGTAGAGGCAAAGATGTGATAACTCTGTAATTACACTGGCTTTCCAACTCTTCAAACCGAATCAAAGCGAAATTATTCATGGCAGAAATAGAGAGGACCTGAAAACAAAATATCACACGGTGTTCATTAGCTTATTTACATGTTTTTTTATTAAAAAAAACGTGTCGTACCTTCAAATTAACAAGTCCGTAATTAATCGCAGTATCCTGTGAAATGCATACGACTTTATTTTCTGATGTCGACAATCGTTCTGGTCGTGAAGGCCGTGATCTGCTAATATCGATAGATCGTGATGGGATTACACGTCGTGAGGGGCAGGGAACTCCGCGACGCACGTCTAGTGCAAATTATTTTGACAACTGAAAATTATTCATCTATAGATCTGTTTATGTCTTAGAGTTGGTAAACAATAGTCCAAAATGGGTCATCAATTTTGAGGTTTAGAATGGAAAACTTGTTCAGTTCTTGTAGGGTATTCGTTATGTTTCAAACTACTATAGTGAAAATAATAGTTAAAATATATATTTTAATTTTTTAATTAACCGATGCCTTAGATATTTGTCTTGTTGTATCAGTTGTGCGTAGTCAGTCAAAACAAGGATCCCTTGCGCAACACAAGATTGTTCAGAAGCTCTTCTTCCGGATAGTGGCGACAGAATTGCAACCTGTCACACTGGGACTTAAATATAAACATGCGAAATGCAGTGTTTAACACGTCAACCAACCCCTCTCGAGAAATTATGGCGTGAGTATACGTGTATTCTTCCATTCCTAAATCGGGCAGCCCCGAATATATCTAGAAGATTTGTCCCGGTTTTTCCTATCATATAAAAAGTAAAAGCCAATGTCTACCGGTGTCCGCCCCTGTGCTTGCGGAGTCACGCACTCCGCAAACTGCAGGCATGACGTAGCGCGGGCACGATTCGCGAATGCCAACGATCCGGTGACCCGCATCGAATACTGATGCCTGACACCAACCAGGTACAGTATTCCACCGGCATTACTCGTTTCACTTTTTTTTATTTTCACTTCTTTTTTTTCTACAAGAATGAAATGTCAAGTAGTTAGATGTCATTTTGCTGGCGATGTCCAATAAGATAAGATACTAAGATCTCCTGAAAGCCGTTTTTACACTTTAATGTCCACTAAATTCCCCAGGGTTTTTTTTTCTGATATTGATGATATTAGAGTTCTATGGTAGGATGACAGGTAACTAAATAAATAGTCAACATGTTATGGATAAGGCCTCTGATGTAATTGATCTAAGATGTTTGTCAATTTTTTTTCATCGTCCTAATACCTCATGAAATTACTATGACACGGCTTAGTTTCCCCATAACCTTGAAGGGTTTTAGGGGTCATATCGTTTACCAAAGAGTTTAGGTCCTGGTTTAACCTGGAGGTTAGGTCCCATCGAAGTTTTATCGATATTCCTTGCCAGTAAGTATAATATAATTTTGGTGCGGTTTTCTAAATAAATTACATCCTTAGTCGAGCTCACTGATTCCGAGATTACTGCTGATCCCCAACTTTAATGTCAAAACAGTAAGTGTAGTGTACTACTGAATACCCATTGTGCTATATAAGGCCGGAGTGTTTCAAGTGAATGCCAATAGAACAGCTTACATCGCACAGGCCTTGAGTGGGACGTGCTCTGGGTTGGAATCCGCTAATGCCGCATGTTAGATTTATGGACTCCACTGCGAAATACTTGTATACTTTTTTCTGGCAGTCCACCTGCGAACACTCACATTGGCAGAATTTAAAAAGTTACGACTGAGATTAGGCACTTCATGTCAGTCACTCGACAGTCTGAACTTCCTTCAAATAATAAATTATACTTAAACCCATGACAAAATAATTTGAACTCAAAATAAAGCGGTTTAGATTGGACAAAAATGATGTGTTAAATTATTATATTTAAAACATAGAATAGCATCTCGACCCTTTAGGGTCGAAAGTGAACTGTATATTTAGGTCGAATAGAAACCAATTTACGAATATTTTTGGGAACGAGTTATTTTGGGGCTGAGAGTGGACTAAGAGTATCATGTGAATACCTATAATCATATGTCACATACACTTTATTAAATATCAAAGGCCCAATCTTCGAAACTGTCAAATCCCAATCTACCAAATGTCTCTGATATCCTGTCGACTGTTAAAATAATCTGTTAACCTGCGTTAAATGATCAGATCTAAAACTTACTTTGGTGAGATTTAATAATTTTTTATTGTCGTTCAAGCAAAGCTGATGCTGGTTACTTGTTTTATAATAATGATGAAGTGTATAGAAACGACGAAGTTAACTGCGTAATATTTGACCTATTTATGCATGTTCACTCCAAGTAATCTTATCGCAAATATTTTAAAGTAAAATTTAGTACTATCATAAAGTAAAGTCGTGAGATATGGATAAGAATATGATAGTAGTTCTTATTAGTTGTAGCACTCGATACAATGTGTACTGCAAAGAACCAACTCAGCTTTTCGTGTTTCCAATAGAAGAATAGTTCGGAAATTATTCCATGACTTAAGATGATATAGAAGTTATACGTTAGAATCAGTATCAACTACGATTATCGTAGATATGGTTTTTTACTTTCACACCAAGATCAACAGACGTTTTCTCCTCCAGAGTGTGCAATCCTTCGGCGGTTTGCGAGTTTTGATAATCCTCAAATGAACAACGTAGTTTATCCAAATCTCGTGTCCAATGAAACATCTCGAATTCCAATATTCATAGTAACATCACATAAACTCACGCCGTAGTTAATCCCTCGAGCGGGATAGGCAGAGGTGTTACACACCGCATTTGGCATGTTGATGTTGAGTCCCAGTGTGACAAGCTACGAATCTGTCGCCAAATCCGGGCACAATGAGGAACGTGGCAGCTAAAACGTTCGGCAACCCAAGACTCGAACCCTCGACTTGTCGGGTCGATTGGGTCGGTTAACCAAAGCACATCACAAATTGAGCTACCACGTCCACCCATAGTAACGTTAATATTCCAATACGGATTGCAAAATAACAGCTTATCAAGCACGCAGTACGATTCTACGCCACCGTTGAAATAAGAAAAAAAATCTTTGTGAAAACATGATGACGTGGTCCGTCGGCAATTAGATACAAGTATTATCATACTCGTGGTGTCATCAGACGGCTTGGTACCGACATTTTTCCGTAATCTATAGATTCCATGAAACATGCCGTCACCTTGGTTAGTTTATATTGTGATAAATACGGTTTATTTACTTTGAAACTATTCATTTTGATTCAGAATACGAGATTGTGAGTTGTAACATGAAAATCTCCGCTGTATGTACGTGTAAATTATTGATGCATAGATGTATGTAGGTACAGCTGCTTTCTGAGAAATTATATTTTGTGAACCCTCTCTATATACCGTTAATGTTGAAGTACCCCTCTTTACGACGTACCATGTTAAATAAACAGCGCTTTGAGTTAAAACAATACAGAAGGCAAATATGTAATTTCTTCCACAACCTTCAATCACTAGTATGAAGAGGGCCTCCAAATTATTCGCAATACGGCAGCTGGTCCGAGCAACCTGTTGGTAAACATTATCAATGTCTAAATCTGTTAGGGAACAAAGCTTGACTCCTGACCTTGTAACCATCTGCCCCAGCAGATGGCTGTCTCAATACCACATTTACATAATAAAGAACGCATGATACAAGAAGGATTAACAACAATCATGGCGTCTTTTCTTTTGTACCCTTTTAGAATACGCCTTAGCTTAATGTAAGTAGACATCTGATTGGTTTGCTATGAAATGGTTCATACTTATGGCTTGAAAGACTCATTAAATAAATTTCAATAAATATTTGTCCTTCAGACCTGGTGTCTTTGATCATTTTTACATCTCTTGCTGGTTTTCACGTGCTAATGGGTATTTTATGAGCAGCAGACCTAAGTTTCTGAATCGCTGCACGTGGAAAGGAGTAAGGCATTTCCTTATTTTCTAATCTTGTATACATAATGACGTTTATTGGCTATTGTGGCTGTGAAGTATTCAGATAGCAAGTTAGTATACCTACGCTGAGGTTGAAGTCATTGGATGCAAAGCACACTGTTTCACCACCATGTTGTCTTTTATGCCTCTCTTGTGTGGGTTCACTACATCATATCTACACATATCTGACCTTATTACATTTCAACTATGACGTTTCATCTAACATTCAGTAGAAGTTAACTTCAATTCATATAAGGTTTGTGTTGACTTTGCATGTTTCTTGGTGTAGGGGCTGTTGAATAGGTAATTTGCAAGCAACCAGATGGTTCATCTGTTGAAAATTGATACCGCCGCCTATTGACAAGACGAAGCCCTTAATGTCTAAGAACTCCAAGAGCAGCACCAATGCAGTGCCCATGTAGATGTTTAGATTTGATGTATGTGTTGTAATGTTTAAATGGTTTTGCCATAAGTGAAGATAAAACATGAATATGCGATGGTTCTGTTGATGGCAGTTGCGCAAACGAGGATGTTTCCTCAGGTGCGCCTTGCGTAACACCTTAACACCAATACGCATTATATCATACATATATTTATCAGTGACACGTTCATTCTTATCAAATATTTATAAACTCTTCGGTAAGATTGACGGCATTGTTTATGTGTCTTCCCGGAAGACGCATCTAGACAGAGAATGTTTTTAAACGAAAAAATCGGGCAAATTGATCGACTAAAGATATTTTGAACTAAATTTTTTTTTTAATCTCCAAAGTTTATGAAATTTATTGATGATACAAAACAAGATCGAAATAAAATGGAATTTTTTGAATAAAATTAGTTGAGGTTAGGTTAATTTTAGTGAAAATATTTATCGATACTGTACCGTGAAAACCTCGTAGGAGCGTTCAATAAAATATTACTGAAAAAGCAAAAAAAACCCTCATATTTCTATATTTATAGATACTAATGAAATACTTCTTTATATTCATTAATCATATGTCAATCGAGGTCCGAACTGCAAATTTACTCTGATCATTTAAATCGAAATACATATTATAGGTGTTGGCCAAAAAAATATATATTTAAATTTAAGATCTTTTCAAAGTTCGGTATCGGTATGTAGTTTCAAAGTCACAAGGAACAATGTTATCGAAATTCGTAATTTTTGTCGCAAAAATGTATTTAACTAGCTAACTATGCGTGTGAGTCATTCATAAAAACATCTGTGTTTTCTTAAGAACTTCTTGGAAATACAGCAACTTGTGTATGTTACTAATTGCGACCAGCCTGCCGGTTGTTTTGTTGATTTCACGAAAACTGTTCTTAATTGAACCAGACGCCCTGTTTCTCATATCGTACAAGACTTGTATTACAAGCTTTTTTCCTGTAAAAATTAAATATTTCAAGTAAGCGGTTATGAATGACACGTGGACAGGTTACGAATGACGTTCTCTGTTTCCCAAGTGTATTTCTATACCTGTGTTCATGATTTTGTTCATCCTGATAATGTCTGGCGACTCTTGTTCCGTCTTTTGTACAAAAGTTTATATTTGTAAAAAAAAAATAAGTCCGCAACACGAAATCCTATTTCAGTTATTAGCGTTGACTTAGAACTAATTCATTTTTGATTATGACGACCTCGGTGGCACAGTGGTGTAAACAGCCGACTGTTGCACTGGTTCCGGGTTCGAATCCCTGTGATAGCGGAACTTTGTGTAATTCGCAAGACGCATTGTTTAGCTAACCAGTATTGGTTATCTATGTAGTTTATATCATCTCGTTCCTTATTGCCTCCCAAATAAGATTGCATCTTTGGCTGAGTCAATGTCTGTGTCGTGATGTGGTTATATATTATTATTTTCAAAAACGTTTCAAAGAAGAACAGTTACAGTACAGACGGTCACACCTAAAGCTTCACTTATCAAGTGCAATATATTAGTAAATCCTTACCCTGTACAAAAAGAACGGTACAAAATCTGAACAAGTTGGACTGATCCATGGCCGCTGTGTGCGTAATGAAAAAAAAAATAGCGATACTTATTCATTCTTAATATGTATGTAGATTATATAATTAGTGTTGTATTATGTAGTGTGTAATTGTCAAATTACAAAATGCAAATATACTTACGAGGACCATAATTATTGCACTCGTGTAAAATGAGTGTAAATGAAAAAAAATAATTATAATAAAATTGACACGAACATCGGTTTGATAGAAAATGTAATGTTGAAAAAAATGCAGTTTCGCCATGTGACTTTTGAATGTTATGAAAACAGGACAATAGGAAATATGCATGACTTGATACCACATACACATATCTGTTAATGATTAACAAAATTTCAAAGTGGTTGGTGAGACAGAGAGATCCGATATGTACAATGACGTCAAAGTACACTGACGCCTACAATTTCCATAGAAGAGGTTGTTCTGATGAGCGAGACAGTTATATTCACTTTAAATGGATATATCTCCCTGGTTTATCGTACTATTCTGTTTTTACTGCAAATATACTATTTCCACACACTTTACGATAAATTGAATAATCAAATTTCATGCGTATTCCCTATTTAACTTTTGGGTATTTTTATTTTACACGTGTACGTTGTTTGTTTTCAAGATTTGTTTATAGTCCTACAATATAATTCTGTATTCACTTTGACTCTATTCAGATCACTCCTTTGTCTTATGCTATCTCTTATTCAATAGTAGAAAGTTCGGCTTAACATGAAACAGCATCCTTTTGACACAAAATTTTACAGCTTTAAAGGAATCCTTTCAATTATATTTTTTTTATTACTTTACAACGACGCAACGGGAAAGTAAAAGTCGGCCATAAAATTTATACTTTTGCTCGTCCGATAACGGTAATCCTTTCACAAGAGTAACGGTCAACGTCACAAGGCTGTGGCAAATGGTCTATAGTTTCCGAATGTTAATTTGTTTGTGCTATTTATTTCGGATGCGTCGATTTTGGCTGAGCTTCTTTTGAAGATTTGTGCTACTGATGAGTCAGTCAATATTACGTGAATTGCGAGGCTAAAACGCCCCTTTGACAATATTGCATCCGAAACTAGATGATACATGTATGATGCATATGTCTAATCGTACACTACTTATGAATTGTAGTGTGATAGAGCGGCCATCATGGAAAAATCTGACATGTCAACTAAAATATCAAAGCCTTTACAAGAATTCTTTGGGTTTTTTAGGGACCATTGTACTATAGGGAATCTTCTGTGACTATGATTTTTTTTCTTAAAAGAACTGAATGATCGTTGACGTATATAAAGAGCTGTATCTGAGATGTGTGTGTTTGTGTGAATTTAAACGTGTTGGTGAGCCAGAAGTGATGTGAATGGAACACTGTACCTACGCGTTGAGTTTCCCGCAGTCGCACCAACCTTGGCACTGAACCAGTGACGTCATTGCTGTTTATGTTACGGGGGCCACTATAGTTTCACATCAATTCAAATGCATACGTTGACCTGAAGCTTTATCTTTAAATCGGCCATGCGAAAAACTAGTTTGAGAAAGTGAATAAATGAATTCGATTAAAGTAGTGTCTGAACACTAAATGTTTTTCGTTGGTATGTCAACAACATTATCAAAGGGTATGTTATCTTAACAGTCTGGTGCTTATCAACCATGCCAAGGCACGCAAATTGATAAATATCTCATGGAATGACTGAAGCATGAATTGACAGAAAACCGGCTACGAGTATGGTACCGCAGTGTTACATTGACATGCGCTTAAATCTGGCAATGGTCTAGATTAAGTAGGTATATTTTTGTGTCTTTTTTTTGTTTGTAGTTAAGCTCGGGAATAGGATTAAAAATAATCTTTTATTGTTAAAATAGCTGATTTTGATGTAATCATAAAATAAAATAATGCTCTAAAAGGAAAATCAACGTAAAGAGTAGGTATCAAATAATTATTTATACTGTTTATTTAGTCTGCCTTCCTAAAACTTTCGTGTTGGCTCTGTTTAGGATGATGGCTGAAGAACAGTCGGCTCACAAGTAATTTTTTAATTTTCTTTTGTTTTCGAAAATGGTGTTCGTAGTAGACCTCCAGTTTCATGGGCTAGGTCGAAAATAATTTACGATTTAAAATACGCAAGTCAAACTGAAAGAGTATCGGTTTGTTTTATAATAAATAATTTAGCAAATTCTTAACAAATCTACTTATTTCTACTACGTAAAAGTATGGCCAATGGAACCATAACAAGCTTTGTGACTAGTACAAATAAATGTAATATACATTCTTGTCTATATAAAGTCAGGGTAAACAAACCATGTCTATACAATTTAAATTATTATATTTTTTTCTTTCTATGAGTAGACAGGTATTGCTCCGTTCTATTTCAAGAAAACAATAATTAACCATAATTGCTGTTTGTACATAACCTACCTTAATACATACTACAATAAATATAACATTTTCCATGATAATAAAACTTGTATTATTGCTGTGTGGTTGCGTCGCAATAGAATCTAGAGGTTCTATTCTTTAATTAATTCCTATACGAAAATCGCTATCGTTAATCGTCAGATTAGAATAAGATTTTCTAATCTTCGTACTTCTAAAAATATACATGGCGTTTATAATTTAGATTATTGTAGTTTTGAGGTTTTATAAAAAATATTGATGTATTGTATAGTGATGTTATGATTATTAATATTACATATTTAAGTTAGTGCAAAATAGCGGTTCGAGATAATGTGTGAAATAGAAGTTAGAAATGAAGATAAAAAATGGCTCCCCAGGGTTCTGTGTGCTGTATTTAAGCCTGAAAAATCATTTTCACTTTGTACGAAAGGGTCTAACGTTTCTGGTCAAACCTTTAACTGGATTCGACCGGTTTGGTGACATGTCAACATCATGACAAACCTCCATGTAATATTTCCTGTTCTCGTAGGTATATATGTATATAGTTACCTGTGTATGTCACTTTAAAGGAAATCCAAGGTAGGTTGTTAAATTGCCACTAATTCATGTCAATATACTTAAAATACAATAATAATGTGAATAAGAATGATTTAACAGCAATAAATTGTACTAAACCAGACTTCAACACGTTTGCTTTCTGTGAGATCTATTTATTTCCTCTTTTTTCATACAAAAACGGTACCTATAAATCAATCGTTTTATACCACTATGGTGGTAAATAAAATACGGCCTGCCTGATGGTAAGCAGTAACAATGAAAAATTAAAAAAATATTTATTTACACCAAAAACATGTTACATAAACAGCAGTATGTCTTTTGGTCCCCTCACTACGCAAGCCTGTATCGAGGGAACCTGTTACCAAGTTTAACAATATTATATACAATAGCCTAGATGTTTGCAGTACCTTAAAGCTATCCATTATCTCTCTACGGCTGGAATTTTAGCAATATTGTGTTTCGCACGCGACTCTCCAAATAGCGTTGCTGGAGCTTAAACATAAGACCCGTAATCCGTTCGATCTGCAAGCAAAACAAACGTTCTATACAATACAGTATTATAGTATATAGATAATGAAGATAAACATCTCGGGTACAACGCCGTCCTTGACAGTGGAACCATAGTGACGTCAAACTACGCTATTTCTGATACAAACGTCCGATCATACAACCACTCCGCTACCAGATCAATATCGACTTTATTTTAAAGGGAAAAGAGCTAATAATGCGTGATCAAGTACATCTTGACGTTGTATCTTTTAATGTTTAACAGATGTTTGTTTTTATTTTGAAATTAATATGTGACTGTTTTTTTTTTTTTTGCGGGATGAGATATCTTGTAGGCGTTAACGTGGATATTAATTTGGTTTAATCTTTAAAAAATACTAAACCTATCATTGATTTTATATTTAACCTATCAAGATCATTGATTTTAGATTTCGAATTACACTCGGCGTCAAAAATATCGCCCCTTTGCAAAAAATGTTTTCAACCAACTTTATTTCACTTTAATCTTGGGTCAAGTATTGACTTAAAGGTATCATTTGAAAGGTAATTTAATGGTTTTTATGGTTATAAAGAAAAAAATAAAGATTTCCTCATTTGTCAAAAAATATTGAAAAGACATTGTAAACAATAAAAAAAAACATTTATTTCATCATACAAAACAATAACAAAAAAAAAACAAAACTAATTTAAAACCTAGTGTTCCCCCCCTTGCCCTTATTACCGCCTCTAAACGGTCTTTCATCGATCGCACCAACTTTACAACCGATTCCTGCGGAATTCTGTCCCATTCCTCGATGACGGCATCTTCAAGTTCCTGCAGGGTGGTAGGGGCGACATCTCGTGACCGAACTTGTCTTTTTACCTCGTCCCAAAGATGCTCTATGGGGTTTAAGTCAGGACTTCTGGCTGGCCACGACAAAATAGGGATCCCAACCTCCTCCAGATATTCTCGCACAATTAAAGCTGTGTGGGATCGCGCGTTGTCATGCATTAATTTGAAGCCAGAGCCGACAAAACCCACATATGGGACCACATGCTGCTCCAGTATTTCATTAATGTAGCGACCAGCAGTCAGAGACCCCTGGCCGCGAATCCCTCTGGTCGATGAAACGCAGACAAGGTCGGTCTTGCCATCTATAGAGATGCCTCCCCAGAACATGCACGAGCCACCTCCGTAACTCACTGTTTCTTCAATGCAGGCCTGAGCGAATCGTTCGCCCGACCTCCTATACACCCTTGCACGCCTGTCGTTGCAATAAAGGCAGACTCTTGTCTCGTCGGTGAAGAGAACCTGCCTCCATTGCTCAAACGTCCAATCGACGTGATCTCGGGCAAATTGTAAGCGGTCTCTACGATGTGCCGCAGTCAACTTAGGGCCAGTAGCAGCCCTGTGAGCCCTAATTTCTTTCTCCCGCAGTCTCCTTTTAATCGTAGAGACGCTAACTGAAGTCCTGCGAGCTTCTTGAAGACGTTGTTGCACCTCGACAGCGCTAGAGAAGCGACTGCGCAGGGACGACGTCACAATGAAGCGGTCATCCCGCTCAGATGTGCAGCGTCCCCGACCAGCTCCACGTCTTCTAACGAAGGCTCCAGTCTCCTGGAACCGCTGGAACACTCGTCGGACAGCATGGCGGCTCAAATTCAATTGTCGAGCGACATCACACTGTCGAACTCCTGCTTGCAGTAAAGCAACAACTTGAGCAGATTCAGCCGCGGTGGTCTCCATGTTTGAGGGTTGATTTCTTGCTTGAGCTCCTGAGGTGTGTAGTCTTCAAAGTCTGGATAGCGAATGATTGACATTTTACCCTGTCCAGGCATTTTATAGCTCTGGAACTGAGCTCAAGTCGCGACCCTTGAAACGAGTGTTTTGGTACATTTTCTTACAACTTCTTCGACATGGAAATTATGACGAATTATGGGAATTATGATTAATTGAAGGGATATTAAACAAGCTTTAATTTGACACCATGATCTATTAGCCAGAGTTCTTATTATAAAAGTTAGATGAGCTTGATGCTGAATTTCAGCGAGGGGCGATATTTTTGACGCCGAGTGTAGTTTTGGTTTACTAAAGTGCATTTGAAGTGTACGTTCTTTAAACATTTTTTTTTCTTGTTCATGCTGGTCTTTCCTCATTTTCAATACTTTGGTCCAGCTTAAAAACAGTGCCAAAGGTGGTAAAAATATTAATTTATTTTTAAGCCCGGAGGCAGAACTGTAATTGTGAAGCTGTCAAAATTTATCAAAAAATTTTGTAAATATTTTCCTGTTTGAAACTTCCTTGTAACAATTACACGACAGTTGAGGTCGGTGATATTTATTTAAGCAATCGTTAAGGAAACATTAAAAACCTTTTTAAATAAATGTTACGGTCAGATTTCAGACGAACTAGAAGTGGCCGTACGATCTATATCAGCGATACTCAACCTGTGGGCCACGTGCGGCCCGCTGGGCCTTTGAGAAATGCCCACACGGAGATGAAAATTACTGTCAACCTTTTTCAATTACGAAAAGTGGAACTGTGAAAATAAAATATTGTGTTTCACAATTTTCTCATCATCATAATCTTTACATTCAGTCGTTTTTGAAATAAATAATATTAAAAAAATCTGTACCTTACTGCGGCCCGCAACCAAAAAAGATTCAATACCGCTGATCTCTCTTGAAATGCTTTTTTATACATAAGATAATAGAACTTTTAGATGCGAATACAAATGTCTAGAATACAAATTTCTCAAGTTCGACTTGCACTTGATCTGCTATTTTCCAAAATTTATGTTTATAAGCAGCTATATTCATTTCTGATAACAAGATAGGGGTTAAATCAATAGTAACTTTAACTTTAAAAGTGAGACAAAAAATTTCTTCGAAATTTTCCACTATATCGATCCAGGCCCGCAGTTCATTACGTATTATCATATCACCGACCGTCAACATATTGGCTTCTAATACATGTGTTACATCATTTTCATTTATACCTGTTTCTATATCTTCTATTGTTTCTATGCCGTTATCGACATGTTCGTAATTCTGTATCTTTTGTGATTTGACTTAACAATCTAAATGTGTGCCACTGATTAATGATATTTTTCACGTGCCTATTCAGTATCTGAATTGATATCCAAAACATGTGGATGTCACATCTATTTGGTCAAAAGGCAGCGGTATCATTTTCTATCAGGTGAACCTTTCGCCCGCTCGCCCGTGTCGTTGTATAATTAAAATATATATATATATTTACAGTACATTTTTCTTTTCGAAAAGTAATATTAAATGTTCTCAAATATTGTTTCACGTTTTAAATATACCTATTTTACAATATTAAAGTATATAATATAAAGTATTAAATAATGACATTGTTGTCAATGCCACTGCAGTAGGTACAGTTGTCTCGCAGAATGTTATCAGCAAAGAGCTATGGGTGTGACTAATTGTGTTCATTTGTTTACATCGAATCATGTACTCGTAATGCCATTGTTTCATACATTTCCAGTTAACCGTATTATATCAACTAGTTGTGCTGCGAATTTACGTAGAATGTTAAATAAAGTAAGAATTATTACGCAATTAATAGCAACCGTGTATGAGTTATATATGTATAGAATATGCATGACTTTTTTATTTATATATTCTTAATTCTATACCACATATACGAGTATGCACAAACCCGTAGCATTTTGTCAAATATCTGAATGATTAACTAAGTCATAAAGTTTAAAAGTCGTTGGTAAGACAGAGAGTTCCGATATGTACAATGACGTCAAAGTGCACGCATACAACTTCCATTGAAATGATTGTGCTGATGAGCGCGATAGAAATATTTACTTTGGTGATATCTCCCTGGTTTATCGTACAATTCTAATTCTGTTTTCGCTGTAAATATTTTCTATACGATGAATTGATTGAATAATCAAATTTAATTTCATACGTATTCCCTGTTGTATATGGCCATTTCCAAAACGCTTCGGAAATTGAATATGTCTAAGGGGCCTGTTCATTTGTGAACATGTTAACTGTAGACAGATTTATATTGAGGCATTTCATATTTGTATCTTTTTTCTAATGTAATAAATACTCATCCTTGTATCACGTGCCACTTGACGATTAGCATTATATATATAGATTAACTCGAAAGAAATTACGTTCACATATCGTGCCATACTTGATAATAAATTGCGATTTATCGTGACTGTGTCTGTTATTTACTAAAACGATACAGTTATAGCAAAAGGGTTGCTTGTCTTAAAGATTCTACCGTTTATTGTTCAAGAAAATTGGTAATTTGACCACCATTCACATGTGTACCACCGTCCTCTCAATTCATTATCAAGACTATTGATTCGTAACATCTTACCTTCTGTCAACATTTATGTTGAACAGAAAGAAACAAATGAATTAACACAGAGTCAATAAAATGGCTTATGTATTACTAAATCGCACACATTTAAAGGTTCATTTAGCTTATACTGACTCATGTGTGTAAATATGTGCAGTGTAATTTCACACGTAAGTTTCCAGTTTTGTCCTCGTTAGTGGCTAATAAAATCCAATGGGCTGGTCCATTCTATTTTATGTATCCTGGTTGTTACTTTAAACATATTTGACAACATGTTTAATCTTAATCTGGCAACAATCTCCATAGTATGTATGTTCCTTGCCTATAACGACCTCTGAAAGTCAAATAGAGTTAGATATATATAAGAAAATTAAGTTTAAGTTTGAAATCCATAATAGCGCAATATAATAGCGTATTAATTTAATTACATACTGTTTTTACATTAAGAAACTTCCTTGTGTTCCATCAGTATTACAGATAATGTAGTGTATACCAGTAAGCGGAATACAATACAAGTAATGTTTGTATTGAAACTCTATTGATAAACTGTTTTGTTTTCTGTTTGTGTAACAAATATATAAAACAACATTTCAGTAATCACTTGAGTTAGGTAGGGTTAAGTTTAATTGGTTTTATTACTCAATTCGAAGTCCCAGCAAAGCCTATGCGTTATTGCACAGCTGCATTATTCGTTGTTAATTCGCACAGGACGCCGCTGTTGATCCTGATAAACAGCAGTTGCGGTGCTGGGACAGAGCGGCGGGTGTGCCCCGAAGACCTTTGAAAATTTGAGTTTCTTTTAAGAACGTATGTTTTGCAATTCCTAGGCTAACTAACGATTCTAATGGTAATATAATCATGAACGTAAATAGCTATACGTTTGCCACATGACGCAAAAACGGTAACTCTATAGAGCAAGTCCTAATCAAAGTTTCAAAAGTAGTAAGTGTTCTTGTCACGCCACCAGCGAGGAGTGTAGTCGAACACGAAATGTCAAAGATTAGGGAGACTATCATAGGTCAAATCTAATGAACTCCGGATTCGTGACTGGAGGTAAATGTCAGCGGAGCAAGGAAATGAAGTATCTGGTAGACGTTAGGTCGTGAACTTCGAAAAGTATATCGGATTTTTGTTGTAGTTCTGTGGGCAAGTTTGCTCGAAGGATCAATTAAGTAATTGTTTTACGTTTTCGCATAGCATCAAAATATGGTTTTTTAGTTTGGGTAATTTATATTCAAATGTAATCACGCATTATATTTAATAAAGAATGTCAAACAATAAATTTTTGTTTTTAATTTAATATATAATACATACAGTATGTAATTCTTTCGTTAAAGAAACCTTTCAAAGATATTTTAGAACAACCTCGGGTCTTATTCCAATTTAAATAGTAAAGGTTTAAGTTCAAACGATAAACTAGTCTAGTTTTAGAATCGAACACGAAACTTACATTGTATAAAGTAGGTACTTCATGTTCTACTGACAAATGTTCTAAAAAATGTTTTAAGGCCTCTTTTACTTTGCTATGAAACAAAATTGATTTAGTAAATAACAAACGAAAAAGAATCATTCATATGTTATATCAATTATTACAATCATCTGTAAATCCATTTAGCTGGAATATCAGTATCCGTAGACAAGACAATATAATAATATGATTATGGCGATTGAAACACAAGCTGCCCAAAACAATTAGACGGATCCCATTAAAAGCTAAATGGACCCAGGGCGTTCTAAAACGAGAAAAAAACGTTATTGAGAATCTTTATGACCTGGGTTACTCTTACTCTATGCTAGTTTAGCTAAACACGCAAGCTGAAAGAGAATATGAATTATCCGGGGACCAGTTCTGTGCTGCATACTCCACCTTCAATCAAGGAAAGATGTGCATGCACGAGCACGCTTTCTATTCCAGCAGCGGGTCGCGTGTCACCCGCCATGCGATGCTCTAATTTGTGGCAATTCCGAGTGGATGGCGTGACCACGACACTCCGGCTCCTAATGCCGCCATAACACGCCAGCTAAGAAGTAATGGTGTTTATTTCCATAGTTTCAAAGACATTAGCTCTAATAGACCATCTATAGGAAGTAGCGGTCTCGCACGACAACGAAAGATAATGTACCTGATATGCGAGGTGCAGATGGCATTTTATTGCTAGTCATGAGTTAAAACCAGTTGTTATACAAGATCTTGATCCTCATATAAAACAAAATTTGCTGAATTCGGTAAAAGAGTTCACAATTAAATTTAATTGGCAAATGTTGTTTTACTTGAACTATTGAATTCATTTATTTATATATTTCTTACTATGTACTGACATGTGTCTACATCTGAGTGTATTTGCTTGTAAGTCTTATGTTGTTAATGGCCTATATAATTTGTTTTATTATTAGTACAAGTGTAACATTATATAAGGCAAACTGTCCCAGAGTACGGGTATTCAGGCAACATCACATCGATAACTAATTGTTATTACATAATACAATCTAAAACCTTGAGAAAATAGTCAGGGTTTTGCATTGATACATTTCTTCGGCAAAATTCAAAGTCAGCTGAATATTTTAAGCTGCAAATCCAAGAATTTCCACGCCAATTATTTCTATCAATTTCTCACGTCATCAACCATGAAAAACTTGTGACTTTCCAAGTGAATTCAAACACCTCGCGTTATCAGCTTCGTGTAACAATGGGAGCGAGGTATTTTAGTTCAGTGGAAGAAAACGCAATCTCGTTGCAGACGACTGTTTTGTTATTCAAGCTAGCTGATAGCCAACACTTTGTTTGCTTTAAAAATAGTCACCCTTGTGACTGACTTGTAAATATCTAGTACCTACTAGAAAACTATCAATCGAAATCCTTCAAGGATTAGCCCATACAAACAGATTGAGCAATATGGCAAATCCTAAATCCTCGCACCATCTATCTCGTATTACTCAACACCGTGTGTGTCAAATAAAAAGACTGACATTTGATTTTTAAATAGATAAAGAGTCAATGCAGGCTTGGAGCCGCAAGCGAGCGTGGTGATGGAAATGCAGTGGCGTGCCGCGTGGTCGCGTGCAGCACGCCACTCGGGTAACCGGTGGATCGCGTGACTGGGCAGCACGCGAACTTGCTGGTGAATCCTTAGCCGCGCCCCGGACTTTAGTTACTCCATCACTCTAAATATACCATAATATACATTTATTAAAGGTTTGAGCTGTCAACGACTGTCTACAGTATATTATTCTTCTTAAATGTAAAAATGAGTTGGTGTTAGTTAGTCTCGTTAAAACTCGAACACGACTTGACCGATTTGAATATGATGACTGTCTTAAATTAAAAACCCAAATTAATGGTCACAAGGTACGAAACTCACCGTTTTAAAATAATATATGTATGCTTGAAGCTGAAAAAATTGAGACTTCAAGTCCATATTTATAGTATTTATATCTTGGGAAAAATTACACAAATTGACATATCTAGTCTCAAACGAAACCACAGGCTTATACTATAGGTACTAAACAAATAAAAAGGGGGTAAATTATAGGGTTGCGTCGTTGGGGGATAGTGTCTGCTGACTCGGCAATTTTGGCATGTTCTCCGAAATTCTGATTGATGGTACGCATGACGGTGGGAGAGACACGACACGAAGTGTGTGTTACAAATGGTAGTGATTGATTAAAAATTATCACGCGAGAAAAGAAATACAGTCATTATTTTTTTTATTTAAATAACAGCCCCTAAAAGGTACACTTTACAAAATGCAACTATTTCTGAAATTCAGTATCTACCTGTAATTTTGCCACAAAAGAATCGAAATAAAAAATTATCTTAACTTCTATTGTTTACGGAACCAGTTAATCCTAAGTTCTTAATGATACAGTTATTGTTTTGTTTGGTGATTTTAGACCACCCAGAAATATAACACCTTGTTTGTCAGTATTTAACATTTAATGAAGAATAATTTATGACCAACTGTTGTGTTTTTAGTTTTTAATGTCTAAAGTTGACAAAAGGTTTTTAAGACAATTTTCTTACTTTAAGAGTGATTTAAATACCTTCTATATTGGATATGAGAAACTCAATATCCTTTTTATTTAGTGATTTATAATTCCTTTGTACGGATGATTTTATTAATATTTTATATCTATAGTAAATTGATTAGTTTTGTATTTACAACTGTTGTGTGGTTTTACACGAATAAGTACTTCTTTAAATTTTAAGTTCATTGTAAGTTATCAACACGATATTAAAAATAGTATGCTACATGTAGGTTTAACAATTGAGTTCAGAAAAGATTTTTTTTCTCTCTGCAAAACTGCATAGAACAACGAACAATACGGCAATGCAAACAATCCAAATCTTCGCTACCCTAGCCTTCAGTTAACTTTGCATGAATGTTCTCTAGAACCCGTGTAATAATACCTATTTCTTTTGTTTCAGGTAAACTGGAGGAAGTTCTTTGTTCCTCGACTTTTGTTGCTCGACCCTCTTTTTTTTTTTTCAATCCACCCTTTTTGAATCCCCTCCCATTCCGCTCGGGTTATTTTCGTTTCCGACCGAAACTTGGAATCGAGTCACGTTTGTCAGTCAGCGGGTGCGGAGAAACGGATTTTTTTGCTGGTCTTCGTTGGGCCCCGCTGATTGTGTTACGTGTTCGGAAAATTGGGTTTGTGTATGGGCGAAGGATGGGGTCAATCTAACGAAACTGACGCGTGCCCGCAACTCCACTCGCTTAGATTATCGTACCAGTAGAATAAATGAGGTTAAAATCTTCATATCACTATGCATGTTATTGAAAAGACGTGCAGAATTCTATTCAAAAAACTCAAACCAGTACTGTTATTGCTTGAAACTCCATAGAAGAATCATAGAAAGAATAAAGTAGAAGCGTCATAGAAGATCACAAAATATTAAAAAGCTAAGTTTAAAAACATCTTGCAACAAAACTAATAAATTGATAAAAAATAAATGTTTTAAATCTACAGAAGTTCGAAAAACATTCTTGATAGTATGTTGGTTTCTCACGGATTCTGTTTTCTAAGTGATTAGATAGAACGGAAATGGTATTTTTTTTTCATCATGAAGCAAACACGACTACAAACTTTCAGGGCCGACTTCTTTTCATCCGAATTACGGACAAGCTCAATAAATCTATATTTAGAATAATTAGTAGATAAATTATTAGGTAAATTAAAACTATTTACAACTTTAAATGTGATTCATTTTGTTTTGTAATGAAACAAGATATAGTTACGTTAATTGCGCAGATTTATTTTTAGAAGTTCACCTTGATATTCAAAATCCTTTCCCAAAGCCACTTGGTAAGTTTAATTGAATAAATCAAGAAGTACAAAGCCTCAATCGGAAACTGGTTATCCTAATAATCGAGATAATCCTCACCAGCATTGAAGACACTCAAGGATATCAAGTAACAACATGACCTATAAAATAACCAGTCGAATGATTCAGATATCCCCAGGATTAGCATCGACGTCAAAGTGTTTAAAAGGCGAACCGGTCTTTTGAAAAACAGTTCTGAGAAAGTACTAGGTAATGAATATATACATGAGCACGTGGAAACGCCAAGTGTGAGAATATTCGCACGGGTTCCACAGGTTCCCCCAAGGCATGGTTAACTCTGGTCGATGGTATCTATAGTTATTTGTGGCTTAATAGTCTACAGGGTCCGATCCGTTGTACGTACTGCATCGCTTTTATTAGTTTCGCAAGAGATGTTTCAATTACTTTGTGATTTTTTTGCTGTCATGACTTGATTTTCTACGTTATGTTATTAAAATACCAGACCGGGTCAATGTTGCCGCAAATAATGTACTCATTACAGAGTCTCCCAAATACTGCCACATTTCTTAGCTTTTCCGCATCATGAGCCGTGTTTTCATTCAATATCTTTTGTTTAATAATTAGGACTTTTGTGGTCACAAAGAGGCCATATCATATATGACTTATCAAAATACAGAGTACCGATATGGCTTTGTCTTAAACTTTGATCATTTCTACTTGCAAGCGTTTGTTGGCGTCATTGCATTTCGTGTGATACGAACTTGAGGGAAGGTGTATTTTTTGCGCTAGAATTGAAAATAACAACCTGAGCGTCATTGTCTATTGCAAAAACTTGGTTCGCTTGGTTTCGGTGGTTAATTGGTGTAAGATTTTCCACTCGGTTTCGCACCACACAATACCTGGGACCGTGGAACTGGTTAGCATTTGCGTTATGCCGTCGCACACGCAATCCTTTACGTGAGAATATAACTATATCTATTTAAATTGAATAGCTCTAGTTTCGCCCCGCCTCGTCTGTGGGAATCTCTAGTCTATTTGAGGAATCAACTTTTAATTGTTGACTTTATCAATCCGACACATCTACGCTGCTTTGGAAATGTTTTAAGTTTCTGTATTCGTTTTTTCATCATTTGATTTGTACTTGTTCAGTATTTTCAATTCATTTCTGTTTTAGATTTTTTTTAAAATGTTTTGCGTTAAATTATTGTTTTATTATGAAGGAATTAAATTTTATGTGTGTACTGAACATTTTAATTATATTTATTTTTGTTGGATTTTTACCTACTACTTCAAAAAAAATTGGATTTAACTTTACATAATAATGAAGTCCAATGTGAATTTATTTTTCGGTAGTAGGTAAATTTTAAACTCGGCAGTTCAGTGACTCGAACTCCGCGCTCGTACTTGACCGTCAATTATGTTCACCATTGTCAATTCAATGCCAATGCTAATGCCAATTCCACAGCGATTAAATCTTCAATGAGAAAAATTGAAAACAATCATCATTATTTCGCAATTTCATTGTTCTCTATTACAGATTCGTATTTATTTGCATACATTTAAACGTCACTATAATTGCCGTATTTCAATTCAGTCTCGATCTGAGAGATTATATTTAAATATTATGTATGAGATGAATGAAATTCGTTGTCTAGCGTCCCAAATAAGATACTACTTGAAAATATGTTTCATCTCAAGACGGCTGGTTGGTTTCAGTTGTGAGGGTAGATGAACATGCACATACTGTTTGCGTGTGAGTCACTGCAAGTGTGGCGCACCCGCCTTTGCGAGTTGGAACGCTTAGAAAACAACATGGCGGCCGGTGACGTCACGCTGCGCTTCCTACACCAGCACACCTTCACCTTGACATTACTATTTGATAACGCGCATGATGACAACCCGACAAACACGCGTCCAATTACACGGATATTTTTAATTAGAAATACATATTCTCATCACGTTCGTCGATCACGAGCGAGGTGGAATTGAGGTATTGTACTCCGAAACGGGATGGTAGCAGGTTGTAGTAAGTCCCGACACGACTCAGCATAGACGGCGCAGATGAAACGGCTCGATTGCCTTACCGAAGTTTTTGGCAATTTTTTCAATGTTTGTTGATCAAACCTCATATCTCTAACGTTGCCAAAGGTCCTAACCTCCATAAAAAGTTTGGATTGCTTTGTAGTAGTTGGGGATAAGAAAATTGCGTTTTAGAGAAGTATTCTTTGACTAGTGCCATCACAAGAAAAATTAACAATAAAAAAACTATACCTATATGGTGCTGGTAATTGCAAACTGCTTAGGTATGCTCATTTGCCACTTTAACAGATAGCCAATTGTATAATTGTGGCGACAAAACAAGTACAAACATAAGATACATCGCTTCATTCGTGGAAAAATAAATGATTGCCTACACACATCGTAATGCAAGACCACGCATCGGGACATGACCCCAGACTATAAATAAAACTCCTACAGATAGCACGGGCTACGTAACTACAGTCGAATGCGATAAATCACGTAGTAATGTCGCACTACTGTAATAAAGGTTATCGTATCGTCGGACGCTGTACCTACGCCTAGACACGTTCGCCTGCGAGTGTCTCAATTGTGTCTATTGAGTGGGCGAAAACTGATGCACTTGATAATGGGCTAATTTTCAATGCATCTGTTTCATAAAAGCATACAGCAGGTATAAGAAAGGAGGTAGGAGTGTCTCCATCAAGTCACGCTACTGAGCAACTACCGTAGACCAGACAAAAGTTTAAATTGTATTCCTGTGACGTCAGTTCTATTGAGTCTGGGGGATTATAAGATCATTTAAGTGACACCGGGGAAGTATTATACACTTCTAAGGCTCGGTTTCGGTATTCAAAATCTCGGTTGATTCTTCCTTATATTCTTTTTCATTTTTGCTTTACGGAGTTCATCAACCATTGACATTCCATATTTTAAATGAGATGTAAAACTGTGTTAACTAGCAGGGTTTGGCCCCACGTTAAATATATGTCTGGCGCTTTAATGACATTGCAGTCGGTGAAGTAATTCCTGGAACAGAGTCAGTGGAACTGACCTACTTACGTCACGTGGTCACTCCACCCATTGTTGGTGATTTGTTCAACTCAATAACATCCTGCTGATGCAACTGAATACGCATATAAAAGTATCGTTGACCTGTTCCTTTGGAGAGAAAAAAGGTTGAACATTTATAAGTTGGACTTCTAAATGGATTACAAATAGACTTTTTATAGACGATAATGCTCAACTTCGGTCACATCGACTCTTACAATCGGTTGCGATTGTGGCTAATTGTTTGCCAATATGATAAATATGTTAGCTACTGTTGCCATACGGTATTGTATCTGTGATTACGTAAACGCTCAGTATATACGCCCTTTATGTTTCCCAATCAATACTGATAATGATGATCTAAAAACAGTACTGTGACACCACACATTTACTCTGATAAACACGATAGAAATGACGCAAGTTGGAATATCTTATCGTTTTCATGTCCCGATATTCTAGTATCTTGTGACAGCTGGATATGCGGATATATTATGATTTATAGGAAAATTCTCGTTACGAACACCTACGGCAGATTTTTTTTTACTAAAACCATAGAAAAGATAGCGAAAACCTAGAGATTCGACACACCTACCTTATCCTTTATTTCTAGAATTCTCCATGCTTTATTCTTCATTTTTAATTGAATATAAAAACATCAAACATAAACTCACGCCGTATGTAAATCCTCTAAAGGGGTAGTTACAGAGGTGTTACATGAGGAACATGACAGCTATAACTTACGGCAACCAGAGACTCGTCCTATCCGATCAGGTCGGTCGGTCAACCAAGGCACGTAACAAACAGAGCTACCACGTCCTCAAATACATATTTTTATTATAATAACTGATATAATACATGCAATACTTTTTTTAAAAATTATTGGTTTTGTTTATGAATACAGCAGTAAACGATATTGTTGTGATTGTTAAGGAACCGCGATAAAAGGTTTAAGATAAATGCAATATCAAATCAATATATACGTATTATGTATTGACGTACATAAATACCTGGTACCGGTATATTTTTTAAAAACTTTTCCTTGTAATTTGTGAAATTTTATTTATACCTGATTCGTTTATCGATTTTATCAGATTTATCATAATTCCTGAGACCATGTGATGAGGATATGCCCTGATAGTGTGTTGAGTCTCAACAAATACTACTACTATCAGATAACCATATCCGCCATAACTATTGCTTATATAAACATAATTCAGTTCGGGGTTTCATAGGCAATATCCTTTCTAAAGATCTTAATTGTAATCTTGTCAAAGTTAATTAGCAAATATTCTTTAATGGATAACAAACAGACACACCATGTTTTATTATTTACTAGCGACCCGCCCCGGCTTCGCACGGATATTATATATTCAATACAAATATGTAATCCTTCCTCTTAGCATACATAGTGCTTATATCTTCAAACTATGCAATGGATTTTGATGCGGTTTTTTAAATAGACAGAGTGATTCAGACAGACAGACAGCGGGAAGCGACTTAGTTTTATACTATGCAGTGAAGCACCATAGGCATTCAAATTAAATAATTTGAAACATACACAGCATAAACACACACACAATTTAGATGTTTTGATTTGATGTGTTTAAAACAAGAAATCTTATATTTCCCATCTTTGTGTTACATAATAACAAAAGATGATTAGAACAAGTGACGATATGTGATCTATTAAAAAAAGTTTATTTGAAGTTATATAAACCAACATATATAAAACATCGTACGATTGTACATTTGGATATCTTTGATAGAGTTGTATCTAATCTATAACATGTAGGTACAGCTAGCTGTTTGTTTTTCGATAAAGATTTTAATGTTAAAAAGTAGACAGAACGTATTTGTGTTCAAGATTTCATTTGGTATCTAGAATAGACGATGAAATCATATCTTTTACAATAAGGATTATGGAAAAAAAGAACAAAAAAAATATATATATTTTAATTTCTTGTCCAATTCCTACTTCCAATATATCTGCGAGAAGTATTTGCGACTGTCCAATATTTGTCATGATCTGAAAATGCTGTGAACGGGGATGAACACTATTGAACCTTAGGTTAATGATTGGTCTCCGCTGCGATGTAGGAGCAACGCGACTACCAATCATTAATCTATGTATAGGACTTGGTGTCTTTGTTAGGTATAATATATGATTTTACTGGTTTTCTTGTCATCGTTATTTTTTTCTAACACCTCAAGAAACTCCACAAGTATTCCCTACCTCGACAGCGTCCGAACTTTGTTGTTCATCACATTGTTCGAGGTTATTTTTAGTATAATGCCATTTATCATCATTTAAATAGAAAAACACAGCAATTACATTATCGTTCTACAAGCCGATAGCTTCTGCTAATTGGATGACCTAGGGCTGGCTGATACGGACTTGATTACTTTGTTATAGTAAACAATTTGCAGTAGGTATCCAGCCGATGCTGCATCGGATCTAGAAGCGTCCGATAAATGATCGAGTTCTGTTGACCTTGCCCTCGACGATAGTTATCTTACGAAGAACGTTCGAGTAAGGTTGTGTTAGTTTTGACAGTCGTGTACATGCACATCAATCATACATACAAACAAACTCAAGTCTTCGTCCCAAAGGGGTAGACAGAGACAATGGTTCGCCATACGCAACGATCCTTACATACATCTCGCCTCCTCCACATCCATGCATCTCCTCATACACACGACGGTTACGGGTACTTCTGACCTGGCCATTACCCAGAACGTCACCAATCTAATCAAGGTACGTCCGCCTAGGACTACCCCTACTGCGTGTTTTCGAGTTTGCTCAGTAATGAGGTTACACTCACTAGAATTATGTGAATTTACATGTCAAATCACAGCCATAGCCGAATCATCTCCGTGAAATGGAATATCTTTATTACCGAATCCCACGAACTGCTTTGCGACGATACTCATCATAATTGCTTAAAGACTGAATTCTACCGGCAGATGTTTTGCCCCGAACACTAACAACATTGCTTTTTTCGATTCTATAGTTTAAAAGTATTTAATAAGAAAGAATGCTCTACCTTCGGTAACATCATCGCTTACCATCAAATGAGATTGTGACCCTAGCTTATGAAGCTAAAGTACTTCTAGTTTAAGTTTAAGATTTTTAGATGATTACGAGAAAAGAACTGAATAATTAATAACATTCCAAAATTTAAATGAAATTACAACTGGTGTTGTGTGCATCGTGAAGTGACGTGGTTCATTGATATCATTTATATTTATAATACAATTTCTTGAACTTCACTATCGGGGACGTTGAAACAATAATATGATTATTATTTCGTCATAATAATGAGATCCGGTTTATTCGTTTGTTATGTAAATATGATTTTTAGGCACGTTGTGTGAGTAAAGCGTTTGCTTGATTTTCGTCATCGTCTTCCATCATCACATCGTTTACGCATCAGTCCTATGACGTCATCGTATTAAGAAAACATCAGATATATGAATATAACATTTTTTTCGTTGTAACTAGTAAGCTTTAACATTGGCTCTTTTTAAAAGTGGGTTTCCTCTTAGGCTTTTATTAGACTGATAGATTGTTTTAGTAACGTTTAACGTTCAGGATACTGTAAAAACTTACAATTTTACCGTCTGCATCATTGTGCTCATGGCCTAAGATGACATGATGAGTTGGCAGATGAGGTTAGGTTAGCCTAACCGTTGTTAGGTTTGTACAGCATAAGTCGGTATATAGCACTTGGATGTTAAGCTATACGTGTCGCCGTCTGTGCGCTTATTCAAAAAAAAAAATTAAATTTAAGACGACAAGAGGAGAACAAGCTATTCAGGAACTCCATCAAAACTAAAACATTGCAGTCAAAGACCAGCTAATAAACGAGGGGGTGGATAAATTTCTCTTGGAATTCTATTTTGAAGATTAAATCCAAAAAAAAGGACGGCCATACACTTAAACTGAAAAATCTAAAAACCTCATTGGGCCATTAGGAGGCCAAGATAAGTATTGGAATTCGTAGAAAAAAACATACAATCGAAATGATAGAACCTTCTCCATTTTTGAAGTTAATTCCGCTCCGCATCGCGGTTCTGTGCATTCATTGTGTAAGTACTGGGTTTTGTGATATTACGTGTGATAGTAACCGGCGATAGTGTGCGTGTATAGTGCGTGTCGTATTTGTTTTGTGGCGATAGTGTTTGTGTGGTAAGTGGAAAGTTTCCCGGTCGATAAGTTATCAGGCACGGCTCGGAGACGTGCGGTCCAGTAGGATCCGGTAGGGGCAACTCGTCAAATTTATCTATTAGGTAAACCTACTTAAATATTAATACAATAGACTGTGAGCGTATGTGACATTATCTGCCATTTTAGGTAATAGTTGAAACCGAAACTTTAATGTTCCTGTTCTGTCTGACTTTCTGTCCGGGGTCTTAGAAACTGCTGAACTGATTACAGACTCCACATGTTAGATAACTTGTAATTACAGGAGGCTATTTGATCCTGGATGGATACATCATAATGCGTGTCCTGTGTCCGGATCGCCTGTGGCTGGATTTGAAGTGTGCTCGTACATCACCAGAGTTACCGTGAGCGCTGGTCACCTCGCCATAGGACGAAGCTTTGTCTTGTTACCGCGGGGACCACCAGAGATTGGTGTTTTTCTTAGAGGGATCACAAATACGCAACGCTTCCCTGTATCCAGCATCAATATTGATAAAGGTTTTTGATACGCACAAACTGGTGTGTAAAAGCTCTCTATTGATGTTAATAAACCATAAACAATAATGACCCCGGATAGCGCTTGGATAACACTCGCTAGGTTGCTATTCGCAGTGCATACTGCGTAGTAACCTGGTGTTTACGTTATCTGTAGGTAACAGTCAATGTAAGGTGATTATAGTCTGGAACATTCACTTGTAAAAACATAGAGCAGTTTAAACAAATCAGCTTTACGCGAACCGAAGAAGCACGACACTCGATGCTTTGCCTTTACGTTACATGGCAATGCTTGACAAAGTGCTGCAGTAACCTTTAGGAAGTTCTAAAGTACGTAAAGTAAGTAAGTAGAAATTTGGTATCACTCTCCATCAGGTTATTTAAAAAAGTCATTTTCCATAGCTTATGTAGTGACCTCTGACAAAGGAACCAAGTAAAAAAGTAATTTTATAAAAAACGAAATCTCACCACGAGAAGCCATCAAATTCCTTTAAAGACCTTTGCCAGAATATCAAGTGAAGTAAAGGTGGAACAAACTAAGTAAAAACCTACTTCATATACCAGCAATACTGGCAACAAATACTACTTAAATGCACGAAAGTTACTAGTAGCGATTCCTTCATGTTTAAACGTTAATTATTGCAGAAACTAAGGTATGATAGGCAGTACGAGTAAATTATTGATCTGAAGTTTAGGATACACAAATGTAGGAACCGAAATCAAGCCAAACACTAAAGTTTGGGAAACGACCCAGCTTTGTTTAATCATTGGCATACTAACAAATTCTGTGCTACAAGTTTGTTTGAGAGATATGAAGTAACCACACAACAGTATGCGATAATAATACAACATGGAGTGTGTAATATTTGCTCCCATACCCAATGTTTACAAGCAAACATCAGCCTGCCCATATAGTGATTGATAGGAATTTTCAAGGTTACAAACACAAAGTAACGGAATCCAATAATATCGAACAAACCAAAATATTTTATCAGAATAGGTTTCAGTCAGTTTTAGTTCAAGTCGAGACATCTCATCTGAGAAATATTTGGCAGATTTCTAGGAAGTGGACGAATTTGGAAGGACGAATAAAGAAGTGGCCAAAAATTAAATTTGACTGACACCTCAAGTGAATGGAGTTGAGTAGTTTTCACCAACACTATAGTAACACCTAATATTAAAACAGACGCTGCTTAGGGAACTAGGTATCACCATAAAGTATCTAAGGCTAATTTATTTGATACTGGTGAAAAAGGTATTGTTTCGAGTTATTTGGTATGTTAAAGAGGTTAGCAATGCTCGTGTACATAGATACATTATTATTTAGGCATGACAAATCGCTAGTGTACCAATACAGTAGACAAAATAAATATCAGACCATAGATTAAACCCACATGGGATTTGAACGCAGCGGAGACCAATCATTAATCTATGTATCAGACATTGCTTCCTTTCAATAAATATTAAAACCACATTAGTCTGATATTTAAATTATACTTATGTAATTTTAATACTGCAGCGTGTTCTATTTTATATCCATTGAGGATAAATTAAATATTTCACAATTATTACTCGTAGGAATTGTTCATTACACGCTGTATAGCAGATCCACTATCAACATTTCCAAGGTCTACAAACATGCTGTTCCTGCGAATGCTCTGATAAATCCTAGTATTTGCTGATCGGTTATCGCATTTTCCGATTTCCTAAAGGATGCCTATGTTTACTAACGGACGTTTCTGTTATCAATTTATCGCGTCCTATGTGTTTAGGTATTGGCATGCAGCCCTACGGTCCAAGGAAGGTTGGACAAAACAGCAAAACATGTCAGCCTCAAAACGCACCTAAACATGTCTAACTGCTGTATCAGCGAATTTGCAGTCCAAGAACGTCCGTTCACGTCTTGGAGTGCCGTCCATTACTACGTCTCCCGGCCTGTGGTCCGGTGTCCCTCGCTGCTCGTCGTCATATCATGACATGTATCTTAGTGGTTTTACTTAGACTGAGAGTCTAATGTCAATTTTGTACTGAAACTCCAGATCGCCCAATAGCAACCGCTTGAACTTGTCAACACTGATTGATTAAAGCAGCCCATGGCATCATGTCTTTTCTTTCTTTTTACTCGCAAAAGTTCATGCCTTGATACTCATTGGATATTGTAAATGGATATTACAAGGCCCCGTTGTGTCTACGCCATGTCAACTACAATACCTAAATGTATTTTTCCACATGACTTCCAAGAAACGTTATCGGGTTATCGCAATTTGCTTTGTAATATTTACGTTATATATTACACCTATCTATCTACCTACTATGAGCTATGTGTGTCAATGTTTGTAGAAAAACTAAAAATGCATAATGCATCTTCATTATAACAATCTTAATATTTTATTTTATTCCTTTTGATTCTGTTTCTGTTCTTCAAGAGGCATATATAAATTAATTTGTAAATTTTAGACAATAGACATCTTTATAAAAGAATATAATATCGCTGTGTTGGGAAATTTAACCGATTAAGTTCTGATTAGAACTTCATTTGTTAAATAAACAGGCAAACCGCAATATAACATGAGTAGGTAAATTAGAAGTTAGTTGTTCAGTGACGTCGTTACAGGAAAAGTACTAATTATAATAATGAAACTAGCTTTATATTGTTTACGTAAAGTGTCATTTTAATTACGCAGTTGCATTTTACTGTTGGGGATTTACTGAAGGTGTAGGTGATTGCGGTTTTTATAGTTATTAATGTTCCCTTTTAAGTATACCACTATTTAAAGATTTCTTTATCAAATTTTACCTTATTATTTAAATTAGGTACCTATAAAGATTTACGTATTGCTGTTATCCAATCTTGACTCATTTGAGTAGGTAATTTTGTCTAGAAAATATATTTTATTTAAAAAGATGTACAATTACATTGCAATTTAACCACTGTAATTTTAACACAACATGAAAAGTAGATACCGGTTAAATTGACTGTTAAAATGGAGACCCGGTTTTATATCATATTACAATACCAACGTAGCTCCACTCTGTAACGGGTGTTATGAGATGCAACCGTCCCGATAACCGGGCCAAGGCTCTCGTGCCCGGGTGTCTGACCGGGTCGACATGCCCGGCTATTGATTCCTTGCGGTTGCCATCCGGGTAAAGACAAGAAGCATAAGCAAAATAAAAATATGATATCGACAGGCATTACCGAATTCCTGTCCAGTCTGTTCATTAGTAAAATAGCCTACAGATTTTAGCTGCATCTTTTCTAGCCAGGTTATCAGGGGGGCTAAAAAGCCTGCTTTAGCAATATTAAATTTGAATCTAAGTATGTTGCATATGTCAAATCGTAAAATGACCAATTACTGCTAGAGAATTTAACCAGTCAGTGGCCGATATTAATGAGCGACCATCTTGTAAATATTACAGAAATGGTCTATGATAAAGCTTTCGAAAATTTTGCTTTAAGCGGTCTTTTAGGGCAGCATGTTGACTTGAAGAGGTCCACTGCAATCAAATGGAGATTTAGTACTTTTTTCGATTGGTCGCAGATAAACACCTCATGGTGAGCAATTACCGTAGTTTTAAGACGCTTCAGGACTTCATCAGCTTAAGCTTTTGGCATCACGTGTGTATTTGTGAACTGAATAAAGGGCTTCAACACCTTAACAAAGAAAAGAACATCTATGCAATAAAGTTAACGAAATAAAAGAAAACATTATACATTTAAATCATGACACGTGAGACAAATAAAGGTAATCAGGTCACGGGGGCCTATGAGAAGATGGATCTTGGAAATTGGATCAACAGGTAAAGGCCTTGGGAAATAGGCAATGGGGCCAAGGATAGGCATCTGTTAGCTATCTCCCAGTTACATAGCATTGCTGATTATTAAAAGCTGCTTTGATTTTCAATGCCCCGTCATTCCAGAGCCTTACTAATTAATATCTTAAAAAAATGTGTCTAAATTCTAAAACATGATCAAGATTGACAATTCATTAGTGTTAAAACTCATTTGGGTTCGAAGTGTTTATATTAATACAAAATCCACGTTTAGGGAAATCTCATTAGTTAATGGCAACACTCTTTTGTCCTCAATAATAAAAAATATTGCTTTAGTGTGGTTCCCTCCCTGGTGATCAGCATTCAAACTTGATTCTAAATACAATACTACTTTTGTTGTACCCTGTAATTTGAGTTGAACCCATGTAAGTCCAGAGAAACTACTTAGACAGGAATTTTCCAGTTTATTATGCTGCATGCTTGTGTAGAACACTATGGATAAATACATAACAAAAAACATTTAAGACCTCAAAGCAAATACCCGTGTTCAACCCTCAGACCTACCCAAGGATTTGAACCTGGGAACTCGACACAGTAAGCGGCTTAGACCACTGCGCCTTAAAAACAAGCATATAGAGGCATATTGTATGAGACCTCGCCACAAGACCTCTCAATAGAGGTTACGGAGCAAAGTCCGGGTCACGTCGGATCCAGGCCAAGGACCTTCGGGATGCAGCGGATATTGATCCCAGTTTTCACGTTTCATCATCCCATCTCAACTGACCAAGCTCTGCTCGAACTAAAATTTGACGTGATATTCCATGTTGATACATTTAATGGGCCTTCTTAGTTATTATTTTTTATTTGTTAACAACATGACAGCCACAATTAGATAATTTAAATTGAATTACAACGTGTAAGAGATGATATAAGTAGATATCTCTGTAAATAGAAGCTTATACACGATCAGCTGTAAGTGTAATGCAATGAATTCATAATTAATATTAATATTTAAACCCTATTAATAAAACCTATTCTGTTTGTATGCCAAATAAATAGATCAGTATTCATATTCATGCAGTTTCTATCCAATGATATTAATTTCTGTGTGGCTTGGACTTTAAGTCTCGGTTAGATTTTTGTGTAAAGGCGAGTTTTTGTGACGTTGCCTATGAGGTCTAATATCTTTTGAAATTAGAAAATATCTTCACGTAAATATCTATGTCAATCACTATCACTACGTAGTATAAAACAAAGTCGCTTCCCGCTGTATGTCCCTATGTATGCTTAGATCTTTAAAACTATGCAACGGATTTTGATGCGGTTTTTAACAGATACAGTGCTACAAAGGGAAAGTTTATATGTATGTCCAATACATAATATCCGTGCAAAGCCGGGGTCGGTCTCTGGTACTTAGGCGAATTGGCCCGAGTTACATGTTTTTTAGAATTTCTATTTATTAATGTCTATACCCTCAGACTTTTAAATCGGTTGACAATTATTTTGAATACTGAAATTGACACAAGAAACAGACAGTCGACGTGATTCACGAATACCTGAAATATGTTTTATGCAGCTTAAGTGTATTTATTATTCAATTTTATATTTTACGGCGTGTAACTGTAACGGCAATAAATAGTGTTTTATTTGTACAACTGTAGATGAGGAAGTAAGCAATATTAAGTCAATACAGAGTTTATAACCGGGCCAAGGACCTTTTGGATGCTGTGTCTATTGATCCCAAAGGTTGCCTGGTTACGTATTCCCCCGGCCTTTGTAACTCGACAACTTTCTGATTCTGTGCCAGTTTAAGAAATCCTCTATAATCGTTCGATTATGTATCGTTTAGTTTGATAATTGTTATTATTTCGTCTGTTTCACCTTCATCTTATTAATATTACGTGAATAAGTATTTAAGTAAACGGGATCTAGAGTATTTGAATTTTATGAAGTTTTTACATGTCTCAGTGTAGTGAAAAGCGAAAATTTGAACATGGAACCAAATAAAAGACAATGACTCCCGAGCCATAATAGCGTCTGCAACAAAAAGGAAGGCACTGATGCGACACGCGACATGTAATAGGATCGATGTTGATTCGCATGCGCAGTGCAGCACAGAGCCGCTCGATAGCGAAGGACGCGACACGTCACCCCGCGCGGTGCAACGTCTGGGATACGTTACCATAGGTCTAGAATCCGACAAATACACTGTCGAAAAAGAATGAAAGAAAAAGAAAAAAACGAGATCGAATCTAGACAAATTAACTTCGCTATAAAATGAAAACAGTGGTACAAAAAAACTGTCAAGGGTCATTGCTTTTCAACGAATCGAAATAGCAGCTCCAATTATAGCTGCTGGTACCCAAAGTTTTTGAACTTTAGCTTTTTATTGAAGGACCAATTAGTTGGGTTTGGGTTTTGCTAGCCGTTTTATTTTTTATCTAAATAAAAGAAAAAGAATCTGTGTTGACAGGTTGTTCAGTAAATTTAATAATGAATGAATCTTCAAGATAAATTTGGTATCAAAAGCGAAAACCTAACGCCCACGAATACGGCAGAAACTGTTTGTGAGATCCATCGAAGATAATTGAAATCATGACCTTTCCAAAGCTTTTGTGAAATTGGAATTCTCGGTATCTGATTCGCTGATTAACAACTGTTATCTAACTTCGCTAAATTTCTCATTTTGTATACCTACTATTATTTAACTCGTTTTTATCGAAGTGTAACTAAAGATCACCTTAATTTTTACTCTGTCTGTATAATTGTATATCGATGATATACGATTAGTTTAAAGTGGTTTGAATTTTGAGTTTCAGTGAATCCAGACATTATAACGTTATTGAATAGGCTGTCAGGTTAGGCCGCTAAAACAGGAAGTTCAAGAAATACCAAGAATTTGAACTAATTTTAGTGATTCCGCGTAACAGTTTTGGCTTTTCATCCCACACGTTTGTTTAAACCCAAATGACGGCTTCCAAATCTCTGATCAATAACCGAAAACCAGTCGCCATCCCTTTCTTAGCTGTTGCTTAGACAGAGACAGATGATGCATTGTGAGAAAAAACGTGTTCATTTTGTAGATAGTAAAAGGCTGGGGATCAGTGCTTTGTGACGTCACAGATCAATACTTAGCCAGCGCCCCCCCCCCCCCTCCTGGTGTACCATGTAACATGATGTAACGTAGTATTTTCCAGGGGTTATTGTATCTTTCAAATGGTATGCGTTTTCAAGGGTAAATGTAGTTTTGTAAGTTTTTTAGTACTGATAAGAAAAGTACAATATCATTAAAGGAGAATAGATCGTTCCATATGGAATACTCTGTTAGTTTTTGTCTTTTGGAGTTCAAACTAATCTGGCAAAAAACTATTGTGTTGATTCATGTTCAAACTTCGCGTTTGTTGAGGTGTTTAGCAAAAATGAGTTCATTCACTCTTAGAAAAAGTAAAACGTATTTTAAGACTTGTTTTTGAATCGATCGCCTTTTACTGTCGGGTGATTAAAAACACGTTTGTAATATTCCAAATGAATATTCGACTGTCGTATTTCTGGTATAACTTGTTTTTTTTAATTTCGAAAATAATGTCGCAACGATCAAGTTTTGTACGAAGCGATTGTGTTAATATTTCAACTTGGAAATTTGGTGTGACTCAAAACGAAAGCTAACCTAAAATATTTGTATGAGATTAACTGTTAAATTATAAAACTGGTTCAACCAGGATATCAGCTCTGTAAAGTGGTTAATTTTAAGCATCTCTTGGTCTCGTCGTAGGTCATTTAAATTGTGTGTAAAAATGCTAAACCTAAAACGATGTTCAAATGATTTTAACCTATACCACCTTATGCCGTACCGTATTTAGACTTCGACTTAAAATGAATGGGGATTAAAACATATTCGAATGTCAAATACCATTAAAGTAAGCAGCTTCCAGCCAATAGCATGCATTTTTGTACTGGAACTAACTTCGAAATTTGAAATAGTCCTGGACTTATAAGTTCTAGCTTTAGTATACGTCCACCCAAAGTGAATAGAGTCGAAAATCCTGATAGAAAGATCGCCGAAGCTTTGCTTAATCGAATCTGAAACAATAGTGTCTCACTTGATGAGTATTCATAGCGATTTGTGACTATGCTCGTAAATAAACATTGGCACGTGTTTGGGTGCGGACCGACGCATGCGCCTCAAGTAACAATCTCTATCGACCTGCCTCCTACCCGACACATTATACGTGATGGGCTCTACCACATAGATACCCTTGTTATAGGAGCACATGCTAATTGTAAGCTGTGTGTCTACCATGAGTTCGGATTACTACGGATATTCGGACTAGCGATCTTAATTCCTCATGTATTCGTTAGAGATTTGCAGTTATTAATCCAAAATCGTAATTGCGTTCATAATCAGCAATAGATGATTTAACTGATCTGTCTGTACATCGCCTGAACTTAAAAACAAAATCGAACAAAAACACAATAGGTACAGAAATAAATTAGAACGATATCGTCACATACACTTTTGTTAAAAGCTATGTATTATATGTATATATTATCTTCTAATTATAAGCAAATACAACTATAAAAGCTCAATTTTCAAAAATAATGAAATGACTATATACAATAGTTTGTTAAAAAACTACTTTGTCAAATCTAAATGTGTATAATAGTTTATTAAGAATAAACGGAATTTTTATACGTGACAGCTGTTCACCTAATTTAGGTGCTAAGACTAATGGTAATAATAATTATCGTTAGATACGTTAAACTCAATCACTGATCTATATTTAATTAAATTCATTATCGGCTTTAAAAATATTCTGACGAAAATTGTATTCAAGGAAAATCTGGACTAAAATACTAACCTACCTTTATTTTAGTTTTTACGTTCAGTAAGTAGTAATGGTGTATATACTTAATTTTTCTATTTGAATTAACTATTTATCCCTTACAGTGTTGTTTGGGCGCCCATCTAATGTTGGAGAAATCAGAATGATACATGGGTCACTACTCCATGGCGATAATTTAAACATTCTTTGAGTTAAACGTTGCTTTTCTCAATTTGTGACAAGTTCATCAAGTGCATGTAAAAACTCTATTCAAAATTTTTTACCTAAAAAAATAAAACCAGAAAAGGTAATACTAACGGAATGTAAACGGAATAAATTGCATCAGTCGTCACCTACTGAAAAATTACTTGAAGTGAAATCCAATTACAGATTTTCCACGACGAGAGACAAAAATATTTCAAAGTGAATCCAATTACCTGATTGCGAATTCGAACGCTTCGCAGATTGGGCAAAAGCGAGTCAACATAATAAGTGACTGACTAAACCCTAGCTTACAAACTGTACAAAATTGATTGAATTCCGTCCGGTTTCAGTCCGTAAATTCAGTTGAATCGTAAATTTTAAGCTGGATTCTCAGAAATTAGCACCAAAGATCTCTCAACATTTTTTCCCCATGTGCTCGACGATTTACTACGCAATTAATGTCATTGTTGGTATCTACAGATGTTCAAATTCATACACCGGTGCTTGTTTTGATCACCCGTTCGTCATCCACGTTTACCTGGCTACATAACTGTTTTTTCCTCGATCCTCAGTCGCATCGCATACAAAAAGCGGTGAGTAGTATTCATTATTATTAAAGCACAACAAATTGTGGCAACGCTCGCTGGCAGCTCGGTGCACCGGAGGCGACGTTGCCGGCCCGCACGCTCGGCTGACTCGTCACGTGACGTCACGTCTCAAGATGGCTGCCATACCGGTCGCTCCCCCCGCTCCCTGCCGTCTTCGAGCCGGTTCCGTTCGTGATATTCATCTCAATAATAATAATCTAGAATGCAGCCGTTCGAAAGGAAACCAAGCGAGAATATTATTCCAAGATTGAAATTTAATGCACTGTATACTGGCAATAATCTTTATCAAAGCTAATTGTTATTCTATTATAGCAGCAGCTGTTTACTTTCGTTGAATTTAAAACATACAGTTATCGGATTGAAGCCTTTACAAAAGATTTCGGTCAGTTCTTCATTATTGTCACTGATTCATCTTTTCGTCATACCTTTCACTGAAACTGAATTCAGTGCATTCATAATATTAACCATTTATGGGACCTATTTTGTACTTATCCGTATTTTTTGTATGGTTTCGATTGCTGCAGAGTAAAATAAATGATGTTTTCAAATGCATTTATTATGTTTAACGACAGTCGCTTGAACAAATGCACTCTAGATATGCATGTAGTTAGTCATCGTGCGATAAGTGTAGTGAGTTGTGGGGTCGAGAGTCGAGAGTAGAGTTGCGCTGTTTGGTTCGGCCGGCGATCGTTTGGAGCGTACATCCGCGTCGCGGCAAGCAAGCGGGTAACGGCGCGTCCTCGCCCGCCGCGGAGGTGCTGCGCGCGCTGACGTCACCGCTCGATATGTCGCCCCTCGGCCCCGCGCCGCGTCGCTCGCCTACAGCGCCGACCCCGTACACAAACCTCAGTCTCTCTTCGACTCGCTCGTTGAGCGATTGTCTGCACGTCTCGTCCAGCACCGCCGATCGCGGAACCGAATGTGAAATAGATAAAGTAATATTTGTGTTTTCGTGTAATATGGTGATAGTGATTTTCTGTAACAGTTATAAAAATCAGTGAAAATTTACAAGAGAAACGAAGAAAGCCGAACTCTCGCCGTCCGACTAACACCCGGCAGCGAGATGTCGGTGATGCAAAAGCGCCAGCACTGCTACCTGTGCGACTTGCCCCGGATGCCGTGGGCAATGTTGCACGAGTTTTCGGAGGCGGTATGTCGTGGCTGTGTTAATTATGAAGGAGCCGATAGAATAGAAGTTGTGCTCGACACAGCCAGGCAACTAAAGCGAGCTCACGGGTTCCAAGAAGGCCGTGCACCGACACATGCAAAAGGAGCCCATCGGGCACCTTTAGAGGCCCATCAAAATGGAAGCGAACCAGCACCAAGAGGCCAGCCTGCTCCGCCAGCACACCATGCACCGTCAGCAGGGTTTACTCTGCATCACGCAAGACCTACAGCAACTGCTGGTCTCTTAGCAGAATACGGAAGCCGGCGAGAAGAGCATGAAAGCCGGCGACTAACACACCTCCCCGCTCATCACATGCCAACACATGCGGGAGCCCGACTTGCTCCAGGACTAACTTTAAAGAGGCCGTTGGATGACGATGATCACCAAAATCACCACGAGCCTGCCAAAAGGCTATTAGAAGAGCATTCTCGCCCTCCTCTAACTCGCGGTGATTCTCTACCTGCGGTGTCTTTAGCTGCTCCTTTCGCTCCTGACAGAGTTTTTAAGCAAGAGAAACATCCACTCCGTACTCCTTCATTTGATGCATCATCTTTTAAAACAAATGGTAAGCTTGAGGATTTTTTATACATATGGAATGTATTCATTTAGTGGTTTGGAACTGGATTTACGCTTAATATAGTCAAAATAGTTTAGGAGAAACGTGTGCTTTGTTAAATCTTTATGGTCACCAGGGATTCTTCTCAAATTTTCATGAAAATGTATTTTCACTGTACCGGGCCACGAAAGATTTGTTTTTTTTTTATGACTACATCAAACCTCTACGGACTTTATTCAAAAAATTTGTTTATAGACTCATAGGTTTTTTAGAAACATGAATAAAACTCATTAAAATATCACATAACGGTAAATATGATACAAGGCAAAATCATGCAAATCATTATGACGAAATCAACGACATACGAAGCGTTGTTTACCAATAACAATGTAGGTTATCATTATAAAAATAGCTGAAAGAGACGTGTCGAGCGATAATAACCGCGATTACTGAGTGAACTCGGGTCGACGAGAGCGGCTAAATGTTTTGCGCAAGCGGCGACGTCCGTCAGCCAATGGATTCATATCTGTTTAATAGTATAGGTAGGTGCATTAACGCGGTCCATAAATACGAAACCGGTACAACTGGTTGAGCGTTCTCGAAAGCGAGCCACCGCCCGCGGCCTCTCGCACACAGGCGTGCTACGTACAAACACCCACACGCGGTGTAAACGCGGCACACCATCCCGTGAATGCAGGCACGAATCTAGCGGTATGGCAACGTCGCATGACGACATTTTCGCTCGCATACGTATTTTGTTGGCCGCCGACGACGATGGCGAGCGAACGGGCGAAAAAATATAGCGCCTGCCTGCCTACGCTTGGCAAAGCGGCTCGACCACATTCCACAGGCGAGTAGTGAGCCGAGTGCGCAGCCATCCGCTACGAACTAAGAACCGACAGCGAAAAAGGTCACAACGCGTGACGTCACAGTCACCATATGGGCCGTGCCCTCGTAACGAACACAAATGCTACTATTACATACGCCTGTAAACAAATTGACTGACTCACCTATCCGATGTATTAGAGAATTAAACATTTGCTGGAATTATTTGAATCTGATTATCTTGTTGAGTACAAAATTTGTTGAACTAGCAGAACATTAATGACGCCCTCTTCAATAAATTTCAAACAGACAGGTATAAATAGATATAGTATAAACCACCGGTATAAAAAATACAAATGTTAAGTGTGTTAGTGGTACATGTAAATAAATTGATCGTCTGTTGTGAATGCTACGAAGTCGTACAGTTGGTCAAAACGGCTCGGATACAAGGCGCCATTACTCCAATGACACATCGTCCACTACGTAAACATGTATACTATCTATACGACAATGCTATTTTTAAGACAATGTGAACGTGTGTGTACGAATGTTTACTATACGCTGGTCCACTGCAAACGATGTGTCATCATTCGATGTGAGGTTATTCGGGCGTTTGTTACGAGCCGGCCTACTAAACGCGTCATCATATACAAAAATGTTACATGTTGAAAATGCACGATCACTATCTCAGATATTCGCGTTAAAGGAAAAATAATGAAAATACATTTTTAGAGCACAATGCACAGTCAATAGATTAACGATTGGCCTCCGCTGCGCCCGTGACTACCAATCATTAATGTTTGCCACAATCTTTAGATAGGTCTTATATTTTTGGATGACTTTATCGTCCATCATTTCATAATTCTTCCAAACCACTAGCGTTCAGCGTATTCTGATTTATGAGCAATTAATGAATGTATCAGTCATCGCTAACATTAGGTTTCCCTAGAATATTTTCTTGATTTCCACGATGTTTTAAGGATACGGTAGCAGTGCTCCGTTAACAAATGGTTCAGCGGGATCTCCCCTGGGTCGCACGGCTGGTTCTCCTCCTGTGACTGGTGCCACGGGTGCTGGACCCTCGCCAATGGCTGCCCTCATGTCAGTCGCAGACACCCTTCCCCCTGGCTCACCGCGCTCTGCCGGAGGATCACCCCCACAGCCACCACCACAGCGCTCAGCTAGTCGCTCTAGCCAACACTCGCCCAATTCATCAGGTATGTACACTTGTACTGGAAATGTAACTGAGAAAATAAAATTAGTCAAGCATTAATAAAAAATAAAAGCAGATTTTTCTAAATATTCGTTTTGCCGGGTCGGACTCGGGCGGCTGTCCGACCAGCCCGACGACCGCCCGCGCTTAACCCTCTGCCACTGTCTGCTAAAGATTCCTTCAAAAAGTATATTGTAAAAGTAGCAGACTGAAGTTAGAACTTTGTTTTCGGTTGTGTGCAGGGTCAAACGGTGGGCGGCGGTCGTCGGGATCTCGGCACGTGTCGTCCACCACCTCCGTGTCGTCCACGGAGGCGGGGGAGGGAGGGGAGGCTCCGCCCCCGGCGCCTGCGCCACTCCTCAAATGCACGCTCTGTCAGGAGAGGCTTGAGGATACGCACTTCGTCCAGTGCCCAAGCCAAGGACATCACAAATTCTGCTTCCCCTGTTCACGGGATTCGATCAAGAGGCAGCAACCAGGATCTGAGGTGAGTCTCTTATCTTTTGGAATTAAAATGAATTATTGTTAAATGGTATCTTAATACCGTAATAAATTTAAAAGATGGTGTCCTAAATCAGATTGGTATTTTGCAGGTATACTGTCCAAGCGGGGAGAAATGTCCCTTAGCAAACTCGACGGTCCCGTGGGCATTCATGCAGGGTGAGATCGCGACCATCCTCGGCGAGGAGTTTAAGCCGAAGAAGGAGCGGGAGACCTAGGGCCGGCGGGCAGCGCCGCGATTGTATCTCTTGTCCCTCTCGCAGTGAGCGCTCGTGCTCACGCGGGAGCGTCGGTGCCCGCGCCGCGCTGAGCGCTAAGCGCCGGAGGGGAAACCGAACACTTGTACATAGCTCTGTATATAAGTCTACTGCTGTAAGTTCGCTAGCCGAACAGGTACGGAGATTCGGAACTGGCCTTTTGCTGAGAACGTGCCCTGAATGGCGCGATGGGTGTTATTTGTGACGGCCATTTGTTGAAAGCGCAGATGCTGGAGGTAGATAGTTTTACGTTGTATTAATCTTACTGAAGCGGAATACCTATTCTGATTGTAGTACATATCTTTTTCGAAGATTTTATTTTATTTTATCTTGATGTTAGAGATTGTCGAAGTCCGCGATATTTGCGAAGAAAGATGGTTCTGTATAGGATTGTTGCAATGATTGATGCAAAAATAAGTCTTGAGAAAGCCGGTTTTGGATGCCATTTTCTTAGTTACCCCTAGGTTCTGAACCATAGTGAACTTGGCATTTACTTATGTGATTCTTAATATACATTGTACTGTTGGATTTATACAATATTTATTACCATGACATATAAGTAGTAGACAATACCCATGTGTAACAACGTAGCTGTCCATATATTGGAAGCCCTTTGCTCCTGGAACTGTACAGATTTAGGTGTATATTTGTATTTATTACGTACCGCGCATGCGATGTAGTCTTCTTTTTCACTGCGTAGAGTTATTTAGAGTGGCTCGAGTTCCGTTACTGTCTTCGTCACAAGGCACATTCGGTCAGATGGTAAATTGCAATTTCTTTGGACCACCGCGTCAACGTTTTGGATTGGAAAAGGATTCAAAATTCGTTTATGTGTTGGCTCTCGGGGGCCGTGGATCTTTGAGTTGATTAATTTGTAAGGCTATGTTAATGGGTTAGTTGGGGACGTGACAACGCGCCAAGCCAAGTTGCCTGGACTATGCCAGGCAGGCGCAGTACTGGCGGGCTCGCTCGCCGTGTGGAGCGTACGGCGTACCTAGTCATTTCGTGAAATGTCGACTTGTCAAACCGCGACTCCGCGGCCGTTATAGGAACTCTTAAAACTCGCTGCTATATTTGTATAAAGTGAAGTAATTATCAATTATATAATGTAAAACAGTTCGTAGTGTATGTCGATTTCGAAGGCTATCAGATGAGGGCCATTTATATAATTAATATTTCTTTAGATTTTTCTAATGCATTTTTGTATTTATGACAGTAGGTTTTTTTTTTTGTGATAAACGTTCTTTTATGTTTAACAATCTAAATTAAGTTAATTCGTAATTGGAGACAAAACTGTCCTTAAAAATTAATATTTGAGCATTCAATGTAATTGAGATGTCATTATTTATTTTAGACGTAACTTGTGTACATAAACTATATCTGTATATACTTTACCTGAATGTAAATAATGTATGTTAGCATGGTGTAGCCACTTATCCTTTCTCTAGGCTATCCATCCAGTATTATTAGGGACTGTGAGCCTTTTAGATATTATTTAATCCTAACTTTTATTGTAATTCAGATTTTTTTACATAAAATCTTCATTAACTACACGCAAACTACTGCGTCCTTATGGACTATATCTATTGTATTTCTATATTACCTACTGTTTAATGTTATGTTTACCTATCTTGTGTCCCAGTTTGAGTTTGTTAAGGCGGTATAAGATTTTTTTTCTAATTTAATTTGTTTCCGCTAGGGGCGCTGATCTTTAACGTTAAGAACGAAAAACTTATACCGTTACTGTTACTATACTCATACTACGGTAATATTTTACGAGGCTAATTACGAATAGTGACTGTTTTGGAAACGATAAAAATCGCTTTAAACAAAAGTACAGGAAAATTTTCGCCAGAGGCGCTAAAACATTTGAGTTTGAAGGCGAATTATTTTAACGCTTCCGAAACATTTTACAGTAAAATACAACAGTTTTTAAATAACAATTACTTTAACTGGTGGTTGTTTAAATGTCGTTTCTCTGATAGATTCGAAATTGATTGTAACTTAGTTATAGATAAACACCCTTCAAAGGGTTTGTAAACTGGTAGGGCCGGAAGCGGCCTTTTTTCCGAGCACAAATCGTGCTTTTTTCACAATCGATGTGTTAAATATACGTACATGTGTGATGTTGAAAATCCACACAAAAAGAATATAAAAGCTAAGTTGATCAGATTTCTATTTGTAAAAAAAAATCAAACTTACCAACGAAAATTTTTCATAGCTATAGTAATAGTTAACTGTTACTACAGAAAAAAAGGTTTTCCGCCATAATTGTAAAATTTTTAATTGTGAAATAGACAGAAACAACGTTTGAACGTTTTTTTTTTTGTAGTAATATTTTTTATTATTTTTTTGACTTGTAAACTATAATGTTGGCATTCGACGTAAATTTAACACACGAACGTTTAAGTCCGCCTGTACGAATAGGCTTGTTTAGTAGTCGTGATCGAGAGATAATGAGTTTGAGATACATCGTCTCTTTCTCACTGTAAAGGCAGAGATCGCTTCGACTAAGACATTAATGTACATGTTGGTGAAATACAATTGATGTGATTTTGTAATGCTGTCATTTTATTTTACACCCTACCATCTATTTTACGTCTACCTTAACATATATTTTAAATAGAAGAGCTTCCTTTCAGTCGAAGCCTGATTTTGGAATAACGTTCCCTACAATTCCATCAACGTGATTTAACATGCGTTTGTATGTTTATGTATTAGAAATGGAATCGTGTGAATTTTTATTACTTTCTTACTGCTGAACCACTGAACTGATGAATGAAGAAACCTTGGTCGGAGCAAGTTTAGTTATATTGAGTAATAAGCTAAGAAATTTCCTAGGAAATATGATTAAGTACGCAAACTGTATAAAAATAATTTATCGAGGCCCATACTGAATCGCAGGAAACAAGTTATAGTTGCTTAAAAATCTTAAGAATATTGATGTATGCCAAATGTTTTTTTACAAAGCATACATGAATAAACTCTCGTTGATGAAATTAATCAATAGTGTAAGAAAGGCAAAGACTTTAAATCATTGCACTTTAAACAGTCTACTTTTACACGTCTGATGCAATAGATAATTACAAAACTCTTGATTCCTCACCTATCTGGTGGAGACGCTTTTCAAGGATACAAACAAATGTATAACTGCAGTTGCTAGCGGCAATAGAAAGTTAACTCATGTGTGTCTACCATGAGCTATTGATTTTCTACATGTCAGGTAACGCAGATTATTACAGTGATTTTGTATGAGCAATCATAATTCCTCATGAATACGTTGGAGGCGCTTTAAAAAGAATCATAACATTTTTATTCAGCAGTCGCAACCGGCAATGGAAGTAAAACTCATAGTAGTTAGGACACGCGGCCCTCACATAAAGTACAGTAGCGCTGACATGTCGATAACAACGACGAATTGATTTTTTTTTTCGCCTCCATCCCTAAACTAAACCTTCTTGGTCTCGTACGTTAACCATTTGCTTCAGAAAGGGCTGGTAATATCTAAGAGCCGCTGGATCTACGTTGTAGTTAGTTTAATCAACTATAACTATAGCCTTCTCTTTTTTAAAGTAAATATTACTTAAATGTTTCTTTTGTTCAACTTACAACTAATAGTAAATTAATATAAAACCTTATTCGAATTGCGTCTTATTATTCAAAAAGCTATAACAAAAGCAGTGTAGAACACGAGTGGTTAGTACTCTAGAATCAATTCTGCAAAAAAAAATACATCCTGTCCTACTGCAACTCGTTTTTTCTGGGATCAACATTGGCGTTTATAAGCTAGGTTTAAGTAGCAAAACCCATAGTTCTTGAATGTATTCTAACCAGTAACTTTTTTCCAGAGAGGAATGGAACAACCGACAGGATGCCAGAGCCCCTGTGCCTCACCAACAGATGAGCCGCGATGTACCTCTCTACCCAGTCGATAGATATTTGGTGAGTATCTTTTGCCTAATTATACCAAACATATGTAAGAAAAACTATTTTAAATTTGTATACAACCTGTATGGCAAACAAGTAGTTACTGTAGAATGTAGACGCCTTCATTTCCAGATTTTTTAATTTATTACACATTATACGTAGGTATCAATCTCCAATGTAAAGAGCTTAAAAGTTACGTAAGATTTTAAAGACCAATTATATTCACATTGCAGGCTGAAAGCAGTACAAAATATGAAATGGTAAACATCAGAAATGAAGAAATTTGGAATTCCGAGCCTGTTCTGCGACCAGAAGATGAAATAATCCTAAGGAAGCTCCATGAGATGCTGCAATCTACGGCTGCGGACCTCAAGCTCCTCTCTGGAGAGCTTAACAAGTTCCATGAGCCAAAGGTCCAAGTCAAGTCGTCACGAACACCTCTGGATGAAGAATTCAATGAAAAAGTACATATAGAAGAAGTCGTAAACGCCAAATTTCATGGGTACAAAATTTTAGATAAACCTGACAAATCGAAAATCGAAACGACCAAGAAGGTTGTTAATACCGCTGTTCCGTTACAAGAAAAAACTAGTAAAACACAAGTACAAGCTAGTGTAGCACCGACTCAAGATAAGCCGACAGTTAAAAGAAACTTAGGTATATCCCGTACAAGAATAGTTCATATAGATAGTAACAAAAATAGAGATACTTATAAGGAAGAAGTTTTACGTAAGAACCAAATATTCAAATCACCAGTTCAATACAAAGAGTTTTCTTTTAAATACTCTGATGTTAAAGATAATGAGACCCCTAAAAAGGTTTTAAATGTTCAGCCAATGCCTAGCATAAATATAAGAAGTGAATTGAAAGAACAAAAAGTTTTACATCTAGACATTCTACCTGATACAGAAGAACAAAGAGAGATTTCACAAAACTCTGCCAACATTGCCGTTATTGCTATTAAACACGAAAGCCCTATTACAGAAAGACTTAAAGCTACTAAAACCTTAGATTCTCATCGAACGCTTATTGCAGATTATTGTAATACGAAACAAGTCTCGCAACCAATAAGAAGGATTTCTATAATGTCCACCGGTGACAGCAGTTCCACAAATTTGAGTAAAACGAAAACCATTAAACCAGTAACAGTAAAGAGAAAAACCTCCCCTAAGTATTCTGCTCGTGTGGATAGGGTCAATAGAAAAAGACATAGCAATAAAGAAAGCAATACTTCCAATCGAAACATAGATGAATGGAAAAGAAAACTTAGTTCAGTTTATGGTTATCCTTCAAGTTCGAGATCCGTAAAATTACCTTACAAGCAAAAACAGACAACCAAAAAGTCTAGTGTTGAAATTAAGAATGTAACCAAAACAACCCCTCTAAACAATGCCGATTATATTCCGTATTCCCAACTTACTCTAGGCGGTGCAAAAGTTAGTGACATTGAAAAAGAACTAGTCAATGCTCCAGAAAAAGATATACCACTTTTCCCAATAATTGACAAAATATTGAGTAGTCGTGAACCATCTTTTCATGTTGATAGTCCAAAGAAAGAAAAACTAAAATTCCTCACAACTTCTGATGAAAATCTGTTAGAAGATGTACTAGTTGCAAATAAAAACATAAGTAAAAAAATAATTGATAGCGAGGTATATGATCCAAATAACTCTGATCACACTCAGAACAGTTCCGACAATCAAGAAAACGTTGATATCAGCTACGCTGATGATTTTGAAGATGAAAAATCTTATAAAAGCAACCAATTAATAACAAACAAAAACGTCGAAAAAAAAGAAAGCTCCACTTCTTCTGATAATAGTGACACCAATATAATGTCAGATAATGAAAATTTTGAAGAAGATTCTGAAGACAATAATTTAACTGGCCACAATAAAACTTATACTAAAGTATCGAATTTATCTTTTAAGAATAAAGTTGACGTGTTTGAATATGTTCATGAAGTTGGTAGGCAAGATACAGGAACGCAAAGTATGACAACACAGAAAATATCACTTAAAGAGACACAAACGTCACCTCCTAATGAACAGTCTACAAATTTACTACCAATACACAACGATCTATGGCCAACTATAGACCCAGGGAAGCAAGTGGAGACGATGTTCAAATTAGAAAAGGAATTCATTAAAAAGCTTATAATTGAGGAATACGGGGACCTGTTGTCCAAGCCGTCGACTTCAAAAGAAAAGTGCACGGAAGATGAGGGGAGAAACTTGATCCTTTTGCAAAAGAATACTCAGACTTCACCAGCTCGCCCTAAAAGTATAATGACATCCCCGACAAAGACGAAGACAAGAACAACTTCGCCATTCCCATTACCACAAACAATTGATAGCCAAACAAGCCCAGTGTTTCAAGAAACCAATGATGACGAAATCCAAGTTGAGATAGAAAAAGACGTCGCAGACATTTCAGTGAACCTATCGTCACCTCGTTTTAGCTTACGTCTGCCAAATTCCACTAGAGATGTATTCTCAAATCTGGAATTAAAAGATAAAGTAATTCCAGAGAAAACGAAAAAAGTTATAAACACTCGTAGAAGACGGATAGCAAGTAGTTCTAGTTCTATAGATCCTCTGAATTCATCATCAGAAATTAGCAGTCTAGGAGAAGTGAGATTAAAATTAACGAATCGAATAAGGGATGAAATTTTCGGGTCGCTGTCTGAATGCAGCTCTACAACTTCGTCAAAGTTTAGTCAAGATGGTTTTTCAAGTGAATTTCTGCCTTTGCGTAGTGAAGGAGAACTTAGTGCTGGACAAATTAGAAGCAAGAGAACACACAGACCAAGTGATGGAGAAATGAGCTTTGGTAATGTATCGTAGCGCAAATGGCTTCGTTATTATAGCTTAGCTGGCTAATTTTGCATTGTAAATCATAACCCTGGTTCTATTAGTAAGTATTAAGTGCTATGTTTGCTCAAAACTTTTGTTCTTTAAAGTTCACAAGGATAAATGAGTGATTATATATTTTTCTATGCGTAGGTACTGACATGATATAATATTATTTTTAATTGAATGTTAAATTTTTATTGAAAGGACAGTACCAACCAATGCGCATATTTAATGTATTTAGTGATGATTTTAGCGTCATTTAGTCGTGCCTTATTTATATATTAAAGCTAATCAATTAAAATGAGTTAACGTCCTTTGAAATCGTTAGTTAGCCTAAAGTACAAATCAGTTATCACGATTTTATTGTGATATCTAGCTGTAAGTATGTAAGACAAACTATTTTAATGTATAATAATTTTAATACTAAAAATCTTGTTTAAGTTGTATGAATAATTAATTGTGATTTTAATATAATTATTTACCTATAAATAGTGTTTTTTTTATTAACTATAGATTATCTTTGTGAGCGATGCAAAACCACATATTGTTTTAGGCCAAAACTACTAAGAACTGTTATAGAATTGGACGGCCAGAAGAACGAACGGTGTTAAAAAGTCCGTTGCGGCATATTGTATCTGAATCTGAATATGAGACATTTGTCAAGTCGTAAAATGGCGACATATTGCTTGTGAAACGTCAGGTATTCATACTGATGAGCAGCCATCTTGCAAAAATTTGATGAATTGGCTATGCTATGAGAGCCGAGTTCGACCATTGAACTAGTGAGTCTTTATTCCCACTAGTTTAACTTTTGACAGTCGTTTGATAGTTGAACTAATTTATTTATTTAGACCTGCCAACAATAAATATATGGAACAGTTATTAAAATAAAGTAACTACTAACTAATGCAACTAATCACTTGCAAGTTTATTACCACTAGATAAGTAATTACCATTTATACTGCTGTGCATTGACTAAGAATTTTTAAAGATTTAAACTCATGAAACTTATACGAGGGTGGGTCAATAAGTCCGTGACTTTTGGAATAAAACACAGATTTTTTGATAAATAAATCATTTTATTTTTCAACGTAGTCTCCCTTGAGCTCTATACACTTTGTCCAACGCTTCTCCAATTTTTTTATCCCTTACAAAAAATATGATTTGTCGAGGTCCTCAAAATATGCCTTTGTTTGCGAGATGACTTCATCATTGGAGTCAGATCTTTTTCCACCAAGCCATTTCTTCAGGTTTGGGAATAAGAAGTAGTCACTTGGAGCAACAAATCTGGAGAATCTGGGCGGATGAGGGAGCAATTCATAGCCCAATTCATGGATTTTTGCCATGGCAACTGCACATGTGTGCACCCTTGCATTGTCTTGGTGGAAAAGATCTTTTTTCTTGGCCAAATGAGGTCGGTTTTTTTCAAATCGTCATTGAAGCGGTCCAATAACTTGGCATAATATTCCCCATTGATTGTTCTTCCTTTTTGAAGGTAGTCAATGTGGATTATCCCACGTGCATCCCAAAAAACAGTCGCCATAACTTTATTGGCTGACAAACCCACCTTGTCCTTCTTTGGCGCCGATTCACCCTTAGAAACCCACTGTTTTGACTGTTGTTTGGTCTCTAGTGTGTTGTGATGGATCTATGTTTCGTCCACGGTTACAAAAAGGCGCAAAAACAACAACGATTAAACAACGCCAAACCTTCCTGTGAAGTTGTTACACGATTGCGTTTGTGGTCGACTGTGAGCAAACGCGGCACCCAGCTTAGCCTTGGTCTCGGTAATGGTTTTTTTTTTTCGCAAAAAATAATTCTTAATAAGCACAAGAAATTCTCTTTTTTCCATTTTTTCCTCAAATTATTGGGTAGTCTGATAAAGATAGCTGTCAAACACAAACTAACTAACGCAGCAAGTTCAAATTTTAATAGGAGTCAACTGACAGATGCCTGTTGACAGTAGTAATGTTGATTTTTCAGTAAAGAGGTCAGAAATTAAAAAAGTCACGGACTTATTGACCCGCCCTCGTATCTTTCTTGTTACATTAATTAGTTGAACTCGGTTGAACTATTTGGAATGAACCGATATGACAGAGATTTCAGAAAATGGAAACATTCTGAATTGGTATAATAATAATATTTGTTAATTGTGACCTGTTGTAGTTTACAAATAAATAAAATAAAGTCCTCAAACTAAAACTTTTGGAGATTCAGTTTCAAAAATAGGTAACGGTCTAAATGCATCTATGGTACATTAAACTTTAAGATTTTCACACAATTTCAAACAAAATGTAATTATTAACAGGTAAATAATCAAAGCAAAATTTAAAAGTAAACTATTTTATTGAATAAATCAAACATGAAATGATATTACAAACTTAATTGAACCTGCACTAAACAATGTCACAAAAAACCATAAAGAACTAAAACAAACATTTTTTTTTTAGATTTTTAACTTTCGTGATATTAAAATTCCCATTTTCTCCGACTTCCGATGAAGGGGAAAATATTTAGTCTACTATCGCTTTTCTAATAAATATCTTAACAATTATTTTTGTCGACTTTAACTTTCAATTGCGAAGTATTTTTGTTCGAATCCCATCGGCTTAATTTACACGACGACTACGAAGTACTTCGAATGTCTACGTGACTACGAGGCTACGGGTAAGCTTTTGACTACGTTGCCTACAGACTAAGCTACGAAGTTAGGACATTAACGTGGTCCCTTTGAAATATGTGTATGTTTCAACTTCCTTATTTGTCAAACATAGTGATTAGTAGGGAAAGAAATGACCACGTGAAATTCATCATCTGAAAATAAAAATAGTCAACGAGGTTTTATTTAAGGTTTTTGGATAAAGATTTTTTTAATTTTTTATTCAACGTCATGGGCAAACAAGCAGACGATTCACCTGATGGAAAGTGATACCGCTGCCTATTGACACGACGATGCCCTTGATGTCTTAGAACCCCAAGGGCACCGTCAATGCTTTGCCCATGTAGAGGCAAAAGATGCTATACCTCTCGTGCCTGTAAATACACTGGCACTCCAATCCTTCGAACCGAAACACAGCAAACTGCTTCACGGCAGAAATAGAAAGGAGGGTGGTACCATCCTAGACGATCTCGCACGTGGATCTACCACCAGTAAGATATAAGTTTATGGTGATGCGCAAACTTTTTAAACAAAGAGGTCACGGACAACCATAGAGAACCATAGTGGCTGTGTCCGGTGGCGGGAATCGGACACAGTCGAAGCAGCAGCTACTTTCGGTGAATGGTAACTAATTTAAATGAAAATTCAATATTAATTGGTGACTCGTGATACGTTAGAGTTATCCGACACACGTTTGCACAGGAGAGTGTAATCAGTGTAATCTAAATCTAACCTTAAAAATCAAATAGAACCTTATAACTCACCTTTGTAAACGTGGTTAGTGATATGTTTGCGAAGAACGTAGAAGTTATGTATTTAGGTTTTTGAGCTCTGAAAATTTACCATCAATCTGTAAATGTTATTTGTTTATATTTTGTCTTACACCATTGATTGATTTTGTTAACACATTACCTGAGCATGATGAATAGTAAGTTCTTTTTATATTTCACATCAGCATTATACCAAGCGCTTTTGTAAATAACCATTGATACATTCAGACTCTGCCAAAAAATAGTTAAAATCATATAATCATTCAGTTTATGGGGATATTCTTCAATCTGTCTCACCACTGCAACTCTTGGTTACTAGTATCAACATGGCATGCTTTGAAGTGAATGCAGATGAGCAATAAAACATAGGCCTGTGCTTTACCTATAACGAATTTAATAAGGAGAAATTAGCAAAAACAAGGAGAATTTGATATTTACAGAATCAGTCAGCAGTTGCCCGTAATATGAACAATGATATAGGTAAAACACCAGTAGAATAGACGCCGTCAGATCCTTCAATGCAGTCAAACTCTTTTCGATCTGAAATGTTAATTTCTAAATGTGAATATGTATTTATATAAGATTTTTGCTGGGTAATTCACACCCCTGAATCCAGAAATAACTGCCTTAAAAAAAGTTGTTCAATAAAAGCTTGTATTCTAATAAAAATTACCCACACAGAAAAAGTCACGCGCCACAAAATTTTTTGACAGCAACATTTGTATCTATTCTCTATTCCTATCTTTTAAAGGTCAATAACAGTATAACATACCATGGCTGTGATGCCGAAGAATCCTATGATAGCCGAGAGAAACACCAAGTGTATGACGAATATAGCACCAAACGGACTACTGAGACCGTCCAACAACCTGAAGATATGAATAATGTCTATCGTTTTAGGTTAAATAGGCAAGCACTTGGCAGCATCTCTCATGCCTGATAATTGAGGAGTTAGACTAGATGGTTGAAGATGGAAAATAATTACTAATCTTCGAAATGCCTCCCGACTTAGAAAGGTCCAAGTGAGAATGCTAAGGAAACTCATTCGCTTGGAGAGAAGTAATCCTTATTATCGGTAAAAAATATGTTGAGGAGTCTAAATGAATATCTATATGCTTAGGTACACTAAAAGGTATTTACTTTAGCAATTTAATATGTCTTTTCACAATGATCTTCATGTTTTCGTCAATCCTTTCCGTGTCACAGTCAACGAAGAGTTCCTCGATGTCACGGTGCAGCATCAGAAACATGATGTAGAGGTTGTTCATCGTAGCTGCGATGAGCCAGAAGTCTGTCAGGACTAGCCAGCCTAGACATATTACTAAAGAATACCACACATTAAATCATTTCATGAATATCTTTTTGGATGTGCAATTGTTTAAATGAAACTTGACTATTGGAATTTTAAGTTTTAAAGAGGTACTGTCTTGTTCTTAAATTTGACCGACATATTTTTGATCGATCAGAATAAGAAAAAATAAGTTTTATAAAGCTAAATGTTATGACAATAGAACATTGCTTTGGGGAGAAGCAGGTATTTGTCCAGCTGCGGACTTCTTCCGACAGAGATGAGGATTATCTAAAGATGTTTTTATATGACTTTAACAGTTTAATAAGAAGGTAAATAAACAGCATTTAAATACTTACTTGCAGACACATCAAAGAAATAGACGCAATAAAATACAACGAAATTACTTCTGAAGTCGAATCCGACTTCGTAATCGAAAGGAGTGTAACGTGTTATTCGTCCGAAGCAAAACTTGTTCATCATGTTCCAAATAAATGGTGTTATTACGTAGCTTATCGAGAAAAAGTATACAAAGCCGAAGAATCCTAAAATAAATGGTCTGAATTAAAATGTTACAGCTAGAAACTTTATTTGTTAAATCTATAAGTCCATAGGTACGATCCACCAAGATTAGACCTCCTTGCAGAGGCGTAACTTGCCTTAAACGGGATCTTTTGTTAGGGAGCTCAAATTAGCCCATTTGAAACTTCCAGTAAAAAACTGCTAACTTTTTTTTAGCTCTCATACGTCCCTGTAACCCGGGGCCCCGTTTCATTGATACAGCATCGGTAGCTACGGCCCTGTCTATATATGTGGTATATAACATACAAAGGTAGCTGATATTTAATACAAACATGTTTACCTGTATTTAATTTGTGAAACTGCTGAATAAGTTTATTTTTCTCAACAATCTGATTTGGTCTCAAATCTTTGTCGTTTCGCCATTCTGATCCTAAATCAAGGATGTACTTCGTTATTGAATTCCGACTAAACATCAGATGCGATTGTATGATAACACCTGTAGAAATTATAATTACGAAATAGGCAAGTCATTTTCTGTTTGTCATCTTGAACAACCTAAACTGCAAGATGAAGGGCGGATAGGTACTAAATTATACTATTCTGTTGTACTCGTAGCGTTGGTGTTTGATTGTAATTCGTTCAATCTCAACCATAACCTAAACGGCTAAGACATGTCATAACCAGGGCCGTCTTAGACCAAGCCTGCCAAACCAACTCCGGATAGGGGACCCTCGTTAGTTGGCGAACTTTCTGCTTTAGCTCTTCCTATCAAAAATTCAAAACGCCAGTCATCGCGCGAACTTTTCAATGCACCCTTTTTTGTATCGACTTTGTGGAGGCCCCCTGAGGTTGGGGGCCGGGCCCCGTGTGCCCTTTGGGTTCTAGAGACGGTAATGGTAATGTGTCGTTTGCACAATTAGACTATTAAATGAGGTCTAAGTATTTTCTTTATGGAAGTCAAATTAGTTCACATAGACTTCTCGCTACTTTCAGGATACGTAGAGGTTGAACAAATTAATTAAGTTGGTTCTAGCTACAATTTGATTGAAGTAAAGCAAAAGATATCTAGGTAGATAAATACTGTACGGCTAGAATTCTACCTGGTGCCTTCTCCTTACCTTCCAAAAAAACAACACAAATAGACAAATGGGTGGATATTTTAGTTGGCACTTCTCCATCTGAAAACTTCTTGATCACCCCACCGATGTGGATACACAGAACAATTATATAATAAATCAAATTTATAAATCCAGAATTTTTCAAACGAACAGACCCAATTCTTTCGTTAAAAAAATACAGACCGCTTAACTTCAAATTTCTAAGTGTTGGTAAATATGACTTTACAAAGTCAGAATCTAGCCTATTTAAATAAGACATTTTAAATAAATGATATGACTTGACTGCAGCCTCTGGATGGGTTTGTTAAATAAAATAATTCATTTCACTTCATTGTTTACACAAATTTTACAATACACTGATATTGAATTGTCTGATAACTGCAATTTAGTCACAAAATTACCGGTATCAGTGAATTCAGGCATCACAACGTGCCACTTTGTACAGAATAGAATGAGCACCTTATATTTACATGAACCTACATGCGAATTAGGCTTTCATTCTAGTAAATATTTCATTTGTATATCATCCTTATTTTTTACTTTTTAATTTCTCCTTGTGCAAATGTGTGTGTTTGTGCATTTAATCATTTCATAAATATCCTTTTGAATAATTCATATTTGTTTAAATAATACGCAACACCGTAGAAAGCTATAATCTTAGTTTTGAGTAAATTTTAAAATAATTTAATTGATAGATGTCAACCAAGTTATTAAATCTGCGAGGCTTTTGTTTGTTGACATTCCTGATCTAAACATTAATAATTAAATATGTTCCATCTCTTACAATTATTTATTAATGTACTCAAAAAAAATATTTTCTGTATTTGATTACATGAACTTTTGTTTAAAAATTAATATGGTCAATTTTCCTACACGCTACACAGTAAATAGTGCCTAAATAGTATATTGTTTTTATAATTCTTCAAATCTATCTTTTATTAGCGAGAATCCGTCAATAGCTTTTCCATCTAAACCCATAGAAATCTGAAGAAAAAAAAATTACATCTACGAAAAAACATTTTGTTATATTCCTGTTTGTCGATTTCAATATTCACCACAATCTTAATTGCAACATTTCTAACTTAACATGGATCCACTAAGATATGCCTAGATAGCCAATAAAAAGGCAAAATAATGAATGATAGTTAAAAGAATGTTCATTGTGAACTATTTGTTTTTCAAAACGAGTCTGGCTATTTGTGGCTTTGTTGTGGCATAGAACTTCCTTAACGGATCGACCGATTTCAACGGTTTATTATTTATATTAGAGCTTGTAATATAACATTATTGAATAAATATGTAATGTAAATCATTGTTAGAGTTAGAGTCAGTTTACAAACCTTTGATCTTCCCTCTTTGGCAGCCAGCTGATCCCGTCACCAAGTGAACTGGAACCCTAAAAACATCTCACATTCACACCCTATCATTATTTAAATATACTATCAGTCGGTAAGTTGCATGTAACCAAAATCTAATCACTTTTTTATAGTTCTATATTGTAGTCTGTCGGAGCTAATTTAAAATTGAGAATAATCAAGGTGATGAGAATCGAATGACAAAGGACGGTAGGGAAAGTATGTTAAATTCGATTTTTTTAAATGTTTAAACTAAAACAAAATATAAAAATATATGATTTAATAATAACATCCAAACTTTTACATATAAACCTAGAAAGTACAAATTACATTTTAAAATATAACAGTATAAGGAAAAACTTAATCTGAAAACATGAACTCTATGCATAGCTGTAGATCGACATTTTTGGTAACTTTATATAAAATGAGATTAAACTTATATATTTGATACGACATAATATTGATTCACTTTGCTATATACCTTTAACTACTTAAAAATAACATCAATCATCTTTTGATATTATATAAACGTGGCGATATAAAATATTTTGTAAAATGTCATGGTTAAAATTTACGTTAATCAGTTTGTTTACGCTTATTTGGTGGAATAATTACGCAATTTTACGAAACCTAAAATAAGCAAGCAAAAGCCCGGCCGTATTTAAGATTACATTTGTCAGCATCATGTATAACCTATATTCAGTATGAAGATGCATTAACATTAAATCAGATTTTAACTGCTCAAAGGTCTTCATATTAAACAGTGATTTTCCTACTGCTACCAAATAAGTTTGCAGAATGTAAGATGCTTGTACAAAGTGCTATGTGCTAAGCTTTTTTTTGCAATGAAAAGCTAATAAAGCTTATGTTAGGAATCTTCAGGAGTTTAGGCCATTGTCTGGAATGCGGCGGTGATTTTTTCAAAACAATCAAGCGACCCCCCGCCCCCCTTCTTCAACCCAAGCGGCAAGAAATTCGTGAATCGAGCATTTTTGTATCCGGTAAGCATAGTAAGCTTATATAGGACAATACTACCATATTTTGATATGAAAAACTTAATTTTGTAAAAAATTACAATTGCATCATTACAAATGAGCGGTGTGTTCTATTAATCTAACTCTCTTGTCATGGATGATTGCGTACACCTGATACATATTGCAAAACGATTTACTATTTTGTTTATACATGATGTAATATGAAATTATATACAATTGATTATAGTTTATATTATAGTCCATATGCTTCATGTTTATCCTTCACTAGCCACATCTCGTCGATCACATGCTTGTTGCCTTCCACTGACACCTGAAACGAAAGTAAGAATTACGTTCGAGATATTCTTTTTTATTTATTTAATGTTTTGAATAGGGGTGTGGGTATACTATCTTTAACATAATAAAGAGGTAAGTTTTTCAATAAAAAACTCATCCGAAGAAAAAATATTTTTTTTTTGGAAGACTGGATTTGCATTTTTGGTTGGACTCACTTTGGGTTCGATTTCGTACGAATACGATTCGTGTGGTAACGTACGAATATCATGATATACCAAGTAATATGCGAACGTGCACGCTGCTTGCGAGTCGTACGTTTACGTACTCAATTTAAGTATGCAATGTGCGCTGCCGTAATACTTGGTGAAAACACCGCAAAGCAAAGTGCAAAGACGCAAAGTGAGTCCAGCCTAAAACATGTGAAGCTTTGTAAGCATATTATGAGATCAATTCATTTTGAACACAAAATATTCATAAAAAAGCGAAGTAGTGAGGGCTTGATTAAATATACTGCACTTACTTGGTCCATGAAGATATGAGTTTTGTTATACGCTGTGAACCTTGTGTATCCGTAGTCACTGCTTCTAAATGCTGACCAATCCGCCGGGTTGGCTGTGAACATAACATGTCTTCATCAGCATTACTATGCTTTATAGGATTTTTCCATACTGTCAAAGGAAAATTTTAATAATGCAACACATGCGAGTTGTCTATCAATCAATAATTTATTTGACAGAATTCACAATCAATAAGACGTTAGAAAAATAAGATATAAGTCAACGGCTTCTAACGTCAAGTGACATGGAAATAACAAACAGAAACATTAACAGACATATATAAATTTAGTCACTTTACAATTAAATTATATTACACAAGATAGATCATATTAAATTTGAAAAAAATATTATTTGTTTATTTATTTTATAACTCTATTATAATTTATACGAACAAAACTATGAGAAAATTTTCTAATTTTTTTTATAGAGTCACGTGACTTAAATGTAAGTAAGTAAGTGATGTGACGTCACAAACCTATCGTGGTGCGTTTCCGGTGTTGGGTTTAAAAATATATTAATTAAATAATAATATTCGATCTTTTCAATTTTTATAAAATCATTCAAATACTCGATTGCAGTTGCCAAAAAAAAGTAACTACTTTAAAATTTTAAACTTCAAATACATTCTATCTGACGAAGACCTTTGGTTGTGTTTAGATGTGTACGTACATGCATGTTACTCTAGTGTGCGTAACCTCTTTACTGAGCAAACTCAAGGTTGCTCACGCTGAAACAACGTGCACGTGTACACGCGTTTGAAATATGCATTCAAATATCAACTAACTTATTTATCTTGCCTTAAAATATTCCATGTCAGTTAAGTTGTATGAATTTTATTATATTTACAAAGGACTTACGTTTAAATGGATCTGTGTTTTCTTGACATCCCGCAGATCCAGTTATAATATGCACCGGAGCCCTAAAATAGAAACACGAATTAATATCGAATAAATGTATTTATTGTGTACTAATTACCACGCCTTTGTTTCCAAATAAAAAGCAAAACCATGTTATGAAGGTGAAAATATTAAGTGTTTTTTATTGATTAAAAAATATAAATCATAATATAAACAATTTTTTTATATAAATAGCAGGGGTATCTAGTTACTATTTATTATTGACTATTTTTTGTTTTTTTTTTAAATTAGAAACTACTACTTCCAAAAAACTATTTTTCTTGTAATCTGTTTAGTGCATTTGAAATTAACCCCCGCTTAGGTAACGGTTATTTGTGAACTATCGGCGTATCATTAATATTTTTAACTATTGACAACTATTTTCTAGGTTATAAAAACGGTGATATCTCAGAAGCGGTGCGTCCTAGCCCTAGGTGTTTTGGATCTCCTTCCCTACATTCCCTCTTGTGAAATGCCTACACGGGTACGACGTGGACCCTTCCTAGACCCACCATCACAAACTTAACCTATCCTATCCTTGACACTTCGAAATTTGGTAGGACACTTCGAAAGTAAGTACTACTTGATGAATCTTTTAAACGGTTGGGTTTACGAAAAAATCGTAAGAGACCTTTTTTGTACAGCATTCAATTTCCTACAAAATCTAAGGAACAAGATATTTTTTCAAGTAGTTGGAAGCGAGATATAAATTTTTCTATCTGATAATAAGAAAAAATAGAAAACTGTAAGAAGGAGGACCTTCCCGTTACAATTAAGAACTCATGCTTGGAGAGGCTTTCTTAGAGGTGTCTAGGAACCTATTTTTCAGAGTACCAAACGAAAAAAAAAAAAACTTTTTTTTTAATAACCCTAATATTTATGCTGTTTTGTTTATGAAAAATTACATAAAAGTTTTGCATAATCAATACTTGATGGTTAAAACATGTCACCTGTGGTAACGTTAATCAATAAATTAACATTGTCGTTATAGTTCGTAAACCTATTAACAGATGGCACTGTGTAAGCATTTTACAATAAATTCAATAGTAAAAGTGTTTTCACTAGTGTAGAATTCTGCAAATTTAAAATTGTTAACTGCACCCGAGCGAAGAATTATGTATATTTACTTACTTCGGGTTGACGTATGGCTTGTCATATGATCCGTTATATACTTTCAAATCGTAAAGCGGCCAAGTGCGTTCGTACGAATGTTCGTGCGCCCAGATTACCAAATCCACTCCGTATTGGTTCAGCAGTGGCTCCAAACCTACAAACAATAGTAATATTACTTCACCTGTTAGATAATCGTTTGTTTTGTTTAAACAAACGTACTAAGCCCGACACACAGGACCTTCCTAGCTCAGACATATAAATTTTCCATACGTTTGACTTTTGTTATCAAATTAAAACTTTAAGCTCTTTGACTAATAAGAAATCAATTTATGTACTAAAATTGGTTAAAGTTTTGTCTGTTACTTATATTCTTTTTTGTATAATATCGTTTTCTTGAATAATTTATTGATCACTGAACGAGCAAACAAAGCGATTGAAGTTCTTAGAGTCTACTGGATCAATCCGGCGATTGTATGTCTGTATAAATGTTTGTCCGAAGATAACTCGAGTATCGTTGATCGGATCGTTGTGAAATTTGGTAGGCTGGCGGTTTTTATATACAACAAGCATATAGTGTATCGGTAAAGCTATGTATGGATTATTTAAAACTTTTTAGAAAGACATTAGTTTAGACATGTGCGCTGCTCATCAATTAGGACAAACAAGTTTATAAGGACATTTCACATTGATAGTGGGAATTAAATCTCACCGAACATTCCTAGGAACGGCAAACCGTTTCTCGTATACTCTAAACTGCAGTCGATATCATCCGAATTACTGCAGTACATAGGACGATGTCCGTACAATATAACCCAAGGCCTCTTCGATCTGAAATGAACCGTATTTCCTATGTGATAAAGTTGTTACTCACCGCACCCTACAATGGGCAATCCGACTCGATTAGGAAGTTCGTTGTTCCAGCAATCATCCCCTATGTCACTACAGACCATGGGCCTATGCCCAAACATGATAATCCATGGACGTTTCTCCCTGTTGGATATATCAAACGTTCTTATGTCTATACTTTAAATTCAAAATTCCATTAACCCCATTCAATAAATCATGCATTGGTAGGTAGACACACTGAGCAAGACACACACGTCTCTTTCATGATAACATGAAAAAGAAAAAATACGCATCTAATGCTCTAGTTCCACAAATGCAAATAACATAAAACAACTTATTTTTAAAAATCGACATATTCAACACTTCTAAAAGTCTATTAAAAAAAAAGAACTTACGGATACTTTACAGCATCAATATTATTGTTAACTTTATGTCCACTATTCAGTATTTTAATACACTCGTCACTCCTGAATACAAGCCCACCTAACCTTTTGCTCTCACGTACATTCCACGCAACACACACGCACATGCATGCACACGCACGCACACACTTTTATATTTATTTCTAAATTACTCATACATGGAATAAGTTATACCTTGTATCTATAAAATGATTGACCTTTTTCTTAAATGTTCCATTAAAAAATGAAACCGTAATTGGCCAATTGTTAAGTTTACCTTAAATGGTTTTGTAGTGCTGTGGTTTTATGTAAATAAATATTTTAAAAAAACTTTATCAAGGGACTTACCTATTTTCTTTCTTATTAGCCTCAGCCAGATCATTCTTCAGCCAATCAAATTGATTGACGACTAGTTTGATGCCGTAATTAAGGTAATAGTAAACTTCTGTGGATACTGACACGAAATGTATCGGGCCTATGTCAAAACTGTAGAACAGGCTGCTGTGAGCACCCGGCATTGTGAAACGGTTGGCATAGTTACTGAAGTTGCTGGAAACAAATATATAATTAAAAATTTATTTCTGCAATAGAACGAATTTTATTAATCCAGCTACTATTCATAATGACTGGTTGGTGTAAATTATATCAAGTTTTATTCACAGAAAATAGTTTTGTTAAACTATTTTAAATACACATGAGGAAATTTTCAACTTCACTTGTTGAAACGATAGCAAATGACAATCGATTGATGAAAATTATGATTCAACAAAATTAAACATCACTAAGATGAACGATTTGAAAACATTCGAAAAGTTTGAATTACCGCAATTTACCGCACTTTTGTCTTTATATTACCAAGTACCCAACAGAGTACCGACCAAGTTTTTACTCGGTACTCTGGGCTATAACTCCCTGGAAGTGAGGCGTAATTATTGCTTGTTGACTACTGTTGTGAAGTGCTGCGTGGTGGATCGGATTGTTTTGAGCTTGTGAGCAAATTGGTGAGATTGTCCGTCTCCGACATTCCCAAAATCAGTCGCAGGAATCGTAGATATGAATTGATGGCGGTCCCTGCGTCACGGACTATGTCACGGAGAAAGTCACCTCTGGTTCGAGGACTGGCCCTGCTGAATGCGTTACTGACATCGGTACCGGAGTGCGATGTGTTTGCATGGCGATGGACGAATGTATATGTCGAGTGTAAGAGATATTGCGAGGTGATTGATGATAGGCCCTCGAGCATATGTGTTTAATTACAGTTATAACTATAAATGTATTAGATTTAAGTATCATAGTTTTTTAGGTAAACCTAAAAAATCATAAACCATCTGTTAAACTGTGATATTGTTGTAATAAATAAATTACGATATTAATTTATTAGCCAACGTAAAGCTTTGAGAATGGATCAAATTATTTGTTGAATATATGATTGATGATTGGAGCAAACATAATAACTTACTACGCCTCCTCATGGTTGCCAGGACACGTCATGTAGGGGACGGCTGCGGCTAGGGGTTGTATTTGCCGCATGAATTGGTCCCCTACGAGAGCGTTTTCAGAGTCCATGTCGTAAGCGAAGTCCCCGACGTGGAGGATCAGGTCAAAGTTACCACGCTCAGCCTCGTCTTGGAGATGGGACATGGACTGTGGAAACAACCAATATCCACATACTATACTTGTTTTTTCTTCCGGGAAAGCTACCTCTGCTCCTTTGCCTAATGTTATAATTTCAGGTACCGCTTCGCTTTAGCTTTGTTGGCATCGTGGATGCATAGTGCCAAGCATAAAGTGCTGAATTTCCTACCATGGATTTTTTAAAGCACTTTTTGTTTTTACAAAAAGGAAAATTCAGTATATGAAGTCGCATAAGCTACACTACTACCTATTCTTTCTATTTACTATTCACACTAAGGGGGATATTATGACTATTCTTAGTGTTTTTTTATGTGTCTTTTTTTTAGTTGGTATATATTGGTCCAGAAAATATACCACAGCAATTATTTAATTCAAGTTCTTGACAACTCACATGTGCGTTCTTATTCCCCATGTCACCATAGATGGCGGCGCGCACCACCCAGTCCTCACCGCTTGGTGGAGTCTTGAACGAGAATAGCTCCGACCAACCATACTGCGAACCGACGTGGTATACTGCAACAAAATGTGATTATTAATGATGATTTTCATTTATACAAACAGCTAAACAGCGAGATACCAACTGAAAAAGTAAATTATTTTCAATCTACCTCCAGTTTTAAATGCTTAGCTACAGCAAAGAATCAGCCCCTTTACAACAAATGCCGTTATTTCGCAAGCGTTAACGCCAACAGAAAATAAAATGTAACTCTAACGCGAGGGAATGTCATTTCCATACATTTTTTTTTCTGTTAACGTAAACGCTGGTGGAAAGTGGTATTTGTCTAAGAGGGCTGGTGAGATACCTCTGTCGTTGTGGTTTAAAAAATAATTTACAATAATGTTGTTTATAAAAAAATCTAAAGCTTTTTTCACTATTTATTTAATAACTCCTGCGTCAATTACTATCAGTTAAATAATCCATAATAGCTTTAATTACCTTATATGCAAATAAGGAATGCAACACCAATGTGTTACATCAGTGTAAAGAATGTTAACATATTTTATTATCAGCAACACATGTTAACATTTGCTTGTCATACCAAATATTAAAAAAACCACAAAAATGCACATAATAAAAAGCAATTAAAAAAAAATAAGTCAAAACAATGACGTCATTCCAATGCATATATAATTTTTGTCGTTTAGAAAAGTGAGCGTTAAAATGATGTAAACAAAGTTCAATTTTGCAAATTGGGACGTTATGTATACTTTCATTGTTGTAAATGTTGAAATAATTGATTGCCATAATCGCTTTTCTTCAAGGAGATGCTATAGCATCCCTTAGCATTCATTCTATGACCGGCCTTTAAGTGTGTCTACCATGAGTTCACGCTATTTTTCTTCAAGTCACATAACTTAAATTATTACACTAATTTTGTATCAACTTAATTCCTTAATTAATTCCTCATCAATCCGTCAGAGGCGTTTTACAAAGATTCATAGAAATTTGTAACTGTAGTCATAGCGTCAATAGAAGTTAAAAAACTTTGATGGGCGCACTAGTAAATTAATTTTGTTTGTATAGATTGTACCAACTTATATATCTGTGAAAGAAAGCTTTTACAATAATACGAACGCCGAATTAAACCAGTTGTTTCTAGAACTTTGCTAGCTAATTCAAGTATGTCGTTAATAATCGTTGATTTTACTTACCATATTTAGTGTCAAACTGCAGGTCTTTAAGGACAACGTTGTGTATGTACTGGGTCCGTTGCATTTCCCCCCCATCTGTGAACAGAATGCTCTCCCCCTGGGCCTCCTGGTCCATTTGTCCGATGCCATACTGCGCGCGGGACTCTTCCGTGTCGTTAAATGTAGACCATGTTATTACTATGTCGTTGGTTTTATCTGAAACAAGATTATATTGTAGGTGGTAGGCACTGTTCTGGTCGTTACACAACAGTGGACGTTTATATAAATATGGACATAAATGTGGACAGATATTTCAGTGATGGTGTAGTTAAGTGTCACAACAGGCATCTGTCAGTTGACTCCTATCAAAATTTGAACTTGCTTCGTCAGTTAGTTTTTGTTTGGCAGCTATCTTTATCAGACTACTCAGTGATTTGAGGAAAAAATGGAAAAAAGTGAATTTCGTGTGCTTATTAAGAATATTTTTATCGCGAAAAAAAACATTACCGAGACCAAGGCTAAGCTTGATAAATACTATGGTGACTCTGTACCATCGATTTCAATGGTAAAAAAGTGGTTTACTAAATTTCGTTGTGGCCGTACAAGCACTGAAGATGCTGAACGTCCTGGACGCCCATTTAAGGTCTCTACCCCCGAAACAATCGAAAAATTCACGAGATGGTGTTGGCCGACCGAAGATTGAAAGTGCAAGAGATTGTGGAAGCCGTAGGGATCTCTCATGGCTCAGTGGTTTCAATTTTGAATGATCACTTGGCCATGAGAAAGCTTTCCGCAAGATGGGTGCCGCGTTTGCTCACAGTCGACCACAAACGCAATCGTATAACAACTTCACAGGAAGGTTTGGCGTTGTTTAATCGCTGTTGTTTTTACGCCTTTTTGTAACCGTGGACGAAACATGGATCACAACACACTGACCAAACAACAGTCAAAACAGTGGGTTTCTAAGGGTGAATCGGCGCCAAAGAAGGCCGGTTTTTCAGCCAATAAAGTTATGGCGACTGTTTTTTGGGATGCACGTGGGATAATCCACATTGACTACCTTCAAAAGGGAAGAACAATCAATGGGGAATATTATGCCAACTTATTGGACCGATTCAATGACGATTTGAAAAAAAAACCGACCTCATTTGGCCAAGAAAAAAGTTTTTTCCACCAAGACAATGCAAGGGTGCACACATGTGCAGTTGCCATGGCAAAAATCCATGATTTGGGCTATGAATTGCTTTCTCATCCGCCCTATTCTCCAGATTATGCTCCGAGTGACTACTTCTTGTTCCCAAACCTGAAGAAATAGCTTGGTGGACAAAGATTTGACTCCAATGATGAAGTCATCTCGCAAACAAAGGCCTATTTTGAGGACCTCGACAAATCACATTTTTTGTAAGGGATAAAAAAATTGGAGAAGCGTTGAAGCTTGTATGAAGACTACGTTGAAAAATGAAATGATTTATTTATCAAAAAATCTGTGTTTTATTCCAAAAGTCACGGACTTATTGACCCGCCCTCTTATATATAACAAGTAAATTCACAAGCAACCCGGGGCCACTTTACGATTTATAATTTTTAAGTACATGATTCAGATATACACTGCGTAACTACACCTTACTGTAAAAACCTTGTATAAAAGATCAGTAAAAATTTTACAGAAGAATTAAAAAATGCCTCTCATATTTCTTTACCTAAGGAGACTAATAAAATATGTTTTTGTTAATCATATGTCCATCAAGGACCGACCTGCAAATTTCTGTTGAGAGTAAACCTCTGTTACAAAATTTTACAGGTACTGGCAAAACAAATTTTGCATTTGAGAAGTTTTCACAGTACGATATCGCCTTTTAACCCCGCTTATCACCACTACGTCATTGGTTTAATCTAGAATAAGAAACTGGTGGTTTATGGACTCTTGTCTACTGATCAAACGCCAATATTCTACTGTGTGTCTTTTCACATTAAATCTACTGACCTGATTATAGTTATCATTTGTGTTTGGCGAGATAACTGAGCATATTTACTATTAAAATACACTGACGAGAAATAAACTAGGACAACTTCATAGCTTTTGGGACATTTTTTGCAGTTTCTATGCAATTAACTATGGATCTTTGTTATGTTAATAAAAAGACACACCTTATGTTATAGATATTTACGCGCAAACAAAACACCATATTGTTTGGGAGTCCTGAAACTCTATAAAAAGTCGTTTATGAAAATTGGTCATCAGCCTAATGTTACACGTCACTGGGAACACTGAAACTAAGAGAAAATGGATACCACACCTCAAGGAGGAGCTCAAGTTGACATCCTAACCCGGCAAGGGTTGTCTCAGCGTACTATCGCTCGATAGCTTCATCCAGCTAGTCTGTCTTAGGTCTCGAAGGTATACAAGAATTTCAGGGAGACTGGAAACTTTCCGTAGACCAGAAATTTGGCCAAAATCAATGCACTTCGGTAAGAGATAACCGATTTACTGACGGCACTTCCCTTCGAAATCAGCCGTCAGCGAGTGGACAATAAGGCGAAGACTCGAAGAAGCAAACTTGACACCAAAAAGGTCAGCCTCAGGACCCAAATTGTCTCCAGCCGACCGACAAGCCCAAATTGGGATTTGGAACAATGGAGCTGAAGAAAACTGTTCTCAGACGAAACCAGGATGTGCCTTGTACCGGATTTATAGCCGAAGATTTCCTGGTAACGCACGCTGTCACACCGCTACAGTGACAGTACATGAGAGAAGTCGGGATTAATACACTAGACTGGCCAGCCCTCTGTCTTGACTTGTATCCGATTGAACATATTTGACATAGCTCTGGCATCGTCAGAAGACCTGAATCATGCTTTAGTGGAAGAGTGGCAGGAAATCCCACAGGATTCTATTAGGAAACTCATTCAGTCATTGAAAAACCCTTAAGGCAGTATTTAGAGGAGAAACATCAAATATTGAGGAGGAAATATTTATTCTTACTTTTGATATTATTTGAAAGCTAACCTAATATTACCTTTCAAATGATAGTCCACAATCCATGGTTCTTTGCATGGATGTTGTGGGTTGTAATGCACAGTGCACAATGAAGTGATTCAGTTTGTTGCTAGCAAGTGAGGCTTTATCATACTATGATAAAGATAATTGTGACCTAAATATGAATAAAGGTTAATCTGATGTCTAAACTAATTTAGGTCCAAGACGAAATAAGGTAAAACTTTTTATATGTACCTTTTATTACATATAAAGGGGGATCTTTTTACTATGTGAGCTGTTTTTCTTTCCATTTAGTTTCTCTCTCTCCCATTGGTTAGATTGATAGATTGGACATCCCCCACACATGTACATATGGGTTATTCATGCTATAGTTACAAAGTCACTTTTTTTAGTCTTAGAACAGATGTTTTAAATTTGGTATAGATGTTTGGAAAGACAAAATAGTACACCTCCGAGAATTAGAGAAGACATTTTTTTTATTATTATAATTTTTTCAAGTTGATGTGATATATTTCAACTATCATCCTTTAATTTACATTTAAAGAGATTTTACTTGACCCACATAATAAATGAATACACAAGAATGTTAACTATAATATATTATCCACACTTATATATTAATGGAACATAAAATACCTTTTATATAGCAAGAATAGTTAATTATAAAAGTTACAAACAATAAATGTTACTTGCAGGTTATCAAATATTTATTATTTGACCCCAAAAGCGCTCTAGGTTGTTAAACTCTTGAGAAAAATTGATAAATATGATAATCAACAAAATATGTTCTGTCATCAATTATAAATCTTATATGGTAACAGAACTAACGGTTATCAAAATTAGTTAGCACTGAAAAGTCTAACGAGTGACATTACATAAAACCATAACATTTAATCATCTATTGTGTGTTTTGGTTTTTTGGCAATTAAATTTGATTTTTAACTGTTGATCTAAATAAATATTCAGAAAGGTATAGTTAAGACTTTTGACTCAATTAAGGTACACAATAAGTAGTTGATAACTACAACTAAAATCTAGGTACTTATTTTCTTTTTCATCTTACAATCTAACAGATTTAACATCCAAAGTGCTAATAAGATTAATTTATCAACCAATAATTAGGTATAGCTGAAAATATTATACATCATTGTCGAATTTACAATAAAAGATTATTATAATATAGCAAAAATGTAAAATTTTATAAATAAATAAAAATAATAATATCAATAACTTAAAACAATGAAGTAACTTAATCAAGTATTTTTATCATACGGTAACCTACGGTAGTTAAGTAATTTAATTATCACGAAGAGACATTAAATGAATGAGATAATTTCTGAAGTGATCGATCTTATCTACGTAAACATCCTTTGCGATTATTTAATGTATTAGACAAAAACTTTGTAATAGAAAGCATAGATTCAGTTCAAAACTCACCTCCAAATGCAATGTGTACTTGTTCTGGCTGACAAAACTCGCAGTCGTATGCTAAGCTTAAACTAATTTTGATAACAGTGAAGATAAAATAATGAACTGTCTTCATTGTGAAAACATTTATTTCATTAAATTAAAAGCAAGCAGCGGCGTACCGTACTATCATAAGTTTAGTAACTAACTGACTGCAATGCCGTTGCGTAGTTATTTTATATGTTTATTTCTCCACAAACAAAGAAAACTTCGCTATAATTTAAATTGTTGTCAAACAAACCTGACACTAAACTGCAGGCAAGGATATTTTATCGACAAATTCTCTTTTTTTTCGTAGTTTTATATACCATAGACAAAAACAGCTGAGTCAAAGGCTGAAAGAGATTTCCGATTAAAAACTTCGCAATCACCAAATAGCCCTGCCAAATCTCCCATTATGTTTGTATCACGTATTAGTGTGAAGTGGACTGCTAGATGAAAGAAAATTTCTCATCTCTTTAACTAAAAAGAAGTCAAAGTCAGAATATTCATTCCAATAGACCTCAAATAATTACTTTTAAATCCTCATTTTTTAAGTACCATGTGCTTAAACCTGTTTTTTCTTTTAAAAAATGTTACAAACATTCATTTTATTATATTTGCCTTTATAATATATTAGAAAAAACATATTTTGTAACTTTCAATTATTAAGAAAAGTAGAGGTTTATCCCAGAATCGATGTTTTATACACATTGCTGATTTAGATAAAGTCTTCCGATACTTCTAAATATATTTTTTTCTATAATAAACAATTATTCACACCCTTAAATACATTAAAACAAACATATTTTATTGATTGAAACAGGTTTATATTTCCTCAAATTGACCATCATGAAGATTAGGTTAGAAATGAATCTTGAAATAACGATGCGAGCGGTGCTACGGCAGCGGCCGATGAATCCCAGGAACGACACCAATTCCAGAGAAAATAGCAACTTTTAACCTCTGACATTAAAACTACTGTTCGCAAAGAAAAAGAGACAATAACAAATTATGGTTATGTCACTTACTTAACTGATTAATAATTGTTCAATAAGTGTAGTGTTAGTGCATTATGGCAGGCGGTACAATTAATATAGTGTGAATGTATGTAGAAAACTGACTTACTATGGGGGTGCCTCAATTTTAGTTGCGTCCGGAGTTTTTATTACGTCTATGTTTTCTTCTATATCAACAGAATTTTGTGTATTATATATTACTGTTTTAACCAGTGAATATCTGTGTTTTGTGTGTGTAGTTTACAAGTGTGGAGGAAGTAAAATACGACGAATTGGCTGCTCTTTTCGTTACTTCCCAAGTAACTTTATTTTAGCCTGCAGTAACCGTACTAGCATGCTACTGCAGGAAGATTCTCCATTTTATGTATCATTATCGTCCTATTATCATCATTATTTCATCGGTTTCGAGAAGGTAGAAAATACAGTACGGAAGACTTGTGCTGTATGGGCTAACGCTATTTGTCTTTCCCTTGAAGGGAATAGCAATCGAAAAAAATTAAACCATTGTGCGTCTTCATGTCGTTGAAAAAGCAGATTTTAGCGTTTCTATAACAGTGACATTGATTGGCAGTTTGTGTATGTCAGTTTGTCTGATAAATAATTCGAACTATGCGGTTTTTTTTGTTTGTGGAGAATTAAACATATAAAATAAATATGGATCGGCATTGCAGTCAGTTAGTTACTAAACTTAAGACAGTACGGTACGCCGCGGCTTGCTTTTAATTAAATGAACCATATGTTTTCACGATGAAGGCAATTCATTATTTAATTCTCACTATTACCAAAATAAGTATTAGCTTAGCATACGACTGCGAGTTGTGTCAGCCTGAACAAATACATATTGCATTCGGAGGTAAGTTTTGACCTGAATCTATGTTTTCTATAACAAGGATTTTGTCTAACACATTAAATATCCTTAAAGGATGTTTACGTAGATAAGATCGATCACTCAGAAATTATCTCATTCATTTAAGTTGATCATTGAATTAAACTACCTTATGGCAAGATTAAAATACTTGACTCGAATATGCTATATAATTAGAACCTATGTTTAGTTATAGTTAGTCGAGCCAGAAGTCTTTTAAATATATATACCTGTCTAGGTAAAGTTTTTCCTAAAATAAAATCTATAAAAAATCATATTTTATACAGGCAAAATATTGCTTGTGTCTTCTAAATGTTGTTACATGATTTTTTTGTGACAAAATTAATTAATTTTCATGTAAACCTCCTGCAAACATACTATTTATAATATTAGTTCCATACTTTTATTATTTCCACAAAATAGACTTTTCTGTCCTAACTTACTTTTGATAACCTTTAGCTCTGTAAATATTAGATTTGATAAATGATGACTAAGAACATATTAAATTGGTATGTATTTGATTAATTTAGGGGGCAGGTTTAATAAAATATCTTTATATGCTACATAAACAAATCACATTAACTTGAAAAATATTTTTCAAAAAATTACACAATTTTTAAAAATATTCTGTTCTTCTTGTCTTAAAGTTTACCATCTTGACTACTTAAAGATCTTCTTAAAGATCCATGGAAATTTTAAAAATAAAATAAGGTAGTAATATTTCATATTGGACCTGACTTTGATGTCACCATATTACCATTATGTATACAAGTATATATTCATAATTCATTACCTATAAATATGCTTAGTTGTCAGTTATCTCACCTAACACAAATAATAACTACGATTAGGTCTGTAGGTTTAATATGAAAAGACAAACAGAACAATATACCTACAGACTTAAAACGGTAATAGTACCATAAACAAAAATATTTGTCTAAACTTAATAATGAAATATACATTTTTGACTTCAATTTGGACCACCTATCAAACCACAATACCACAATGTTTTTGTGAAAGTACCAATATCAAGTGTACATGGTGTGATTTTGAAGATAGAATTTGAATACAAGTAATGGTAGATGTAAAAGATCAAATGGGACTTGGAGTTAAATCACTACATTAGAGTGCATATAACCAATAGTTTCTTATTCTAGATTGATCCCAATGACATAGTGGTAATAGTGGGGTTTAAATGTTGTTATGCAATATTAAATCAGAAAAAATTTGTCAAATCGTAAAGTGGCCCCTCATAGTTGTAAATTTTCATGCCAGATATCCATAGTACAAAAAATCTTGTAAAAATTTGAGTAATTGTCTATAATACCTATGTCAATAAATTCTGAAAATGAAAGCTTTCAGAATTTCTTTAATTTGGGTATTTTTAGGTCTTTTGAGTGTTTACACTTAACTACACCATCACTGAAATATCTGTCCACTTTTATATCCATTTTTATAAAAACATCCACTGTTATGTGATGACCAAAACAGTGTCTTCTACCAACAATATGATCTTGTTTCAGATAAAATCAATGACATTGTAATAACATGGTCTACATTCAACGACACGGAAGAGTCCCGCGCGCAGTATGGCATCGGAGAAATGGACCAGGAGGCTCAGGGGGAGAGCATTCTATTTACGGACGGGGGGAAAATGCAACGGACTCAGTACATACACAAAGTAGTGCTAAAAGACCTGCAGTTTGAAACCAAATATGGTAATGTACAGTTTAAAGTAAAATCAATGACTTAGTTGAATTCGGCATTTGTATGATTCTAATAGAATCTGACATGTAGAATAATGTTACACACTCATAATATATACACTTAAGGCCCGGATGCTGTAGCAAACCAAATGTACATTGTCGGGATTTGCAAAATTGAACTTGGTTTCTATTAGTTTAGCATTCACTTTCCTAAACAACAGAAAATTTCACGTATGCAGTGGACTGACGTTAAAATAAGTTACATTAAATGCATATGAAAGGATACAATAAAAATAATTTATTATCATTAGATTTTTTTTGTTTAGTTTGACATGACAAGCAAATGTTAACATGTGTTGCTGATAATAAAAATATGTTAACATTCTTTACATTGATGTAACACATTGGTGTTGCATTCCTTAACTGCATATAAGGTATTTAAAGCTATTATGGATTGTTTAACTGATAGTAATTGATGCAAGAGTTATTATTGTTTTGATTTTTTATAAACAAAATTATAATTATTTTGAAAACTGCAACAACAGAGGTATCTTACCAGATTATTTGCTGTAGCTAAGCGTTTCAAACTGGAGGTAGATTAAAAATAAATTTACTTTTTCAGTTGGTATCTCGCTGTTTAGCAATTTGTAAAAATTTAAAACTTAATTAATAATCATATTTTGTTGCAGTATACCACGTCGGTTCGGAGTATGGTTGGTCAGAGCTATTCTCGTTCAAGACTCCACCAAGCGGTGAGGACTGGGTGGTGCGCGCCGCCATCTATGGTGACATGGGGAATAAGAACGCACATGTGAGTTGTAAAGAACATGGATTAAATAATTGCTGTGGCATATTTTCTGGACTGCTGTAGTATATACCAATTTTTATAAAAGTAATATGACACACACACTAAAAATACATACTAAGAAGAGTAATAGGATCCTCCTTAGTATGTATAGGAAATAGATGGATACAGGTAGTAGTCTAGTTTATGCGACTTCCTAAACTGATTTAAATGTGCTTTCTCAAATAAACAATAAATTTCCATGGTAAGAAATTTTGCGCTTAATGCTGATTATTACGATGCCAACAAAGCTAAAGCGAAGCGGTACCTGAAATTATAACATTAGGCAAAGGAGCAGTGGTAGCTTCCCCGACAGTAAAAAACAAAAATAGTATGTGGATATTGGTTGTTTCCACAGTCCATGTCCCATCTCCAAGACGAGGCTGAGCGTGGTAACTTTGACCTGATCCTCCACGTCGGGGACTTCGCTTACGACATGGACTCTGAAAACGCTCTTGTAGGGGACCAATTCATGCGGCAAATACAACCCCTAGCGGCAACCGTCCCATACATGACGTGCCCTGGCAACCATGAGCAGGCGTAGTAAGTTATTTTGTTCGTTCCAATCGTAGAATAGATTTTTTATTTGCATAAAATGTTGGTAAAATTAAGGTATTAATAGAAATTTAATGCACTATTAAAATTTTGTATGGCATTATCATTTGTTTTATTATTAAAATTATTATATGTAATAAAAACATTAACACACCATGACAATGGTTATTTAACAAAAAATACATAAAGTTACAAATAAAATGTCGATTGAATTAAAGATTAGAAAATAAAAGTATCATATTAAATTAGATTAATAATTACAAAATAAGTTATCGCTTACGCTTTTCTATTAAATTAAATTATTTTAATTTAATGGAAAAGCGTACAAATTATCAATTGAAACAAACATACAGTGACTTACATTTTATTTATGGAACTAATACAATAAAATAATTTATCGGGGCACTCCCGCCACTCTGTCCCACCACTGCAACTCCTGTTCAATAGGATAAACAGTGGCGTCCTTTGATCGAATAATGCAGCTGTGCAATGACGCACAGGCTGTGATTCATTTTACCCAGTCATTATGGGTAGTCGGTAGCCAGATTAATCATTTGCTTTGTTACAGGTATGTCAAATTATTTTTAATTATATATTTGTTTCCAGCAACTTCAGTAACTATGCCAACCGTTTCACAATGCCGGGTGCTCACAGCAGCCTGTTCTACAGTTTTGACATAGGCCCGATACATTTCGTGTCAATATCCACAGAAGTTTACTATTACCTTGAATACGGCATCAAACTAGTCGTCAATCAATTTGATTGGCTGAAGAATGATCTGGCTGAGGCTAATAAGAAAGAAAATAGGTAAGTCCCTTGATGAAACATTGTGGCTTTCGCTTATGACTTATGATAATAATAATGCAGCTTATTTCAATCAATCAGCTAAAACTAAACTAGAATTGATATCATGAAGAACTAAATAAAATTGCATAATCATTGCCTATTAACAAATGCTCAATTCGACTGACAAGTACCTACATTTTTAAAGCTTTAATTTTGGAAAAATTGAGTCATTTACTAATAATATCTTATATTACTTAAGGAGTTGTGGGGGATGTGTATGGACTACTTTCAAATCTGGTTTTTGCCTTTTGTGACTAAAATAAAAGGAAGAGTTTAATAGTTAAAAGATATTTAACTGTCTTTTATGCTTGCTAACTTACCAATGCCTAATTTATTATATGGGGCTAATAAAATTTGGACTTAAAGTAAAGAAATAAGAACGTCTGATATATCCAACAGGGAAAAACGTCCATGGATTATCATATTTGGGCATAGGCCAATGGTCTGTAATGACCTAAGGCATGAGTGCTGGGATAACCACCTTCCCAATCGAGTCGGATTACCCGGTGTAGGTTGCGGTGAGTAACAACCTTATCACAAAGGAAATACGGTTAATTTCAGATCGAAGAGGCCTTGGATTATATTGTACGGACATCGTCCTATGTACTGCAGTAATTCGGATGATATCGACTGCAGTTTTGAGTATACGAGAAAGGGTTTGCCGTTTCTAGAAATGTTCGGTGAGATTTTATTCCCACTATCAATGTGAAATGAAATACAGACGCCGGATTGCTCCAGTAGACTCTTAAGAAATTCACTCGCTTTGTTTGCTCGTTCAATAATCAATAAATTATTCAAGAAAACAAAAGTATAATGCATTTCTTATTAGTCAAAGAGCTTAAAGTTATAATTTGATAACAAAAGTACAACATATGGAAAATTTATATGTCTGAGCTAGGAAGGTCCGGTGTGTCGGGCTTAGTACGTTTGTTTAAACAAAACAAACGATTATCTAACAGGTGAAGTAATATTACTATTGTTGTAGGTTTGGAGCCACTGCTGAACCAATACGGAGTGGATATGGTAATCTGGGCGCACGAACATTCGTACGAACGCACTTGGCCGCTTTACGATATGAAAGTATATAATGGATCATATGACAAGCCATACGTCAACCCAAAGTAAGTAAATATATACATACTTAAATCTACGCATACAATACTAGTGATCCGCTCCGGTTTCGCTCGGGTGTTATTAACAATTTAAAAAAAACTTATGAGTAGGTATCTTGATTACCTCTTACAACCAAACTAACAAACATTCCGTTTTATAATATTAGTAGACATAATTTACACACTTAGTTATTTTTCCTGACTAATTCTATCAAAATCTATTAAAAACTTAACAAATACTGACAGACCACTCTCATGTGTTGCATGATTAAAATGTTCCTATGTCAGAATGGTGTACTATTAAAAACTTAACAAAGCTGAAATTTGTTTCAAACAGGCAGCTTAAATATATCATCTAAAAAGAGTTAATTCAGTTTAAAAAATTACACTCTAAGCTAATTAAGTCGGTAATTAATTAAGTAGTATATTCTTATGTATGTATTAACGTTGGAATTTGTAACCAAAACCTCATGTTTTAATATTTTTCTCCGCATGTATTATAAATAACGTGTTGAATATTGTTTTTGATCTTCGAAACGTAACAAAATATGCGTTATTTTGTAAAAATAATATTTCATTTGGTACTTCTTTTTTTTTTTAACACTGTGTGCGTTTGTTGCGTTTTTCAAAATCAAATTTTGATTTCGTTAGACTAACATTAAGGGTGTTTTGATTTTAAATAAAGTGCTTCGCTATACATTGTATGTATGGAATCAAAAAAAAAGGTAATTCTGATACTATTTAAAACAGCTTCAATAATTTTATAAATATAATTATGTATACAATATTCATGCATTTTTATAGTGTTCTTAATAACTGAAAACCCAGAAATATAATGTATGTATAATGTAGTCTTCAAGTGCATGGTATTTAACTGTTAAATAACATATATAGTAAGTACATAAAAGTTTATATAATATTTAATTTCAAATTCACTGTATATAACGAAAAGGTATTCTTAGAAATATTGCTTTCTAATAAAAAAAAAAAGATATGGTATTTAATAAACAGTAACAAGATACACGTGCTATTTATAAAATGAATGTCCATATTATAACAGTGTATAAATTTTCAAAAATTTTTATTTTTTCAATCACTTTTTTTCTATCATTCAATAAATATCACCTTCCTAACAGAAACATAGTCGTTATTTTTGCTTTTATTTGGAAAAAGACATGGCATATTTAGTACAAAATAAATAAACAACTTAATATTAATTCCTATTTCAATTTTAGGGCTCCGGTGCATATCATAACGGGATCCGCGGGATGTAAGGAAAATACCGATCCTTTTAAACGTAAGTTCTTTAAAACATACATAAATTCACGCCGTAGTCCCTCGAGAGGGGTTGGCGGAGGAGCTTTCTAGACACCGCATTTCGCTTGTTTAGGTTGAGTCCCAGTGTGACAGGTTGCGAATCTGTCACCACTATCCGGGCAACTTGAGAAACATGGCAGCTACAACATACGACAACCTGAGAATCGAACCCTCGACCTGTCGGGTCGGATCGGTCGGTTATCCAAGGCACGTAACAAACTGAGCTACCACGTCCTCAAAGTTCTTTAAAAATATAATAATATTCACAATACAACTCATTAATATAGGATCGTTTACGGCAAGATAAATAAGTGAATTTACTGTTTCGAGTATCTATTTCAAACGCGTGTACGTACATAATGTGTCAGTGTGCGCATCTCGAGTTTGCTCGGTAAAGAGGTTACGCACACTAGAGTAATGCATGTACACATTCAAACACAGCCACAGCCATAGGTCTCCGTCGTATGGAATGACTTATGTTTGCTTTGTTAGACACGTAGTTTTGAAATCTGCATTTATTTTTTTATTTGATTTCACTTATTTTAATGTATGTAAGTTTTACATTGATGTTTTAATTTTTCCTGATTGCTATGTGACTTGACTTGACGTAACTGTTATTTTTGTAACGTCATATTGATTGTATGGCAAATCAATGATTGATTGATTGATAGATTACTCACATGTGTTGCATGATTAAAATCTTGCTTTGTCAGTGTGGATGTATGTATAATATCATGTAAAGCATTACTAAACATGATATATAACGTTCCCAGCCAACCCGGCGGATTGGTCAGCATTTAGAAGCAGTGACTACGGATACACAAGGTTCACAGCGTATAACAAAACTCATATCTTCATGGACCAAGTAAGTGCAGTATATTTAATAAAGCCCTCACTACTTCTACGCTTCTTTTATGAATATTTTGTGTTCAAAATTAATTGATTGCATAATATGCTTACAAAGCTTCACATGTCTTTGGCTGGACTCACTTTGCATCTTTACACTTTGACCTTAGTTTTGCGGTGTTTTATCTGAGGATACAAACCAAGTAATGGGAACGTGCACGCTGCGTGCGAGTTAGTCGTACGTATGCAGTGTGCGCTGCCGTAGTACTTGCTTCATCGGGATTGTTCGTGTATGTTCGTATGTTACCGCACGAATTAAATTCGTACGAAAACGATCCCAAAGTGAGTCCAACCTTTTTATTGGCGTAGTGACGCATCAGTGTAGTATCGAGTTATTAACTATGAAAAGGTATGGAATGAATAATAAATATAAAAGTTACTGTTCATCGTTAAGTGTGTGCAGTGCACATACTGCACCTGTCCCTCTCTAGTGTCCCGATGATTGATGACACCACGGGTAGCAAGTTTAACACTAGTATTAACTTAGTTAGTTAATTACATATATTCCCTGAAAGTCCAAAAATTCCAAAAAGTGTTCTTTATCAGATGAGTTTTTACCGAAAAACTTCATGAGTTTACCTCTTTCTAGTATTAGTCAATATTGTAAATCCACACCTCAATTCATAACTTTTGTAAATAAAAAAAAGAATATTTTAAATGTAATTCTTACTTACTGTTCAGGTGTCAGTGAAAGACAGCAAGCATGTGATCGACGAGATGTGGCTTGTGAAAGATAAACATGAAGCATATGGACTATAATATTAATAAATAATAATTAAATATATATAATATATATATATATTTAATACACAAAATAGTATTTTATTAAAGTATTATTTTACAATATGTATTAGGAATACGCAATCGAGAGAGTGTTATGTGATATATGGCTCATTTGTAATTTTTAACCAACTGAAGTAGTTTTGTATATGAAAACAGGTTAGTGTTTACAACACAAAACGTGTTTATTTACAACAAAAAAAAAATGTTTTCTAGTTTTAAAAGCTTACAATAACAGATACAACATTTGAAATACCTGACAAAATTCTTGATTCGCTCATTTGCTGATGCTCGGGTCAAAGATGGCGGGCTTTTCGTTATATTTAGAAAAATTTAATTATTTCACCAAATAAGCGATATATAAACTGAATAGCGTAAAATTAATTAACCATGACATTTTACAACATTTTTATACAATATCAAAAGTTGATTGATGCTATTTTCAAGTAATATAAAAGCACAGTGAATCAATCTGAATATTATTTTATGTAAAGTTACCAAAAATGTCTAACTACAGCTATGTATTTAATTCCTATTTTCAGACTGTTTTTATTTGTAATATTTTAAATGGAATTTGTACTTTCTAGGTTTATGTATAAAAAGTTAATATTAAATCATTTGTTAATATTTTGTTTTATTTTAATCATTAAAAAATACGCATTTAAAATACTTACCCTAATGTCCTTAGTGTCCTTTGTCGTTCGATTCCCATCACCTTGATTTTTCTTAATTTTAAATTACCTCCGACAGAATAACATATAAAATTAGAAAACAGCGATTTTGGGGTTTTGGTTACATGCAATTTACCGACTGATAGTATATTTAAATAAAGATAGGGTGTGAATATTGTGATGTGTTTTTAGGGCTCCAGTTCATTTGGTGACGGGATCAGCTGGCTGCAAAGAAGGGAGAGATCATTTTAAACGTAAGCTTATATATTTTTATTTTTATTAAAAATTAATTGGCACATTAGAGTACTCGCATACTTCCTATTTGCAATTAGTCAACTGGTTGGTTAGGTCTGCGTGTTTAAGGTACCCGTCACATTAAGCAATAGGACGATGAGTGTCAAACTTTTTATTTGGTTGCAATGTGCGTGCTCTCATCGAGTTACTTGTGACCATCTACGATCTAGTCAGCCGATTGCAAATTGTATATAATGATATAAAATCTAAATACCTACTGTCCTGTACCAAATTTATGATCTATTTCATCTATTCATTATTTATTTATAATAACCGTGTCTGAAAGTAACTTAATCTACAAAACAATATAATTCTATCTAAAACACAATATTCAGTAGGTATCGATACCTTTCCCTACACCGAGGTTTCTTACCGCCATCCTCCCCTTTTTCTGCCGTGAAGCAGTTCGCTGTGTTTCGGTTCGAAGGATTGGAGAGCCAGTGTAATTACCTGCATGAGAGGTATAACATCATTACATCTACAAGGGCAACGCTTAGGGAGTGCTCTTGGTGTTTCAAAACATCAGGGGCATCGTCGTGTTAATAGGTGGCGGTATCACTTTCCTACGGGTGAACCGTAAGCTTGTTTGCCCATGAAATTGTAACAAAAATATAAAAAAAAGATTCCGAACCAAAAGCACTTATTTAAGTCGCTATAAGTAAAAAACGTTTTGAATTTTTATTTGATCTGATGACGTCGAACTTTGGTTAGGCGATAGTCAACTAAATGCTTTATATATGCAACTGTATGATGCTTCATTTGTGATGGAGTATGACTCGAGAACGACTCAGACTTGGCTTGTTTCACAGGTAATCCGGCACATTGGTCCGCGTTCCGATCTCAAGACTTCGGTTACACAAAATTGAAAGCTTACAATAAGACTCATATTAATCTGGAACAGGTTTGTAAACTGACATAAACTCTAACATTAATTAGCATAACAACTTTATTAAATAAGATTAAATTGTAAGCTCTAAAATAAAATAATAACAATTGAAATTAGTCAATCCGTTAAGAAGTACGACGCCATAGCAGACAGCGACGCTTTGAAAAATAAATAGCTAACATTGAACGTTCTTTTACACATTGTCTTTCTAGGTATACCTTAGTGTAACCATGTGAAGTTAGATTTGTTGCAATTTAAGATTGTGGTGAATAAGTAAATCCACAAATAGGAATATAACTTTTTTTTTGTTAGATTTAAAGTTTTACTATTCCTTTTTTTCAGATTTCTGTGGATTTAAATGGAAAAGCTATCGACGGATTCTGGCTAATAAAAGATAAACTAAGATTTGATGAATTATAACTATAAACCATGTACTATTTAGGCACTATATACTATGTAGTGCGTAGGAAAAATTACCATATTAATATATAAAAATGTTTCTCTAATCAAATACAAAAACCAAAATAAAATTGAATGGATTTTTTTTTTTAAATTAAAACCAGCCAAGCATTTGAGCCCAATCCCGCCTGATGTTAAGCGGCGATGAAGTAAGGTGGAACATGCCTAACCAGTAGAAGCATATTAACTCTTGCCTTTAGGAGCCGGCTATATTTATCAGGGAACACATCGGCAGGCAAAGACATCCACTCTTTGCGGCACGCATTGTAAACATTTTCGAAGCGTTTAGTCTGGATTGTTGGAATATTCTTAACGTTAGGATCTACGCCTTGTGTCCCAATTATGAAATGGGGCTGGTGGAATTAAATCATACAATTCATACGCACACTCAAAAAATAAGATTACGAGTTTAGATATGTTAGCAATTAAAATTTTGGGTCATGAATGTAATTGATTGTTTTACTAAATTATTTAACAATGCAGTTCTAAATTTGCAGTTCCCACTAATTCCATGAACTATGAGGTACCTAAGCTTTTATAAAAAACTATAAAAGACAGTTCCTTCTCTAAATGAATCAATTAACACAATATAAATTCGTAAATGTTAAGTGGAAGTGAATGCAGACATTATTAACGGTGAATAAAGCAAAAAAAAAACTAGTTTAATTATGGTGTAAACAACTTTTAAAACATTAATAATGACATCTAAATGTAAATAGTGAATAAAAATAAGAATATAAGTCTAAAATAAACAGTGCAAATATTACCTAAATACGCCAAAAAAACGTGATTTAGTGAAAAGTGCTAACTTTTTTGTTCTCACATACATTTTTGTCATTATAAATGATGAATTATCCAACAACTTCATCTTCTGAATAGTCTAGCGGAAGTAGGAATTTAGCTGCTATCACATTACCTAAGGTATAAGTTAAACCAAGTGCCTACTTATTAACATTTTTAGAATTTTAAATATGAACATTTCAAAGATAAAATAATTTCTCATATAATACTACTGAACTGCTTTTTCCCAGATAGTATTTTTTCATACCGGAGACCACGTAGAGTCATCAACGGAAAGTTGCAAAAGCGATAAATCATTGAGTATGGAATCAACGATAGATGGCACTGTAAATAGTTAACCTGACTAAACAGTATTTAATAACGAAAACAGCCAAATCAGCGAGCTAAGAAATGAAGTTAAAAAATAAAATTGGAGTTAAACTGAGATTGACAGTTAAAGTTCTCAAAATAATGTACTTTAGAAAGAAACGAGGTGTATATAAAATAAGTGCGATTTATGGCCCATCCTACCTATATCAGTGTAGCGTTAAGACAACACAAGACGAAAAAAACAGGTATGGCGGTGGTACCTATGCTTTTCGTCTTGCTGTGATGTCATTAAAAAGACGATACAGCCTAATCGATTGTATAGGAAACGATAGCCACGGTAAAGCTGCTAAATCTTTCTGGCCGCAGCACTCGTCGTTTAGGAAAAAAACAACGGAACTGTTTGGATCGCTTTCCTGAAATGTTCGAGTTTTGGCTCCAAAATCGTGTGAATTTTTCGTTCTGGTAAAAAAAAAATCACTAAGGCTATAAAAAAGTTGAATTGATCGAACAGGTATAACTGTTAGTCCCGATTTTTTTCGAAAAATGTATATGATTCGGGGCACACCCGCCACTCTGTCCCACCACTGCAACTCCTGTTTATCAGGATCAACAGTGGCGTCTTTTGATCGAATAATCAACGAATAATGCAGCTGTGCAGTGATGCACAGGCTGTGCCCGGACACCCTACCGGCTGTCTTGGGACCCGCAACGAACTTAATCAGAAGAAATAGGAGGTAGTAAGAAAGCGGTTTCAGACTTCCCTCCCAGCAAAGCGGAGACAGCAATTGAAATGGCCCAGAGGCCCAAAAATCTAAAGGGGAGACAGTCAGGAGACGCCTGACCGTCCAAACACCACGGTATGCCACTAACTAACAGGGGATAAATAAGATACTAACCTTAAACCTTAAAAATCTTACACCAGTAATATTGGTGACAAAACTTTTTAAAGGCACGGAAGTTTCCCTTCGTTTTCACAAGATCTAGGTAATAAATAGGACTACACGCAGATACTTGAATCGAATTCAACATGATTAACCGTTCGTCATGCCAGAGACTACACTCCCACAAGATATGATGGGCAGTTTGCACAAATTCTTGATCCGACGTTGAACATTCGCAAAAAGGTGACGGCACCAAGTTAAATGAATAAAGTTTGCCCTTAAAGTTACCATGCCCGGTTAGGAATTGGGCTACGCAATCATCGATATCAAGCCACGTTTTATTTAACCGTTCGCGCACTATAGGGAAAAATTTAAATGAATGCCGCCCCTTAGTCGAAGTATCCCATCTAGTTTGCCATTCGTCGATTAGTTTTTTATGAACGTTGTCGTTACTATCAAATAATCTACTGATTTTAGCCCTATCCTTCGGTTTTAGAAAATCTGAACTCATACCATTCCGCGAGTTGTAATACATTGCCGCACGCCGTTGTATTTCCAAATCTACCGGTAAAACGCCCGCAAGAATCGGCATTGCCTCAGTGCTGACGGTTCTATACGCTTTACAAAGAAAAATTAACGCTAATCTCTGACTCTGAAGCAATTTACGTCGCGCAGCGCCAATTGTGGCTCTATCCGCCCACACGGGGGCTCCGTAACAAATGCAACCCACGAAAGTAGCAGTATAAATTATTTTTAATGACTTAAACGACAATCCCCAGGTCGAAGTTGATATTCTATTTAACGCATAAAAATTTCGTTTTGATTTTTCGCTAACTTGCTTAATGTGCTCAATAAAATGAAACTTCTTTTCAAGTATCAAACCGAGATAACAAACTGAGTCTTTCTTTTTAACTGTAACTGAATTAAATTTAAAGCGCGGTAGCCCTACTAAGTTTCCTTTTAACATTAAATACTGTGTTTTATGGGCTGCGAACTCAAGATGATTTCTCTTTCCCCAGTCGGCCACCAGACGTAGGCAGGACTCAGCTAACAACTCAACTCCTGTTCTTGTATGAGATTGAATAAGCAGGAGACCGTCGTCTGCATATCCCGTGAGCGAACAGTTAGCCGGTAACGGTATAGACAAAAAGTCATCAAATCCGATATTCCAGAGATACGGCCCTAGCACTGAACCCTGTGGGCAGCCCCGAGTCAAAGCCTTCGACACTGCATGATGACCAAGTTGAAGCTTAGTTGTTCCATTTATAAAGTAATTGTATATTACGGAATATACATTGCTGTAACAACCTCTGTTTTTAAGTTTGAGCAATAAGATTGGCCACCATGCATTATCAAAAGCACCAGAGATATCTAGGAATACACCTATGACGTATTTAAACTCCGACGATTCTACCGATTTTCTCACCGAGATAGCCGCGTCGATTGTTGATTTGCCGATAGTAAAACCGAATTGACGTTCGTGAAAAGTTGGACCGCCCGGAAGAAGCCGAGGTACGATAAGACGCTCTAGAAGTTTACCCAGGGATGGTAGAAGGGTAATGGGTCTATACGATTTCGGATCATCAGGTGGCTTATCGCCGCTTTTAGGTATGATTTTAATTAGCCCGCGGCGCCAAATTTGAGGAAAAACCCCTTCAGCAATGCAACGGTTATACACAATTAAAATAGAATCCCCAGCGGACTTTACGGCTTCCTGGATCATCTTATTCGATATTTTGTCTTCCCCAGAGGCCTTATTAACCGGTAACGCCCTAACAATTTTGACAAATTCATCTAAAGTTGGAAGATCGGACGAAGGAGATGTGGGTGGAACTGCAGCCATGAGCCTAACTTCTCGATGATAGTCATTTTCAGTAGTGTCGTCCGGAATGAGAGCGTTAAGAAGGGCCTCCGCCGTCTCCTCAACACCAAGAGTGTGAGCATCATTTATTTTGATGCTTGAAATAAATGCTTGATCAGTTGCTCTGTTAGCTTTGAACTCATGATATATGGGTGACCATGGCCCCTCTTTGTCTAACCTATCAACTACTTTTCGAAGTAAATTAGTTTTTGATTTTTGGACTGCAGCACGATAGTGAGACCTAGCAACTCTTAAAGCAATTAAAGCGCTATCATACCTATCTGACGAAGTATCTTGTCCTAGGGATTTTTTAGCTTTATTTAATTTACGACGCGCGCTTCTAAATTTCTTACGAATTCCTATCAGAGAATCATTCCACCACTCACATCTTTTCGCACTGGATATAGATGTTCGTCCCAGTGTTATATCAGCACAGTAATTGAAAGTATCCGTCATAATTTCAGCGCTTTCTGTTGCCGATAGACGCGGGTGAGTGAAGTCTCCAGCATGTGACGCAATAAATGAACTAAAAAAGCACCAGTCTGCACGTCTGGTTTTATAACGAAAGCTTTGTGAACGGGGCGCGATATCTTGTGTCAGCTTAGGGTTGTACTCGTACACGATCAAACGGTGATCACTACATGACGCATCACGAAGGACACGCCAATTAGAGATTTTTACGTACGCACTTGAAAGTGTGACGTCAATGAAAGATTCGCCCATAGGGCTGCTGTAAGTAGGTGGTGAATCAGAGGTATTATGAATTTCTAGGTGCATTTCTGCAATAAACTCTTCTACTGCGGCGCGACGATCCGCATCTGCTGATCTAATTTTACCAAACCAAAGGGGGGAAGACGCGTTGGCATCCGCGCCTATAACTACAGCCTGCCTAGGAAGTGCATATAATACGGACCACAAGTGATGTAAGTGAGGGTCTACGCGATCAGAGAACTGAAAGTAACAGCTAACTACATATATACTAAAAGAAGGACACGAGACCTCCGCAACGGCACAGTGGGACGACGAGAGATTATTAAGAGCTGTGACAGTAAAGCTTGAACGTGACACGTATATTCCCGCGCGAGCTTTATTGTTTATTTGAACTATCTTATTACGAAGCCCAGCGCTCTGGTACTGTTCTTGAACGAGAACTATGTCCAAACTATACTCAATTACAAGCCTATCTAACTCAGACGTAGCTACTTTATGAAGGTTTAATTGTCCTATTTTAAGCTTGGCCATAGTTAGTATTTATAATAAGTTGCTCTAATTTTGCCTTGTAGGTAGGACAATCCTGAGACCCGGTCTCATGATCGCAGGGTTTTTTATACTTTTTACGCACATACTCGTTTAAAAGTTGGTTGATTTTTGTTGGTACAATTTTTTGTGTCGTGTGTCTCGGCACAGTCAGCGCACGATGGTGTTTTTTCAGTACAATACTTCGCGGGATGACCATATTGTTGACAATTTAAGCACCGAATTAAATCTAAATCGTCGATGAACCGGCAAGTTGTCCAATCAATGAATAACTTTTCTTTCGTGTTAATCAAATGATTTCGTATCGAATGCTCTAACTCGATCCCTAACCATTTACGGTTGTCATTAAAACTGCGACGACGGTAAATTTTTGTTGAACGTAAAAAGTCACTCTCGGAAAGAGTAATCTCATCTTTAATGTTCTGGCGGTATAAACAAACTAAAAATTATTTTCGTCCATCGAGTTCGGGACATCTTTTACAAGGATTCGCGGTTTACGCCCTTTAGGTTTCTCCAAACGCAACCCTGCTGATTTGATAGCCGCAACGGATTCTAATTTCTTTATTTGACTCTGATTTGTGACGCGTAACACGACGCCAGACTTAGCCGTTTTTTTAACGCCGACAATTTGGAAACCATCTGATGGTTTGATCGCTTTCATTAGCGCTTCTTTAGTCGCGGACGATGATTTAATTTCGGCCGAACGTTCCTCCGTCGGGTAGGCCACCACACACGGGAGCGGCGCGCGCGCCTGAGCTGCCACCGGGGTCGTTTTAGGTGGCAATCGTAACTTTAAAGTCTCCGAGTACGATTTGGTTACCGCCGGAGGGCTAGCGTTAACTTTATTTTGAGCAATTACTAAATCACGCTCCGATTGCGCGAACTTAGTCTCGAGATTCGCAGATTTAATTGCAAGTAAAGAAACAATCGAAGTTACTCTCTGCGTCATCTCCATAATTCCTGTTTTATTCGCAATATTCAAGCGCGACCCCGAGTCATTTAAATACTCGTTAATGTTGGTTAGGCATGTCGATGCCTCTTGCACGAGATCATACGATGTACTATCGTTACCGGCGGAGACGCTCAACTCAGAGGAATGTGACGTATTCAAATTAGATCCCGACCGTTGCATACGCTTACTAGTTACTGGCGAAACACTAGCCGGTGATAATTGACTAAATGCCCTTTTATTATTAGAAGGAAATCGCTGAACTATTTTGCTTTTCTCAAACGGGTTTCCCTAAATCTGGCCCTGTGACATCTGACTCTGAAGTTACTCAATTTTCAATTTGAATTTGAATACACATTTAGCTATGAATTAATTACAATTTTCGCGGAAACGAATATCAAATAATAGGTAGGTACTTTTTTTCTTCTGATGGCAATAACTTTGAGAAAGTATTTTTCCATGTCAAGTAAAAAATATTTTAAGTTTTGAGGAATGAAATAAGAAATGAAACGATGATGACGAGATTAATAATGAAATGACTAAAACGATTGTTATAATAGCGCGTAGGCTCTAACGAGTTACTTGGGAGATGAGAAAAAAGTATCCAGATAGTCGTATTCCACTTTCTCCACACAAGGAAACCATTGAAATCGGTCCATCCTTGTAGGAAGTGTGAAGCCACAGAGCCACATAAACAACATTGAATATACATTTAATCCGTGTACCTATATCATAGTGGATTGATGAGAAGATGGAAATTTTGTTATTTAAAGATAGATGTCATGTAATGATTTCTTCAGTTTTACGTGGAAGAGCAATTGATGGATTTTGGCTAATAAAAGATGAATTAAGATTAGATTAATTGAAACTACAAACCCTGATACTAATATGTAACATTTTTTTGAAATATAATGAATAATAATAATTTAGATAAAGATTTGATATGTTAAGAAATAATTTAAAATTTTCGATAATTAATGTCATTTAATGTTTTACAATTTTACAACGCAGTTCTATAATGACTGTTACCACGTCCCATCCCATCCCATCCCATGAAACATGACGGCATATGAGAAGGTGAATGACTACAAATGTCAAATGGCAAAAAAAAGTAGGGTTTTGAAATTGATTGCTTTATCTTGAACCTACATAAAATACTATTTTATCCTTTAAGTCATGTTCCTTAGTTAGATTGCAGGACACCAATCATTAATCTTATTAATATTAAAATACAACCCAAGTATTTGAAAACAGTATCACAAAACCTTAGTAATAATGTCCATTAACCTAGTAATTTGAATACTTATTCAAGAATCAGACTTGAATAATTAATTGATCCCACCTTTACATATTTATGTACTTGGTTTTGTATTGAAAATGCTTGTAATCGTGATTTGAATCAAATTTAATAATACTTATTGCTCATAATTTATAAAATTAATAATATGTACTTATTAAATTTTAAAGCAAACATCACTTTCGTTGATTTTGTTTTTGCTTGATTTGAAATGTATTTAATTGTAAATTTAGTACAGTAAAAGAGATGGTTTTATCTATTTACCTTTCCTTTTCTTAAATGTATGTACATGTCATGTAAATTATTCATTGAACTTCGACTTTTTATGCGATTGTTTTGTTGATTTTTGCCATTTTCTGCTTTAGGCTTGTTAATTTTATTAACAAATACATGCTTTTGTTTTTGAGGCGACACTTGATTTTGTAGTGGGATATGAGACAGCAAAGCTTTCAGTAATCCCTCACTGCTATTTTTATTAAATGTTTTGGCACAAACTTTGAAACTATGTATTAATTTCTCTGCCAGTTTAGGAAATACAGCCCCCGCACAGTTTCTGCTGAGCTCAAACGGGTCTTGAACACAAATTTTTGATTTTATATTTATCGGTTCACACATGTTCTCTCTTACATTAATGTTGTATAATTCCATTTCTTCAGGAATAGTATCTAATGATTTGAACATTTCTTTCTTAACAACATCCCCCAAGAATGGGCATATCACATTGTCATCATAATTGAAATTGCTATAATATTGAAAGAATCCACCTAGTAATGTGTAGAGAGATTCAGTGTTATTCGATTGGTAATTCATAATATCATTGTATGCAGTGTTCCAACCATCAACCATAAACTCTGGTGTGTATTTTTGCAACATAAAAACGGAAGGCAAAATCTTTTTTTGCTGCAAATAAAATATAACCAGCATAATCAAAGTATAGTTTGGTATTAAATTTGTCCCAGTGAGGTGATGCACTTTGGCCCAATACTTAATTAAAATTGTTAAAGGTGTTACTCTGGGATCCAGATGGAGTAAGAAAGCTATAAGATTGCTGTTACGAACACCTGCAGGGCTTTTAAAGTTCACATCACAGTGCCTCTGTGTTGGCACATGGAAAAACTTTACAATTGGCACTTTAGCCATTGGTATTGCAAATATGTCCGTAAAGATATCAGGTTTTTTGAAAAGTAGGTTTCTTGCTCTCTTCACAGCCACTGCAGCATCTCTCTGGATTGGTGATAAGTTTTGAGGTAGATGAACGTAACAATCCACATCACTTGTCCGCATGCCAAGACCAGTTACTATAGAACCAAAAGGCATTACTTCACAGCCTGAAACAGAAAAACTACACATTAAAAAAAAAAATCTTTCTGACATCAAAAAGTTTTCATACTAATATTTTTAAACATAATAGAGCTGGGTATTATAAGATATTATTAAACTGCTTTCAAATCTTTATTTGGTATGCCTTCTTGTCCATTGTTTTAATTGATTTAAGATTGTTTATTCAAATCAAATATTTTTTATTAAAATGGACTTAAAATAAGTACTTTTAAATCATCAAAATTATTTTTAAACTACCACCGGTTCGGAATGCCTGTCTACAAGGAAGAAACCTCCATATTTTTGTGAATATTTCTTGTTTTGTAAATCTCTCTAATAATACTCAATCTTGGTGATAGATTGTAGGAGTGGGAGAATCTTCATACAATAGGTAGAAATATGAAGGAAGCTTTGTTATCATGAAAATAGTTTGGTAGCATTTTACTTATACATGGTATCCAGTTCTTCAAAATGAACTTCTTTCAGACTTTTAGAAGTTTTAAACAATTTGATTCTCATTTACCTTTAACTTTTATACCCCCAACATAAAGAAACTTATTTATAACATTACCTCTAAAACTCAGAATGATGAGATAACCCAAACATTCCCTTATTAATTTTAAATATTATTATTTAAATACCTGGCCAGGTGTGATTCAACACCTCCTGTAAGTCTTTAAATAGGTTGGACAGGTACTTCACTTCAGGTCGAGTCAGCCTTACATACTTGAGAATTATGTTGACTTGCTCATTAAAGTCACCATCTAGATTTAAAGTTGAAGGGTCTAAGATACCTACAAATTATTCAAACTTTAAAATTACATTAATTAAATTAACAATAATATTAGCCATGCTTTGTAAATGTGCATCATTAAACAAAACCTAAATAGAACATTACTTTTAATATAAATAGAAATGTTTGCTATGTAACTAGAAGGCAAGCGAAGACGGCTTAAAGAGTGAGTACAGCAAACTTTAAAACAAAAAATTATGGTAATCTTAAAAGATTTTAAGCAAAACTATTTCTTTCTTTATATTTTACCTACGAAAAATATTTCCAAAATAGTTCCAAAACAGAAGTAACTTTACCTTCATTCATTATCCTTCTTTTCACTAAAAAGGCTAGGGGTCTGTTAATTTGTTTGAAATATATACAAAATGTGTGTGAGAAACGTACAAAAACACAATTAACCTGTAAATATTGATGTATTGACGTCTATCAGTTGAAACTTTATTGACAGTTTCTCGGCAATAAGTTGAAAGTCCTTGTATTATTGTTGAAGTTATATGAGTTTCCCCGTTTTTACTTGACATTGGCAAAAAACTCAAAGTTGTTGCCAGAAGAAAAGAAAAAAAAAGTTTAGAAAGTAAGCGTAGAGTTGCTTGGCGGGAACGGGAAATTGCAGTTGAAATTTTAATTTTATTTTCTCTTCTTGTATATCAGCAGGATTTAATGAGCATGATGCTAGTGTTTAAGCCCGTGAATATCAGTAGTGTTGTGTGCTGTGTGAGTAGGGTGGAAAAAGTGACATACGACGATTTGGCTCATTTTTCGTCATATCCCAAGTAACCTATAAGTGCTTACAGTAACCGTACTAGGATGTTACTGTATAGGCATATTGATTATTCCATCTATCAATATTCATCTTTTCATCATTTCATTCCTCATCAAAACTTGATACTAAAAATTACTTGACATAGTAGCAAAATACTCAAAGTTATTGCCATTATGATGATTAAATATTGATTCGATCGCTATTCCATTTTACGAATAACCTTTGTTAGCTAATCAGGCTGCCGGTTGTCTCTTTCTCTAAAAGTACTTTAAACTATTATTAATCGAGACTAGTTTTGTACCTTAAGAAATATAAGTCACTGTTTTCTAATATGTGGCACAGCGGTGAAATATCTGGTTGCTTCGCCAGAGGTTCTGTGTTCGATCCCGGCGGGGATTATTTGGCTTACCGCTCTTAGATGTAGTATTTTATCGATATAGTTTATACCATTTCGTTGCTTAGTACTTGAACACAAGATTATTCATTGTTATAATAGGGCTGAGTAAATGTGTGTCGTGATGTAGTTAATATTATTGTATACAACTAGTACATATTAAATCTCACAAAGACCGTTCGGCTACGGTTGTTATTTGACGTGTATATTCACATTGTCCTAATGTGCGTTACCTCTTTTCTTGAGCAAACTTGACATTAAACACACTGAAACAATCTGCTCGTCAAACACACCTGAAATAACTAGCACGCCCTTAGTCAAACGTTCTTTGTGAGATAAAATAACTATATTTTTCTATCAACCTTTGTGTTAAAAAGATTTCTAAATAGATATGAAAGTATAATTTCACCCATAGATTTAAGATTGGTAGGCGCGGTACTCTTCGCAACGCAGTGGAGAGTACAAACTCGATCTTAGCTGTACCAACCCTCAGTAACTATACTTTTAAATCCTAGTTAAACTTTAGGCTACTCACAAAGGTTTGAATAAAACTCAGAAATGCTAAATTACGCATGTCAAATATTTTTTATTTAAAAATAATGTTTATCATTTAAAAATTGAAGGGTTTCATCATAATAATAAGAAAAATATACTAGACAGGGCGCTGATAAGAGCTAACTAGCGCTACGATTACACAAAAAAATGGAATCCATGATAAGTTTCAGAACATAAATTATTAACTACTTTTTTTTTATTATGATTCAATTAACTTAATGCATCATTATCATTACGTTAATAAAAAGTGATTCAATAATTATAATTTAAGCTAAGAAGAACAGGAAGCAAAGACTGTTGGTCAATATAAATATATTTTTTTTAAACTAAACCGATTTTTTGTACAAATTCATTTAAATAATTATGGATTTTTTTCCGTGACGCTGAAAATGTCTGAAACTAGAAATACTCTTTTCTAAATTTAAATCACCCTTTTGAAATGCATCTGTTTTTGAGTAGCAAATTAGTAAAGTTCTTTGCAAGGCTAGTTAGCATCTTTCTTACGAAAACACAATATTTTATGATTTAAATTAATTAAAAACAAAAAGTAAAAAATAAATCCATAGACTTAGTAACAACAGCATCCTAACACTAATAAATTGATATTCTATATTTTATTTTAATTTTAAGGCAACATTCGCCTTAAAATACTGAAGTCAACAAAGTCAGTGAATAAGGCAATTATGATTCTTGTCATGCACTAAGGCGCTATTGTTTGAGGTTTAGAATTAATTGCTTCTTGTACTGGTGTTTCAGTTACTTGTACTTTACTGTTCTCTACTACGAAACTGTTAGAAACATCTACATCAGTATCATCATCACTGTCAGCAGTACTATTTGAATTTAAGGTCAATTCCCCAATTTTCGGCATGTTATCTGAAGATTCGACCTTGTTTTTCGTTTGACTCTGCACCAAACATAAGAACCAAGAATGGATCATTGATGAGAAGAATTTACTGAATTCCTTAAAAGCTTCAAGGTCACCTTTTTCTCCCAAACTGATATAGAGCACGGTAACCTTGGACTGGCGGTACGTCACTGTCAACGTGAAGTCGACGTTAACAGGATGCTTGCCTGCATTCATTATCTCTTCAGTAATTTTAGTTTCTTTCTCTAGGAATCCTAACTTTGTTTTATTGTACAGGTTCGTGAAAGTTTTCCGTTTCCATAACGCGAATGTTACTGTACCAAAGTACTTCTCCTTGTGGTTCCCTTCGCCCACGGCTAATTTCTCTTCAACTTTTCCAAGTTTTATTTTTAATACGTCTTCAAATATAGTCAGGACATTTTCCCTGACAGCCGACTTCCAGTCAGGGTTGGCAATTTGCCCGATGACTTTGGCGTCTAATTTGACTCTGTATCCCGGGTTGCGTCTAGTGCGAGGAGTTTTGGGTTTCTGGAGCAGTATGATCTTGAGGAACTCCTGGCAGCTGTTAGCTTTTTCTTTCTCGTAAGCGGTGGCCGCGAACTTGAAATACGCGACGATTTCTGCCGCGAGTGCACGGTTAATGACTGATGAAACATTATGGCACTGCTCGAAGGGATCCTGGACGCACATGGGCGTCAGGTACCTTATAGGATACACTAGCTCATTGCCTACGTTGTACTTATATAGGCTGAAATTATCCGGCAATTGGGCCAGATCCTGGAATAGTTTTTTTTCGATCGGATGCCCTAAGTAGGGGCACACCACAAGATTTTCGAAGTCAAACGTGGAGTAGTACTGAAAAAAGCCTCCAAGGAGTTCTGATATCGTCAAGCTGTTAGAAGGTCGAGGAATGAGTCGAGCATCCCGAAAAATACCAGTGTTCCAGTTGTCCACAAACTCGTTACAGTTTGGGTTCATCTGCAGTGTTTCCACTGAAGGCAGCATGGTCACCGGAGGTTGCTGAAGGTAGAACAACACCAGCAGGGTCAGAGCATAGTTAGTAAGCTTCCCCGAACCGGAAAATCCATGCACCTTCGCCCAGTACTTGATCAGAACTGCCATTGGTACAATACGCGGATCCGCTTGAAGCAGAAAGGCTGTCATGCGACTATTTTGAACACCAAGCAGAGTTTTGAAGGTTAAGTCACAGTTGGTTTGCGTTGGCAGGTGGAAGAGTTTGACGATGGGTGTATTGGCTCTTGGGATGGCTAGTACTTCGGCGAATGTTCTAGGCTTTCGCTGCAGAAGTCTTCTAGCCGTAAGTACAGCTGCACCGCCCGCAGCTCCGCAGCCATTACGACCTCCTGTTACTGATACAAAGCAGTCTGCATCACTTGACTTTATACCCAACCCATTGGTTATCGACCCAAACGGTATCGCTCTGCAACCTGTCAAACATATAGCATTCAGTACAGTCAGATCTAAACCTATTAGTGGTTATATTTAGATAGCAAAATTATATACAAAGTAGGTAAAAGTATTAATTACTCATTTTATTTCTCTTGTTTTCTAATTGGAAATCACATAGTAAATAAACAATTTAACTGTGTGGAAACCGCAACCACACTAATATTGTTCAATATTTCACTATATAACAAGTTGTGTACCAAAAGAGATTGTATCAAAGATGGTTCTAAACCAACCTGGCCATAGCTCCTGAAGTACGTCTTCAATGTCTGAATAGAGAGCACACAGTGCTGTCACCTCCTCTTGTGTCAGCCGTATTGTTTTGAGGATGTAGTCAAACTGCTCATGGAAGTCTCCGGATAGGTCAAGTAACGTTGGATTTATAATTTCACCTAAAATGTATATTTTAAATAAAATAAATCTAGTAAAAAATCAATTTAAAGATACCTCTATATTTTTAGGTGGTAGATCTACGTGAGAGATCGTCTGGGTTGGTACCCAGTGGCGTGCCTAGAGTTTTAGTACTGGGCAAGCCGAGAGACGTTATTGTAGTTTTATAATTCATTTAGATAAATGTCCTTGTTGCCCCATTACTCTTCAATCTACACTTCATACTTCCGTTGTAGACTGACTGGCGTGAACAAGCTGTTATGCAAGGCATATTGAATTTTGATTTTATAAGTAATTAATGAATGAAAGCGCGATCTTATCTTAGTTTGATAGGGCAAGCGCGCTTTTGGGCTTCTATGACAGTACCGCCACTGTTGGTACCATCCTCCTTTTTACTTCTGCCGTGAAGTTCACTGTGTTTTGGTTTAAAGGATTTGAGAGCCAGTGTATTTACCACCAAAGTTACAACATGTTACCGGCACGAGTGGTAAAATCTTTAACTCTACATGGGTAACGCATAGGCGGTGGTTTTGGCGTTCCAAGACATCAACAGGTGGTGGTATCACTTTCTTTTAAGTGAATCGTTTGTTTGTTTACCGATGAAGTTATATAATAAAACACTTATATGGACATGCATGATTTAGTATGAGTAATGTAATAAGGAAACTCGAAGAGACACATCTTTTTAATAAACGAAACCACAGTCAAATTATTAGGTATTAGGCGGGTATTGGATGAGTAATACAATACAGTAATCCCAGTATCGCGATACCGTCAATAACATAAATATTTACGCGAAACATACATGTGTGATACATGATAGTGATAATAATGACAGTATAATACGCCCAAAAGGACTTTGTGAAAGAAAATTGTTACATTGTTAGTTTTATACATAAATATATTAACATACTTTTTTCTTTACTCTTAGGGTACAACTCTTTCGTCTGCTCAATTCTTGCTTCCCTTTTGTAATCTTTCTTTGAAAATGCTTTGACTGTTACTTTTTCATTAACAACAAATATATTATTTGACGCCTGGATTGCTTTAGCTGCCTCTTCTTCGCTTTGAAACGACAATGTCGCCATTTTATATGTCATTTGGTTTATCATAACATTTCCAAACTTTGAGAATGCCTCTGATAGATCTTGCCTACTTGTGTGATCGGGATAGCCTGAAATTTTTTGCACTATACATAAAAAGTTCAATGCATAAGTCAACTATAATATTCTTAATAATACATATAAAGAAAAAAAAACTATAACAGAAAGCTATTTTTTAAGTTGTGTTTTATATTAGGTATGCGCTTGTCCATTGAAGAATAATATGCATGTCCCTACCTAGTAGTAGTATTTGATATAAAATAGAAAATTACATTTTCCTATAGTATAGTATACTCATAACATTAAGTATTTACCTGATACTTGAACTTTGTGTCTGGGTTGCTGATTTGGTGTTTGTCTTATTGTTTTACCATATCTTCGTTTCGTTGGAGATGTATTTGGTGGGGTATTTGATGGGGTATTAGTGGTTATAGAACCTTGAATGCTTCGCGGAGAACTAACGGAACTCGCAACAGGTTGAGAATTTCCAAAAGGAGCTGTAGTTGGCCGTGAATTCGCTATTGAAACTGGTCGAGAAGTGGCATTGGGAACTGCAACTAGCAGAGAATTTCCAAATGGGACTGCAACCCGTTGATTTATACCAACAGGAATCGGTACAGCAATAGGCATGGGGTTACCAACTGGATCTGAAGTGGAACGACTCCCTACAGCTATTGAAGCCTCCATTGCACACTTCAAGGAAACAATTGTTCACCTGAAAGTTTAATATCACTCATTTAACAAGACCTCTTCCAACAATATAGAACACAAGATTGAGTTAAGTACTGTTGAGGTTGATAAATATTTCATTAACAGAAAATTGTTAATTATGATTAGGTCATTATGATAACATTCACACAAATAACTTAAATGCTTTTTAATGGAGATAAAAGATTCCCTTTTATGCATTGTTTCAATTTCAATATGTTACTTCAATTCTATAAAGATTAAATATCAATTGTAGTTCATAAAACAATATAGATATTAAAAGAAAATACGTTCTCTATTATGGAACATTACAAACCGGTTTTGACTGCAGTCACTTTAGTAAAAAACTGTGGTTCTAAATATCCCTTTTCGTTTCCACTTGTCAAGATAACTTCATTCTCCGATTGATAAAACTTAAGACCAGATTCAAGTGCTTTCTCCAAGTTGATGAAAATATAAATTTCAACGTCTTTTCGGATACCACTTATTATATTCCGATCTTGTAATGTACCTTTTGAAAAATGTATGTGTTGTCGGCTCATACGACTCAGCCCTTGTACTCTTATATGTGGCCAACACTTGAAATATGTGCCGTGAACAATGATTTTGTACTTTGGCTGCAAATACAAATTGTGTGAATTTGCTTGGTCTGCTTATATCCCATTATATCATAATTTACAAGACAAAGTATGGCACACAAGTTTATCAGCAAGTATTTTTAAGTGCCATATGCTATTTTCTTATCACTTGGGAATAAAGTTTATAGTTTTTCTGATTATCTATTAAAAAAATCAGAGCTAAACCAGCAACACATTTTAACTAAAAATCTGGATTTAAGATTTTATCTATTTGTTAATGTAACTTTTCTCCATCTATTTAAATAACTAATAATAATAGCATACAAGAGGATGTAGCTGTTTTAAAACCTACAATTGTTTTAAATTTAAAACATGTCCATATTTATTCTTACTTCTTTTTTATCTCCTTTTTAAAGTTTCTATAATTAAAACAAAAGTTTACCTCAGTGATTGATATTAATCCAGTATCTGAAATGCTGATGCTGTGCCCCTGGTTTGCTTTGATTTCTAGTATATTGGTATGTGGATTTACTTGTAACTTGAACCTCTGCTTGCTATTGTTCTTCACTACCTGCTCAACATCCGTCTGTTTGTATTTTTTAAAGGATTTATGCTGAAGTATCACATCTAAAGCTACATACCCTTGATCACTAAAAGTGTACAGAAAAATAGTTACAGGCTTATTATTATTATTAAGAACTTTATAATTTGAAGTAATAGAAATATCTTTCAACAAGTTTAGACATACATAAGTCATTTTAGTAGATGTGTTATTTTGTTTAGTTTTATATTTATAATATTTAAAACTGCAACAGCATTAATATGGGGAATTCCCGTCCACAATGTTTCTGAACTATCTATTACAATACAATACAAATAGTTAACTTCTCACAAGGTTCTTATTTTGGTAAAACTGTACTTTATTACCACACAAGTTGGAAGACCTCAATTTATGGTTGTGATATTTCTATAATCTGATATTTTTATCAAACTATCATTTTTGTTAATTATGCAGAGATTTTCAAAACAGCTGGTCATTTTTTAATTAAAACAAAGAGAAAGATAAATTGAAATACCTTATCGCCAAACCTTCCTTTACGGCTCCGTGCCTAAGAAGCCAAGACAAAGATTTACTGAGTTCAATTTCACGATGTCTTGAATCCATTCAGCTCGTTAGCTCCGAGAAAAATAAACAAATGTCTATAGCCATTGACGCTGTTGTCGAATTCTCTCTTAAATGTATACTTTCACTTTCACTTTAGTACCATTTTTGAACACAGTAACCTGTGTAAAAATACTGACAAAATCATCTAGCTAAGACCAACTTATATCAAATCTACTTAGCAAATATAACAAAACAATGAAAGAACACGACGAAGACGTAAGACGGTACGTCCTTAAAAATTTGGATTGAAATAAGTGATTGCTTGATGGATTGATCTGATTGACCACGGTCAATTCTATATTCAAAGACGAAAAAAACAAAATCGTTTTTGAATTTTTTGATTGATTTAAACCGCAAAGAGCGTATGTTCCTACAGCCTTTGTAACGAAAACAAAGGAAAATCAATTGATGAACACACGCAGTAATATGCTAGCAAATGTATTCTGCTTTAGTTCCACAACTACGTATTTTTTTTATTTTTCAAACATATTTATTTGTTAAAATAAAAATCATGCGATCGTTTCTAATTGCCATGTTAAAGTTTTCCCCAAAATAAAGGTGTTTTGAAAACAAAAAAATAGATTTTATATTGATTTATAAAATTAGCGATTTTATTACACATAAACCAACAACGTTTTGTCTAAATTTGAACCAAAAATGAGGCTTCAATGGATACATAAAGGAATATACAAAAACAAAAAGTCTTTATTTTTATTAAGATCATCACTAGTAGAAAAATCAATACTGAAAAACCATAAACTATAGAGAAATTGGCAATAGAGTTAGGTCAGCTGACTTCACTTTTATCATCATTGGTCTTGTGATAAGTTGTGATACTCCGCCATTCTCGGGTCGTCTTTTACATCTTTCTCGTCGTGTGAGTTGGAATTTGCATTTCTTATTGGATTTAATTGTATACATTTCTGTGCTTGTGAAATTTTATGTGAAATTTCTTTATAAGTATTGGAAGTCGGTAAGGACGTGGCTTTTTCTTCCATTGTCAATTTTTTGCCAAATCTGACGATTGATGTCACGCATATAGGGGGTTTGTTTATTGTATTGTGTTAATATTACTAGGTTTGTAGTTGAAATGATATAATAAACTAATGGCTAAGAATTATATTCATATGCCTATTTGTTTGAATGGAACCTATGGTTTCTGAATAAAGGTCCATCCAGCCATTTCATCATGTGACCGGGTGCGGTAGACTTCATTGAATAAGAACCCATGAATCGTACCTATAAATGCAATTAAAAAGTTTTCATTCCTTTAGCTTACATTATACTTTTATCAAGACCCATACCCATTATTAGGTGAAGGCATACTTGATCTGATGGTATGATGTCGGTTTTGAGTAGTTCTGGTCCATTTGCTCTATCCTAATCCATAGTTGTTCTCTAAAGACAAGAAATGTAATAAGTCATAGATTTAATTCTTTAGTCTTTATTAAACTCAATAATGCTAATTATGTTCTTTTCTAATTCATGGCACAAGAATTGACCCTAGTTTTATATTATAGTAACCTTTTAAATCAAAAATTGATAAATATGTGGTCTTTACACTTCAATTTAAAATTTTCAAGTATTTTTTTACTTTGATGGATGGGAGTGCATAGATAAGTTTATAACATCAGATGATCTGAAAATTTGAGACAAAAAAAAAAATCATCATCTCTTTGATGTTGTAATATTTAATAATAATATGATTTGGCAAATAATGTTTTGTATTTATTAGTTGAGCAGTGTCTTTTGTTACTAAACCTACCTTCTTATTTACTTCTAATTAAAATTCCATAATATTATTTGATTTATCTTTAAGCAGCCAATATATGTATTAATATATAAAAATGCACTCTATATTGTGAACATTTTAAATCTAAAATCAATATTAAGTACCTACTTGTGCCTGTTAACTAGTCAATTGGTTTAAAAATAGTCTAAAAATGTATTAAGAAATACTTATGTAATCATTCATAACTTTACTTTTCATTTCATATACATAATCATACTGCCGGTTTATAAAATTTATATTGAATCTATTCTTCTGCTATAAATAAAATGCAGCCTATTTTTTTATGCTCAATGCAATATAAAAAATACTATTTAATCAATTTACACTAATCAAGAACAATACTGTCCTTGATTGATTCATGAATAAAATATGTTATAATATTTGAGTTGCAAGTTATCTTTTCGTTTTAAGTTTTAATGGAATAAAAAAATGTGTAATTCAATAAAGAAATTTAGTTTTTCTTATTATTTACTACCTTATATATGTATGTTTATGTAAATTCTGATGTGGTGAAGGCCTACTATTATATAGGTTAGTGAAAACTATGTAATAAAGTTCTTTTTTTCTCAACAGAAAAGCATAAATACCTAAACATGGATCCCCACTCGATCAGGGACGAGGAGGTCGAGGGGAAGTTTGGATATGTATTCGCCGTATCAGGACCCGGTATTTATTGATATAATTATTTATAAAGTATATATTTGTAAAGGTTGTAAAAAAATCTTAGTTTTCTTGTTTAAATGGTATCCTGCCTATCTCGTATTGCACTAAAATTATTTTGGTTTGAGATAAACTATATGGTTCTTTGGAAAAATTTACTAGCATCGAGAAATTTAGATAAATCTGAAATTTAAGCAACATATGCTACAGTAAAGATGAAAAATATGCTGACAAGATAAAATGTGAATTTTGTATGATAAATAAGTATTCATTTGTTAACATTTTATTTAAATTATGTAAAAACTTTTCACAAAGGCTTTTTTATAATGTGTCAGTAACATTTCCATGTTTGTTTCCGACAGTGGTGACAGCGGAGAAGATGTCTGGGTCAGCTATGTACGAGTTGGTGAGAGTCGGGTACAATGAGCTGGTTGGAGAGATCATTCGTCTTGAAGGAGACATGGCCACCATCCAGGTAACTGATATTTAGCTTTTCAACCTGTCTATCTGTTACACATGCATTTGTTAGGTCTGATATTTGATTACAATAATGTAATTATGGATAAATAGTTGAAAAAACTTTGATGTTGAGCTGAAGTAAAACTTAATCAGCTGTTCTATTTGATAAGTCTCAAATATTTAAATTTATAATTTGCTTTATTACTTTTAATAGGTATACGAAGAAACCTCAGGTGTGACTGTTGGTGACCCCGTACTCCGTACTGGCAAGCCCCTTTCTGTGGAGCTTGGACCTGGTATCCTCGGCTCCATCTTTGACGGTATCCAGCGTCCGTTGAAGGACATCAACGAGCTCACCCAGTCCATCTACATCCCGAAGGGTGTGAATGTTCCATGCTTGGCACGTGAGACTGCTTGGGAGTTCAAGCCTTTGGATGTTAAGGTAAATAACAACATTTATTATTAAAATGCTATATAAGACGTTCTTGGTATTATAATATTTTAATGGAAGTTACAATTACTCATAATTAATTGTTGTGAAAGAGACCAAGTGTGTGTGAAACCCCAGGAAGTCGTAGTAGATCATATTATAACTAAATTCGGTAAATGATAAATTGCAACCCAATCCAACATGTTGTTTTTCTTTTAATGTATATAATAATTAATAATATATATGTTTGTTCGTAGATTGGTTCCCACATTACCGGGGGAGACTTGTACGGTATTGTACACGAGAACACGTTGGTGAAGCACCGCATGTTGCTGCCTCCTCGTGCTAAGGGTACCGTCACTTACATCGCCCCGCCCGGCAACTACAAAGTCACCGTAAGTATCAGATATAAATGCCGCCTCATCATAACACATAGCCAGAAATTATAGTCCAGGACTTATTTCGAAATTAGGTTCAGTACAAAATGCATAATGACTATTGTCATTACAGTTACATTTACAATTTTGAGCATGGTTTAAAGTTTAAGCCCTAGTTCTCAAAATATATCAAATAAACTTAATTTTTTATTACTTCTGCAAAACATCAAGATAAATTAGTTCAAAAAGATTTAGAATCTACCTGATAAAATATAACTTTCATCTTTTAGTCAGATTTACAACACTGACACAAGCTAAATTTCTTTGCTATAATGAAATAAAATTTCAAAAAGGTCAACATCATCTTTACTGTTTCTGAAATTATACTGGAACATACTGGTATTTTTTGATTGTACAGTTACTGCATAGATATACTTGAGATTTGTCTATTGCCCGTTTAGTTTATCTCCTATGGAGTACATTACTGACCGTTTACCATATTTCTCCATGACAGGAGCCCGTGCTAGAGATCGAGTTCGACGGTGAGAAGACATCGTACACGATGTTGCAAGTATGGCCGGTGCGTCAGCCGCGTCCCGTGACTGAGAAGCTCCCCGCCAACCATCCTCTGCTCACCGGCCAGCGTGTGTTGGACTCTCTCTTCCCGTTAGTATACATATACTTTAGGTTTTACTAGTTTTTCCCGGCGACTTCGTCTGCGGATATTTCGTTTTTTTTCTTCATGATAAATCATTGATGAGTTATGTATGATAATCATATGATGAGAATCATACATAACAACAGCAGGCCTATCGCGATGATTTTGATGATTGTATTTGTGTGTTCAGTTGCGTGCAGGGTGGTACGACAGCCATTCCCGGAGCTTTCGGTTGCGGTAAGACTGTCATCTCGCAAGCCCTGTCCAAGTACTCCAACTCTGACGTCATCATCTACGTCGGTTGCGGAGAGCGTGGTATGTAAACTTTACTTTAACTTTGTCTGGTTTTTCAACAATTGTTGTAATGAAAATGAAAGGGCCATTATGGTTGGTGCCAAAGTATTAAAAAAAAAAATACAATTTAATTAATAATGTTAACATCATTATTATGTCAAAAAAAAAAACTATGTTCGTCATCCTGTAGTTTTTTCGCTGAATCGATCATCGAATATTTGGGCTTGTTATACTTGGAGATTTACAAACGTGAATACGCCTTTTATTTCTGTATACTATTATTTTTAACGCTGCCTTTCGTATGCATTTGTATGACATAAAATGCGCTCTGTCTCAGTGAGTAGACTTTATAGTTGCATACTTATAATTATTTTTAATGCAAATGACGCAACTTTAAAGCCATTTAATTTTTAAAGTGTCACAAGTGTATGTATTGTTAACTTGCCTTTTTTGTGACCAGGTAACGAGATGTCAGAAGTACTTCGTGACTTCCCCGAGCTGACCGTGGAGATCGATGGTGTGACTGAATCCATCATGAAGAGAACCGCCCTGGTCGCCAACACATCCAACATGCCTGTGGCTGCCCGTGAGGCTTCCATTTACACTGGTAAGGAGATACTGAAAAAGCATGTGTTGCTTTTTAAAGTATATATGTATATATGAAATCACTAATTACTCAGAACGAAACAAAAAATAAAGATAAATAATTGTTGAATTACATAATATCATGAAAACATTTTTTCGTTGTTCGTGTTTAACCGCTACGTAAATGATCTAGATATTGTTTTTTTAAACAATCAACATTATTGTTGATTGGAGCCTAAAACATTTGTAAAAATCCAATTATTAAAAGTAAGTAATTAAATAGGTGAAAATCTGTGATTGTGTATGTTAGGTATCACCCTGTCTGAATACTTCCGTGACATGGGTTACAACGTATCCATGATGGCTGACTCCACATCCCGTTGGGCTGAGGCTCTTCGTGAGATCTCAGGTCGTTTGGCTGAGATGCCTGCTGACTCTGGTTACCCAGCCTACCTTGGAGCCAGGTTGGCTTCCTTCTACGAGAGAGCCGGACGTGTCAAGTGTCTTGGTAACCCAGAGAGAGAAGGTTAGTTGAATGAAGCTAAATTTATTAGTGTGAGTTTTGTGTTTAAAAGCGATATTATGTAGGATTTTTAGCAATATTATTATTTAGGATCTGTGATTTTTCTTATTTTCTTATTACATTCATTATCAAGTAGACATTCAATTATGAAAGAAAATTTTATTGAGAAAAAAGATTACTATAACCCAATAATACCTTATTGTTGGATGTGTTCAACATCGATTTCTACCAGGCAACTTAAAAAACGCACGTATACGCTCGCATACGTTAACGTGTACGATAATTTTATTTATATAATATTATAATATATTTTTTTTGGTTAATATCATGTTACTTTTCATTATTTATAAAAAAATATCTTACAGTTTGATATGAGAACTTGCATATTAGGTTCCTTAATTAATAACCTTAAAATATTTAACTTCGATACGATAGTTTTTTTACTATATCTTAATAAAGGCTATTAATGTTAGGTTCCGTATCCATCGTGGGTGCCGTGTCACCCCCCGGAGGTGACTTCTCTGACCCCGTAACCGCCGCCACGCTCGGTATCGTACAGGTGTTCTGGGGTTTGGACAAGAAGCTCGCCCAGAGGAAGCACTTCCCCTCCATCAACTGGCTCATCTCATACAGGTATGAGATTTTATGGGACTAAAAAAAAGATGCTTGCTTAAAAATTAAAAAAATATTTTTATCATACAAAAGACAAAAATAAACATAAATGTATTTATAGTAGGTATAATTTCCATGAAAAAAAAAAAAAAAATTTATTAATTTAATTAACAATATTTGAGTAGATAGATGTATCAAATTCGTCATTTGTCATATTATTTACCGTAAGAAATCATTTATATAAAGAATTTTAATTAAATTTGTTTCATTTTTTTTTCTTGTATAGTAAATACATGCGCGCGTTGGATGACTTCTACGACAAGAACTACCCCGAGTTCGTGCCTCTTAGGACAAAGGTATTTGAATATTTTTATTGCGTCAGATATCATAAGCAGAATAGTTAAATCTAGTTGTTTTTTAAAATCAAGCGATGACAAAAAGTGTCGTGTCTCACCTGGTATATTCCATAGTGGGATTTTCTTGGGAACGCGTAATGTAATTTCTTTGCAAAATAGTGCAAACATCTATTTCTGTTGAACATTTGTGTTTCTCAGGATGCAATTCCATCCCTTGCCGAATTTTTTAGAAATTCGTTAAGCAGTTGACTAAGGAATTCAATTTTAATTTCATTTATTCATTTCATCTTAGAAGCACAACAGGCGGGCAGAAAACAATGATGGACAGAGTAACGTATTTATTGTGTTTATGTAAAATATATATATTTTATTTGTTAACAGGTAAAGGAGATCCTCCAAGAGGAAGAGGACTTGTCTGAAATTGTGCAGCTCGTAGGAAAGGCTTCTCTCGCTGAAACCGACAAGATCACACTCGAAGTCGCCAAACTGCTTAAAGATGACTTCCTGCAACAGAACAGGTGATTACTACATTATATGAACCCATTAAATATTTTTTAATGGTTTGCCTATGAAATTTACTCAATGGTTAAAGATTACCGTAGATAAAAATCAAACTCTCGACTTTTAAGGAACTTCTAATTATAAAAACAACAAATATTAAACATATTTCGATGTAATATTGATTAAGTTTATTTAAATATTTTTCCTCCTCCCTCAGCTACTCAAACTACGACAGATTCTGTCCGTTCTACAAGACATCTGGTATGTTGAAGAACATCATCTCGTTCTATGACATGTCCCGCCGGGCTGTCGAGGCCACGGCTCAGAGCGACAACAAGGTCACATGGAATGTCATCAGGGACGCCATGGGAAACATCCTCTACCAGCTGTCATCCATGAAGTTCAAGGTATGAACCGTGGTTTTTAGTCAAATAGATTTAATAACAGGGTTGTTAGTTGTATTTTGTAAAGTAGCGGCGTAGCGTAGGTTAGCAGCAGGGCCGGATTTCATTTTTATTAAGCACCCCAGAAAAACATCAAATCGGTCAGCAATTTCCGAGTTATGGGGTTGCGGGTTACTAGTTTGATTACGTTTGACGCGAGTCATATGTCCGTTACCGTTGTCACCCCCATGATACCTGGCAACCGGCCCGGCCCCTCCGCACCCCCCTTCTATCCTTTCGCCGTTACTGGTTTAGTTTGCTTGGGAATCTAATGGAAATTTTGGCTATTTTATGAATTCGTTGGAGGAAAAATATCCTATATGCCTTGATGAATAATAAGGATGTTTTTTTATTCGTTTACCGTGTCTTACAAAATGATAAACTTTGCGATGGGATTGTCGAGATTAATATATGAATAATTAATAAATTAAGTCGCTATTTTTATCTTCTTTTGTTCTTGTCACAAGTGTAGTTGAGTTTGGCCATAGGAATAGTTTTCAATAAACCTCAAATAAATGTTTTTTTTTTCAGGACCCGGTTAAAGATGGTGAAGCCAAGATCAAGGCAGATTTCGACCAGCTGTTGGAAGACATGCACGCAGCCTTCCGTAACCTTGAGGACTAAATATAAAGAAATATATTAATTTAACACATAGACCTCGCTCGCTTCGAAAACTTAGAGCTGGCCAATCAACGCAAACGTCAAACAAGGCACCTGATTGGTCCATATTACAAAATGGCGCCCGTTAATGTCATTCCTTCGAAGCGAAGCCGTTGTTAATACACGTTAGAAATAATTTATGTGTTACAAATCAGCCTATAGTAGAGTGCATAGATTTATAATATATAAAATCGTGTTTCAATAAAGTTAGTTCGACATTTTAAATGCTCTTGTTGAATATCTGTCGTAGGATTGTATTTAACCTTGTAAAATAATCCTGCAGTAACTATTGTGCGCTAGAATTGTCTTCTAAATAATCCTCTCTGTAAATAAACACCCGATCACTTATATCTGTTTATTCTAGCGTGTGAAAAGTTACACAGTTATTTAGTTGTTACTATATTAAAATATACTATTTAAATATACAACTTAAAATGAATTATTTGTTCCCATTGATTATAAAATTTTTTCACCGTTTTTTCTGATAAGACGTCACATTTCGCACTCCCTGTTGCATTCCACGTTATTTTTAGTGTGATATCGGTTGAGTTATAAAATTTGCTTTTATTATAATCAATTTTAACATGCTTGATGCCATATTTGAAATTCACTAAACATATTTATTTCATTAATGTTTGTATGAACCAGTATTATGTTTTGTTTTACAGTGCATTGTTTTTTCTAACAAGTTTTAGTTGCTAAGTGACTGGGTTTCTTAGAATCGTGTACAAAAAATATGAACTTAATCAGCTACGCAATAAAGTATAATATCGCTGTTCGAAAATCTGTACGTTACGTGTTGAGAAGACGTGAGTTATAAATAAATAAATATTTAAACAAATTATTGTATTATTTACGTTAATTTAGCACAATATTGAAACTTTCTTCCTTGTATTTCTCAGAATCTGGCTATGCCCCGTTTGGGGAGCACTTAACCACAAAAGTTAGGGGTAGGGTTACAAGTAGACGAAATACCAAAATAAGATCGATGTCAAAGGCAAAAGCTGTTGCTGTCACTAAGCATCTTAAAAGGGACTAACAGTTTTGAGGAGTTACTTGGCGGGAGCGGGAAGTGTCAGTTAGAATTTTCTTATTTTAATGTCTTTTCTTATATAACAGCAGAATTTAATGTGTAAAATGCTAGTGTTTTAAACCAGTAAATATCTGTAATGCTGTACAAGTGTGAAGAAAGTGAAAAACGATTTGGCTGCGCTTTTCGTCATCTCCCAAGTAACTCCTTAGAGCCTACAGGAACCGTATTAGCATGTTACTGTAGGCAGATTCATCATTTTCATTGTTCATCATATCATTTTCATCTCATTTATCATATCATCTTCATCTCATTTATCATCTTCAAGAATGAAGAAACTATAATTATGATTAGGCAGTATGGTACTAAAACCAATGCCGTTAAAGAAATACATAAAAAAAGATAACAGTTATGCCATGGAGCTTTATTTTTTTCTCCGTGGCACAAAGTAGTGCAAAGCCAAATAGCGCCTCGGTCAATGTACTGACTTGTCTTTGAATAAGAAATTAATGCATGATATTACCTAGTAACGTTCTAAGATTTGTAATTTTTATGGTTCCGTAGCCAAATGGTACAAACACGACCTTATTACAAAGCCTCCGTTGTCGTTTGTCTGGCTGTCCGTCGGTCTGTCAGCGGATATGTCATGAACCGCAACGAGTAGGTGTGGAAGGTTGAAAATTTCACTAAGTGTGTTTCTATTGCCGCTATAACAAAGAATAGTAAAATTTCATTTTCTTTTTATTAGCTTTTTAAGGAATAGTCTAATTAAACCATAGATGTAGAACATTATACGTTGATTTATAAAAAGTTTACTTGTCTGTAAAAGTGACAAAAAGAGGAGAATTTAGTTGACAAATATTATTACTAGTTTACAAACTAGTTTATTGTTTAATAATTATTATACAATTTATTCATTGAGTAATTCAGATTTCGTTTAGAAATGTCTGCTCCTACTGAAAAAAGCGAGAAAGTGATAATGAAGATAGAAGACATAATTAACAATGCCATTCACGTCAACCATGTACAGTATTTACCTATTAATAGCTTTATTATTTATATACCATTAGTCGTGTTTCTCAGAGTGAGTAAGGTCGCCTGCCTTCTTGGTCAAAAGCGCAGGCGTATCAAAATTAATAACTTCAGTCAAACGTTCAGCAGTTAGTTTAAGGAGAATGTCTTTCACTATAGTCAAGGAAACAATAACTTGACGCATTGATTGATTAATACCTTTTGTAAGCGACTCATAAGTTATAAAAGTTCATTAATTAGGACATTTTCGTTATTTTGATGACACTGGATCAAGCTACCATGAAAATTACAACCTATGTTAACTTAGACGGATTCACACACTTGCGCTATAATATGAAGTGGTATCTTACGATAACACATACAGCGGGAAAGCGGTTCAAAGATGCCCGCTATGTATTATATGCATACGTAAAGCGGCCGTCTGTGAACGCATTTTCCGCTGTGTATGTGATATTTTACGATATATTAGAGCGCAATCCTGTGAACCCCTTTAGACTAGGTGCCGCTTTTCACTTGTTGATGGGATTGTATTTGAAAAAACATGTACCTCCTATAAGAAATCCTGCGATTTTTGATTTTATACTCTTTACAAATTCAAAACCCCCGTTTGGGGTAAAATTTTCAAGAATCTTTTATTTGTACTCCATCATAAGTTTCTCACTTAACATGTGGGCATGTGGATGTGTCTCTTTGTTTGTGTGTCTGTGTGTGTATCTTTTAGAAGTATAGCTGACATCCTGACATATTTACCATATTTTATTTGAAACGGTCTGAAAACATGATTCGGTCTGTACAAGTTAACGTGTAGGATGTAACTGGTATCATCTACTTTACTGCTTTCGCCTACCTACTTATGTAGTTGGACGTTCCTCTGAACCAGCTTGAAAGCATTTTTCAGGCTGCTGAAAACCCTGACGTCCGGAAACTTAACACTTTCTGTGACTTCTTCAATCTTTGTAACATACGATTTCCTTAAATTTTGTATGTATTTGGTATTTAATTCGACTTTTTTTCAGAAAAACGTGGTAAACTTTAAGTTGGTTCAAACAGTCCTTCACATTCTCGCCCGTCAGTTACGAGTGTTAGAGATGCGTGTGGAAATCAGAGGTGACGCGGATTCGGAGGATGAACACGACGCAATAGACGTTGCTGCAAAGTCAGATGGTGCTAAGTCACAGACCAAGTCAAGCGTTGCCGTGTCAGGCGGTGCCACCCCAGGTGTTGTCACTTCAGACACTGCTGTATCAGACGTTTCCAGCGCAAAGAAACACAAAAAGAAAGATGGCTCAAAGTCTAAGGCAGATTTAACGTCTAAAGTAGATGTAACGTCTCAAGCAGATGCAGTGTCTACACCTGATGTGGGCTCGGAATCGGAGAAAGGGAAAAAGAAAAAAGGAAAGGTGAGTTTTAAGGCCATAATTATATCGGTGTATTTATTAATAGGTATGCAGTGGTCTTGAATCAAAAGAGGCGTGAGATACCTTATAACTTGTTAGCTTTTGGGATTGTTGTTTTGCTTAGCCATCTAAGTAAAACAACAATCATCCTACGTAGGTACATTGGAGTTACTTATTCTATTTTCCTGAAGCCACAAGGTGTAAATTAAAATGACTTGAAATGAAATGTGGAAAACTACACAAGTATAGGTACATGAAGTTGGACTTTTATTTTTAAGCAGGATCACCTTTCAGTACCAAGTTATTACCTAAATCAGAAACTCATGACTTGTTTTTGTTTTAGAAAAGCGAAGTCGAATTCAGAGGTGTGTACGTATGAAATTCATGTTAATTCACTTTTTAAACGTAAAAAAGATCATCATAGATTTAGGCAACTTTAACTTGGTGTAGTCCTTTTTACCTACCGACATACATACATACTATTAGTTACTATAAGATTTAAGTTATGTACCGGGTGATTATATAAGTAGTGCGCGAACTTTAATATGTTACAGTGACGCATATCGGCGCACTTCTTCTATAATCATCCGGTATTTAATATCTATTAAAACCTAAAAAAAATATTTTTCAGAAAGAGAAACTTCAGTCCATGGTAAGTTCTCAAAAATTAGATATCATTAGGATCTGTCTTCATTTTTTATCGTTTAAATTAAATTCAAGAGTTCCGAAGCCGCACCAGTATTGACGTGGTGACGCAGTCGCAGTTCGATATCTTGCAAGGGATGGTAAACCAGTTGGTGATGAAGGCTGGTCCTATCCCAGAGCCCACGATGCCTGACAACGAGACCCTTAGGAAGGATCTGGCCAGCGGCAGTGCTGATCTCGCCACCACTATGGATGCTATGAAGGTACATTTGTATCAAATAAAAGAGTTTCTAGGATTAATTTACACCAGTTTAACAAGCTAATTCACATGCCCGAAGAAACAGAACCCTTTGATATATTTTTGCCGTAATGCCAGGATTCTGGGTACTTGGAAATTCTTTCAGAAATCTGGTCTAATTATATTTGGCTATACCTGTTTGATTCAATGGCCTCTGTTATCAAGCAAACGCACGAGTGGCTGAGGACCCCGTAATAAAGCATTTTCTCATCCCCCAACCAACGATGGTGATGAGAAATGCCTTTCGGGCAGGTTAACGCGAGAGTGCAAGCGGCTGAGGGTGCGATAGTGAAATTGAGTTCTCTACTGACGGAATTGGCCGCATCAGGTGCCCTGCCTGAGGGTGTCGCAGCCAAGGCACAGCAGCTGCATGATGAGATGCTCAGTAGCAGGGCCAGTGGCGCTGATGCGTTCAAACTGGTTAGCATTGTTGATATTTTTAGTTTGAAGTATTTCTTTTACAATGTTAAAATTAAATAATGTAGCTACATACGGTCATAGATCTATAGGCCATAGGACTAACCTGACCTAACCTAAAGCTTTACTTATCTGTACGCACCTAGAAACTAAATCAGAAAGATGCAAATTTCTTATCCTTTTTTTTAGTTATTTTGTAATTTCTCCAGGCACCCAGAAAATCAGTCGCTTATGACGAAGAGGCTATAAAAAAACCTGAGGAAGCTGTTAGTGTTAGCACGATGTCTCGGAGACAGGTATCTGGTAAAAATCTTAAAATATACGCATTTCTGTTTTACATCTTTTAATCCGATTTTAGCAAGAAAACTCTCCAAGAATCTCCATTACTTTAACTCTTTGTTCTATTGTCTTTGAGCTGACTGGTAGAAAGCATCCCTGTAGCATTAAATGAGGGTTTGAAAGTATAAAATATGTTACAGTAGGTTAGGGTTAAGCAGTTGCCAAAAAGCCTCAATAACACATCTCAGAAAGGTTAAAGAGTCTTTTCAAGTAATTATTGTGTTTTTTCAAAGTCTATGGCGAGCCGGTCAGTTTTGAAAGCACCGGAACCTGGCGTGACTAAATCTGATTTAGAGTGAGTTTTAACATTTATATAAACGAAATTTTGCTTGCGTCTTCGTCCGTGTAGCACACGTATTTTGATACAGATGTCATGATGAGGAAGTATGTGGTCTAGCCAAATGTTATAGAAATCCGTTTATAGAGGTGTTGGAGTTGATTATCTGTTTTCACATAATCTACACTTGGCATAAGCCCAAATCCTTGCGAAGCATTAGAAACTAACCTGCTTTATGTCCTTTATGTATAGATAGGTCTCTAAACTAAAGTGATCTCTCCAAACACGTCCAATTTAGGCTGTAATTGTAATCTTTCCCCTATAAATTTCATTATCAAAGTACCTATGTTTAATGTTGGTTTGGATAAGGCCAGATGTTTGATGTAATCTCTTCTTGTTTGATGTAGATATTTGTAGAGTTAAATGTATCTAATAAATTATAAACTTAAGTTTACTTATTTTTCATTGTAGAGAAGTTTTACAAAAAGCTACTGATGACCTCAAGAAACAAGTACAGGCGTCTATTAGTAAAGCATTGGCTATAGCAGAATCATCATCAGCAGCCGCAAGAATGGCCAGTTGGTATCAATTTGAACTTATTTTATTTGTCCTCAGTGGCGTAGAGGTGGTTTAAACCACGGCCGGTTAGGCCCGTCCCAGGTTCAAATCTCGACTCGAGCAATCATACAATTCCTTTAAGACGTCGTCGAGTTTTAGAATCACAAGTTATACGTTATACATAGAAATCCGAAGAGTAAATTCTATAAAAGTCAGAATTATATTAATTGTCCAGAGCATTGCAATGAAATCTGTTTCAGCTCTGTTACTGGGTTCCAGCATACTTATATTCCTTTCTTCTATCAACCTGTTCTTGTTCGTGTTCTTCACGAGAAATGGAAAAAGCACCATGTGGCATAGTAGTATTGTCTAGTAGTACTGTTAATTAAGTTAATCATAATGATTATTCTTTGAAGACAGCATTTCAGTCAGCATTCAAAACACTTTCTAATTTTCACGTTAGACATTTTTTTTGTTTAGCGGAGAAATTGGACATCGCATTGAAGGTGAATGAGCGGTTGAATACTCTATATTCCTCTGTCTCGGACTACGCTGAACAGCTCAACGGTTTCGATTCTGGCCTTGGTATACAGGTCTGTAGCTTAAGTTACTTCTTAACACAGTCAACTACTTTATCTAGAATTTTTTAGACCCATCAACCTGATATGCCTTACCTGTAAATAGCTGTTTGCAAATTAAAGTACAACCAGTGGCGACATAGAAGCGCAAAAGCCTGGCTTGCCTTATCAAACTAAAATAAGTTCGCGCTCTTATTCATTCATTAAAAAATCAAACGGCTTTTTCTAAGCCACCGAAATTGTGGTTTTGCTGACATGTTCGCAAACTTTTGAGTGTTTTGCTGAGCTCGTCCACGCTAGCAAGTCCACAACGGAAATATGAAGTATATTTCTCGGCTTGCCCTGTACTAAAACTCTAGGCACGCCACTGAGTACAACAAATATGTGACGTATTGAGAGAAATGTTCTAATACACAATTGCGATATTGCCTACTATCTGATGCCAATATCCGGGCACAATGAGGAACCAGGCAGCTAAAACTTACGGCAGCAAGAGATTCTAACCCGCGACTTGCCGAGTTAGGGGTGGGTCGGGAAGTAAAAAACTTATTAAAACTGACTAGATCAATAACTGTATACCTACCTATAACATCAAAAAATAAAAATGTTACATTCAATCTCTTATATATTTTTCAGCTGCAAGGTTTCAAGGAGCAAATGGTGCATATGAAGACTGATCTGCAATCTGGATTGACGCAGTTAGAGGCTGTGAATAGTAATGCTGAAACGGCAGGTGGGTGTGATGATGACTACTTACTGCTTCCTATTACTTCAGATTAAACCTTTTTTTTTTAAAGGAATCAGACAAGCCTGTGAACATGTCGTTTTGAGTGTGTCTGCAGTTACTGTTATGTACCAAAGAAACATAAATTATAATAACCACATCACGACACACATTAACTCAACCCTATAATAAGATTGAAGAATCTTGTGGTGCTAAGCAACGATACGGAATAAGCTACATAGATAGGAATACTACAAACAAGACCAGTAGGCGAAACAATGCGTCTTACAAATAACAAAAAGTTCCACCCTTGCCGGGGTTCGAACCCGGAACCCCTAACGTAGCAGTCGGTATTTACACCACTGGTCCACACAGGCTGTCAAATAGGTCTTCGATCTGTCAACAACAAATATACGGATTCTTATGCTTAAGTTACTAGCTTATTCTACCACCTTAGGGTTCTTAAGAAAATCCTCTATTGATCCTAGATAATTTCATAGATGTTTCAAAACCCATGTATGTGTTAAAATATAAAAGTAGAAATATCTATAATTGTTAGGAAAATAAAGGTTTATTAGAAAATTAAGCTAAAAGATATTTTGTAAATTAATCTATTGTCAGAATTTAATAGATACACTAGTGTCTCTGGTAACCTAAAACTTTTTTCAAAAAGATTTTCTGTGGGCTGAGCGTAGGTTGGAAAATGTAGCTCTTTCCACAACCTAAGCTTGCTATATTTTTCAGTGGGTTTAGATTAGCGGGTGAGCTCTTATCTACTGAGCATTTGACTTTTTTCTGTGTATTAAGCTTATGCTAGAAAATAATATGTTCCACATTTGCAGCTGTAATGGAGTTGACGGAGAGATACCAGGGCCTCGTTAAGGAGCTGGATTCGACCCTTGGAGCGCATTCTGCATTGACTACCATTCAGAATAAGCTCAGCGAACAGGCGAAGGTAGCTGAAATGTTGTCTCGTATGATCCATTATGATTCATTAAAAAATATATAAATATTTTAGTTTTAAAATACTTATACTTATTTTCAGGTTTTAATACATTCCGTTGAGATGATGAGGGAGGAGAAAGCTGACAAAGACGAAATATTGGACGCTCTACGAGATAAAGTAGGTACCTTCATAGTGAATAATCTATGCGCTGAACAATCTGAATTGTCATTTTTATATTAACCAAGGGTAGGGCTTTTAAAGTTTAGATTATTCTCTAACACATACCTATTTTTAATTTTGGTAAATAATACACTGGGAGATGTTCAAAAGCGTGTCAATCGCTGGTGTTTCTTTATGAATATTGAACTGAAGTCGTTTAAGGTTTAAGGCTTTTAGTTCTTTGAGAAAAATACTTAATTTTTCTAATTTTTATAATTATAACTAATTACATTTACCGTAATTTCTCTGGCACAATGTTGTAAACAGCCGGCTGCTACGCTAGAGGTTCCAAGGTCGAATCCCGGCGGTGATGGAACTTTGGTCTTGGATGTAGTATTCTTATTTATGTAGTTTATACCATATGTTGCAGCACCTGTGACACAATATTCTTAAATTTTACTACAGTAATGTTTGTCGTGATGTGGTTATTATTTTTATTTACTAATGATCAATTTGTAACAGGCGGATATTTTGCGACTAGAGGGTTTGCTGGACGAAGTACAGTTCAAGGTGGTAATCAGAGAACTTGAGGATCGATTGGCTGTCTGCTATGACAAATTTGATAGACAAGAAGAAGTCTGGATGGTGAGCTATACCTATTTTCTGTCGCTTTGCAAAAAGTATTGTTTTGATATGATATTTGAATGATTTGAATGATACGCTTTTATAAGCTTCATGTAATTTTCACCGACTTCAAGATGTTTAATTAAATTTTATCATTTAAAACCAATATCATTGACAATACGTCGACAATATAAATGTACCATATAATATAAGTACTATATATTAATATCAAATTCTGTTTTTGATATTTTTCATTAGTCAGCTCTGAAGGATTTGAGTAACGCGTTGAATCTAAAAGCCGATGTACTGAATGTGTCAGCAATGAGAGATGAGTTTGAAAAGATCCTGGCCGATCTGCGCTGCAAGTTGGTGGCTCTAGCGAAGATTGTGGGGGACCCAAAGGTTGTATCACTTTGGATTTAAAAGCAAGGCAATCGAAACTTTTACTTGGCTTTTTTTATTGATTTCCCTAGTTTTCCTAAGTCTTTAATTATTTTGAAAGTTTTCTGAAACTTTATTTAAGTCTTAAAAATTGTCATAAGATTTAGATGCTTGTCCGGTCCAACAGTACGGTTAAAACAGTAAATTACTATCATCTAGTCAAATCTACTTTAATTGTCCCCATACTACATTATGACCCTACAATGCTGAAGAATTGCCGATTCAATTTTTTGTTACGTGGAAATTATAAATGACTCACTAAATCGCATTATTGAAAACTAAGGTATCATCATCATTAGCGGAAAGGCGTCCACGGCTCGAGACAGGATTCTCCAAAATTTTTCCAACCAGAAAGATCCTTAGCCGCTTGCATCCGGCGGCTCCCGGCTGTCCACGCTTAAGTAAGGGAGGAACGATTAACCATTTTGTTCGTAGACTGCGATCCTGACCAGGAAGTTATCCAAGGATGGTAAGTGCGCATCGTGTATGGGCTCCGCCCACATCGAGTCACAGGACGAGACGTTCGGTAAGCCGCCGCTGATGGCGGGCGCGCGCGCTGCCGTGCACGCCGCGCACGCCGCCGCGCCCGCCGCGCCGCCGCCCTCCGGCCGGGACGAATGCCTGGCTGACCTATATCCTGAGGACCAGGAGGAAGAACAGTAAGTTGAACCACTCTTAAAAAATGCCACTCTTGTATAACTTTTATCAAGTGATCCTTAGTCGCTGGTATACAGCGTTATTATTTGCTATACTACCTTGATCATCTGCTGTCAATGCATGCAATACACAAGACTTCCCTGTAGCCCTCACAAGATTGTACTTTCACCTGATGGGGGCAGTCTAACACTATGTGTTCCAGCCAGTGGTCGTGATTCTAGAAGCTTTCTATATCAATCTTTTGTGGGTTATGTCAGCACATTAGTTCTCCTATGTTCTACTTCAAGGCTAGAGCATATAAGAAGTTGGGCTTTTAAAAAAATAGGTATTAAGCCTCTTCAAATAAAGAGTAAATTTCAATTTTAAGGATAAGTGGTGCTAATGCTGTCCTTATCATCATAAGCCGGAATACGTCCTCTGCTGGACATATGCCTCCTCTTAATGTTTCCAACCGGAAGAATCTGCTTGCATACAGCGGCTGGCAAGCTAGTGGAGCTATTGCTGTTCTAATTACCAAAAATATTACTATCAGTATCTATATGTCATGTGGTGCTGTGTTCAGGGTGCACGTATGTCACCGCTGGGTCGGCGGGTCTCACACGATGCTGACTCGTTTCGTGAGACGTGAGCGAGCCGAACCCGACATGGACTTTGGGCCCGAATCACACAAATACACGGGAATCGGCAAGGATGGACGGGTAAGCTGTTTTAATTATGAATTAAATCAAATTTAAATTCAAATCGTTATCAAGAATTGTAATAGACAAATATGATAGATATAGACGAGATACTCGTAGGTACTCGGATAGCTTGGTAGCGTGAAAAGTGAAGGTAACATTTCGGTCGAATAATTCCGAAACATGCATGGTTTTTTCATTTAGATGCTATATTCATCTCATTAACTTACTTTACTAGAGGGTAGGTGTACTGATCGTGTGTCATATTTCAGCTGTACATGTTTGAAGAGCCATGCCATCCTTGCGAGGAATGCAATAAGATTGAAGATGACAAAGTACCAGAACTTCCCGTTTCTGGCAATAAAGGTGGAGGTGATGAAGGTTAGAGTCATTTATACACATTTTTAGGTACACGCGGTCTTGGATCAAATTAACCTGTTTTGACTTTGTACCGTTCTTAAGTTGTACAGGATAACTTATGCTGTACATAATCAGTGCGATCCTTATTAAATAGTCATGTGAAGTTTTATGTGTGACAGTCTGTACACAGTCATTTGCGGTGTATAGGATATAGGAATAGAGTACTGACTTCATTGTAAATGTTGTGTAATTTGTATTGTATATTTTGTGCATTCTAAAGAATAAAGAGAAGTTTATTTTGTATTGTAGATTTCCATCCATTTACAAGTAGTGTAGGTAATTTATTTTCAATGTGATGTTGATGTACTTACTGTGTGGAAAAGTCTAGGATTAGTCAATGCATTTGTCTATGAGTCTTATCATGTAGAAGGTTTAGTGTTTATTGATGTATTATTAACTTATATCGTAATAAATTAATCTAGCACATTGTTTTCACGAGGCGGTGATCTGCCGCTGCTGTCTGCGTTTGCGGCTTGATGCCGCGCGCGGCTGCTTCCATTTGCCGCTATTGCTACATGGTTGCTAATTATGATCATAACAAGTGGACTTTGCGGACCGCTTGTAATGTCATCCGCCCGGGGACAGCGCCACCTGCGGCTTTTAACCGCGCCGCGAAAATTGATTTCAAGTTTTACATACAAATTTAGATTCTTCGGTAGCTGCGGCGACGGTTTTAAAACGCGACGTGAAAACGGTGTCTTAGTAATCATCTTAGAGTATTATTTTTTGAAAAGCCAACTAATTTGAATTAACCTTTTAAAGTGAGAATATTTATATTTTTTACGTTTTAGGACAAAAACGTCACGTTTCCATCGTCGTGGTTGAGTGAATTATTGTTTACCTGATGCTTGATTTTAAAATTTGAAATAAAACTATTTTTTAATTTTAACCTTTTACTTTATTTGTAAAAATAAATAAATAATTTACATTTCTCGATAAGCGTATTTACACCTTAAAGCGTAGGTACATTAAACATAAAATAAATAATTAAAGAAAATTTTAAATATTAAAAATAACTAAAAATATAAGAATGTTAATAAAAACGTTTTTAAATAAACAGATGTTTACATTATTTGGTAACGATTAAATATTAAAACGGATATTGTAAGGATACAGTTTTTTTTCTTCATTAAAGGTCAATGTTAATTCCTAAAAAGGAACAATAGCTACATGGCTGACAAAACTTATGTCAATGACATAAATAAAAATTTAATTTTTGTGTTGGCACTTCTCAATGTATGAATGTTTTTTTTTATCGACTTTTCATTCATATCATTTCTAGTCTGAAACTGCATCACATGGAGTAGGTAAGTAGGTATCTCTGCCAAAAATTACCTTCTGTAGGTGATTACACTTTTATGGGAGATGAAACATCTTGTAAAAAAATCTAGAAGTGCCAAAAAATACTTTATAATATCGACACAAAAAATTTCCCTGTTCAAATATTCCGATTAAAATTACAAATAAATAATTATCTAAACCTAATAGACACCTTGGCCTTACATAGATTGCTCTTAAAACAAATATTCTGTTTATTTCTATTATTGAAATAATTATAAAGGCTAATTTAAACATGACTTACATGTTTAGTTACTGTCATTCCACCTTACGAAGACCGTTTGTCTATGGATGTGTTCTGACGTGTACGTGCACATTTGCGTTTGTCAGTGTAACCTCTTTACTGAGTGAACTCGAGGTAACACACACTGAAAAGATTTGCAACGACACGCCTAACAAAACTAACGTAAAAACTACTTTGATCTAACCGTCTTAGTGAGATAGTATGACTGTACTATTATGCTCAGGACGCACAATATCGTTAGAACATAATTATACGTTAATAATTAAGATTTGTACACATATCAAGGGCGCCTTGGGCCTCGATTCTACAGTATTTCAATATATTTGATAAAATTAAAAAAAAAAACCAAACCGCTCTGCTATTCGTCATTTAATTTACTAAAAACGGTTTAAATTAAGAATATCTTAGATCATTAAAACTAACTTTATTAGTAAAAAATTGTGCAAACAAAAACTCTTAGCAGCAGCAAAGTTTAGGTTTCAATAAATTTAAGAGAATCAGACACAGATTCTGCGTATCTCATTTAAAAGGATTTTACTTGGCACCTCTGATTTACAATTACGAGTACTAACTATAAAATGGTACATGGTTTAAATTAAGCCTTTCTGTTTTACGTCGAAATTGAATATTATGTAGAACCATTATTTCAATTTTTTTTTTTTTTTTGCGTCATTCATTTGTGGTGAGTCGCTTTATGGTGGAAACACACTTGTCAGCATTGGAAAATTGCTTGGTAGGAAAATGCGTACTTATCAATTTAGCTTTCAGCTGCGTAACATGCTGACCAATACTGACAAGTGTGATTCTACCTTTATGGTTTTATTGGAAACCCTTCTTTATGAGGGTCAATCAATGTTTGTCACACGCAAACCTGGTGCAGTCGTGATCTCGGCTGGCAGCCATCACGTCCCCGAGCTGATGTGCCACCACCGCCGCGTTGCTGCTGCCACGGGAGATCCTGGAACATGTTGGAAAGGATATTACTATGAGAGCTAAGTTTAAATGACATGCAGTGAGAATACGAGGGTCACATGCATCGCACGGTAAAAGTAGTATCTTAAAACGATAAAATGCCAAAACAATTTTTTTTCGTCAAAATTAACATTAATCTTGACACACTTTCATCCTTGCCTACTTTACCTTACTCCTGCCTTGCCTTCCTTGTTTAGTATACTTATACTATTTCAAAACAAACAGGTAATTGTTTTAATTTGAAGAAACGAAGTCCCTTTATATTATACACAGAATAAATGTTGATGATTTTCCTGCAAATATCTTTATTGATTCAATAATGTAGGGTCACCCTTATCTCTTTTAACGTTATTGGAAGTTTAAGAGATTCTTTTTGTCCACCGTGTAAAATCTATATAGATATTTACACAAGGTTTAGAAAAGGGTAAACACTGCCTACAGACATCTTACATAAGGGATAGGTAAATGAAAGGTAATTCAACTGGCAACACCGGCGAAAGCCGTTGACAAGTCTTGTTTATATATTTATGCATTCGATATATTTTGCAACCAGTTTATTCAAGCTGGCAACTTGTCCACTTTCAGCAATCTGAACGTTATAAAACTTGATGGCAGGGGTACGTTTTCTTTGAGTTATTCAATGATAAATTAGGCGTGTCTACTTAGTCGGAGTTACCTTGGCTTTTGATGAAAAAAACATGGGATCCCGGTCGCTTAGTAATGAAATATAATTGTTTTCAACCTAACTAAAAAAGCTAATGGTTTTTAAGTTCGAAGACATGTTCACAAATATCATAGGCAAATTTATTAACCGAATTCACAAAACGTTGAATGAATCATTCATCAATATTTTCAGTAAGAAACTTCTTTGTGGTTTGTTGACAGGCTCGAAGGCCTACTTCTAAGGTCACTTACGTAACACATTACAGAGTCGTCTCTTTATGAAAACACACGTTCCCGCGCGGGCAGGAATGTCGTTTGGTCACTTTCACCGTTTATCAACAGCATTCAGAACGCGCGCCCGCTCTTACATAACAGACATTTGAGGTTATGACGCCATGTTTTTTTGGCGGCAAGCTGTCTGTGTCAGGTGTACAAAAAACGTGCTCATTTTTTCCCCCTTATTTTTGTGTCGCGGTTTTTGAATTGAATTAATCTGTGTGATGTAAGTTTCGTAATTATATCCGGACCGAACTTTTACGGTTGACTAGGTTCTCTATTTTTGGTTGATGTTCTTACAGAGCGAGGAATGTTGACATTATTAAGGTTAAATATTGTGAGTAGATGTCTTACATCGTTAAAGACCGTTAATTCTAAAATTATGTTTGTGTAAAGGAAATCATTTACAAGGCATGTTTCTGGACGACTCCGAAAATTTATCTCAAAAGTTATAATTTATTATAGGTACTCTTAATATGACCGCTTGCTTGTTCTAATTTCAGAAAATATTTTTCGTCAAATTTTCCGTAGAAGATAAAAAAAAATCCAGTGATTTCTTGGTTGGTAGTGAAGTAAATAGAGAAAACTCAAGACATATGTATTACATTACATACATACGTACATTAAACGTGGAGTTTCGTTCAAACCTTGTAAGTATGAAATGACTAGGTAAATGTGAGGTTTTTTTTGATAATTAATTTAATCACCGGTTCATGTTGTGTCGGTGCCTATCATTACGTGATAGCGGAAAGAGAAAGTGAGTCAACTTGGCGCATTAGCCCGTGGATACACTTAAGTATGCATATTTTGTTGCAGTTGGTTACATTTAGATAGTCGGGGGTTTCCGTTCTAACATCTCTACTTTTGAAGCCAAGAAGTTGGGTTAAGTATTTGTTTAACCTCTATGTGTACGTTTTTACGTTCCTTCGTTACTTTTAAACGGTTAAACCGATTCTGATTAATGGAATGTAGTTAGATTCGTTTTTATGTGTATCGTGGATAGACCTCAGGTATTCGATTCCAGGAATCGAATTATGAATGAGTAAAAATACTGGTATATATTATCAGACAGTTACAGCACTTAAATCAATACATTATGATGCAATTACAATTGAAACTGTGCCAATAAGGTGAAGACTTCCGAGCATCAAACACCCAGAAAGCATGATACCTTCCTAACACAAAAACCTTCCATGCTGCTTCAAGTCACGCCAGTCACGCTCGCACTTGTCTACCGTGACGGCAAATCACGTATTACGCTTGATTAGATGATGTTAACATATACTATAGCATTTTAACTTGGGAGGTTACCATACGTCTCTTACTGGGACCTTCTCTCTTAAGGTCCGATATGACAGATCGCAGGAGTTGAAAGAGGCATTTGCCTGAAGGCACACCGAACTGAGGGATATACCATAAATAGTGTCTATATACAACTAATAAATGAAACTTGTATCATATATTGCCTCAGTATTCGGAATATAAAGGCTGTATTTTTATAGCATCTTAACTAAGTTCCCTTTAGTTTTAGGCCTCTGTTTCGTTTTAATTACTGTCTCCGGTTTCGCTGGAAGGGAATTCTGTTTCTTCTGATTAACTTCGTTGCAGATCTCACTTCATTGGACAGCTACATTCTGGTGAAGCAATGGTGGGACAGAGTAGCGGACAGAGTAGAGGTTGACTTTGAATCCTTCATTTGATGATTCGTAGAACAACTCACAAAAGAACTCCCCAGTTTTAAATATTTTTTTATTATTTGGAATCACTATCGTTTGTCTTGCTATATGAATAAGTTTATTTAGCTTAAGCTTAGGGTGTCCATCTAAATATCTTACAAGAATGTCGTAAGGTGTTTCTGTTTAACTTTATATTGCAAGTCAATTTGATATGTGAAATAATTCTATGACAATCCCTATTAGTTTTAAGTTTTTCTATGATGGTAGGTACATGAAGTAAAACGAATCTAATAATAAGGTGGGTGTCAAATTACTTAAATCTTTCTAATAACTTTCACCAGCGCATTGTTCAGCTAAAATTTATAAAATCATCAACCACTCACTTCCCAAAATCTGTTTACGTTATAAATGTTTGTATTACCGTTCTTATATCCGGAACTAATATTAAGTTGATGTCACTGCTTACTTGGATTTTCCATTCATTGGTTAAAAAACGTAATCTTTTCACAGATATTCTTTTGGTGACAGATTTTCAAACTTGACGACCGCTACCGTTGAAAATAAGCGATCTAACTTTTTAATTTCTTGATTGTTTGATTATCTTTTGATGAACTTATCCTTCCCTAGCTTACCGTCTCCGGGTAATCTAGATGGTTTTAGGTTATACTCGTAAACGACAGTGAAAGATACACATGAGTGGAATATGAGCTGTCATAAGATTTTTGATACATAATAAAAAAAACTCAGGCTGTAATTAATCCCTCGAGAGGGGTTGGAGTGGAACTTTGATACAATTCTCTATTTATATTTTATATATTTGAGCGAAATGCGAAATTATGTCTGTGTGTCCCCTTTGTATGGTCAAAATACTGTACCTACCTCAACTGAAGTCTATTCATGATTCATGTTTCTATGATTTTTTTTTTTTTTTGGCAAGAAGGTATTTTCGATCTTCTTTTTTACCATAGCGAAGTTTAGGTTAGCCAGTTATGTATTTAGATAATCTAGACTGGAAAGTGAAACTTGGTCAATATGCATAATCCAATCCGGTCGGCAGTCAGTCTGTTGCGAACTTTACGAGTCTTAATTACGGTAACAAGAAAGTTTAATTCTTCTCAGTAGAACTTGGCTCTAGTGCACAAATAACTGTATGTATGCACAATATGCTTTTAGTTATCGGATCTATAAAGTAATATCTTGTTAGAATACCTAACAATATTCTACATAAAAAGGCATTACATTTTCGACGAACACACGCACAAATGCTTGAAAAGCTAAAATTTCCAATCCTATCTAGAGAAAACACAATTATTATATTATATTTTGAAAGTAGTATTTAATAATTTAAGTATTGGAGAGGCTGGGTATAAATGAAAATGTCATTCATCTATGTTTTAAAGGTTTCCCTAACCTTTTTGACCTCGTGTGACCTTTAGAAAGTGGAGTCGACGTCCTCTGGACCATTATCGATGCAGTTTTAATGCCAGTTATGTATTTAAAGAAGTACTGTCTACTTACTCGGTAGTAAATAGAGGAACGTCATTTGTAAGCACAACAGAATCATAATGTAGTTCGGTTTATGTGTTCGATTATGTCATGACTTTTAACTTAGAACTAAAACTTAGGCGGTAATACGAATTTCAACTATGCCATTATCGATAGTAGTGGTAAGTGTTTAAGCTAAAGTTGATATAGTTAAAATTACTCACAGCTTTAGTAAAGCTTCCATCTTCTTCTCCATCGCGAACAAGGAGTCAGATGACTGCGAGGTGAGTACTTTGCAGAACGTGAACTTGGCACATTGCGAGTCTCTCCAGTCGGTCTGTCTCACTAGGTGCATGGCTGCCGCAGTCAAGGTCGAGTGCCCCGAGCTACCATCCAAATGCTGCAGCTCCTCAGACATATCCCCGTCCAAAGATCTCTTCACTCTCCTTCTTTTAACCCTCTTCAAAGCATGGCTCTTGTACCCAGGCTCCTCAAACCAAACCTCTCGCTTCGACCGACCCTGACTGCCGTCAGGAGACACCACAACGTACATGTTCTCACTTGGTAGTTTGTAGTTGTCGTTGTATACTTTCTGTCGGCTAATGTATTTTCTGTCGATGTCGTATGGGGCGTTCATGAATGAACGTTTGTGTTCTTTCTCGATTTCATCTTTGACGTACTCCTCAGTTAAGCCGGCACTCCTCATCAGGTCAACATCAAGAAGTCTACCAACAGCGACGGCTCCAAGACCTAATGCAGCTCCCCCGGCCATCAAACCTATAGCTGGCAACATAGCTGGAGCTCCAGAAGCTGCAGCAGCTACTCCAATTTTGTCCTGTGCGTATCTTTGCGTCTGAAGTGAATTTGATTGATATAGACCTAAATTGCTGGAGATTTTGTGGGTAGCTTCGACAAGCGGGTCTAGGACAGGTTGGGTCACTCTTGTGATTGGATCCATGATAGGACGAGTAAGTTGGTGAACAGTTTGAGTAGCGCTATTAATTGTGTCTTTCATTGAGTCAGTAATTTTTTTCCAAAGAGATGGCTCTGGAACACGTTTAATATAACCATAGCTGTAAGGATATTTTGGCCCGTGACTGTGATCGTAGTAGGAGAATTTGTTGTATTCATCTTCGTAGTATCTATTTGCCGAAGGTGACAAGCTCTGAGATCGTTGCTGGCCGTACCCGTCGATCGGTTCCATAGGGTAAGGATGAGCACTTTTTGGAACATTCGTGTAGTATTTAACTTTGCGTTCAACATGGCCGTAGTTATCAACGTTGTCACGAGTGGCTTTAGCCGGCTGGACGCCAAGTTCTGGGTGTGCGTATTGTAGTACTGGATTCCTTACACTTTCGTCAAATCCTGGCCTAGCGTTTTTGGGGGTGTACATTAAGGAGTTAGGGAAGTTGGCTTCTCCTGGATGCTGAAGCATTCGTCTTTGTATGTGGCTCTCGGCATACTCTAAATCACCGTTATGAGATCTGGAGCTACGGCCGCTAAAGTAATCACGTTTAGCTTCTTGATCATTAATCTGCTTGATATATTCAATAAGTTTTGAGTTGGCAACCTTAGAATTATCCGCTTTGGTAAATGGCCCATAGTTAGACTTGACGTAATAGTTATCTTTTTTCTGTTTGTTTAAGAAGGAAGAACTCTCATTCGGTTCGTAAGCCGTTATGCTGTCATCTTCGTCAAATTTGATATTGTCAAATTTAGTAAAAGGTCCATCTTTAGCTTCGAAATTGTCTTCTTTTGTAAATGGCCCGTAATTTTGACTGGGGTCGGCAGAAGATACGTCTGGGTATACGTCAGCTTCAGGGATTGCTTTAGGTGGTGTGTAGCCTTCTGGGTAAGGTAGCAATTCTCCGTTTACAACTCTAGCGTTACGCCATGTCTTTTTATCAGATTCATCATCAGGCACTCTTACTCCTTGTATTTCAGGAATACCATCCTCACCAAGCGTTAAAATCGATCTACCACGTTTGTTAAACTTATCTACAGCTTTCTTGATGTACATAGGCTCAGAACTAATCATGACCGGATCAGGAACTCTCATCGACTTTCCTTCTCCATCAGACACTTTAGTGCTAACCACTTCAATATAAACCGGGTTCCTATCGTTCTTTATTACTGGGTTGTGTGGATCAAATCTGTAGTTTTTGATTGGTCCTCCGTAATCCATAAGACTGGCGGAAGTGATGTAGACTTTTTTATTTTCAGTTTTCATATCGTTATCGTAAGTGGGATAGTAACTCGAAGTTTCGGGATCAGTTTCTGGTTTTCCTCCGTCCTCTTGAATGTGAGATTCGGGGTAAACTGAAACGGGTGACCAGTTACCGTATTCGGCTTTAATCTCGCTCAATTCCTCAGCATTTTTATTTCTGTTCATGTAATAATCGAAGCCGGCTAAATCGCTGTTGACTGAACCAGAGTAGCTTAGTTTTCTTTGGTCTCTGGAATCAGTTTTGTTCTTGTTATCTTGAACTGTTATAGTTGTATTCAGCTGAATGGGTTCGGCACTCTCAGTAGTCGGCGCAGAAGTAGTGCTAGGAGCATGTCGCGTTGTCGATTTATCTTTTTTCTTGACTATCAGCTGTGTCAGGTGACCTTGTCTCGTCTTGACGTTGACAGTTTGTGTTTCGTGAGGGTTTAAACTCCGGGATACTTTGAGTTCTGTCCTTGTGGTTCTGGAGGGGAGTATCGTTGTGCGGATTGTTTTTGTGGTGGATGTGGCATTCTGTTCGCTGTCTGCTGCCACGAGGAGTGCAGCTCCAAGCAGACACAATACGATGCAAGCCCGTGTCTTACTTACGGGAATCATCTGAAAATAATAATAAAAATGTTTTAATGCTATTTTTAATACTCGTACATGTAAAAATAAATCAAATTATCGTACACGATGGGAATAGAATGTGAAAAGAAAATGAGATTCAAATAATAATGTTTTCAATAAGCCGGAGTTAATTTTGATAGATTGAACGAAGTTTTCGAAATAAACTCATTGATAAAGTGAAAGTATTGGAGGGAAACGTTCGTGCATCCAATGAGGTTTTTCCAACTTTTACTCATCGTGACTGATTTACTAAAGTTCCATGCTGAACATGAAATTGTACATATTTAGCGGGTGACAAATTGCTCTAATTATTTAATGTCAAGTTTCATTTCCATGTGATTTAAAAATACATGTATGTCCGTCGATAGTAATTGAATGTAACCGTTGTTTAGTTTGTTTAATAATGCTTATATTTGACGTGGAATAAAACAATTTGTTGGTCAAAGTTAGATCTGATTATTTAAGCTTTTTGCCAAAACGAATACCTACCTACACATAAACATTTTCTGACTATAACTGACTGCCTTGTAACTGATGGAAACTAGTCAATTATAAACTATGTCTTACTTCTGTGATTCATGATTTTCACATAACTGTAGAGTAAATTAACGGAAAATATTTGATTTCTATTTAAATACCTTATGCCCATATATGACAGAAAGATGTCATGATGATTTTAAAATCGTTCAGTTTCTTTTGAAAACTTTTACGAGCTAATTATTCAGTTAATCATTTTAATCACTCAATTATTATAGAAAGCCGTAACATCTGCCTTTGATAGACTACAAATTGATGATTTCCTTTAGGAATTATTTTAATTAGATACTTTGTAGGTTACAGCTGGCCGGGACAAGAAATGAAAGCCCTATTAGATTATTTTTTAAAGTTAATTTGTATGGATATACTAGAGAAAAAAAACCGACTAGATGCCAAGTCGGATATTTATATATATCTATTTTCATGAATTCTAAACCTACCATATGAAGAGAAGCGATGAAAACCCAAAGGGACCTTATAGGTAAAATTCAAGTAAGGCGTCACCTTTGACTTTATACAGTCGGTGAAGATCAAATGATTACGTCTTCTTATGAAATCGCTCGGTAAAGTGTTCGCGTATTTAAACTTGATTCTCTTCCATCAATCGATTTGAACTTTAAACCCTTGTCTATAGGTACAATTTCATTTATTTACAACTCAGCAAGAGAAACCTCTGGGAAACTGCATGGTATTGTACGATGTTCAATGCATAGTTTTTAATGAAAATAAGAAATTGAATGAATAAGCTATCATTAACGATTCTAGTAACAGGTTCAGTGATGATATTACAAAACATAGATGTGTCATTTGCTAACAAATCAATCGAAGAAAGTGTTCCAAACATAGCGACACACACACACACATACAGGTTGTTTATACTTGTCAAGTGACCTGAAAGGTATGTATACCTTTAATAAAAATGAAAGATATTTTGATATTTTGTTGGACTTTTTGAATTTGATGCCTATTTTGGAATTGCGGCCGTAGGAACTTTTATATCGATCTTATCAGAGGTGCAAAAAATAGATACATTTTCCCGTCCTACTTAGAAAATCCACCTAGCTAGAAACATGTATGAATTTATGAAATATAATATTTACATTTGAGGTTTTATTTTACTTTTTTAATACATTGGTAAATAAACTTAGATTAGTAGTCGCGGTGCTCCTATGCAGCGGACCCCAATCATTAATATATGTAAAGTATGTGGTAAATTAATTATTTTTTAGTTTGAATGACACTAAATCCCGTAAAGATAGTCAAGTGTCTAATCAATATTCACTCGATATATTTCGTTAACTATTGCAAAACAATGCCATTAGCTATGGAGTGAACAATGGGTGTCACTTCATTGTTATCATGCTGTAACAGGTGTGTTTGTCAGTTTGCTTTGTAATTAGAGCGGAGTTAATTCATTTATAGAAATTACCCAACTAATTTGTTTTATTATTTATCCTTTGTTTTGAATAAACATCTGAAGACCTTCGGTTCGTTATTGTAATAAACAAATTTGAGGAGGTTTCTACTTTGTGGCTTGGTTTTTATTACAATTAGATCTTGATAAATAGTCACTAAGAGATTATTAATTTTAAAATCTAGCTACTAAGAGTCGTAACAATGCAATTTAACAAAAAACCTTAACCGTGAACTTTACAAAATCGTGATAATAAATTTATTTTGTATTATTTACGTTTGAAAAGCTAAATGTATAATATTCCCTTGACATATTATGGTGATTTATTTATTAATATGTCGGCATTTTATAGATTAAGATACCTACATACAAGGATATAAGGATATAAGGATATGTAAAGGTTTTAATGATTTTAAAGCAAGCGAAAATAAAAGTAGAATAAAACTCCTCCTAAATTAATCCGCCTTAGTGAGATGTTCAGGTTAGATGTGCTCGTACACTTGCCTGTGTGTCAGTAATAATCAGAGCGACAAGTCAAGAGAGAGCTGCGATAAATAACACGAACATAATTACACATGTTCCGTCTTTCTGATGACTAAGAAATTTTGAGGTAAACGAGGTACTTAAAGAAAGAAATCAAGAAAATAAGATACACTTCTGTTAGTCATTCATTTAATTGCATAATATTAAAAGTGGTCTGTAAGTAAGCAGCTTTTAGCACCGACTTTGCTTGAACATATTGCTATGTAATCTTCGTTTTATATATATATCATACATACTCCTACGAATCTTAAAGAAAACCAGTAATTTTATGCCTAGTTATTATGGAAAGTTGAGTGAAGTTAGAGGGATAGCTGTTTATTTCCCGACCAAAAGGTACAATTGAGATCGTTTTAAGAGGAGTGATTAAAACTTCCCCGTAACCATTTCGCCAGTGAAAAGAAAAATACTGAACAACAAAAATTATATAAATTATAACAAACAAAACAAGTTAGTTAACTACGTATGAACTTTGATATTGAAAAATGATTTTGTTTGTAGTGGCACATTAAATGTAAATTTTACTTTTCCATGGACATTATGGGTTTCGTGATGTTGCTTATATTCAATTAATGTTCCAAATGTATGGATTGCATTCTATTTCAACATGTTATCTATGTCTCGATATCCTTGGTAACAACAATAGCTTGATGCGTTAACGACCTTTCTTCTTTTATATTAAACTAGCTTCTCGCCTCGGCATCACACGGGTGGAATTTAACGTTTGAATAAAAATTATAATATGTTTTGGGGATAATGTTGCATTTTTTGGGTGAAAGAATTTTCGAAATCGGTCCAGTACTTTTTGAGTTTATTAGTTACAAACATACAAAGTTTTCCTTGTTTTAAGAATAGAAGATTTCATAAGCTCTGATGGAGTTTGTACAATTTTCTAAACCAACAAAATCGACGCATGTAAATTAGGAAATTAATAACTGGAACGAATCATTCTGTAATGCCCTTGGACGGCACACACACAGACACATGTTCCCACGAACATTTCCCGTTTTCTCTTTCTGCTTGCTTTTCCTCTTTCTTTAAACAAAAGACTATAAAATTTTCACCTTGACTATTGTATAAACCAGTGTATTGAGGTCGGATGCGTAATGCACGTAATATCAAACTAGAAAACAGTTCTTCCGCAAACTTGTCTAATAAATAGGTCATTCTCTAACGATTTTCTTATGAAAAGCTGTGGTTTTGCTTGATTCAACACTTTTTTCCCGAGTATTATCTTACTTACTTAATTTATGTGCAATTTTTATCAGAAAAATTTCGTAATACAATCTTTTAAATAACAATATTGAGCTGTAGTAACCCTTGATTTATAATGATTGTTGAAAATCACACTTGAAGAGGTTAATGAGGAGTTAAATTTTTTTCAAAGGAAATATAGGTAACTAATAGTCAAATGATTATAAAAGGACATAGGTACTTAAAATCTTATTATAAGTTTGAACGCCTGAAAAAGCGAGTGCTTAAATTTAATATTATATAATACGTTACACCTAGTTAAGATTCGTAAAGTCGGAGTAAAGAAAATTAAATAAACAGCTACAAGTTAAAAGAAACAAGTGGGTAAATAAATATATCGTAAAAGTCGTGTACGTTTTATGTTTTTTTTTACGACAATTTTACAACTTACATTTACACTTTAAAACATGTTCAACAAACACATTATGTCATGTATTGTACAAATCCAGTGATTTTGCGTGAATATAAGAAGTTTTCACTTTTTTCTTTTCTTTCAGTTCATCCTCATTTAAGAGAGAATAATTTTTTTGGCAAAATTCGTTGCCTCTAATTTACTAACTTCTAATGTTTATTAATTTTAAGTATATTTTTTAGAACCTAGATAATTCCTTGCTGCATCGATTCTTGTTTAGATATTTGGGAAAAAATGCTTTGATTTCGGTTTTTTAATAGCAGTTTTTGTGGAACCTCATATTTATAAAAGCAAATTCACAAATAAAACTAAATTGGTTTCAATTTTTTTCCAAGTAAGTTTTATTTATCTTAATCTTAATCTGATACCAAATAATTAAGTATCATGATAAATTAGCATTAATAAACTTTTACGAGACCAAGTAAACTCATACACCAGCCATACAAGTGAACAAGAGACTCATTTAACTCATACAATAGGCATAAACTTCAACTAGAGACCCATTTTACTCATACAAAAGTTTTGATAAACTTACAACCTCACTAAAATTAGTATAGGTAATGATGGTTATACAATATGATATTAAATATAATGATTTATTTATTGTAGTCACGAACCGAGCCGATCTAATTTAGTTTCGCTTTCATTTGCCTTGTTATAGAATAGTTCATTCAACTTTAGTTTGTACATAAAGTATAGTTTAAACACGTATGTAGACTACATCTACTTGTATGTTAATAAGTCACCTACATTTTATTAAACTACAATTCTCACTTGATTCTTTATCATTAATTACTAAACCCATAATTTTGATTGAAGTTCGAGGTCATTAAAGTTTGAATAATTAAAAAAACTAAATCAAACAGCCTCTTGTACTTAAAATTCATTTAAATATAATATTCATAATAGGATCCTTAATTTCCATACATATTCGCCTGATAATGAAACAGGTGAACAGAAAATTTGAATTTGTATTGTTATTCCTTACATAACATAAACTCAACCCGTAATTAATGCCTCGAGAGGGGGAGGCAGAGATGTTGTACACCGCATTTCGGATTTTTATGTTAAGTCCCAGAGCGTTGTAGGATGCAAATCTGTCCAGCAACTCGAACCCTCGACCCTGTCGGCTCAGGTCAGCCGGTTAACCAAGAGTCTTAACAAACTGAGCTACCACGTCCCTCAGTAAATGTTATTCCAGAGTAAATCATCGTTTAGGTTATAAAGTTCATAATTACTTATCCATCCATCTCGAACCAATCAATTAAGAGATCTCTACAAGCATTGAGATTAATTACAACCATACCATCTCTTGACTCTATCTTCTCTATCTAGTTGCTAATTGGATATTGTTAGAAGCATCAGATAAACGCTCTACATAGAGTCAGGTTACGTTAAATAATTACATAGAAATTGAGCGTGCAATTATCGTCTGTACGTTATTATGCCGGATGCACTTTACATGGGGCTGTAGTTTCTCTCTGGATTTAACTTTTACTGATCTTTTAGGTCAGTCTCTTAAACAAAGGTTTATGTATGAAATCACGCATTTTCAGTATTCTGTCAGTTTTATTTTAACCTTATTGTGATAAGTTACCCTATAACCTATATTGTTTGTTATTGTACAATGTCTCTTGTACAAGAAGTAAACTAGGTTTTAAACATTATAACTCATAACGCATTTATTAATATTAAAATAATTCTATTTTTCTCTTCTACTCTTTTGTTTCTTGTCAAAAATGTATCTCGTCTCGTCTTTTCACTGTGGATGTAAAACTAATACAATCTGTAATTGGCATCATGCAAAGTTTCCAAGTTTTATGTAGGAGGTTAGGAGGCAATCCACGAGCTAGTCAGTCCATAAAAATCACCTATATTTATAATGGATTTAGGTGGATACAGGCTACATTATGTCTCAGGAATTAATGTTCATATTAATTCATATCACTGGCTCAGTAAATCGATTATTCTATTGAATGATTATACGTAAACTTAGAGTATTAACTTGAGAGATGTGATTTATGTTGAAAAGTAAGTAATATTCAGATACCCAAATAATTGAGATATTGTTTAATCATTCGTAATAAGTTAATTTAATATTAAGTAAAGACTCCTATTTTAGGTAACAAAGACATTTGCACGCTAATACTCCTTGCCTAAACATTTTGGACTGTATTCAATAATCTATTTAAGACCTTTGTAACAGATGTTTCTGCAAATGAATAAATAATTGTTATATGAATCAAAGGTAATTAATGAATGCATTAAATAGGGCCTACGCCTACATTACTAAAATGCGAGTTCTATGCAAATGTGGTTTCAATCAGGGTTATCAGCGGCGTTCTTTTAGATGCAGTTATGCAATGATGCACAAGCTACGCGCCTGAACATACTACTGTCATTCGGTCCACGTAGACTGTTCGGCTATACTTGAAAATCCACACCTCAAAAGCATTTTCATGTCATGTCATGCGGCGGCATCACTTTCCATCAGGTGAAGTGTCTACTTATTTGCCCGTTTCGTAGTATAAAAATATTGTTCTGGCGCTGGATTAAATAATATAACAGTAATGAGTCACTTTTCTGAATCTAAATATACCAATAAATAAATGCCAGTAATTGCATGGACAATGCTATTTTCAGTACACCATTGTAGTAAAAGTTGAATTAATATAATTAACGAATAATATTGATACAACTAATCTATGTGAACGTAAATTTTTTGGAGTAAATAAAAATCATAAATCGTGTTTAATTTATGTTGCTCAACTTAATACTTTTTAATCAATTAATAACATCTACAAAATACTGATTGTAAACGATTAAATGTTCACAGAGCATGATCTTATATTTACAGTAAATTAGTTTTGAAAGTGTTACGAAAGCTAATGATTGACTTTATTATTTTCATTTTAACTTTTTATCGCTTTCGGTTAAATTTATGTGGTCGAATATTATTATGGAATATTTTAATAAAACTGAATTACATATAGAACTTATGAATGTATATATGTAATGAATGTATATAAGGGCTTCTATATAAAGCATGTTAGTTATTTACTTTATTTCCAGTTCGTCTGTTAATTGTCGGCGTATCAGCGCCGTGTTTTCCATAAATAACGTTGAATTGGAAACATTCTTTCGGATAATGATAATATTAAACAGTGCGTATACACCACACAATATGTAAGATTATATTTCATACATCTTTATATTATTACGCTTCTCCTTAAAAAGACATCAATAAAAATTTAAATATTAGAAATATATTGTCTTATAAATTCCACTTTTGTTACACTAAGCATTTTAACAGTAATCAACTATTTATAATTAAAGTTACATGGTTAGTGGAAAAAGGGGTTTGTACTATGGTGGGGTCGACCAGACAGTGCAGCCAAATTCTAACCATTTTTAACCTGATACTAGGTATACTTGGTCGATATTAGACACGATATCAGTCACACGTTGTCTCTATGCAAAAAATAGATGCATTAATGAGCGTGTATGGATGTGCATTATGCATAAGTATAAAAAGTTGATCGATTTGGAATTAGGGGTTCCGTTGCACATATTAAAAAAAGTAAATAGGTCTCGTCTCATTCTGTAGTCAAAATGGAATAGAAGCTTATCACATTGACTACTGATGCTGGAATTGCTCCCGCAATCGAAGGAAACGAACGTTTCATCGCGACAAATGTGACCACAATCAAAATCATTACCGTACAAAATGTGTGCTGAATGTTATAATCATCTGCAAAACCCGAAAAACGGAAGTGTAATCAATAATTACGAAACACCGAGGAAACCGAGGCGAATCAGAATAAGAAAGCATTGCATTGCATTCCATTATAATTATAGAATTGGAATCGATCGGCGTGTTTGGGTGCCGGTGAAAGTTGTTACGTCACGGACGCCGATTGGTCGAGAGCGCCGAACTTGGCCGAAGTGCTCCGAGCGGAGCCGAGCGAAGCCGATAATTAGCGACTATCGCAAAGCTTTACCCGTTCCCACGAGCTGGTATCGTTACGTGAGATGGAATCGAGTGATAATTAGAGATACCCAGGCTTGATGGTTTGACATAATGGATGGTAAGAACTCGTAATAGATAATTTGCGTTGCAAATATCATGCGAGTTACGTGTCAGATTTTCGGGTGGACGTTGCGTAATATAATGTAATGTGCAACGGTTTTAGCACTTATTAAAATTGTTCATGCCATGTTTAGTTTATGTGCTAGTACGAATTAATTAATACGTAATACATTGCTGGGATTTCATAGTCATCTGTTTGAAGATTTTATTGTTACGAGTGTTTTAATGATAGTCTAGTAATGCGAAATGCGGTGTGTAACACCTCTGCCAACCCCTCTTGAGGGATTACGGCCTGAGTTTGTATGTAATCATAGTTCATTAAGCAGGTAAAACGGATTTTTCTTTTTTACACGTGGCAGTTATTAGCTTTAACCGGTGGGCACGAACGCGGGCGCAGTTTAACATCCATTATTATTGATCATTAGCATATTTCGTACAGAGCATTATACAAAGCCGCAATGTACGCCCACTTGTTACGTTTGACCTACAAATGGTACAGGTGGTTATTATATTTGTTTACAAAATAGTAAAAACGATTTTCCTTTCGAAAGTACAAGAGTAGCTAAAAAATTGCACGTGCTTCGCAATTTTGTAAATAAAGTTTAAAGTTTTTTGGTTGATTTGAAATGTGTACGCTGACCATAATTGAGGTCAAGTGATTTCCATGAATGGTGGGTTGGGATTGGCATTTACAATTTGATCCAACGTAATTTATATAAATGTAAGTAGGTATGTTGCTTTTGTCGTAAACAGGCTACTTGTTGCCAATATAGTTTGACATTTTATTCAAAATAAAATACATATAAACAAATTTTCCTAAATTCCATTTTATCAATCATTTTAAAGGCATCATCAATCACAATGTATAAACAAGTATCTAAGTTAAAACGTAACTTTTTGGTTGAGATGTTTTTTTTTTTGCTGACAATTTTTGAAGACGTCGATCATGGTATCCGGTAGTTCCCAAGTATTTTCCCAGAGTGAGCTGAACTAGTGACCTATGTTTATAGTTGACATTATCTCCGCTCTGCTCCAGTTGGTATTGAGTCGATCGATTCTGACTTAAGTCTGTTGTGATAGCTCATGGTGAGCTTGGGATCTATTCAACTAAACATTAGCATGTTATAAATGTGAAAGTATCTTTGCTTATCTGCCTATTGCCTGTTAACATCTAAACCGCTAAACAGATTTCCATAAAAATTGGCAAGGAGGAAAATTGTGATCTAAGGTGGTACACATGTAAGCATTGACTAGCATGTTATGTATGGAAAATCGCTATTTATTATGAAGATGAAGAAGAGGTATGTAGTTGAAAGCATAGTTGTGTACGAACCATACTGACAAACAAAATTACCTACACCCTAAAGAAAGACATTATTTTTTATTCTAACAAAAAACAAAATACGATTTCTTTGTGCTTTAAGTTCTGGACAAAAAGGTTAAATGATTTATTTTTATCGTATACGTAAATTATGACTAGAACTCACTCACTTAATATAGGTATTTCTTTATATGTTATCTAGTTGTCCTACTAATTTATTGTACCTTATTGGGAATCTAGTCTTAATTACATTAAAGCATACATAAACAAAATAAAATTATAAAAAAATTCCAGAACGAATAAAAAAATGGTTTATGATTAAAAAACTGTATTTTATTTCCAAATTGTAAACTAAATTAATTTATTGTACCTAATTATTTTACAAAAAGCAACTACGATGGTTTCTTGCCGGAATCTTCCTCGTAGAAATAGCGTTTCGAACCGGTGGTAGTATAATTTACAATATTTGGTTTATCATAAAAAAGTGTAATCATAAATAAAAACTGATGAAGAAAATGTCTGCTGTGAAAAAAGCAGATTGTCGCTTACGACGTTCTTCCGTTAAAAGTTAGATATTTTTTTCGCCTTATCACCGAGCAATTTTTAATGGGGCTGACACACTAACAATACCGTGATCCCAGTATCGTGATATTGTAATACCTTTAAAATTCATAGCCATAGCTTCAGTACCATCAATATTTACGATATACTGGATTGATACTACTGATAATATTGACAGCGCTAGAGCTCCCAATTGGCAACACACAACAACTTATTTTGAAATGGGTATTTCAAAAGTTTCCACCTAACAGTACCTACGTACGCCCGTTTTATTGTTCATTGAGGTTGCACTAAAATGAGATTTTCCTGTGGGAACTAAAGTAAAATGTGTGTAATGTATTCACCAATGATGCAACTTGCAATAAAACGCATTGTATTGCTATATACTTACTCAATCAGTGTTGACTGACTATAAAATGATCATTCGGTGACATTATGCTCTGAATTATTTATTAGGTATTTTTTAACACGCTTGTTTTATGAGCACTTACAAATCCGTTGCTCAATATCGACTGTATAGTGTTCTTAAAGCATTAAGTATCCCTTTCTACTAACATTCCAAGCTTAATAGAAAAAATTAAAGGATTTTGACGATTCGAAGGACTTTTTTTAGCTCTATTTGAATAAAATATTTATCTTCTGTGTGAGAAGTCTTTGTTTGTGGTGATTTTTAAGATAGTTTAGATTCCGATGGTCTTACCTCTAAATATATAAAAAAGGGACTCCCCAAATATTATAGTTCATCGAAGGAAAACTAGTACTCGAATATGTTAATAGGCACATTGTTTTGTTACTGACGATTGTTAAGTGTACAACCGTTGCTTTCTACGCTCGAGGTCGCGGGTTCAAACACATGCTAGAAGACAGTATAAGACGATAGATGGACCTTTAGCCAAGATTTGGAAGGTTTAACTAGTTTTTTTGGATATTTGACAAATACTAAAAAAATATCTTGGATATGACTGTGCGTTCGAAAAATTGTTCATGTAATTGCTATTTTAAGTGAAGAAGTATCGGGTTTGAATCAAGGTTTAGTTATACATATATTATTTATGTGATATTTTTTAAATAATATAAACTCACGCCGTAACCCTCCAGAGGGGTTGACAGAGGTGTTACACCGCATTTCGCATGTTTAAGTTGATTCCAAGTGTAACATGTTGCGAATCTATCGCCACTATCCGGGCACAATGAGGAACATGATGGATGAACTTACGGCAACCTGAGACTCGATTCCTCGCCCTCTTGGATCAAGTCGGTCGGTTAACCAAGGCATGTAATAAATCAAGGCATCAAACAAACTGAGCTACCGCATCCTTTTACGTCCACGTTTTATATATTGTGTAATTTATTGATTTTTTAAAGATAAATGATGTATGCTTAGAGCCGTGAGTAACGTTCTGATCATTTGCTATTGTTTAAGCTTTTACTCGTAACTTTGTGCGCGTTATTTTAAAGAATTTTTGTTTTCATCTGAAATATAGCCTGCGTCTATCCTTACAATATTGAAATCTATAATTAGTATTCGAAGATTACATAAAACTAAAAACTTTTACATCACCTAGTGTTTTACTGATGAAGAAAAAGGTTTATAAAAAATCGAAACTATGTAGGAATTGTTGGTAGAGAATAATCAGAGACACGACAAAAGTACCTTAGATAGGTACTTTAGTGAACTTTAAATACTAGGTACTGCTTTAGTATTAAAGTACTTAGGTATAAATATTTAGGTCAAATGATAACGCCCGCCTCGTTTCATATCTAGAATGGCTTAGTTAGCTCGGATTTGAATCGTTGAATAATAAATAAGCGTTTGTTTTAACAGTTTTAACGCGATTCTCTTTTTCTTGCCATTTAAAAAAAGTTTACCGGCAAGTGTGAACATTTAATGTAATTTAAAGTGTTAATTGCCTATTTATCTAACATACTAGAGCACATAACACTACACATACATATATTAACATATAAATGTTCAGCAAAGCTTTGTTTATATATTGGTCAATTAAATTTCCACAAAGCGTCACATATTTATTAGAGTTACTCGGTTACAATACAAATACTAAACTTTCTCAACTGCATATAGAAATGCAGCCCGCGTAAATGTTATACAACCAGGGTCGAGCACTCACCGTCGAGTATGTCCCGTCACGTAGAAAGTGAAAATATCAACTCAGGCGCATGCCTGGCCTGTTCTGATCTCACACACTCTCACTACCCGGGCTGTATAAACAAGCCTCGAAAACCTAGTATCCAGATCTTTATCAAAAAAGAAAAAAAATTGTCACTGGCACTCGGATTTTTGAACCGCAGTGTCAAATTTGAAATTCGAATGTTTTTTTTTCACTGTGGTGGTTGGCAACCGCGTTGGCGCGTCAAATGAGACTGGCTGCGAAGAACGGAGCGCCCACCGTGCTGCTTGTGTAATACCACTCATTCACCAGTTGAAATCGTATCTTTACGACAAGTTACGTGATTCAGACGATTTAGATCTTTATGCAGAGTCAATTAAAGTCGTCAGTGGTTGTTATGAGCATTGGCTATTCAAATATCTTGCAACGAGATCGAAGTGGGATAGAATCTGAAAATATAAGTTTTCCAACTTATTCTCTAACTACAAATGATTAAGGTCTATCTATGTATGTATGATTACATTGTAAAGAAACTGACTCATAGAATGAGGTTCTGTAGTTAATTTATCATAAAATATATTTATTATAAATGAATAGTGAATTTGAATAGTGCGTAATTTTATGCAGGTTTGTGAAACGTCTCAAAACTAAAAAAAAAAAAGATTCCAAGGGTTGATCAAAAGATTGAATGGAATGTTTTAAAAATAGAAAAACGTAATTTATGTATAGAAGACGACAATTCCTAAAAGTTATATTTTTTAAAAAATTTAAGTGATAAGAGATTCCGTGAACGAATCGTTAATAAAATAAACATCGTCTTACAAATATCAATTAAAATAAAACATGAAGACGTCAGTTCCACTATTAATTATAGTTTTGTACGAGACTAATGGTTGTAAAATAATAAATCATATCAGCTCGTTAAGTCTTTTTAACGTGTTTGTGTAGACTTTTTGGTAAATTGTAAACAAATATGGTTTAGCTTTCATGTTAAATGTATGAATCGATTTTTGCAATAAACCAAAAAAAAAAAATCCCTGTTTTTTTTTCAGTTTTGATTAAATTGACATAGGTACATGAATACTTTTATTTTAGATATTCACACTCGCCATTCTATCCCACCACTGTAACTCTTGTTAACCAGGATCAACAGCGGCGTCCTTTGATCGAATAATCAACGAATAATGCAGCTGTGCAATGACGCACGGGCTGTGCCCGGACACCCTAACGGCTGTCTTGGGATCCGCAACGAACTTAATCAGAAGAAATAGTAGTAAGAAAGCGGTTTCAGACTTCCCACCCAGCAAAGCGGAGACAGCAATGGAAACGGCCCAGAGGCCCAAAGCTAAAGGGATCTACGGTCAGGAGACGCTTGACCGTCAAAACTCCACGGCATGCCACTTGTTTTAGGTATATCTCTTATACCTTATGTGGTAGCTAATTACATACCTACATGTAACAAAACATAGATAACTCTTTTTAACTATGTCAAAGGATGTGTCCTTTAAACTCTGTTAAAAATAAATAAATAAGTTATAAATACATGAAAGTTATTGACATTCGAAAGTATCGGTTGATTTCCTCTAGATACGTAATTGGTAATGTTGTTTACTTTACAAATTGAATATTCATTCAATTATATAAAAATCCATAAGTGAAAACATCATCATTCTAGAAAAGGTATGGAATGTGGCTCTGAATATTCCTATATCGTCTACATATTACTTTTATTTTATTTTATTTATTTGGTTAACCAACGATTAAAGACAAAATCAAATATAGTTTTAAAATTTTAAGAACATTTTCAGTGTCTTAATCACTTATAGGCACACACATTTGTATTACCTTCTGATAACACATGATTTAAAAAAAACCTTAGGTAATTAAACCCCGGACTTAATGAGTAAAAATAAAAAACTCAATAAGATTAGTATGTGTCATTCATTGCGTAAAATGTACATATAAATGTAGGTTAAAACAACAAACTTACATCAAATTTAAAGTACAATTTACAAGTTGTTATCATTAATACAATCAAAATCAAATAACTTTATTCCATAAACTTAAAAGAAAGTACTTAGAATCGTCAAATGAATTTATTTTTTTCTTAAAAATGACTCGACCACCGGTTCGGAAAATTTATGCCGGGGAAGATACCGGCAAGAAACCCCAGATTCTGTAATTTGTTATATTAACATGTTTTATGCTATAGTTACAGCCACTAATACATCTTACAGTCTAGGGTGAGAGACTGCGATAAAGCTCATGTCACAATATATGAATTAAAATGAAATTATTTATAATTACGTGTTGTAGTGACAAAACAAATATGTACCATACATGCTACTCACATAGAACAAGTAATTATACCGCCAACTGTTTGGATCTTGTTTTAAACTAATTTATTTATTTATTGTTTATTATGTATACAAGTTTTAAAACAGAAAAGTTTACCTAAATACATACCTTTATTTATATATTTACCATAGCAGTATTTAAATTGAGTTAAGGTCCATTTCGAGGGCGCGTTACACAAGCAACGTTCGAGTGACGCTGATGACACAATCTGTCACATAATGTCACGCGCGCGTCACACCCGTGACATGTGAAGTGTTACAAGCATTCCGATACATAGGACATTTACTTTCTATTTTATTTTAATTGAATTATTATTACATTTATTTATAACCAGTTACGGTTCGTTGCAAAAAAATCCGGTCCAAGTTTTTAAAAGTTAGTTAGGTTTAAAGTTAAGGCGCAATCGATAGATTTTAAATAAAGCAATCAAAGGTATGGAGATTGATTTTTATGGATCTATATCGTTTAAAAATAGACATAATAAGCTTATCAATGGTAAGCAGTTGTAAATGCTTCTTTTGTCAAACATAATGAATCTAATGGCAACCTTCCTCAACCAGGAATACAATATTTTGTAAGCTGGTACTTTTCTAGGTAGATTGTTCTAATAACAGCCAGAAATTGCCTTAAATCTTTAATTATAAACCTAATCAACTCCAATAATATATTAATATATTTTCTGTGTGTTTCGTCTTCACGGATTAATTCTTTATACGATTACACGCGGTACAGGATCTCCAACTGCAGGATCCACGGTTAAATGTTTTACGTAAATAAAGATATTATTTCTAAAAACATTTAAAGGAATATAAAATGGCATCCTACAGAAAGACAAAAAACTTGTGCGAAATAATTGATAACTTAAACTGTATTTTAAAATGGTCCTAAAAAGGCCGCTTAAAGCAATTCTCCTGAAAGCTTTCATTTTTAAAATTTGTTTCTCAAATTTTTGCAAATTGTGAGCTCATTATTATGGATTATTGACGGTTCAATTCTCTAGCAGTAGGTGGCTATTTTACGATTGGAATACACATCATGTTTAGTTTTAAATACAATATTGCCAATGTGGCCTTCTTGGCTCCGCTGAAATCATCAGTCATTATTTTTCGGAAATTGTATTTCTCACAGATAATGAAAGTATCGAAGTCATTTGACATTAAACAATTAATCTGACAAAATTTCAATCCTTTTTAATAAGTTTCTGTTACGAAACAAAGTTTCATTTGTATTTTAATGGTTGTTGATTTAGTCGATTCACTTGCTTGATTCGAAGTCACTTTCATTATGAAAATTAGAAATTCTCCAACGATGATGAAAAATAACGGTATCTCTGTTATAATTGTCATGTCATCATCATTTAATTAGGTGGTGTTTATGTTTGTCATCCGTCATCAATGTGTTTAATATGTTTTGTGCTGTTCAGGTAAAAAGATGCTGACTTTCTGTTAGATGAAAAAGAGACTTCCTAATAATTATGCTTTTGATAAAAGTAATTATTTACTCGTAAAAACAATGGTATTTGGAGTTTCTACTAATTTAAGTTTGTACGTTTGTTAACTAGTCACGGCAAAATGGCTAAAGGAATTTGTATACAATTTGCTAAACAGATAGTTAATGCATAGTAATTTTTGTCCTGAAAATATTCGATTCCTGAGCGACAAAATAAACTAATTCTTCGTAGATACGGCAACGCGTGCATGATGCCCGTGGTATTGTAAACGTGCATAAGCTACGGTGACTGCCTACCTGCTTATCAGGAGGGCCAGGACTATATTTTAAAAAAACTATTTAACAGGCTAGAGTTTTAATTTAAAAATTGATGTTTTAGACTTAAAACCACAGTCTGAAGTAAATCATACGAATATCCCGGCTTTTACTAAAGTTTTCCCGGACATCCGATGTTTCAAATCTAATAAAATCAAAACCTTTCGATTTTAAACTTTACCTTAAAGACTCACGGTTTAAATTATATTAATTACCATTTCAAGTTACGTCGTAAAAAGTTATCTCTTTTATGGAAACCGCCGGTGTGTATTTACTGTTCAACAACCATTTAAAATTGAACCTTAGCAGACACTGATAAAGTCGATTTTAGCGTTTCAATTAATAATGTAAGCAAGCAGTGAAAGTATCAGTTTTCGGCAAATATTTGCGTAAAGATGTTTCTTTGATTTGTAAAAGCTTGCTTTTTCATTAGCGTTGAGGTCGGAATTGAATGAAAGCTAATAGCTTGTGAAGCGTGAATGGTAAATAAATTGAATAGAATTATGTCACATGATGCAATAAGAACAGTTTGTCCTTTGTATCCGACTACGGCGAAGCAAAAAGGAGGGTTATGATTCTGATGTATGTATTTACCTTTTTTTATCTTTGACAAAAGCAACGGCACGAAATGACAAACATATTCGCCAATTAAAGGTTTCACTATAAATTTATTTTCCACAAATACAATATAAGTTTATAGGTCGATATATACATAAATATACAAAATATATGTACGTATATAGTTTTGCTACTTGCTGAAAGTGCTTAAATGTAGAGCAGAAGGTAGACAGAGACAAACAATGGTTTACACTACATGCTTTATATATTATAGTAAACATAAGTTTTCAACAACAGTTCTGATGGTTAATGTTAAATAAATACTGATGGTTAATGTTAAATAAATTAAAAAAAAAACTCTCATGGAAATGTACTAGTGTAATATATAAAAAATACAGTATAATATTAAAATAATATTTATACGTACAAAGGACAGATTTTTTCAAGGAACTCAAAACGTTAAACTACATTATTTCAACCAAAAATCATACAGATAAATTATTTTGTATTTGAATTCAGAAAATTCAACTAATTGATAGGAGCTCAATACAATTACTGAACTAAAAGTGATGAGAACTCTTCTATAGTAGCGGATGTACTGCCTCTGTATCCGTTGGTCATACACAAAACAAAACAATAATTAAAGTAAATTGAACCTTACATCCTAGAACTTAAAAGTTATTTACATCTTTTTAATTTGTAGTAGAAACAACGATGCCTGAACTACGCCTATTTTTCTTTATAAAATCCTTAAGTTGTATAGTATAAGAATGAAAATAGCGTTTGCAATGTATAGGTCAACGTGTGGTCTTGTGTACGTAATGGCGGTAATTAACACGTCATTACTTGACATTTATGTCATTACATCGTGGTAGGATGTGAGCGTTTGACAAGTGACATAAATTACCCTCTAGGTGCCTACTGACTGATGTTTGGTTTTGATTTTATTTGAAAATCTGTTGGTTTGTTTTATAAATATTTATTAAAAGCGTTCATTGGTAATAATGATGAAGAATTCGCACGATTTTTTTTTGCCCTTTGATAAAATTTATGAAATTCGCTAAAATGTACTTAAAACATTTCAATAACTGATTTACTAAATATTAATTGTTACTATATCTTTAATTTGTTACAGTATAAATGAAAAGTATTTTAAAATGATAAAAAAAGCATATTAAAACTTAGCGCGCGCGTTTATGTCTTTTGTATGTCAAATTGATTTTCGTCTTAAAACACTGAGTCTTAATCATTTTTTTAAAACTAGAAAATGTTTAGCTTTATTTTCAACAAGCAGATAGTTTGTTACATAGGTATGTTTGAGTAAATAGTAAGTAGAAAGTTTAAAATACGTCATTTGTTAACTAAACAAAGAAGATGAATAGTTGTATTGGAAATTATAATTAGTATTTTACAAACGCTATCCATACTATGATAGATAGGTCTCGGTTATTGTATAGGGATTGTGGATAGGGGGGTGTGTATTTAATATCCAAAAAAATATATTATTATTAAAAAAAAAATCATGGATAAAATATTATGATCAGGCCCATAAGAAGCATTTTTTTTTTGATATTATATATTTTATACATTAAATAAAAAAATTATGAAAAATAGATTTCAGATTCAGAAACACATATATTTTGCTTTCATATTTGTGTATATTAATATGTAACGCTATCCGTTATCTTCAGTAACAGTCTTGTGGTAGTTGAGCAGCCAGTGCAGCGATCTGGACAGAGCCTCAGGGTCCTCGCATCTGATCCTCCTGCAGCTCGAGCCTAAGTTGGCAGAACTGGAACATAGGGAAGCAGAATATATTACGATTTTTTTTTGTTCTTTTGTTTAATGAAGTATGTAATGGAATCTAGTTTTTTTTTCTCAAAACCCCTAGGATTGCGGCTTTGTGATGAACTTATGACATTCTGATGTATTACCGAGCATAATGTACGTCAGCTTGTAGCTCGCACAGCAGCCGCCGGCGACATCGCTCGCTGATCGCTGGCAACGCGCCGGTGGAGCGACGGTAGATGCGAGTGGGCAGGCTGGAATTAGAAAAAAACATATAAACCCTATCAATGGTAATAAGCCTGACAACATAACTTTAACTCATAATACCGTACAAAATTTTTAACCCCCGATACGAAAAGAGTTATGAGTTTGTCGTGTCTGTCAGCATCATAACTCTCGAACGAATGAAGTTTGTGATTAATTTTTTTTTGTTTAAAAAAAATCCTTAGTCGAGCATCTTTTTTGGCCATATAAAAAGGATTATTTGGAATTTTAAATACCTTCGTCAAAATCTCATAGAGTTCCTTCGAAACATTGGCCTTTGGTGTACTGATATTTCTTTATCTAATTAATTCTGAAGTAAAACACTCTCAAATGGTAAAAAATATTGGCAACACCTCTTTCTACAGCTACACGTGTTCCTATAATCAAGGTAAAATCGCAGTTAATTGTAATAGTGTAGGAGCTACGGTATGTTACAAGTTACGCAACACGAATACGTACTTTCTCGTTGTGTAAGACGCGGACGTGTGTCCTTCCGTTAAGCACGCATAATGATTTACAAGTTCATTTTCTATAAGCTAAAATGTATTTTAAATAAAACGCGTTTGAGTTGAATTTCGAATAGACATAGAATTTACTTCTTCAGGGAGCGTCCAAAGGCATTTCGCACAAATTTCGCATTATATTATTATTGCCTTTGTATTCTTTCAATGTTATTTATGTTAATAGAAAAGATTCTCTAAATATAACTGGTAAAGTGTCAATCTCTTTTAATATTTAGTATGTTTATGCAAAGATGGCTTAAAGAAGATGTTAAACGATTTTTAACCTTGACTAGCCCATTTGCAATTGTAGAAATATGATTTAAAGTATGGATTTTTTTTCTTCTAAAGAAATCCATTAACCAAGCATAGATTAATGATGACCCAAGTATCCCTACACACACCATATTTTAGTGTTGCCTCTAAGGTACCAAACGGAGCATAGCAGCTAAGCAAGTGATTTTTATTAAACCAGATTATCATTGAATTTCAGGACAGTCCACAATCGCATCCCCTTCATGTATTATCACGTTAGATTATTTTCTTTATTAAAAACTAGGCAAGTATTTCTCCCTAATCCAACCTGATATTAAGCGGCGATTGAGTCTAAGGTCGAACATGCCTACGCAGGAGAAACGTATTCACACTTTATACTTGAAACATTGAATACAAAATAACTAGATTAAAATATTTCATTACAGAATAACATACATCGTGTTGCAGCAGTATAAACGTGTTTTATTTGGCATGACTCTTGCACTAGGCCGGGCCTGTCTCGCATAACATAGACTAGTTCGACAAATAGGATTTACTTCCTTAAAACTATCAGCCATAGATTAATGATTGGTCTCCACTACCAATCATTAAGCTATGCTATCAGTATTAGAAATAAGTGGATTTATGGATGGTTTGATTTGAATTAATTCGACTTCAAAAAGAGAAGGTTCATCTCAATTCGTATTCTTAATTAATGTAGACATGGATATATTTTAGTTTTTCGGACATAAATGAAGATTTTTTGTTCTTACTATACCTAGCTAATTGTTTTATTCACACAAAGTGTGTTCGAGGCGCTAGTGCATGTTATGTCATGTACGTGTGTATGTCGGTACGTCTGTTAATGAACGAGGTATCATGTCGCGTGCGAAATTACACCGTGCAGGAACAAGCCGTGATTGAAATGTAGCGGGCGTTAAGGCATTGCACTGCGTTAAATTAAAAAAAATAAATTTTAAATACGAAAATATAGAATTAAATTAGTTTTGTATTTGAATTAATTACAGAGTGAGATTAAAAAAAAAATATTAGCTAAAAGTAGCCGGAATAGAATTCGCTCAGTTTTCTCAAATGATTTTTGAGAATCATTTTCTAAACTTACAAATACATAGATAAGTGCTAGAAAAATACAGAAACTTGTTTTTCTTCAAAAAGGACAAACAAAACATTATCTAATTCAAACTACGATCTAAACAACATTGTAAATGTTTAACACAATCAAGTTATTGCTGCTTGCATCATCGTTTTGTACCTCTTGCTTGAAGGATTCAGGTATCCCTTAAGAATAAGGGTTAGTAATACACTTAGCACTCCAAATGTTGCGGGCATCTTAAACTTATAGCTCCATTATAAATAGATTGCAAGTGTGTCTTCGCCTTAACATCAAAATGGCGACCGGCATTCATCAATCGAGCCAAATAAATGTAACAATTTCCTGAGTTATCGATATACTTCCATATTTACGATTACAGGAAACACGGATTAATTCAATTAAAACCAAAGACACGCTTATTAACTTACCTCACAGTATTTATTAACGTTAGTTAATCATTTTATATAAAAAGAGAAATGTTTTTGTTCCATTAATATTTGAATGTCACTTTTATTATTTAAGAACTTCCTATTTGTAAGTAACCAAAAGTTTTATTAATTAAGCTATAAACAAATATATCACGCCGTAATCCCACGAGAGGTTGGCAGAGGTGTTACAAATTGCATTTTGCATGTTTATGTCGAGTTCTAGTGTAACAGGTTAAGAATCTGTCGCCACTATCCGGGTACAGTGAGGAACATGGAAGCTACAACTCACGTCAACCCGAGACTCGAACCCTCGAGCTTCCACGTCCAAAGGTATAGTTATTTACACTGTATTTTGCGTATGTATGTAGTTTTTTACTGCAAAAGATACAAATAACATTTAGTGATATTCTATTGAGTGATTAAGACCGCCTATGTACGAGTAAATGAGAGCCGTAATTCTTCAACCATGTTAATTTTAAAAAGTTCAGACACAAAACTATTCGAAAGTAAGTTATCGGAAACTTATCTAATGGATACTTGCTAAATTCCTACAAGTGTAACTGCCAATATTATCTCATACGCATGATCGGACTAAGTGCGTTTTCACATACATCCGGTTTTTACACGGCGTCTTTTAAACTAATGTATGAGCTATTGAGCTTTCACATGGCCCGGCAATCGTGCCATGTACTAACTCAAACATTACTACGGCACCGGATTGGCGAAGAATCGAACGTTGTGTAAATACCTGATATATGGAAGGTGTCACGCTATCAATACCGTATTAAACGCGTTCAAATAGTATGGCAATACCGTGAATACTGTCAATATTCACGTGATACTGTGTGGCGATAAAACCTCTCGAGTTGTACGGTACGGTCGCCGGGCCGGGCAAAAACCGGGCGCACGTGTATAGCTACTTATATCATATATCCGCCTCTCTGCCACTCATTGAACACTACTAAATCATTAGTCATGTGATTGATCAACAACGATAGAGATTTAAATCCGTGTTAACTAAATAGCATCGATTAACTGACCTGGATACTTGTCTAGATTTAGTGACATAAGTAGCTACATAACCCGTGTGTGGGCAGATTTATCTTAGTTGATCAGCTTCACTGCTTCTTAAATGGGCAGAGATAAAAAGTAGATGCACTTGTGGTGCATGATCTTTGCTAAGATAAGAACTTTGCATGGGTTTCAATTTAAAATCCATTACTAATGATGAAAATATACTTATACAACATCATTAAATGTGTCAGTTTAAAAAAAAAGGTATACAAAAATATAGTATACTCCACAGGAAACAACTTCACAGCGATTACTTTTACCAAGAAAAATGATTCTGTATCTTTTTGTTTATATCATTATATTCCAACAAATTATCAGATTGACCTAAAAGATATATGTATGTATACATATATAGTTTTAGTATGTTTAACTTTTACTCAGCGAAGTCTAAGTTACGAATACTAAAACAATGTGCAATTTATAAAATTAATAAACAAAAGTGTAGCATAAACGAATTCGTGAGATAGAATATAAAAAGCACTTTGTTTTGGGCAAAATTTTCACGGATTTTTTGGAACAAGTTTGCCATTTTTCGATAATGTGGCTTTTGCCTTTTTATTTTTATTTTCCAGCGATTATAATTTTCAGTACCAACAATTCAGGATTTTTGTGCCTTTCTCAGCTCGAGCTAAGTACTAGGTTTTTCCAGCTAGATCTGAAGCTTTTTTGGTATAGCTACTTACTGTTCAGGTCCTGGATGGACGGTGATGATGTTAGGAGTGAGGGCGGAGAAGATGATGCCGACTGGAATCAGCGCAGTCGCCAGCCGAATTAGGTGGGACCAGGGGTTCATGCTGGAATCAGAATTAAATCCATTATGTATTTATTGTTATTACATAGAGGTTACCAATTGCAGATATAATGCAATCCAAGTTACCATAACACCAAAACTTGTATCGCAGTTTCAACTTAGCGTTATTAAGGGTTTAACTACAAGATAATAACTAATTGAGAGTGGGAATATAAAGTTTTTACTAATTTGAACTTACCCATCGTTTTTAGCATTATCATAAAACATAGATTATTTTAGAAATTAATATAAAACCTATATTGAATATAATAATGTATTATGTTTCTTAAACTAATAAAATGGATATGTTTTTAATATTAATTTTTCATTCCACATCGATTAATTTACGAGAGGTTGCGGCGAACAGTGAAAGGATACATTTCGACGGATTCCAATCTCATGAATAACACAAGAAAAAATGCAATGGAGCTGCTTCTTATTTTATTTATTTTTTTATTAAATAGCCGACGATTGAATTTATACAAAACTCCCATAGATCATACTGTTGTTAATAGGGAAGGTCATTTAGTGAAAGTCAAAGGAGTTCGTTTTTTATTTTATAGCTTATTTGAACATAATCTGGATCTTTTTTTAATCTATTAACAAAAAGAAATCATTTATTCATATGTTTTTGATAACAGAATTGCATGTTCTTGTTTAGTTCTTTATTCTATTATTTTAGAAAAAAAAACATAGCATAATATATTATATATTATTCAATATTTGCTCTACAGTTTTTTGTTCGTAGTTTCTGAATGTCAATATTGAATCACACAGAGATAAGTTTCTTTTGGTTTACGTAAAACTTCCGGATGAATATGATTAAATTAAGAAATAGATTTATACTATTGTCTACTAATCAATTGATAAATTATTCATCCAAAAACGTCTATTCCTTTATTTACTATTATATATTTTTCATTTTAATTTATAATAAACCAACAATAAAAAAATATAAAAAGTTTATTTTAGTTAAATAATGAAATAGAATATACACATTAGGAAAAGAACTCGCAGAAAAGGTACGGTAATATTATTGGACTTACTGTTTCCGCATTTGGTGTTTCATTTCTCCGCCATTGAACTCTAATCCAAAATCTTCATCATCACCATCCGATCCTGGAAAAGAAAAATAATTTATACTTCACCTTTACCCAGCAGTGGTTTTTCCAGCTGATGATGATTGATATAAAATTTGTTGTTTTAAACATCAACATTATTTTAAATCTACCTCATCATTCATAATCTTTAGTTGAGTTTGTTGGTAACGCAATATTGATTAAGGAGGTGTATGTTAGAGGTAATCTTCTACAAGTAAACAACTCATTTGAATTTTAAAACAAAAGCAACTACGGAGGTTTCTAACCGGTGGTGAAATAAAAAATGACGATTTGAAGGCACTTATATTAAGTATATTTAAATAAAAACCATTTTGAATTTTAATTTAATACCAAAAAATATTTTATCGGGATTTGGAATGGGTGTTGGAAGTTTTATGAATGTTGCAAACCTGGTTTCTCTTTGAACGGGTCATTGATCTGGTAGAGTCCGCCTGCTGGCACTCTCACTGGCACTTCAACTGTGGGTCTGGACTCCTGGAGACCTGGAGTTGTTGGCTTCCAGCTGCTCTTAGTCTTGGTTAAGATGGGGCTCTCAAGTTTGTAGGGCAGGTAACCTTTTGGAGTCTTGTTAAACGGTTTGAAGTCATCATTTGATGAACTGCAAGAAATGCGTTTGTATCTTGTATTACTATTTTGTATTTTCATTGCAAAATTATAGAAACCATATATTTCTATGATTTGGATTTTTAATAGGTATATAATTTTAAAATCATCTGGAATATTATTTAATATTATTTGGGTTAGGGGTTCGTAAAGCATACCCTTTGAAGGATGACGGGGGTTTCCTTATAACTGGTGTGAAAGGTTCAGTAGGTCGGGTAGGCGTGGGATCCAAACTATCCAGAAAACTATCAAAGAACTGGCTCGGTCTGAACGTCGAGTTCCCTGGTTTTTCCACCACAGCTTGTTCTTTCGACGCTGTGATATTGCTGTCTTCTTCGCTCTTTGTCGAGTAACTTTCGCTAGAAGAGGATGCTTTCCAGAGCGTGGTATCGTGTTTAGATCCAGTGGTGACTTGGTCTTTGGTTGATTTAGTACTGTTCGAGACGGCGAGCAGAATGGTCGTGTTTGGTGTTAGGGGAGACGGGCGAGGCGGGGGGTCGATGTCCTCGATTGTCTCTGTGACTTCGATGCAGAGGGAGCTAGTTGCGGTCAAGAATAGAAGCCATATTGTTAACTGAAAAGAATTTATGCGATTTTCATAGACTTCTGAATTACAAGACCAAACTATGGAATAGTGTGTTGAATTAAAATAATATACTCGTCGAAATATTATTATTATATTATTATTTTTGAGACCGATTATCATATCTCACTAAAGACTGAGCGATAGATAAATATTAACTAAAAATGATTAACTCGAAATTTGTGACCTCGGTGGCGCAGTGGTGTAAAGAGCGGACTGCTACGTTAGAGGTTCTGGGTTCGAATCCTAGCAGGAGTGGGACTTGTGTTATTTGCAAGACGTATTGTTTCGCTTACCGGTCTTGGATATTGTATTCTTATTTATGTAGAATATACCACATCGTTGCTTAATGCCTGAGATACAAGATTACATCTTAGTGCAGGGATGAGTCAATTTGTGTATCGTGATGTGGTTATTATTATTATTATCCTGAAAAAATATTTTAGGCAAAGACGGTTTATACATTCGACGGTTCGATATTTTTTTGCTTGTACTTGTTGATTTTACGAAATTATCAAAAAAATACGTATTGGTAATCTTGTATAATGGTGCGGAATCCTTCATGGGCGAGTTCGATTCATACTTGACCGGTTTTAAATTTCTTTCATCATTCTATCTGACTTTTTTTGCATTATATACCTGCCTATTTAAGTAAATTAGATTTTATCTTTAATAATTGTTTTTAATTAAACCATATAATAGCGAAGCTCTTTCACATAAAATGTAATATTAAAACTTGTCAGAAGTTAATTACAAAAAAAATAATTACAACATTGTAATGTAACGTAGTATATATATGTATAATTAGGAAATTTTCTCAAAATGGACAAGTTTATTGCGGAAATGTTCTTGGCTATCGACATTCTTGTAAATTAATTAACGCCTTATTAAATTCCTTTTCTAAATATACGAAGGAACTACTACATAGTTTGTACATAACATTCATGTTACATAAATGTATTTTGGTATAAGTTTTTACAAAATTGTATGTTGTAATCTTCGTTGTTACATTCCTATACCTTATTTATCCAATTTCAATGAAAATTTATGCTAAAATTCTTTAGGTATTAATAATAGAATTGAAGAGTTTCAGCAAAAGCACTTTTCGCAATACACTTAAATGCAGTAATATTTCACGGAGTTTCTTTTTGATTCGTTCAATATTTTGTTGCTTATAAGAGTACCTGCACACTTTCAATTTGCAATCGGCCCACTATCGGCTTAGTTGGATGAGTCTGCTCATAGGCAAGCAATCGGTCGATCAGTGCCAAACTTTTTGTTGTGCGAATTAGTAAGATGAAGTCACTAGTTTAATGTTACAGTCATTCTATTTCACAAATACCATTTGACTTAGGTCATTGGTTTCTTCATGCCTGTACCTACATGCACCTTGTCCCAGTGTACGTAACCTCGAGTTCGCTCAGTAAAGACTAGAACAATGTGCATGTACACGTCTAATTACAACAGCCGAACAGTCTCCGTGAGATGAATTGACCGTACTAATGGTATCTGTTAAGTTGGTCGATTGCACTGGAAGTCTGCGAAGTCTGTAAAAGCCAGTAGACGTGTCGATCTCGGTTCGATGCCCGAAGGTGGCTGGTAGTGTACAGATTTCGGAGAAAGTGTGCCGGACGTGTTGCATCATTCGCGGAATACTTTTGAAGGACCGATATGGACTTTTTACTCGTTTAATGTGCGACATAATATACATATTCAGTTCTGAAACTATAACTTAATAATCAAAGAGGTGGTTAACATTTATTTAAGCATAAATAGAGGAGTAAGGATTTGATTAGGATCAGAAAATTAAGATGCAGTGAATACGTTTTGTAGTTATTTTTTTGACTGACCCAAATGAATCTATTTGAATTCGAATGTTAGTCAAGTTTATTACAAACTAGATCTGCACCGAATTTTATTAAAATCCTTTAAACCGTTTTTAATTAAAGAAGTAACAAACATCCACAATATACATTAATGGATAGGATATTGTGTCAAAAGAGGAGTCAAATGGAGTGTACTCTAAGGCAAAATATTTAAACTTCCTCCTATTTGTTCTGATGAAGTTCTTTGGAGGTCCCAAGGCAGCAGGGTGTCCGTTTATAGGCTGTGCGTCATCGCACAGCTGCATTATTCATTGATATTTCAATCAAAGGACGCCACTGTTGATACTGGTGAACGGGAGTTGCAGTGTTGGGATAGAGTGGCGGGTGTGCCCCAATAAGATTAAATAAATGTCTATCGATAGTAGTAATATAGTACATTATATAGTATGTATATTGATTGTAGTGACGTAATAATTAGTTCATGGTGGCAAAATATAAGTTATGGTGGAACAGGTGTTGGTGAAAGTAATGACTAGCATAGTGATGGTTGATGGTCGGACGCGTGGGAAAACACACTTTGCTAACGACAAGATGGCACAAGCACTTACACTGTGGGTTCCGTAAATAGTTACCGATTTTACCGCTCTGGTCGCTTTCGGCCACTTCTTTTTAATTATTTTCAAAATTTGTTAACTTCCGGATTCGTTTATTTCTAAAACGTTAACTTTTTAACAAGCCGTTTTCAAATTCCTATTTTGGTTCACTTCCGAAAAAGTCCATTCCCCATTTGTCCAATTCCTTTTAACTCTGTTCCTTACAAAAAAATATAGTTGTCATTGTTAGAACGAAACGTTTTGTTTTCAATTTTGTAATTTTGGCAACATTTTTCGTAATAAATCAACACTTTGGTATAAATACACTAAGTCAAACTACGAAGCTGATTTAAGAACTCTTTTCTTGAAGTGCTATCTTGTGACCACTTTATTGATTCATGTAGGATTGGAACTTTAATTTTTTCTATGTTATGACAGTACCCGATTTAAGATCTTTATCGACCAAAACAAACACTAATTTCCAAAAAGAGAACCTTAAAAATCACGGTCTAAAATTATAGCTTTTAATTTTGATTACTACATTACCTGCAGCTCGGGAAAAAATATTTTTATAAAATGGAGGGCGCTGTTGGCGACTTTGTGGCAACACTGATCAGCCAATAACTTTGCTTAGTTTGACAAAAAACATAGCATTGCCAGGGAATAAATATGTAGTTCCACCTGTCATATTATTTTTTGACAAACTTGTTCTTTGTGTACCATTTCGCAACGGAACGCTAAATGATCGAGCGATAGATCGGTGTCATCGATCGTCCATCTATTACGCAACTATAGGCGTTTTAGTATAATAGTATATATACCTACCGTGGTCACATCATTTATCTTGTGATTTATAGCCCTGCGGTGGACATTGCTTTTGGCACCTTCACTTTTGTAATAGTAATAGTAACATGATGAAACCTTTAAAATTTCAACCCACAGGTTGGTTGCACATTGTGTTAAAATTTAATAGGTACGAGTATGCTTACGAGAGTCATTATATCTAATACTATAAGTCGACAACGTTTGTATACAGGAAGCGATCTTCGAAACTATGTAAGCGTACTCGAAAGTACTTAAACCATATTTTGCAAAAAAATTAAATACGAATTTCATACGTTTTGTAGGTTAATAAGAATGTTTAAATATGATTTCGATACAGGGTTGAAAATCCAGTGTAAAGGACCTGGTTAACAGGAGTTACAGTTGTGGGAGAGACTTGTAACTAATAAGTGTCTTATAATTAGTGGTAGTTTAAGTCTTCTTACCATATTGCGACGTGGTGATGTCTTCATATGACTGAAATCTTACCGGCACCGTCTACTTGTATTTATAACATCACAGCGATTATCATGTGCAGGGACATTAACAAAACAAATGCCTGCTTTATAAAGAGTACAGTAGATTCTTTTTCTCATAAGTTTGAATATGCAAATGATGAAATTTGAAAAATGTTCTAAAACCAAGATGAGAATAATCTTTTGATGAGAAGCTGAAATGTGTTTTCTTTCGTAAACAACGAATGCTGCGGCAAGGAGGCCTTAGCAGCTATACCGCGAATATTTGATAGAGTTAGATCTCACGAGTACAATTAGTTTACTGTGGAAGATTTCCACTAAAAATGAATTTGAATTTGAATGAATGAAGCTCTCCCAAAAAGTTACAATCAGTACGACCCTTGACTGCTCCTCTGCATCGAATAAACAAAAACAATAATACAATAATAGGATCGTCCATCCTTCTCGATAGCTAGTTTAATCATCATCATCATTTTTCGAACCTTTATGGTAATTCTTGGCCGCTTGTATCCAGCGGCAACTAAAAGCTGACTTTGACAGTATAAGGAAAATTTGTTTTACGTAAAAGTTAATTGTGAAACGTGCTCGATTTAACTTTTATCTTCCGATTTAGGAACGATGGTTTAACAACATCCCTATGCAAATATTCTACCACAAAAACAGTCTCACTTACTGTTTTTCTTTATAGAGCAGTCGTATCGTTTGTTTGTGTGGTGAAAAGTACAATTTTCCGCAAGATGTCGCCGGCAGCCGTGCGCGCGGTTCGCATTGTTGTAGGAGCATCGCGCGCAACATCTTTAATTACTTCTTATGTAATATAGAGAAACTTAGGATCGCTTCTGGATGTAAGATTGGCAGCTTATTATCGAGCTTTTATTAAGATAATATCAACAATTCAACACACATTTGAGCTGTCGGAATCTTGAATCGCAGGTATCGAGCAACAATATGAAATTTACTACAAAGATAAGAAAACTCAGATGAAAGCTGTAAGTTAGATTATTGTAAGTATCTTTCGCAGATATCAAGCAACAATTAAAGTCAAAATGTTTTTGATTCGAATAGACTTAAAATAAGGACTTTCAAATCGTCGTATTTTTACTACTACTGGTTTGGAATAGTATTAATATAATCAATTGTTTTTTTCAAAATTCAAAACATAATTTTCTATTACAACTTACAATTTGTAAAATGTAATCATTCTAGTTTTCTTATATTGTACCTTAACGTGTTCTTTATACGTAAGGAACAAAGGAAAACTGAATTAGATATACTGGAAATTGATAAAGATCTATTCAATAATACCTACTACAAAAAAAATAATCATTGGGAATAAGTTTGAGGGGTATCCTAATGATCATAACGTAAAACATACATAAACTCGCGCTGTTATTCCTCGAGAGGGGTAGGCAGAGGTGCTACACACCGCATTTCGCATGTTTATGTTGCTACCCAGTGTGACAGAAGAATTTGTAACTATTATCAGGGCACAATGAGGAAAATGGCAGCTCCAACTTACGGTAACCCGAGACTCGAATCCTCGACCTGTCGAGTCGGTGCGGTCGGTAACAAACTGAGCCACCAAGTACTCTCCTAATAAGTATGTTCCTAATGATGTAAGTAATATTTTCCTTAGAACAAGTGTGTTTAATTATTAGAAAATTAGTTTTAAGTAATTTTATTAACAAATAAGTAACAATTTAACTCTCTTAAATTTTTATTTTATATAACATACTTCTTGTGATGTAACTAACTCCTTTTTCTTCAAATTTATCTTTGATTTAACTTCACTGGTCTTTAATTTTCTTTACCAATTCCATTCTTCGCTTTCTGCCTCTACCCATTTCAAGCAATACAAATTTGTTGGTAACTAATCTAAAATATCCTGTTTTGTTGGTCTTCTTAAATGGTACGTGTAATCGTATTCATTTCTATCACTCTCTATTTCAATCTCCTCCTTTCTGCTGCTTACAATCGATGCCAGGTAGAAAAGGAACACTGAAACACAAACACAGATACAATACATGGTAAATTTCATTGACTATATTCTAATATTCTATCTTTAATTGATTTAAAAAATAAATTTTAATCTACCCTTTGAATTTCACTTTTAGTATATTTTAATAAAACCTCTATAATCGTTGTGGATAAACAATATTCATAAAAATTATTGAAGTGGCTTGTTTGGGTGATCAATGTGTACGCACAAAGAGTTACGAAAAGACACAACTGTTCTAGTGTGTGAAACCATGTGCATCTGTAGCACTTTATCGGGTCAAGCCGCGGCCCTTGGGCACCAGCTCCGGATCGAGGCCCCCTCGCCTCGCTGGCTGGGGTGAGCTTTTTTATTTATAATAATAATAATAATATCTTTATTTACTTTAAAACATTTAACATAAAATATTTTATCGTGGACCCTGCACTAGGCGAGCCTGTATCGCAGGCGTCCAATTTAATACGCTATGAATTATAATATACAGTACACAAAACAATACAATATACAATAACAGAATAAATCTAGATGGATAAATTAAATAGGTATTATGACAAAACATGAAAATATGAATTAGTGGGTTAATTAATGAACGGGAAAATATATGTAGGAGTGTGGGCGGGTGGGAGTGTGTGTGTGGGTGTGTATGGAAGTAAGTTTTAGCTCATTGGTTTCATAAACTGCTATTTAACTCATTATTTCAAAAATAAAAGTCATAGTCATCCCGAGGAATTTTCAACGCCCCCATTGGAAACTGACGAGTTCTTGGGGTCTGGATACAGGCTCCGTGTGCCCTTAAGTTAAAGATGGAACTGTGTGTATGGTTACAGAAAAGGTCCTGGACACTCACCAGCATAAACAAAGTAGGCAGAGATGACCCAGTTGACCTCGCCTGCCGAGTTGAGGTTCACGTACACCTGAACACAAAGACCCACGAAGCACAGGATCAGAAGACAAACGCTCACTAACCAAGTGAACACCAGCCAGGGGTACAGAAACGAGGGTTTTTTCTGAAAGATGCAACAGGTAGGTTTGGAGCCATGTTTATAATTAGTGGCTTGAACGAGCTTCCACTAATACTATTCTTATTAATGATACGATGCTATGTACTTTTTCAAAGAGAGAGGTGTTTATTACGGACATCATATATGAAATGTAAGAAAAACTTTGATAGTGCGATTCAAAATAAGAGCAACGCCACCTGTTAATCAATAAATAAATCAATTGGACAGGCTTTAATATAACTTTAACGATTTCAAAGAAGAAACATATAAATAACAACTATAAACTCTACAATTTTAAAGTCTAAAGTCCTAATTATATAACATTCTAAAGTCCTACAACCATTCCATTTCACGAAGACCATTTTTATTTGGCTATACTTACTTGTGATTAGCTTTATACATGCACATTGTTTTAGAGAAGGTATTATCTTTACTGAGCGAACTCGAAGCTAGCTACACTGAAACAATGTGCACGAACACGCCTGACTTAACTAACAACTAGTCAAACACTCCTCGGGAGGTGGAGTGACTACTATTTAGGTAGTTAATAAGTTATTCATTCAGTCAGATAGTTGTATGTCATATACTTGTACAACCATAACTATTATAAATTTAGTATCTCGATATAAGTAAATGAGTGCAGTACAAAGATAAACCGATTTAAATAGCATCTACTTACACAGGTACAAGAAATTTTTATCGTAGATCAAAAATCAAACAAAAGTGATTGCTAGATATAGCAATGACTTTTGTTTCAGGCGTTTAGTTTCTAAATTTAAACGAACTTTTCTCCTTTATTCTATAAAAATTTGACAAATCACCTTGAAAGCCCCAATGGTCATGATGCAGCCCAGCACCACGTGCGTCACGGAGACCACGGACATCATGAAGTAGAACAGCATCCTTGATTGTGGAAGATTAGATAGAACAGCTGGCGTGGTGTAAAGGACCACTTGGAGCGCTGAAAACATCTAAAACGAAAATACCTGCTTGTATTTTGTAATAGTATTTGATAAAGAAAAGAGGTGCCAAAAATACCTGCTTGTATTTTGTAACAGTATTTGATAAAGAAAAGAGGTGCCAAAAATACCTGCTTGTATTTTGTAATAGTATTTGATAAAGAAAAGAGGTGCCAAAAATACCTGCTTGTATTTTGTAATAGTATTTGATAAAGAAAAGAGGTGCCAAAAATTTGGATTTCTTATTATGGGAAAGCAGGGACAAATATACAATTAACTACCACTCATTCAGAAATGTTTCTTATTCTTATAGAGGGTGCCAAAAACTAGACTATGCTATTTTGGAAAAGTAGGACAAATAAACAACTGCGTATACTTAGATCTATTTGATAATAGTATTATAACACTTTCTATAAATAAGTTAATATGTGGCTTCTTCAACTTTTAAGTTTAACTGAAGAGTACACAACATTGTTAATTGTTAGATTTATATCCTAATATCTAAAAGGTATGTCAGAGTAACGAGCTATATTGATCCATGAAAACTATTACCGCTACTAAACGAGGCAAATCTGATACTCACCGTGAAAACGATGCCAATTATTTTAGTTCCGACATTCAAGCTGATACAGCAACAACAACTGTTTAATGGAAGACACAGCACTAACATTTTGTGATTGATAAACGCACCAGATTCCAATTCATAAAAAAAAAACAAAAATTTCAGATCACAATACTGAAGAAATTAAAAATCTTTTCGATGTATGTAGATATTAACTAGAACAATCGATAGCAATTTGAGGACTCGTCTTATATCAGTTTTAACAATACATATTGTTATCAGTAGTGGACGAAGTATACTTACAAATGTGTAACGTTACTCAGGAATTAAACAAATAAAGTGATTGCATCTGATAAGCGATTCAAGGAATGCCATTCTGACGTAACAGACTGTCGTTTGCCTAAAATTACGAATACGCATCATAAATGAATGTACTGATACACTTTTATTAAGAAATGAAAGGACAAAGGAATACGTTTTAATGTAAAATAAATAGATACAGTGACCATTGTTTTAGAAACTATTTTGAGGGGCTTAACCTCGCTAATTTTGGATTTTAACTAAGTAAAAGCTTGAAGTCCGAAGAACTCAGATGCTTTGGGGGTGAGGTTGAGCCCCCAGCCCCTAGCCAAAGCGTAAAAAATAGATTGGTAGCATCTATTCGCCCGGATTATACATAATATTATATGCTTTTCTTAGAAATGTTAGATAAAAAGCCAATAAATTTTAAACTTTAAGGGCTGAAATACAGAGAAATGTTAATATACTCTTAATGCTTAATTTAACTTCAAGATACACATATAGACTATCTTTAACAGATAGGTAGAGGATCTGCATTTTCTGCTCATATTAAAAGTTATAAAGTTAGTAGATAGGTACTTGATAAACTAAGTATCTAGCGATCGGTTATCTTTTTTATCTATGAGTCCTTTTACCTAATTTTATATTTTCCTACGTGCAAATATCCCAGTTATGTTTACAATGTTTATTTTAAGTAAGTTGGTAAGTAGTACACAATATTATTTCACAAGGAACTAATTCTTAGCAAAAACTTATCAACTTTTTGTACCTAATGGTACCGAGAAAGTAAAGAAATATTCATTTTGAAAGTGGTACGCTAGTTACTGATTATTTTTATTCAACAAAGTCATCTTACAACCAACAAAAATATTGTACCTAATTGAAATTCATAGAAATTTGTGAATTGTGATGTATTCGATGTGCTATTTCTTTTTCTTGGTCTATAAAAGAGTTCGTTCATTCATCGGTATTGTAAAAATGCCGTTTTTGCAAGGTCTTGAGATAACCCCAGTTTGTTAACGTTATCGTAACTCAGAGGTAGCGATAATCAAATAAAAATCATGGTCACAGATTGTAGTAGTTTGGATATTTCAGTGATAAAACAAATCCAAGACTGAACTAACGTCATCATGATGGAAATAGACATTTATTTACTCGGCAACATTCAAATAACTATAAAACAGTGTGACTAAATAACAAGCAGCTGCCACAGATCATATACGGTGTATTTTGTGTTTGACAAAGTGAAATTAAGAGTTCGAAACGAAATGGGAGTGCCAATGGTTAAGAATTGTTGTTTCTGTACAAGTTTGCAAACTGGGACTTTGATCATCGGATACCTTTACTCGGTAAAACGACTCTACAAAAGTTTTTTTAATGCAAGATTAAGCAAAAAATATACCTTGGGTGTTTTAATGACAGTGTTGTTAGGCAATAGAATAATGTAATAAATATATGTAATGAATTGCGCCTGAAACTTTTGTTTCTAGGAAATTAAATAATACAAATTGCTTTTCATTTTTATCAGGCACTTTCGATTTCAGGTATGGGCGCTATTGGAGCTTGTTGGGTACACACTAATGGTAACACTTGCCCCTTTGGGCGAGGATAACAATGTATCAGTACACAAATACGTGTTTTACATAACAGTGGCAACCGTCAGCGGAATACATTTGCTGTGTTCCATTCTTCTTATATTAGCTGCATACAAAGTGAGTTCACACAAATACAATATATTTTTCTTTAGCCTTACTTTGACGGATTTGCCTAAAGGAAGAAAGCAAAGCAGGGGCTAGGCAGTGTTTTCCAATCTCTTTTAAAACTGTTAATACAAAACTTTAAACAAAACAAAAGGTAGGTTTTAAAAAAGTAGATTGAGCATCTTCCTGCAAGTGATGATACCGTAACAGTAACAAATTGATTGTTTCAGAAACTAGTGTTCCTTACACTGCCATGGACGATAGTTACAGGCATTATAACTGCCATCTTCTTCGTTCTGTGCCTGACTGGTATCAGCCTCATACTTCAGGACTCAGGAGAACTGCTACAACTGGAAGCTGTGCTCATCTTCGTACATTTCACAAGAGCATGTAAGCTGCATTTATTTACAAACTTCTCACGAATAGATAATAGAGTAATCCCTAAATATATTCCATATGTTGTATTTATTTGTACCCCTGGACATTGCTAAGAAAGTGCGAGGGGTCAGCTGCCCCTTTACACATTGAAATTGGTCAAAAGATTCTACTATACACAACAACAAAGACTCGAACTAAAAATATAAAGCTTCATTTACTTCACACAGTACCTACATTAGGGAATATGCATGACTTTTTTAAATTTATTAAGTATAATTCGATACCCCATATATACACAAATCCATCCGACTTTCTCGAATATCTGAATTATTAACTAATTTATAAAGCTTCAATATCGTTGGTTAGACATATACATCTAATATGTACAATTACGTCAAAGTACATGGGTACCATACAACTTCCATAGAATAGGTTCTTTTGTTGAGCGAGATATATTTTGTTTTAATGGATATATTTCCCCGGTTTATCGTACAATTCTAATTCTGTTTTCACTGTAAATATCAATTTCCACATACTTTACGATAAATTGATTAAATAATCAAATTAAATTTCATGCGTATTCCCTATTACTATTTTTGCTACACTCCATATTTCAACTGTCCTCCCTAGGCCATAGGTCAGCGACGTCCTTGCTCGTATCTACTAGTTAAAGTTTCAAGTAATTCAACAAGCTGACCTATTCCTATATTATTTTAGCTCTCTAAGTTTGTTTTGCACATTTTGAAGATTTTGTAAGCATGCTTATCCTTCGACAAATTATTGTCTGATGAAATTGCGACCGTAGAACCAAATTCTAGTCTATAATTACTTAATGGGATTTTTATACTTTCAGGTATATCGGTATACTGCATCATAGTTGTCCACAGTCGACACAAGCAGATGATGTACGAGGCACACGAAAAAAGGTTTCTGCACTCTGGAAAAATTTACCAGCCAGTAGTCATGGAAGACCCTGTTTAAATTATAAAAGAGTTACCTTCTAAAGAAGACTAATGAGTCCTTACGTACAGACATCCATAAATAAAGTGCTTTACAACTTAGACCGGTATAAGGTCCAAACAGTAAAGGTTGATCCATGGCCATGGTACTAACACAGCACAGCTGTACCTTGCGAATAATGTTTTCTTATTAACTTTTATAATGTTTATTGTTAAATAAAAGTATAATTTCCCGGCATATTTTTATCAACAGACAAAGCTTAAACGTTTTTTAAATAAAATAAGATGTGAGATGTATTTAACAGCCTATTATTATATTAGGGCCAGGCGGGGTAATTATGAGACGAAAAGATAAACTTTTGAGTTTTGAAGTTATTAAAGTAATTCGAAAACTTTTTAGACCCAATAGTATTGTGCCTTTTAATACTACCACTAGTAAATACCTAAAATAATAGTACTTTTTCAGCAAGAAATATTTGTCTCATTTTTTTCCGTTACTTTTGAGGTAAATATGAAACATCGTAGTTTAAATATAAGACAGCTAATAACTTGTACAGTTTAAGTGTTTTACAACTGGTAGGGTATTTGTAAGACAAAGCGGTAAAAAAATTATACAATACAGTTGACAAAATTTGAAAAATCTTTTATTTTGCAATATTTTTTCGCAAAAATCAATTTGCTTATAATATTAACATTTATAATTCTTTGGAATGTTAATAATAGGGAATAGAATATGAATCAAAATAACAAAGTCACAAGTTGTATCACTTATGTACAGAGATCACAATAATCAGTAGCAAAAGGAACATTGCATATAAAATAAAATATTATAACAAAAAAACGATACGAGGCTAAATATGAGACATTTTAAAGTTACTCAACGTTATATTTTTCGAAGTCAATGTCGAACATTAATGCACCTCTCTTCATTTTTTGCTTAGGAGATGGCAATTTCGTCTTTGCGAATTGTGTAATGGATATGAGTATTAGGATAGACAAAGAAAATCTTTTCAGCTCGCTTTAAATAAATCACCGTCAAGTTTTCTTCGTCATCCGATCCTTCAATTCTAGCTATATAAAACTTTTTATTCTTTTGCGTTGTATGAACCACAAGGACGAAGTCACCAATTCCATATTCCAGTTGATTTATCTGATTCACCCGATTGTCCTCATATGATTTGCTGGTTAAATTCTCGTTGATTTCAATTTCAAATGGTACATTTTCAGCTTGCTGTCTTCCTGCTTCGCGACTTTTGATAAAATCACTGTCTCTCTGCGGTTCGTCAAGCTCTTCAACTTGTTCGTCCTCAATAATTGCTGACAAACTAATATTTTCCAAGTCGCTTTCGTCTTCATAAGGAACTTCCTCTTCTCCAATATCTGTATCAGTATCAGATTCTGTGCAGTCTTTAGAATCCGTTTTTTCTTTGGTTCTGTTTTCTTCTGTCTCTTTTTGGGTTTTTCTAAATTTTCAATACTTTTCAGATATTCATCGCTAGTCAGCAGTTTGCTTTTGCCATCAATCTTTCTTCTCTTTGCAGTTACTAGTTTAGTTTGTTTAATTTTATTTAATAACAAGATTTCAAATGAGGAAGACGACTCAGATCAGCCAATATGAAAACCAGCAGGAGCCATCAGCGGAAGCGTCATTTCCGGTTGAACGTTTGGTTGTGTTTCCATCGAATCTGCTGCATGAATAATTTCAGGTTTAAAATCCTGGTAAACTGATGCAATTGATGTTTCTGGGTCTAACAATGAAGGTGAAACACAGTCGGTATTGGCGTCGGCATCGGCATTGGCATAAGCATTGGTGTCGGCGCTGTCATTGGCATCGGCATCAAAAATATTCAATGGATTCTGGACCAAGCTAAAGGATGAGTGGATTTTGTTGGATCTGTCTAACTTTACAGGATCTAGGCGGTATTTTGGGTACACTTCCTTGTTCACAGGATAAAGCCCCGTAACTTTGAATGAATTTTGGATAACCTCCTTGGAGAGGCCATCACGCCATACTTCACATAACAGATCAGCAAACTCTGATTTAGTGAGGGACCTTTGATTAAGTCTTTGCCATCAAATGAATTCATTTGATGGGACCAAAGCAACTGCGGTCCATTGGTTGTAATAAGTCTGTAGTATGAGCCGGCAGCTTCAATAAAGCCACATTTTTGTGAATCGCAAGTCCAATTGTAGCTGGGTCAAGGTGAGTTACATGTCCATCGAATATAACAAGCAATGGCCTCTCCGTGACAGTCTTAAGGAATATTTCAAACCACTCATTGAAAATTCTGGTCATCATCCATCCATTGTCTGAGCAAGCATATGTTGTACCTGGTATATCCTTGGTGCCCTTCCAGGAGCACCATAAATTTTGACCCTTTATTATCAAAGGTGGTAGCAATCTTCCCGCTGCGGAAACGCATTCCAACACAGTCGTGTTGTCTTTTTCAGAACCCTGAAATTAATTAAGAAAAGTACCTAATTAATTTGTAAGTTTACAGTATTAAATAATCCTAACTATTATTATTCGTAAGTACTAAATTGTTAATTTAGCATTAAAAAGATACCTGAATGATTCGGTGAGCCGTTTGATCTTTGCCTGTAACTCCTTTGATGCGTGAAGGATCTGAGGAAAAACTTGTCTGATCCAAATTAAATATGTTTTGGAGCTTATCATGTAAATCCATTTCAGTAAGTATTTCTTTCAAAATTCCGTAGAAATGATAAACGATTAATGGGTCGCTTGTGGATTGTCGACGAGATTTTTCTAGCTGTTCCATTTTTATGCTTACCAACCCATTTCTACTGCAAAACAGCTGTATCCAATCTTTCCCAGGATAGTTATCCTTAAAGTTGTTTTTAATGCCATTTTGAACAATGTAATTATTAACAATCTCTCTTATTTCTGTTCTAGTAAGTGCCCAGCCCCATTTAGCCATTATCTTTATTTTATCAGCTAAGTTTTCCTCTTCTTTCTGACTCAAAACAGTTTTTCTCCCTTGCTTCGATGCATTATAATTATGAACTCTTCTCCATAATAAGGACTTATCAATACTATACTTGGATTCAGCGTCCCAATAAGTCAGCTCGCCATTTTGCACTTTTTCTACGGCCTCTTGCAATCTTGAATCAGTGTAAGACATCGGTTTTGGCAAGTAATTTCGTGGCATTTTGGTATTGCTTTATATGCAGTTTCTTTTATTTTTATACTACCCGTGTCTTAAATTTACCCCAAAGCGTGTCTCATTTTTTCCACAAAAGTAAAACGTCCGTTCCCTGCGCTTTCAAAACCTGGACTAAAATATTCCACCGATCGCGTATGTATAGCACCTAGCGCGCGGGAGGGGCGCGAGGGAGCACGCGCAAGTCTAATGGGGGGTTTACCCGGGTCGATTTTCGCCGTGCGGCGAGTCGCATCACTAATTGCCTCACCAAGCCGCATCCCTAGCCTATTTACACAGGTTACTAAAATCGCATGCGGCTCTGTCATTTCCATCGAAAATGTTAAGCAGAATAGCCGTTTGTGCCGGAATTGAAATAATTAATTATTCAACAATTGCTTAAAGAACAAAGAGAGAAGAAAAACAAAAGGAAAGAAGAAAACGAAATGTTTTGGTACGTGGATGGATTTCTCGACGTAAGGATTTGGGTGCTTCGGATACTTTATTGGTTGAGTGGAGTTTAGAAGATCCTGATTATTTTAAAAAACGATTAAGAATGACTACTGATCAGTTTAATACTTTACTACATAAGGTTACTCCGCTTATACAAAAATGCGATACCAATATGCGAGTAGCACTTTCTCCGAAAATTAAATTAGAAATAACCCTGAAGTTCTTGGCTACCGGTGATAAATATTCAAGTCTTGCAGAGTCATTTAGAGTTCCAGAGTGCACAATTTCCTTGTGTTTGAAGGATGTTTTGGAAGCTATATACAATATTTTACAGGAGTTCATTATGGTAAGTGAAACTAGTAAGTATTATAAACGATTTATTTATAAATTTTCCATTGTGCTTTCATCTAAGCATGACCTAACAGCCTGAGATAGAATATCGTCGTTCACTGCGTATTGTTGCCCAGTATTTTCTTGTGTTAGTAAACAGCTGGCAAAATAGTCTTCTTCATAATCGAGGTGCCTTTTAGAAGTGGAAGCTTCGGGAGTCGAAGTTGCACGCTGGTTTTGAAAAGCTTGGTTTCGGGAAGTAGTAGCTTCGGCTTCTGGAGTCGAAGTATAGCGTGTATACTCTGAGAGTGAACTCGTAGGTCTAGCAATTGGAAAATGTTGTATATTTAAGGTTTTCAGTCTTTCTTGTGACAAATAATTATTAATGAAATTTTGACAAACAATAGCATTTCTTAATGGCAAACTACGTAACTGGCTTGACACTTGTACTCCGAACGTATCAAATTCATCTTGACAGATAGTTTGAGCCAAAGTTTCTAATCTATTGACTGCTTGTAAAACAGGTGGGTCCATTTTAGGTGCGTCCATTAGAGCACGCCGCGTCTTTTTCTTTGGAGACAATTTTTTTTTTCTTTTGTAGGGGCGCAATATTAGATTCTTGTTCCAATTCATCAAAATATGAAGACGCGTCGCTGTTTGTGTTCACCGCTGAATCTTTTCCCTGTAACCATACACTAATATAAGTTTATTTCTTTTAGGTTCCACCACAAATCAATGGAAGAAAATACAAAAGGATTTTTTAGATCGCTGGCAATTTCCTTTTTGCTGTGGGGCTATTGACGGGAAACACGTATTAATCGAAAATCCACCACACGGAGCATCAGACTATTATAATTAAAAATGCACTTATAACATGATGTTGTTTGCTATAGTGGATGCACATTACCGTGTCATATATATAGATTTCGGAACTAATGGACGCATGAATGATTCGCATATTTGGAAAAAATCAAAGTTCTATAGTGCTCTTGAAAGAAATAATTTAGAACTACCTAATAAGACAGTTTTCGTTGGTGATGATGCTTTCCCTTTGAAAACCTATTTAATGAAACCGTATTCAAGACATGAAGGCTTGGAACACAAACAAAAAATCTTTAATTACAGACTATCAAGAGCACTCCGAATCGTAGAGAATGCCTTTGGCATAATGGCTTCACGATTCAGAGTATACAGAAAACCTATATCTGTTTCATTGGATAAAACTGATTCTATTATTAAAGGCTTCGGACTAATCTCATATACATGAATACTCCCGAATTAGTAGACGGTGAAGACTTCAGTTCAGGGACAATCAGAAACGGAAGTTGGAGAAGCATTCCTACGGCAGGAGTAGACGAATTAATGACACCGCTATCTTCTAACAACTATTCACGAAATGCGCGATAGACATGCTGACTATTTTGTCGGACCAGGAAAAGTTTCATGGCAAGATAGAATGATTACATAAATATTGTATGTTTATTAAGTAATATTATAAAAATGGCCCTGTTCACAATTTACCTATTATAATTTATAATATGCGAACAAGAATAACTATTTAATAAATAATAATAAGACTTACCATGTTATCTTTACTGTTTCTTCCTTCTATCACTGGCTTTAAAAAGCGGTCAGCTACAGAAAACCAAATTAATTGAGGTCTGTATACATCATCCTTTCCCGCGCCACTCTTCTTTGACTTTGATACCTTACTGGCCTCTCTATTATACGTGGTTTGTATATTTTTTATCTTCAATTTAAGCTCTTCAACTGTTTTGGACAAACGCATTTCTTGAATAATATATTTAAGAGCCGCTAAACGTACATTATTGTTCCTGTAATCTTGTTCTCTTGGGTTCCATAAGCATGGATGCATTTCATAGCGTTCCAAAAACTGTATGGTGTTATTTTTATTCATACATATACACAGAAACGCTGTAGTAAATAAATACACGTGCGTGCGCGAAACACCTTCATGCGGCGGGCGATCACCTGCAATTGATCGTTTACACGGTCAATTTTAGTCACCAGTCGCATTTGGCCGGTTGCCGCGCGGCCAAAGTCGGATGCTACCCAACTTTGGGACTTGCGACTTTAGTCACTTGCAACTTAGCCGAATTGCCATTTAGATGGTGGATTTACGCCGCGCGTCAAAAATCGTGCGGCTTTAGTCACCCGTGTAAACCCCCCATAACATGCGAGCGGCTAGAACCAAAGTACGCTGACTCCGATGTGAAGTTTTCGCGCCAAAATTGCCCACAAGAAACAAATTGTATCAGAAGTAATTAAAAACTATGATAAATTTTTGACGTTATTTATCAAGTAATAAGGCTTGTTTTTAACTGAAATACCATTTGAACTTAAAGCATTTTTAGTTTTTTTTTTTATATCTGTCTTATTACCCCAAATATCAGATGTCTTATAATTACCCCGCATGGCTCTACCGTTTGAAAATCAAAATTAATAACAATGCGAGAATTATGTAAATTAGTATAAACTGATTTTACTAGTTACTAGTACAAGCGAGTTTGTTACTTAATTGTATTTTAATAACTACATTATACAATTAAAATGTTTCAGTTATATTTTTATTTTTTTTACTCTGATTGGCAATACCTGCCTACGCTACGCACTGACATACATACAGTACTAAGTGCTACTCGCATACATACCTATTTATTTAACAAATTTTGGCTTTCGCAGCACCGATATAAAAGATTGATGAGTCTTTATTCAGAGACTCGGTAAAATAAGCATTTCTAGGTCCAGCTGGCCATATCTCTTATTTATCACATTCATCTCAATTTTATAAAGTTTCATACAGTTGAGCTTTTTTCGGGAGGGTCTGCAATCAATAAATTTTCAACTGGAAAAGCAGCAGAAAAGCTGACACTTGACACAAAAATGACATTGACAGATAGAAGACAGTGAATCTGAGATATGAGTTTTAGATACCTAGTTCACAGGAATTATTTACAGACCTATCGCTTAATAAATCAATAAAGGTGTAGTCTCGAAGATAAGCTTTACTGGTATTTAACAAGTTGTTAAAATAAATATTTCGTTAATTTTGTGAGGAATTAGTTACATTCCGGTAAGTAAAGTGTTTTAATTTGACAAACTTCCGACAAATCAATAACGAGAAATAAAAAAATATTTGTAGTTGTCGGTTTTTTAATTGTTTATTGATATATTTCGGTTGGAGTGTAGCAGAGGATGTACAATTTGTCTAGTTTCTTTACTATATTAAACACAAGTTTTTAAAATTTTATTTCCTCCTAGATTTCATTTGTCCTTCTTCACTTTTTACGTTAAGTAGATAGTTTTCTCGGAATTGGTATTTCACAGGATAGATTTACAAATAAATGTGCTAAGTGTTAATGTTCAGATTTTTTGGATTTATACATTTTTTTGTCATAATACATTGAAAGAAAAATGTTGATGATGTTGATATTAGCCTGGAATTTAAGTATATAACTATTCATATTGTTGATTATTTACTTGTAAGCCAAATTCATAAAATATGGAGACAAAAAGATACTGGTTTTTTTGACACTTTAATTTGATCCACTTTTATCCAAACCAATATAATAAAAAGGCAACCATTGCATTTTTGCATGTTTGTAACTAATAAACTGAAAAAGTAGTGGACTGATTTCAAAAATTCTTTCTCCATTAGAATGCTACATTATTTCCAAAACCATAGTTTGTTTTTCCAAATTCAACCCTTGTTGAGCCCGGGTGGGCAGCTAGTCTTCAATAAGTATAGAGACAGGTACATAATCATCTGTAGTGTACATGATATAGTTAGTGCAGTCTACAGTATGTTGGTATGTAATTGTTGATGAACCACAATGACCTTGAATTACTTGTTCAACAGGACCTTTTGTGTATGGTGTAAGCAAACAACTTTTACACTTATTCCTGATTGGCTACTTGCCACTGTTCCCTGTAAAGTACAGTTTTTAATTATAAAATGATCAAAATAAATTAAGAACCTAAAACAAAATACAGTGCAACAATAATATAACGTACCTCAATATAACGACTTCCTTGATTTAACAAATTCTTCGTAATCCCCTTGAATTGTCCATAAAAGTCAATGTAAAATCTACCTCTACATTGCGAATATTTTTTGCGAACAACCTCTTTATAACGAATTTTCGACTATCAAGAAAAATAATAAATACCTCTAATTAACGAATTTTGTCAACCCAAAACCTTTATAAAAAGATCCCACCGATGTATGACTATTAATCTCATAGTACGTGATTCATGTCGCAACAGGTTTCGACACGCTTTTTGTCGTAAAACAATCATTTTTGTTTATAACCTCTTTATAACGAATTTCAGCCCAACCTAACCTCAACATAACAAACCTCAGTTTAACAAATTACTTGATATAACGAGCATTTACTTGTTCCCTTCCGATTTGCTATATCGAGGTTGCACTGTAATTTAATTTTAGTTTTGGGTATAAATAAAATTTCAAATGATGATATTTAACAAGTATACAGTATATGAAGGTTCTGGTAATGTGAAGAGTGAGTCCAAAGATGGATTATTCACTTTTCTCTCCTTTTTTTGTGAGATACTTTTAGTCTTGTAAAGTTTGGACAGTAAACTGTATCAAAACCAACATATTTTAACATAAGTACCAGAAAATTTTGTAATTCATGTAATTTATTATTTTATAATATAGACTTGGTCATTGACTTAAATATTATATAAAGATTGGTTTATATAACTTAAAGTTATAGAAAAATTAGGTTTACAATTAGAGAACTGTATTTTATTTTCAAATTATTGTAATTATTTTGAAAAAAGCAACTATGGAGGGTTCTTGTTGGATTCTTCCCCATAGAAATAGCGTTTCGAACCGTTAGTGTTATAAAATATGACAATTAAAAAGTACCTTTTTTAAGTCTATTTGAATAAAAAATGTTTGGACTTTGACTTTGAAAAGTTAATTACTTCATACTTTAATTATTCATTAATGTACATGATTCTGTAGTTAATAAAATGATTTAAACCACTTTAAGTTTGTGACTTGTACTGCCTGCTAGGAGACAATTAATTTCAAGTGTCCAGTTTTCATTCAAAATGTTGTATTACAAGTTTATATTTTTTTGTTTTTGAGACAACGCTTACTGTACCTTTAAGTGCTTAATACTTAACCAGCTTTTCTGGAAGACAGTAGCATTGTAGTCCACTTTAAAAAATGGTGATTAAGAGATCCAATACCCCATATCCGTAAGTTTTTTTTTTTTTTTTGTTCATCGAATTAGAATATCATTGATAAGTTTAATTATTTCTATAAAGATTTTACTGTTAGGTTTAGTTGCCATATCTGTCACAGTATGTTATGATATTTGAATTATTTTATTGAAAGTTACTTTTAGAGATCTTTTGTGGTTTTTTAGTTATATTTTCTAGTTGCTGAACAACTTCATAGAATTAAATTTTTGGGTTGTTGATAAGATGGTTGATTTTGGGAAGTTGCTAAATTTTTGGTGAATTTATTAGTACTTGTGCAAAATATGGATAGACTTAAAAAATCCAATAATTTTAATAATAATAGTAATAATATATTTATTGCCAAAGCAAGGTACAAAAAGAAAAGGTACTATAATTAACTTTAAGGAAAACAGCTCAGCTTTATGCTGCCCGAACATATTCATTCGAGCGACGCTGATTTTCAGCTGCCTCCTTATCCCTGAGATGGTATGAGGGAACAGTCATGGGTGCTACGTTTTTACAAAATAAAAGTAAATTAATTACAAATCAAGCTTAAAATTAAAACAATAAATATTCTTTCACATTAAAACAGGCATTGCACAAAGTTTTAAGTGTACACAATTAATTAGGGTTCAAATTAATTAGGTTTTGAAAAAGTTTTTAATATAATATCTTTGTAATTGTTATGTCTAATGCATTGTGCAGCCAGTTGCCTTTTTAATGATGCTAATTTGTATTTAGATTTAAAACTACCTGTACTTTGTTTCTTACTAAGTGAAGGGGGAAGATCATTCAAAATTTTGGCTGCTGCAAATTTAAAACAACCTCTGAAGCGTGCCGATCTATGAGGTGGTACTTTTAATAGATTTTGTTTGCAAGAACAGGCACTTTGTGACCCACTACTTTTTAGCCAAATTAGTTTGTCCAATAATATATATACTCAGGCTTTTTATTATAAATAATCCGTTGAACTGTGCAAGCTAATAGTAGTTCTCACCTTGCCTTCATATTCACATCACGACACTCACATTGACTCAGCCCTGCATTGAGTATCGTAAGAACTTGTATCGCAGGTGCTAAGCAACGATTATGGTATATACTAAATAAATAAGAATACAACATCCAAGACCGGTAAGCAAAACAATGCGTCTTGCAAATAACACAAAGTCCCACTCCCACCGGGATTTGAACCCGGAACCTCTAGCTTAGCAGTCGGCTGATTACACCACTGCGCCACAGAGGTCGTCAAATTCTCTTTTGTTTAGGTGCGGCGTTATGTGTTCCCGTTTGTGCACATTAAATGCAAACCGAATACAAGCATTCTGCACGTGTTGAATGGTCTGTTCCAATTTGAGTTATCCTAGGAGCCGTAGGGCTATAAAGTCAAAGTCAAAATATTTTTTATTCAAATAGACTTAAAATAAGTACTTTTAAATCGTCATCTTTTTATACTACCACCGGTTCGAAACGCTATTTCTACGGGGAAGAATCCGGCAAGAAACCTCCGTAGTTGCTTTTTTCAAAATAATTACAACAATTTGTAAATAAAATACAGTTCTCTAATTGTAAACCTAATTTTTCTATAACTAAGTTATAAAAACCAAACTTTATATAATATTTAAGAAGTCTATATTATAAAATAAAAATACTAAATTACATGAATTACAAATGATGCAATGAATGTTACTTATGAAATATGCGATCGAAATATATTTATTAATAATGAATCATCATATCAATCATATAATGAATCATATCAGTTTCTTTGAATAATTGTCTTAATGAATGTCGCGGCTTTAGGTTATACATAGCTCTTATGGCCCTTTTTTGTAAAATAAAAATAGTATCTATTTCGGCCGCACCATAGTAGTAAACCATAAGACATGATACTATGAAAATAGGCAAAATACACCAGTCTAGCCGTGGGTAGATCCGTTAAATTTCTAATTTTCTACTGCAAATGCTGCCGAACATAATTTACCACTAATTGATTCTATGTGAGCACTCCACTGCAATTTTGAATCAATATTAATACCTAAGAATTTCGTCGAGTCTATAATATTGAGCACACCATTATTTATTTTAACATCCGTGGATGCTGTCCGCACATTAGGTAAAGAAAATCGGAGGCACTTAGTCTTTTTACCATTTAAAAGTAGATTATTAGAACTAAACCAATCCGTTACTTGTTTTATCGTCGAATTTATTTTATTATTGTTTCTGTTTATTTTAAAAATGAAAGATGTATCATCTGCAAATAGGATTACTTCACCGAACAATTTATCGAGCATAAACGGGAGATCATTTATGTAGACTAAGAACAGAAACGGTCCCAGAATTGACCCTTGAGGCACGCCCACTTTTACATTAGACCCAAATGATGTAGCGCTACCGATCTGAATTTTTTGAACACGCTTGCTTAAATAGGATCTCACATAGCCAAGCGAAAGATTGTCAAGGCTGTAAAATGATAATTTATTGTGAAGAATGGAGTGGTCAACGCAATCGAAAGCCTTAGATAGATCACAGAACACCCCAATAGCACAATGTGATCCCTCCCAAGCTGCAAAAATCTTGCGTACCAAATTTACTCCTGCATCTGTTGTTGAACGTCCTTTGGTGAACCCAAATTGTTGGCGATGTAGGATCCGATTCAAATTAAAAAACACGATAGTTGTTTGAGTATAAGTTTTTCAAAAATTTTACTAATAGCCGGTAAAACCGAAACTGGCCTGTAATTCGAAGGGTCTTCGTGACAACCTGCTTTGAATATTGGAACAACTTTGCTTAGTTATAATGTCTCGGGGAATTTACCTTTTTCGATACTGTTATTAAAAACTTTCGAAAGAATCGGAGCAATTACATGCACAACCGAAAACCCCGACAAATCCTTTATTATATCATCATTTGACACGCTGTTAAATTTAAAGACGGCCGGTGTTTTTTTACATGTTTTTTTAGATAATTCTCCGTTAAAAAACACGACGATGAATGACTTTTCGTGAGATCTATTGCTATTTTAGTAAAATATTTTTCGAATACATTAGCAACTTCAGTATTATCCGAAATCAGTTCGTCTTTTATTTTTAAAGCTATATTTTTGTCATTTTTATCTATTTTCCCTGTTTCGGTATTAATTACATTCCGCGTTGTTTGAATTTTTTATTTTATTACTTAAATACCTTTCGCGACCTCGCATACTTTTTTGAATATTGCCTAACATAATTATGAAAATCTACATTATTATTTAATTATTTGTATCCATACAATTCATATAAGTTGTTCCTACTTATCATTATGCCTCTAGTAGCCCAATCACAAAAACGCAAATTCTTTTTTGGTTGTATTTGCTTTTTTTTTGCAGTATTTATTAAATTCTACGTTTATTTGTTTAAACATATTATCATACAATTCGTCTGTGTCATCAGTTAAATTTATATCATTAATTTTACCTTTAACAGCTTCACAAAATTTGCCTAGGGATTTATTATTTAAAGGCCTAATATCTATTACACGCTTCATATCTCTTTTTTTAAATTTAAGTTTTATCACATGAGCCGTGTGATCTGATCTTACGCCATTAACTACAAAACTATCTATCACTGGGCAGTTTATAAATATGTTATCTAGGCAGCTTTTACGATTCGGTGTGATTCGTGTCGGTTCGTTAAAGATATGATTAAGGTTGAACGATTTAAATATACTAATAAATTTAAGTCTATCTGGGTTATTAATTTTGTTCGACAAATCTACGTTAAAATCCCCACACACTATGACTGGTTTACTCGACCTACTAGCTACAACAAGAATGTCCTGTATATTATCAATGAATTTGGAAAAGTCTGAATTAGGCGGTCGATACACGCATATAATTAAATATTCATCTATTTCTGCACAGGCAATCTCACATACTCGTTCAACGGAAAAATTTACAATATCATGGCGCTCTTTACACTTTATATCATTCTTAACAAGGATCATGCAACCACCCCCTATCGCTGTTTTTCTGTTATACGAGCTACCGATACAAAAATTTGGTACATTGAATGACATCTGTTCATCAAAAATGTTTCGGTAATACAAAAATGTCCAGTTTAATATTTTCAATAAATAACTCTACATCTAATATTTTGCCAGAAAAGGAATTAATATTCTGATGAACTACCGTTAAAATTCTATTGGATGGCTTTTCTGTTGTCGAATTATCTAGTTTAAATTATTATTATTACAATTACAATCATCACTATTACAAACTGTAGTAGAGTCAGAAACAATAATCTTAGTTTTACTATGTATAACGGGGTTTTGTATATTATATGCTACCAATGTAGCATTCGTTTTAATTTATTTATTACTAAGATACATATTATCTTTTGTTGTTCACTATGACAATTTGCAAAGTTATACATTGCTGTGTTTAAAATGTGAGTATGTATATTTTGTTCTGTATTCAGCAAGTCAGAGTATGGAATTGAACATAGCATGATCTTCTTAACTTGTATATAAGTTAATTGTTCGAATCTTTTTAGTAGATCAGATTTACTTAGTTTTAGGCTATTTCCATATAACAGTACAACTGTGGTTGCGAGTCTACTGTAGTATTTACTAATTTATTTACAATTTGATTGTAACAGGAATTTGGCATACAAATGTTAATAACATATAGATGGCGTTACAGTAATTAAAATGGGAAAGGACTAAGGATTCAATCAAAGTAAATCTTAAGTCTTCTGTAATATATGGTCTGTCGCTGACCTAACTTTGGTGTTAATATGTTGTATGTAGGTCTGTTCATTGACTAAAAAGTTGAAGGTTCCTCAGGCTGAATCAACTTCCTGTATAATATTATTATCTATTTTAATTTTATCAGCACATTGTAAAACCATTTGCTTTTGATGCTTAGTGCCTAGTATAAGCATTTGAGATTTAGACGGATTTAACGTAAGTGAGTTCTTCTTTGACCATGTGTAGATATTGTTTAAATCGTGATTTACTTTAGTGATGGCCTCCTTAGTATCGTTACCGTTAAAAGAATAATATAACTGGGTGTCGTCAGCATATAAATGATATTTGCAGTAGTCAATGCACTTAGGTAGATCCGCAGTAGAAATTGTAAAGAATATTGGACTTAGTAAAGATCCTTGTGGTACACCTCGCTCTACAGATTGGAAGGATGAACATTTTTTCTGTCCATCATTGTCAATAGTCACTACCATTTGCTTCCTGTTCGTTAGATAAGTTTTAAACCATTGACACGTATTGTCTGAAAATTCATTGTATTTCAGTTATTGCAAAAGTAACTCTGGCAGTACACAATCAAATGCTCTCGAATAATCTTAGTAAAACTAGTATAGTACTTTGCCCTACGTCTGAAGCCTGGGTTCATCTGTAATGTGGAGTAGAGCGGTTTCAGTACCATGACCCTTCCGAAAACCGGATTGAAATTTAGTGATATTTTACTCTCTAAGAAATAAAGAACTTGATTAAGTACAACTTTTTCCAGAAACTTTGATAGTAATGGTAGGTTAAAAATTGGGCGCAGATTGTTCAGCAGATTAACGGTATCTTTTTTAGGTATCGGTCTTATTAAGGCATTTTTCCATGTAGATTGAAAGGTATGAGAGGATATAGACTTAGATAAGTGGTTTGGTATAGCATCCGTAGGATTATTTTTAATCAATGATACATTTTTTATATTTCTCGATAATTCAACCGGTTCATTCAAATTTTTGTTAATGGAATAGTTGAAAAAAAAAATTTTCCTCTCTCATTGGTGGCGTTTACAAGATTCCTTAGACTACGGAAATATTTCTTCGCGCTTTCTGTTTTAGTAGCTTGGGGTTTAACTAGGGCTTCATCTCTTAAATTCATCATAAATTTCAATATATCCGTTATCCATGGCTTAAGAACATCTTTAACTATTGATTTTTTGTAATATTTCTTTTAAATTTTTTTTACAGCTTGGCCATTAAACTGCGCAGCAAACCATAACATTTAACAAATAATATACCATACCACGTATGTGTTCATAGCAATGATGGGCTATATTGATTTATTAAATTTAAATTTCCAGGCAAAGTGAGGAAAGTGGTAGCAAGATGGGTCTCCCTCACATAACTACATTCTGTTTCTGCATGGGCCTGGAGGCTGGGTCCAAGTTAATTGGCTTCTTGCATTTGGTAAGAAATAGCTTATTAATATAAAGGTTTAATTAAATAGGAAGTAATTGGCTCTTCCTTGGCAAGACTGCTCCTTCCTTGTTTAACATCAGGTGAGATTGTCAAATGCTTGCCTATTGTATACAAATAAACATAAAAACAAATAAAATAATGCAGGAAAGGATCTAACATTTTTGATCACTTCATTAGGTGTGATCGTGGGCTTGCCAAATTGGATTTTCTACCTTAATAACCAAATCTTGTAAAAAAGAGCTTTAAACTTTCTATGGAATCTTTTTAGCAAAATGGCGCATGTCCAACTGAAAAAATATTGTTAGAAATTGTATGAGTATGTAGCTTTGAAGATTTATTCTACCTGTCAGGGATGTTTTATTATTGGCTCCGCTCCGTTCGTATTTTAGGAATATACCTACAAACACTGGCGGATCAAGGGGGAGGCTAAGGTGCTCCAGCCCTCCCTCCAAAAGCATCTGAGTTTTTCGGACTTTTAGCTTTGTTAAAAGCTGATATGGATGGGGTTCCATCAAAATCGGATCTATGAAAAAGGTTGTCAGTTCTAAGGGTGTATGGCCCTTCCCAAACGACAATCTTTGATCTACCTCTGCCTCCTAAGTTTGTTATCAGCATCAGCATTAACTAAGACATTAATAATTTCAAAATTACTACAATGACGTCCTTAATAGGTACATAAAAAACTAGTTTTACTCGCTACTTCGTCCGCGTAGAAGTCGAAAAGGATCTAATAGGATTTTTAATTACTTGACATTTATCTTTATATTTTAAACGATTCATTCATACAATATAAATTATAATCTATGTGTTATTCTGATGCATAAACTATATTATTGTAAAGTTTCATTGAAATCCATTTAGAAGTTTTTGAATGAAAGAGTAACAAACATTCATACATCCTTATAATCTTTACGTTTATAATATTAGTGAGAATGTGAAATATTTATAGGTATGCTTTTGTAAATTTTATATTAATGTACTGTATAATATATAAATCAGCCCGTATTCGTCCGCTGCTGAACGTACGCCTCAACCAAGGCACGCCACTCAGACCATAGTTTCCAATCAAGAACAAGTTTGCCCCCACGGTTGTTTAAGGCTAACATGACCAGCCGACTCCCACATTTGCTTGGCTAATTCTGTTGACTATCTCAGTAAGTTTAGTTCACTTTCCTACAAAGTTAGGTATTGATTATTTCCAGCTAGTGTCGGTGACGTTGTTGGTGCTAGCGTGCGTGTTCGCCGCGTCGAGTCGCGCGTACATCGGGACTATAGACGACATGGACCACGTGTACTCGTCGTGGTACGCCATAGCGGTCGCCATCGCCGTGGTCACCGTTGGACACGTAGTGTTAGCGCTCAACTTAGTGTGCAGCGTTTATCAGGTACCCAAATAAGAAAATTACTGTTATAATAACTATTATCCAACGAATACATAGTAAAGTGAATGATTAATAAAAAATAGAACTAAATAAGTACATACAATTATCCAACGAATACATAGTAAAGTGAATGATTAATAAAAAATAGAACTAAATAAGTACATACAATTATCCAACGAATACATAGTAAAGTGAATGATTAATAAAAAAATAGAACTAAATAAGTACATACAATTATCCAACGAATACATAGTAAAGTGAATGATTAATAAAAAAAATAGAACTAAATAAGTACATACAATTATCCAACGAATACATAGTAAAGTGAATGATTAATAAAAAAAATAGAACTAAATAAGTACATACAATTATCCAACGAATACATAGTAAAGTGAATGATTAATAAAAAAATAGAACTAAATAAGTACATACAATTAATCCGTAACACACATGTGATATATTTTTATGAATCAACCATTTTTTCTTTCATTTGACAAAAAAAAAAACAAAAAAAAAATTCTGTTACATGTTGGACTTATTTTTAATTTAGACAACTATTATATTGTCTTTATTTATTCCAGCGCTACACGACAGGGCTCCGCACGTGGGTCTACATCATGTGCATTTTATTAATCACGGCGTTGATCTATATAGTTGCTTCCAGCCTTTACTATGGCATGTCGAGCTCTGGATCCGATATATTCCTGTCTTTTCTACTAGGATTAGTATTCTTTGGTATGTTTATTAATTTGTATTTTTATTAATAATATCTACACTACACATACTTTGAATCAGCCCAGCACACTAGTGGATCCGGGGGCAGTTGGGGAGCCCCCTGAAAGCGTTTATAAATAAGGTGGGGCTTACCCTCCTAAAACGACAATTCTGGATTCTCCACTGGTCCAGCAATAAGATCAGAATCATATTGAAATGTAATTATAAAAAAAGACTGTATCGTTTCGGGATTCGAACTCAGAATCCCTTGCGTTTTAACCAGGTTTAACACCAATATGCTCATGTGGGATCCGGGGACACGGTAGTGCAACGCCAAGTTGACCAAAAAAGCACCACAGCCATACCATCCTTTTCTCGAAGTAGTTCAGGCCATTTTGGAACCCCTATAACTTCGTTGCGGATAAAACAAGATGGCTGAATTATCAGTAACCAAGCTGGCATTGTATAATCACGTTATATTTCAAATTTTATTCACTTTCAACAAGTAGTTTAAGAATTATGACTAGTCAAAGTTTCTTAATTATTGTCATTCACTCACTGACTGAGTGATCATTAAAACTCTAAAGCACTTCTAGTAGACATAGAAGCTTCAAATTTAGAATACTAGAATCAAGGAAAAATAAAAAACAATTGCAATTTCGGTTCAGTTTTTTAGATACACCAACTGTATAAATAGCTTTCCAATCCCATACAATTTTTTTAATTTATTTTATTTATTTATTTTAAAACTAATGGCCGTCACACTAGGCGTAAGTCTGTTTTGTGAGACCCTGATAGATTAAAAATTCTACATTGGTGGCGCTAACTCAGCTCATAAAATTATGAAAATAACAACTAAATAACTAATTTATAAGGTAAGGTATACAAAGTATATATATAAAATATATATATATATATATATACTATACCTGTATATGTATAATATAATGAAATAATGTGTATAGATATGTACCGGTACCTAGATATGTTTATGTTCATGGGTAACTCGTAAAATGGTCAACGGAATCAAAAAGGACTATCTACAAAAATAAATGAATTATAAAGATACGAGACTTGTTTTTTTACAAGATATGTTTTGATGGCATTCACTTTACTTGTAGCTTTATACCTAGAGTGCGGAGTGCGCCAGGCCTGATTTATGAGGGTTTATGCGGGATTCGGTCAGACCCTGCCATTGAGTCGTTATTACGGATCAGTCGTTGTAACCGATGTCTTTAGAACAGGCGTTGACTAGTATTTGTTTAATTTCCAGGAGTTCTCTCGTACTGCATTATCTGCGTCTACAGTTATAACTTGATGTTGAGAAGCTGCGAAGACATGAAGGGACCCAAATACTAAACGAAAACCAAATGAAATCAAACAACTGAGAAGAGTATGAAACTAAAAAAATGTATATTACCATGTCTTAATATATATTTATTTATTTTCTATATATATAAATATATAGTATACCGAAAGAGTAAGTATATATAATATACATGTTAAGTATAAGTAATTTATTATTATGAAAAAATACTATTACCAGATGCTAATGAGTTTTAAAATATCAAAATTTAATAAAGTTAAAAAAATTGAATAAAGTTAAATTTTTAGATTATAATTTGTCAGTTTTTTTTATTTGTATACGCATTTACAAAGACATTTTAGGAAATATTGGAAAGTTTTTGTGGAATTATTTAATAGCGCACATGGACAGATTCGTTTTGTAATTTATTTTGAGAAATAGGAATATTGGTTAATATTTTTAGTTGATTAAGTTTTTATTTCCTTTCACCGTTATTTCATAGGATTTATCAATAAAATATGTTCTTTTAACTTTGACTTTTAGAAGCTTTTCTACGTTATAACTATAATTAATGCCAAATTTTATGTAGTGATAAGTTTAGTAATAAATTAATAAGTGTATTTTAAATGTGCCATTAAGACATTTTAAGATAAGAATATATCCAAAAAGTTCGACTTTTTATCTGTAGTTTCCAAGTTTTTTGTCTGTAAGAGTACTTAAGTAACTTTTAACTATGACTGTTTTGAATCAAATTTTGAATTTCCTAGTAGCTTTTAACATGGCTACAAATAAATATTTTAAATGTTATAAAAAACATGTAGGAACCTTAATTAATAAATGTACTTTAATATTGTATTCGAATATGAAGTCTTTTGATAAATGTAAGTTATTTTTGCTATACTTTTTGCGTTACTGTTGCTATGTAGTGTATTTTGTATTTCTGATGTATTCCTATACCTTTGAACACTGATAGAGTGTTTTTTTTTAAACTAATGTAAAATTAAAATGGTTACCTTAATCTGCATTGCATTTAAAACCTTTTTTTCATTTCAACTGTTTGTTTATGTCCAATTAATCATCTTGCAAGGTTTTCTCGAATGAAACCTCCGTCTTGCCTTAAGTCTCTGGTTATATTATTTGTCAGCCTTATTATAAGAGGTGGACTAGGAGCTACTTGACGGGAGTTTGGCGAATGTTTTTCTTGTATATCTACAGAATTTATGGTGTAAAATGCTAGTGTTTTTAACAGTGAATATCTGTAGTGCTGTACAAGTCTGGAAAATGTGAAATACGACGATTTTTTATCATTCCATCTATCATTTCCATATTTCCATTATTCATTTCATCGTCATTTTATCTCTTGTTTCACCCGCCATCAAAAATGGATAGTAAATATTGCTTGACACTGGCAAAATACTCGAAAGTTATTGCCGTAATGATGGCAATGACATAACAAAAAACTAAAATCAAATGACACATGTCATTACAATAGGTAGTTTCCCGCCAACAACCAGCGTATACCTACAAGTTTGAACATATCATTTCTGGCTATAGTATACGTATAAAATTATAAAATTATCTAGGTTTTACGACTACATTAAGGCGGTAGATGTTTTTGTTGTAACTTTGCCATGTCATAATTTTAAAAAATAAGTAGGTACTTCATTACAGCGTACAAATATTTATAGCATTGTACCAATATTCATACTTAACAAGTAGTCATTTGAAATCTACGACGATCAATTATTTTTACTGGGCAGTATGGACATAGGGATTTCCTGGAAAAATGGTAACCCTATCTATTATTACAGATGCAATACTCTACCAAGTAGGACGTAGGTACGAACCGATGAACTGTTTCAAATGGAATTATTTATTTCTCACTACTTTAAAATTTTGTAAGATTTTTATATTTCTATTCTCTTTCAGGGAGTCATTTGTACTTTGTACACTCGGCGTCAAAAATATAGCCCCTTTGCAAAAAATGTTTTCAACCAACTTTATTTCACTTTAATCTTGGGTTAAGTATTGACTTAAAGGTATCATTTGAAAGGTAATTTAATGGTTTTTATGGTTATAAAGAAAAAAATAAAGATTTCCTCATTTGTCAAAAAATATTGAAAAGACATTGTAAACAGTAAAAAAAAACATTCATTTCATCATACAAAACAATAACAAAAAAAAAAAAAAATATTACAAAATAAAACAAAACTAATTTAAAACCTAGTGTTCCCCCCCCCTTGCCCTTATTACCGACTCTAAACGGTCTTTCATCGATCGCACCAACTTTACAACCGATTCCTGCGGAATTCTGTCCCATTCCTCGATGACGGCATCTTCAAGTTCCTGCAGGGTGGTAGGGGCGACATCTCGTGACCGAACTTGTCTTTACCTCGTCCCAAAGATGCTCTATGGGGTTTAAGTCAGGACTTCTGGCTGGCCACGACAAAATAGGGATCCCAACCTCCTCCAGATATTCTCGCACAATTAAAGCTGTGTGGGATCGCGCGTTGTCATGCATTAATTTGAAGCCAGAGCCGACAAAACCCACATATGGGACCTCAAGCTGCTCCAGTATTTCATTAATGTAGCGACCAGCAGTCAGAGACCCCTGGCCGCGAATCCCTCTGGTCGATGAAACGCAGACAAGGTCGGTCTTGCCATCTATAGAGATGCCTCCCCAGAACATGCACGAGCCACCTCCGTAACTCACTGTTTCTTCAATGCAGGCCTGAGCGAATCGTTCGCCCGACCTCCTATACACCCTTGCACGCCTGTCGTTGCAATAAAGGCAGACTCTTGTCTCGTCGGTGAAGAGAACCTGCCTCCATTGCTCAAACGTCCAATCGACGTGATCTCGGGCAAATTGTAAGCGGTCTCTAAGATGTGCCGCAGTCAACTTAGGGCCAGTAGCAGCCCTGTGAGCCCTAATTTCTTTCTCCCGCAGTCTCCTTCTAATCGTAGAGACGCTAACTGAAGTCCTGCGAGCTTCTCGAAGACGTTGTTGCACCTCGACAGCGCTAGAGAAGCGACTGCGCAGGAACGACGTCACAATGAAGCGGTCGTCCCGCTCAGATGTGCAGCGTCCCCGACCAGCTCCACGTCTTCTGACGAAGGCTCCAGTCTCCTGGAACCGCTGGAACACTCGTCGGACAGCATAGCGGCTCAAATTCAATTGTCGAGCGACATCACACTGTCGAACTCCTACTTGCAGTAAAGCAACAACTTGACCAGATTCAGCCGCGGTGGTCTCCATGTTTGAGGGTTGATTTCTTGCTTGAGCTCCTGAGGTGTGTAGTCTTCAAAGTCTGGATAGCGAATGACTGACATTTTACCCTGTCCAGGCATTTTATAGCTCTGGAACTGAGCTCAAGTCGCGACCCTTGAAACGAGTGTTTTGGTACATTTTCTTACAACTTCTTCGACATGGAAATTATGACGTTTAATAAATAAAAAAAACATGTTAATTGAAGGGATATTAAACAAGCTTTAATTTGACACCATGATCTATTAGCCAGAGTTCTTATTATAAAAGTTAGATGAGCTTGATGCTGAATTTCAGCGAGGGGCGATATTTTTGACGCCGAGTGTATTAAAATATATCCTTCATCTTCATTCTTCTGTGAAATTCAATAAACAATTTGAATTTGAAGTCCAAACAGCTTAGGATAATGTGAGGTCGTGTGTGCACTCTACTTTAATTACATACAGTCCTTATATCTGACGAAGACCGTTTGTCTATGTTTGTGTCTAAATGTGTACATGCGTATTACTCTAATGTGCGTAACGTTATTCAGAAATCGTGCACGTTCCCTCGTTACAAAACTAACCTCAAACAGTCTTCGCGGGATAGAATGATTATACCTTCCTAGTTATATTTCTGACGAGGTAATATGAAAACAAAAACAAGAACAATTTACATTATTTGTTTATTCATCGAAATATACTTAAAATAACGATGAACGCGTTCCGTATTTCATACATGTTCGACTTTTCTTTTAACCTATCCTGAGTGACCCTAACCTGAGTTCTAATCAAGTAATCTTAAAATTAAGTCTAATTTTAGAATCTTAACTCAGGTCAGGGTCTTCTTTTGAGTACAGACAGCAATAAAAGCAGTAGAACTTAAAATTTATCAATTTAACCTCATGATTTATTATTAAAAGTTTTACAGCTTTTTTGCTTACTGTACCTAGTTAAGTACAGTGTTACGATTAAGTAGCATTAAATAGATTTACAAGATATTTTAAACTATTACTATGTATTGAACGGAATAACAAACAAATACTGGAATAGTACAACAAATATTTTGAGTCTGTTTTCTACAAATTGAATCGTCTACATTACTTACTTTTTCCTCTAATACATCTATCTATTTATAATATAAAAATGAATCGCAAAATGTGTTGGTAAGCGCATAACTCAACAACGCCTGGACCAATTAGGCCAATTCTTTTTTTTAATATTCGTTGAAGTTCAAGGATGGTTTTTACGGCGACAAAAATTCGAATAATTGCCGGAAAAACTATAAAACAGCCCTTTTCTCTTTCCCATACAAAAGGTTTTGTTTTCTATATGACAGGACGAAGTCTGTCGGGTCCGCTAGTTTATCATAGATTAATTATTCGAAGTCTTGGTGCACCTACGCAGCGGAGACCATTCATTAATTAATGATCTTTATTTGTAGATTCCGATCGAAGATTGAAAAGTTTAAACTCATTAAAAAAGGGTAAAAATATTTGTTTGTTATTCCAATAATTAGGTACTAACAGTTGAAACGTAGGCCTGTACTTTTTAGATTTAGAATTTTATAAAAGCTTAGCAATGGATCAACTGATAAAAAATTAACCAAGCGTTTCTATTTGAATAAAACACGTTTTCCGGCATTATAATATGCTTTTCCAGACTCAACCGCGCAATTAACGAATTCTTTAATTTCTGACACAAAATCGTTTGGAAAAAAAATCTGAAATTTGCTTTGCTACTGTAATACTCGTAAATAACATAAATGACGGCGTTGGTTACACAAAAAAAGCGGTTTGGAAAAAAATGATAAATTTTTAAATTCAATTTTAGGCATGCTAAGGCGAGTTTTATTATATTTAATAATAGTTGATACAGTAAGTAAATTCCATTCGTTGTGGATTTCGTTAAACAATTCTATACACCAATTAACACATCAACGATTTACAACCTTTTTTCAAATTAAATAGTTTACAAATACTAGAAACATAGCCTTCTGATAGTGTTTTTTAACTTATTCTAAATTATTATTATTTATTAATCTCTAATTTCAATTTACACATGGGTTAATTTCCCTTTTTATACAATTAAGTAATTTCATGAAATATTTTTTTTTTCTGAAAAAGAAATATAAATTCCTCAGGGGGTTTTAATTTTGCGTTGTATTTATAATAACTTATTAGATTTACATAACTAGTAGATACATAATGTAGAATGTATATAGCTAACGCAATAGGGTCTATAGATAAATAGATAATTAACTAAAGTATTGCACGAAATAAAGAAATTCATTTAAATACCGTTAAATTCTAAAATGTACATAATTACACTTTAATTTTATTCTTAAGTTTTACACCGCTTCCTCGGGTTCGACACGACACGTAGTTCATCTAATTTCATTAATTAATTTTTCCATTAAACTTTTTGCATTCGACACCTAAAATTGTTGCCAAAACTAAAGAGACATGTGCCATCGAAATCTCAGAATTATTTCTATTTTTCCCAAAAATTACCAAAGTAAGGTACCAATATCTTTCGGGGCACACCCCCCACTCCGTCCCAACTCAGCAATTCCTGGTCACCAAGATCAACAGAGGCGTCCTTTGATCCAGAATGACAGAATAATGCAGCTGTGCAATGAAGCACAGGCTGTGCCCGGACACCCTAACGGCTCTTGGGACCCGCAACCAATTTAATCAGAAGTAGGAGAAATTGTATTAAGTTAAAATGTATTTTAGTAAAAGAGTATAAGTAGGAAATATATTACATAAATATGTACACAGATATGTAATATATTTCCTGGTTTTTAATATTCCCTTGGCTTAAACTTTGAGAGCGATTCATACTGTCACTAGTAAACTATGACATAAATAGTGGATATCGTAGGCATAATTTTTTATCCATATGGTCAGGTATATTTATTATTCGGTTCCGGAATTAGATCAATGTGTTTACAAAAAAATCTATTTCCTAGGAATAAAAATTACGTTCTGTTTCCAATAGTTAACGCGTAAGTAAATGTTCTCTGGCTAAGAAAGTAGATACGTTCTGTAGACTCGAGCGGAGCGAAGCTAAGTAAGTTATTTTCTTTAAAGAGCGGGCCTATTATGCAGTGGTGAGTAGAGATGCATGTGTGGTGGTGGCGTTTCTGTGCCCACGTCGATGTCTGCCGCGTCCTCCCCAGCCGGACCACTTGTACCCCCTGGACCTCCTGGACCACTTGTGCCCCCCGGACCACCTGGACCCCCCGGTACACCAGGGGAGTGTGCTCCGCCACGGCTTAACCCACGAACCTGATGACAATAGTACTGGTCAGAAATGTGTGTTTTTGATAAAAAAATATTCATCGTGTTATAGGCGGTGGTAGTCACTATCCATTAGTTGAATCATCTGCTTGTTTGCTTATGAAGAAAACTTGTGCGTGTGCGTTTAGTGGATGTGCAGTATCTTATGATAAGTTTTGCGAGTGATGTGTGTGTGTGGAAGAGGAATGGTGCTTGGTCGATACTTACACGTGCAAAGGCAGTGCCGATTATTGTCAATTAAATTGTTAAGTTTTATCAGAAACTGACTGTTTTAACGTTTGTCTGGTATTTTAAAACACAGCGTTTTTATTTATTGAGAGCAGCAAAGTAAGTGAGCAGATGCCAGATACAGTACCTGCAGCAGGAGATTATTGGTGAGCACGCGCGCGTGATGCTCCTGTGCCTTTGCCCGCAGGCAGGCGATGGAGTTGTTCCTCAACAGCTCAGCGTCATCACCGCGCTCCGCCGCTGACGACGCGGTCGTACTGCTCCCAGGGGAACTCTGACCCTACGACAATAACCAACTTACTAACCAAACCTCCCATGTTATGTTATAGCGGCTCTATACGATAGGCCATTCAAAGATGGTCATGCGAAGCCATCTGACGCCACTACCCGTGGAAAGCGCATCCATCCATCTACGTCTAATAAATCAAATGAATAAATAGTGTGGGATGGCCCATCGTGTAGAGCGGCAAAGTTTTAACAAGAAAAAATAGATCGATTAGATTACGATACCAGAAAGAGACTCGAAAATACTTCGCGAAAATCTATTACGCGATAAATCTTAGCGATTGGAGGTTCCTAAGAAATTGCGTGTATTATAGGCGACTTAAACTTGCACACTCGCCATTTTGGTATGTTTATCGATTTTTAAATAATGTTGACGTAGCTACTTACGTAGCGTAGTTGGTAGATCTTAATCTACCTTGCATCTTTATAAATTGTGATAACTACGCACGAAAAGATCGTACATTAGTTCATGTAATTTAAACTTAAAAGAGTCATGAAAAGGAAGCTGAAACCAACCGCTATTTCTTTATCTTTAAAATTTGCCGGCCGCTCCCTATGTTTTGCTACTCTAAGTGGTTGATTTAATGTTATTATTAAACGTGTTAAAGTACCTAGCTTTAAGGCATGACAAAAGTTTAAAATGAGGCAAAAAAATACGGCATTTAATAAGTTAATTAAAAAAGATAGGAAAAAAGGCAGGGGACTGTTAGTTCGTGTAATGTAAAGTCTTATATACTTTGTACATAAAGTAACGTTTACCTGGTTATCATGGTGGTCGTAATGTACAGGTGAGGTGGAGGGGTCCCGGGGGTCCCGGGGGTCGCGCGGCATGGGGTCGCCTTCCGTTTCCGACCCCTCGCGTTCGGATCCCGATTCTTTCAGCTGTTTGGCTGCCTCGATCGACTTGCGGTGCATGCCTGAAAAAATTATAGGTAAAGGTTATTTAATGTTAATTACGAAAAGGGGAGGTACGAGTATATAATATATAGAGAGATATAAAATGTTATGTTTCTACCTACGTTTTTATTAGGCAGTTAAAAGTCAAATTAGTTTTACTAGCTACCGAAAACTTTAGCCGAATCGAAGGATTACCACAAATCCGGAACATGCAGGAACCTATGGTACGGTTTGTAGTGGGCATTGTGAAGGTTTATCCTCATGAAATACCTCCACTTACAGACGAATGTATGTAAAAAACATAACGTTTTCTGCGTGCGTTACTTTATGTCACAGAAGTTATAGTTAAGTTGTCCCCATATACCTCATTTACTCAGGTTGACAGGCGAATTCGAATGAAGTCTAAGGCTCAACCGCTTAGTCTTAGTGACGCATTGACTCAGGCAACCTAGCATCTGAAAACGAAACCTTAAGGGTTGGAACTACCCCCCTTTCTATTTCAGTCGTGAAGCAGTTCGCTGTGATTTGTTTTGAAGGATTTGAGAGCTAGTGTAATTACCGGGACGCGAGGTACAAAATATTTTACCTCTACATGGGTAACGCGTTGGGGTGCTCAAAGCGTTCTAACACGTCAAGAGCAACATCGTGTCAATAGGCAGCGGCATAACATTCCATCAGGCGAGCTGTCTTCTTGTTTGACTATGATGTTGAAAAGTTCTAGTGTTACCATTATCCAATGTAACAGTTTGCCGTCTGGCTTGTCATTTATTGTTAGAAATTGTACCTTTAATTACCTAGTTACTATATCCAGTGACTAGTATATAGATATGACTAAGATGCAAATGTATGGACCAATGAATTGATTGTAGAAAGGTTTCTGGTCCATAGATATGTCTAGCTTTCTCTACTTTCATTTCCTTTAAGTGAAGAATAATGCGAGCATAAGAAAAGTGAGTAGTTATTTGTTCCTTTGAGGCTTTAAAGAGCGACATAAAAAGGTCACAAATAACGCGTTGAAATGCAGTTGTGCATGAAAATGCAGCAACGACATCACATAAAATGAATTAATCCTCCACTGGACATGATAACGGGACTGATGGTTTGCAAGGAATCTTTAAAGCTGTAAACCTAAGGTCAATGGAATGACAGAGTCAAACAAGATATACCTAACATAAAACATAAGCTATCTTCCTTGTAATTGTAATTATTATATGTAAATTGTTATATATATTACATTTAAAAAATCCCCACGACAAAGCTCGTAAAGGAAAATTTAATCAATTTCGCTATGACCTTTGTAATACGCAAACAGCTTTCCATTCCGCAGTAAATATAAATGATTCAAGCGCCATGCATCTTAATAAAGAGAAGTGTAATACCTCAGCGCGCGGATATTTTTACGAGATTTTTACTGTCTCCTTGTCATCCACATAGAATACCTAATCAGAGGAGTTTTACTGCGGCCCATACGCAGGGGAATGACGCCGACGTGCAGGGGAATGACGCGGGGACAGGGGGAATGACTAGAATTCCTACACATTCCGAGTTTATTTACAACTGGTACTCGACAATGTTGATGAGATGGCTCCTAGATATTCCGTGCAAATTATTAGTGGATCTGCTGGTGCATGAACTAGGGTTATTTGTACTTTGATATTTATGATTGGGATATGACTGGGACGAGAAACTTCAAGTTCCATACAAAGTGTTTGATGTACCGGTGTTAAAGCGAAGGTAGTACGTACTATGTAATAATTATGTGCATATAAAGTATTTTATATTCTTGAAACTTTTGTGCCGTCATTAGAAAGACGAAAAACAAAGTTTGTCTCTAAATTTGAAAACCTGTAAAGTACAAATAAAGGTATCTAACATGATTAAAAACACCGTAACCAATTTCTGAATTATAGATTGATGCAATGTTAAATCGCTAAATATGTCCAATTAAAATTAACATTGGTCAGTTGTTTCTCGTTCAAAACAAATCAGCACGATTTTTAAACAACCTCTGTAACAACTGTAGCCAAATAACAGCATTTTAAATAAGGTTGCCAGTTATTGGGAAGTAGTTAGGTAGGCTAGATAAACTAGAAATATGAAAAAATGTTGCAAGCAAATCGGTAAGTGAATTTCAAGCTCGCTGTAAGCTTGATCACCAAATAGCCGGTCCTTTTTAATTACCATCGCAGATTAAGGATGTTACCTTGTTTATCCATCGATTAATTGACATATTAATATTAGTTTAAGTTCTTGAAATGATTCGTAAAGCTTTATTACGTTAATAAGCTAAGTATAGCAGTAAGTTTTAGCATGGAGAGTTTTGGCCTCCAAACAGACATCCAACATATACATACTCGTACATGGCATTATTTTGACTAAACTACACTTCAGCGACAATAGACTTTTATAGTGTTGTTCTAACGATCTGAAATTTTTGTCTATCCAGTGGCCGCGTTTGCCAATGATTCGTACTTCGATTACAGGCCGTGTACCTGTGTTTAGGAATTGTTAAGCATGAAACTCTTTGACGTCACACCAAATACGACCCGAGTGCGGTGCGGTGCGGCGCGTTTCATATTTACTCTCTGAAAGACCTTACGCCAGATAGCGTTTGTCTTTCGAGGCAAACATTAGGCTTGAAGTAACTAATATGCGATCTGTCTCCGGTTGGGTGCGTGGGGCGTTGGTGTGGCGTCTGTCAAAGAGTTTTAGTCCTTCGGCCTTTAAGTATGAAAGACGTCACATCAAATGCGGTCCGTCTGCGGTGCGGCATGCGGTGTTGCTGTGTATTTCATACAGTTTCATAAATAACAATTCCTCAGCGCTCGCACAATTACCGCGACCTGATTTGGTGTATTCTACCCTCACAAATTTTAAGTCGTGCGTAGTGGATATTTCTAACCTCTAGCCTTACATTCAGGTGATAAATGTGTGTACCTATTCACCTATAAGTTCCTATGTAAGTTTATAATAAAAATAAGATAAAAATTAAATAAGTTAAATTGTCGTCTATTTGTGAGTATTCTTTTTTTGCTGACAACTTGTTTCCTACTGACATCTCAAACAACTTAAAGACATAGCTAGTCACAAGATTTACTTTGATAACTTTAAATTGATTAGCCCAAGTGAATTTTACAGACTAGGTAGCTGTTAACATACCAATTACCTACAGAATGCCGATTCATTTGCGTTATGTGAACAAAATTGCTTCTCAAGAAGGCCGCGTCATATTTGAATGCGATTACATTGTATTCGGTTTATTTTCAATTGAATTTTTGTTGGCTTTTAAGTTTTTGTACAGTAGGTAGTTCCATTAAGGTTTCTCTCTATAGCCTTTAACATATCTAATCAGTTTTCCTTTCCCTATTGCCAGTTAAATAAACACAAGTTGCTAATAGCACCCAGCAACGATGTGGAACACGTTGTATCCCGCGACTTCGCCCGTAAATCAACGCGATTTATACCCCACACTTTGTACTGCTAATGTGAAAAGTTGGAGTGATGCTGAAGACAAATCACGCCATTACCAACCGGAGAATGTTGGGTTCAACCCGAATTGAGCCCTTGATAATTAAGTAAACTAGTGTTTTCATTGACATTAATTATATTTAAAGTTTTGATATGCAAAGTTCAGACAAAAAAAGAACAAGTACTTGCGTGTTTTACTGATTTCTGACGGACGGCCACACATGAAGCTTCAAATAACAAGTGCAATATCGATCCTCATGCTGTACAGCTTAAGAACTGTACAAAGATCAAGCATGTCAGGTCACCCATGGTCATATTGGACGCGAGTACCAACCGAGAAGGAAATGCAATGTCTTTTGGACGCGTGTTTCTGATAAGCTTTTCACCGCGCTGCAACGATCAAGTGTTAAAGAAAACGTCTTTAAAATTAACAGGAATCTTTAGATATCCGAAGTATTATAAAGGATTCTTATGTTTATAAAACTAAGGTGGCCAACAAACATACGGGCCATCTTACAGCAAGCAATGACCGCATGTAGTAAGTTATCAGATGTAAAAACTTTAATTACCGATTGCCTTTTTGCTAAAACCAATCATATTATCAACACACGTAGACGCAAGAGCAACCAAGGCCTGTATTCAGTACTAATTATTTTGGTTTCTGAATTATTTAATGAATAAAAATGTTAAACAGTAATTAATTTTCGGAACTTTAACATGAAAGGGTTTAAATTAAGTGCTATATTATAGTTGGGAATCTGCTTATGAAAGAAACCCGATAATTAATAAAAACTGACATTACATTTTGTTGTTTAAAGCCCTGCGCTCACCGCCGTCATGCTTAAGCATAGTATTGTATCCAAAACAAATAATTCTATTTTTTTTAAATAATCTAACATGTTTGTTTATTCTAAGTCAAATTTACCAAAGCATCTTAATGAATGCTTAAGCATGTTGTGTCATCCTGAAGCCCGTCGCTGCGTGCTACGTCATGCTATTGCATATATTTGGAACATTATGTCGTTAAGGAATGTGAGCAATAAACTAATTGAAACAATGTTCAATTTTGCCAATTGCGACGCTTTTGGTCATTGAATGCCTTGAAATATGTGAATGGCAAAATCGGGTTTCTTTTATTAAGCGGAGATGATAAGGGATGCTTTAGCATGCCATAGCATGACGGCGGTGAGCGTCGGGCCTGAAGTTTTAGTAACAACTAAAATCCGAATGAGTTTAAAATGGAGTTGTTAGTATCTTGCCATTGTCTAGATGGCTCTTTTATGTCATTAAAATGACATTTTTAAGTCAATTATTTTATCAGAAAATCAAAGGATTTCACTTTAAAAGGAACAATTATAAGCTGTTTTCTGCATTTTTAAATAATTACAATCCCGTTACCATTTGAACACAGGACAGGAGTGTTCAACTTTGAACGATTGTCATAGAGTGCAGAATTGCTCGCGGAACAGACTGGTTAGATGTTGTCTATTAAGATCTTACTATTGTGGAATCGCCTTCATTTGTCTGGCTAGATCAAAGAGCCCGGCACAAAGCAAGTGGGTAATAGGCAGATAATTCTAAAGTACTTCAAATGCATTAGATTCCATCAGATTTGTTCCAACTAAGAGCTGTCTGCACTTCATTTAGTCTTTGAATTTTTAAACTGTCGAGTGAGTTTTTTGAAAGTGAATTCTTTTTTTTTTGTTAAAGTAATTTTTATTCAGTAACAGTAAGTAGGTGTTTAGAATGACAAGACAATTTTGTTTCACGTCGGGAACTGTAGAGAAAAACTTTCGGCTACAGTGATGCAAATACTCTAAAATGAAATTATTTTACAAGATATTAAATAATTTAATTTAGTCCTTTGACTTAATAACAAACCTGTCGTTTTTTTTTGTATGAAAATGTTTGAAAAAAGTCTATACGATAAATGGATAGGTACGGAAAGATACCTAGGTTTTTTTTGTTACAAAATACATACATATATATATAAACAAGTAAAAAAGTAGAATAATATTAAATATTTTTTTGTTTTTGGTATATTGAAATCAAAATTAGAATATTTAACCTTTATTAACTAACGTCAAATGTTACTTACGTAACGATAACTTACGAGTGATGTTGTTAAAAGAGTTGTTTCAGTAAAAAAATAATGAATTTCTAATCAATAAATCAATTTAATAAAGAAATTCTATTTAGGTCATTTGTTTTTGTAATGACATTAATTTGAAGGCAGCTTTATTAAAAGCTACTGAACAGAACTGAACTTTATAGCTTTATTAAACCTTGATGTTTCTAATAAAGAAAACAACAATTAACAATATTTTATTTTAAAAATGCTAAGCTACAATTGCTTTTTCAAAAAAAAAAGTAGAAGTAAATTTCCTCATACATACCTACTACCTGTAAAAAGTCTGTAAAAACTATAAACAAAAAAAACATAGTCACCTTTACTAAATATCTCGACTATTTAAACGGAACGGAACAACACTACCCCTATTTACTTAGCGGAGGGAAAAGGTAAAAATAAAAAATGTCGGTGGTAAGTACATAATTAATATATGCAGGTTGCCTACCCCTGGATCGTCGGTAATCAACGGCTGAGACAATACGTCGGGCGGCCATCTTGGAACGCCCCCCCTGCCCCCCCGAGCGACCACCCCGCGCCCCCCCACTCCGAAGGCTTAAGGGGAAAACTTAGCATCCATTCATTTGGTTCCCGCGACTTTTTTGTGGTCTGATTCTGGCTCTGGAGGGGTTTTGTTTAAGATTTAAATAGGTCTGTTAGTTTTGTGGAGGGATTTTTTTTCTTTTTTCCATTTCTTCGCTGCAAAAGTCTTACGCTGACGTTTTGTTGGTTTCTTTTTGGTTAATTATTGGAATGTTTTGATCGGATGATTTATTTATTGGAATTAGAAATAAAACGTTTACTAAGGTGCAGTCTACAATTTCGTCTTTGAAAAAATTTAAACTTACCTCATAAGACGTTTCAACAAATCAAAATATAATAGAAATATGAAGTAAAAATAAAATAAGATTAATTAACCTGCAGTCACTGCTTACAAAATCAATAATTGCGGGAAATACATGATGAGCACTACCCTTAAATCTAGGGGTTGGTTTGGGGGGATGGGGTGAATTTGCAAACAGACTAATGAAAAGTCCTACACTTTCCACTGCGCCCCCTGCAGAGTAGCAGGTTAATTAATACGAATTTAGTTCTTATCTTCTTAATTAGGGGATGACACAGCATTGATTGATATAAAGTAATAGAGAAAGAGCTGACTTATTTTTATAATTATTGTGATAAAGTGTAATGAAATATTATACTCAAAAATATCGCTTTGATTAACACAGAGGATACCTATTCATCACCCAAAAAAACGACAAATTCCTTATCGATAAAAGGCAAGATCTATGCAGACGAAGTTGCGGGAAAAAACTAGAAGAAAACAAATTCTGGTTCTCACCACAAGTATTTTCGCAGTTAGATTCTCTTGCAATTAGTCTGCAGATTTTTAATTCCCAGCTTGGAAGTAGAGGTACAACAGTGGTAGAGGAACTCAGCTATCACGTCGTAATTTCCTCAAAGAGATTTCACTACCAAGAGATCATCCTAATCATATTTTCCTTTTTTTTCTTTTCGAAGCGGCGCTGGATTCCTAACTCGATTGACTACGGATTCCAACCGCCTGTGTATAGTTAGTATTGAATCAAGACAACAAACTTGTTTGTCTAAACTGATATTAACTGACATTTATGGACTGTAATATAAAATCTAATTGTAATCATAATTTTTGCATGCCTTATAGACGAAATATGGTAGATGCAATTTTTTTATCGAACATCCAATGTACACATGTAAATAAAGTATTTTGAATTTGAATATTGTCTGATAGGTCATAAAAAAACAGATATTAACTGTTACATTAAAAAGATACAACAAGGTAAAAGTTATTGCAATACTAAAAACAAACATGTCCAATACGAATCTGCTAATAAGTTATTGTAAATCGGTTTTATATTATTTTAATAGATTTTATTGTGTATTATAGGTATAAAATATTATTTTCAATAAATATCTTTAAATACTTATTTTGTTTTTGTCGATAATATTTATCACAAGACGTATATTTAAAATTGAGCTTTTTGCGTATAGGTACACTAATCTTCAATAATGTCAATGGAGTTTATTATTTTACATTTTAATGTAAACATACTATATGGATACTATATTATCAATACATGCTAAGGATAGATGAAAAGCATGCAAGTGAAGTTACCCTAATACAAACGCAAATATGTACACATACGTAAAACTAGCAATTATTTGTTCAATGATCATGCGGTGACTTTGTTTAAGATCGAGCTGGGCTAATTACAGGGACTTTGCTTCGTTGCTGTTTATTGTGTGTGTATGTTTTTCTGACTCACCATCTAGCGGTGGTCGGGATCGGGGGGGAGTGGGGGGAGCTCGTCGCTACGGCACCCCCTCTCTCACAGCTCTCGATTCTTAAACAAAATCATCACGTCAGTGGCATGGCCTTACGCCGTTTGTCCACCGCCGGCGTCGACGGGAGGTCAACGAGAACGAGATTATTTTTGGTCGAGATGAAGGTGACTAGACGGCATGCAGTGGATGAGCGGTCATAGTAAATGTATGTACTGGTCATCACCGTCATCTTTTTCACGTTGACGTCGGCGGCGGACAAACGGCCGTTATCCGTTAAAAGTCATTTATTGTCACAAAGATTTGCATGCTTTTCATCTGATCGGCTTCAAGATTCGCGTCGCCATGTTAGAGTTAGCGTATAGTTGTATTTATGCTCAGTTTATCTAATAGCACAGCACCTGGCTGACCCACTAGGATGGGCTATTGTGCAGAAGTGGCATAGTAAGGCTTATGGCGACAACAACAACCATCGCTAACCATCTCCAAATAGCGAGGGATGGCCCATCGTGTAGTGGAGTTACAAGCAAGTTTTTGAGGGAATACAAAAACGATGATAAACTTGCGATACAAGCTGAGTTTTCATTATACACAGGTTCTAACTTAGACTTAGTCTCTTAGCTTGCAGCGACTCTCTCTCTCTCTCTACGTACGGATTAGGTAGTTTCATTCAAGAGTCAGTGAAGGAGATTAGTAGAGAAGTTTCGCGAGGAAACCTACAGCTTAAAAAGGAAAACAATTAGCCTGTATCTATTACCAAAGAGCCCGCCTGGTAGGTATGCCTTCATCTTTTTCGATTTTAGGTAAGGTAAAATTTGCATATTACGAATAGGTATGCAGATTTTTAGAGTATCTAACATAATTGCAAGGAAAACGAGTGTAGTCTATTTTCTGGCTTTAATCATTCAAGTTTGGGTTGTTTGTCTTACAGTAGCAGACAGTCGGAATAGCATTAAAAACTAAATTGTTTTGCTTCAAATTTACCATAGAAACTGATTTGAGGTCAGTAAAACGATGACACTTCTTGCTGCAAACGATAGACTCAACAGAAACCACTTACTATCAGTCGAGGCATTTGTTTATCATCATTTCGATGGTATAGACGGCCACACACAAAGCTTCACATACCAAATGCTACATCAATCCTTATGGTTTACAATTTTAAAACTATAAAAAGTCCAAACAGGTTGATCCATGGTCATGTGTAAAAAATCACCTACTTGTCCCCTAGAGAAATCCAAATTTATTCATAAAATGCACTGCATCTTCGCTTTTAAGAACCGAATTTATAAATACTTATTGCAAGGTTAGTTTACTTATTTCTGCAAAGTATTTATTAATTGTATAAAATAAGCAAAAATATGCTAGCTTTGAGTTTGAGTGCGTACCTATTAGGAAAAATATTCATTAGAAATTCAAGTAAAAACATATTCTGTATTTATAGCTGCAAATGTAACACACGGCCATAAATCGGCGTAACCTGTTTGGACTTTGTACCGTTCTTAAGTTGTACATCATAAGGATTGATATTGCACTTGTTATATGAAACTTTATGTGTGGCAAGAAGAAAAAATTGAGAAGCGGTGTGGACATGAAGGTACAGAAGTACTGAATAAATAAATAATAGCCGAAATCATATTAATCTACAAAATCTTATACTTTAAATGAGCAAACTTCTAATAAACGAATTCGTTGTCTTCGGCATAAAACAGTTGAAAATTACAATGTAATTTCTCTTGATTTATATGTTAATTTAAAGTTAAAGCGCTCGCTAAAGTTTTGTGGACTTTTATTGTTTGGTTTTCCACATTGTCTGTATGTATATTGTTACTAAACAGGTAAGGTTTAATAATATGAATAAATAATTATAATTTAATGAAATTTTAAGAAATTTACTCAGTCCATTTACTTTAGTACACACACACACACACCAACCTAAAAATCGTATACCATAAATAGTGATGTTTCACTTGTAATTTATTGCTTCATGCGTGGCCATGTGTACCTGCTTGTTTAAAGTTCAGCCGGGCTAAAAACACTCCTTTGGCAATATTGAATATCATTATGATGCACATTTCGAATCGTAAAATGGCCACTTACTGCTTGGAAATTATCTGTGATCTAAACTAAAGAGCAACCATCTGGAGCTAGAAAGCTAGAAAAAAATATATGTTACAATGAATTAAAAATTTAAGCTTTTTGAATAATTGCCTTCTTAAGTTCGCAGAAGAATTGCTTCAGGTGGCTTTGGTGGCAGAATAAACATTTTCTGACTCGAACTCACCGAGAAGCCATGGCGCGACCGAGTCATTTTCCTTCGCGCTCTTGAGTATGGTTTCAGGCAATGGCAGCGAATGGCGAACCATGGCCCCGTAAAGCCCGTACTCCGCCATGATGGTGGACCTGCCCCAACATTTCTCCGTCTTCCGCCATTTCGCCCGCCGGTTCTGGAACCACACCTGGACGAACGAAGATAAAAAAATAATTTTATTAGTATAAGATTCTAGATGAAATGAAATTAATGGGAAATTGTAAAATATAAATACAATTAATTCTCGGATATTAACTGGTTAATAGAAAACTTGTTGCTTGAGAATTTTTGCTTGGTTTGTAAAATGTAAACAATACAATAAAGAATTTAAAAAAATCCTACAATTCTTTTGATTTAATCTTGTAGTAAGATAAAATCCAGTATCGTAAGTACTAAAGACATATATATAGCGTAGGTAGTAGTAAAGTAGTATTACTTTGATAAGAATATTGTAATATACACGAACAGTTTGCAATCAATGCAACTTGGAAAAGACATAAAGTTCCACCTCCCCTAGGATTCGAACCTGGAGTCTCATGAGTAGTAGCCAGCTGTCACACTGTTGTGCCAGAGGTGGTATCCCTTCCATTTTATAGAGCCACAAAACATCTATTGTTGAAATGTTATTTAAGTGTTTTATTTGTAGCTAATAAGAAGGTTTTATTTCATTTTGAGGGGAATAAGGTTCACTACATTTTTATTAAACATCGAAAAATCGTACTCTAAAAAGTATGAAATAAGAAAATATTCTCATCTTAAATATAACATAGCCGGGTTCATATGCCACAAACAGTTATTAGGCGATCATAGATTGTATTGTTTTGTTAAAGTAGGTAAGGTAGAATTATGACCACAACTACTTTCGGAGCCCACCCGCCACTCTGCAACAACTGCAACTCCTGTTTACCAGGATCAACAGTGGCGTCCTTTGATCGAATAATCAACTAATAAGGCTGTGACAGGAAAACAAATCGGCTGTCTTGGGACCCGCAACGAAATTAACCAGAAGAAATGGGAGGTAGTTAGAAAGCGGTTTCAGCCTTCCCACCCGGCAAAGCGGAGACAGCAATGGAAACGGCCCAGAAGCCAAGAGCTAAAGGGGACTACAGTCAGGAGACGCCTGACTGTCAAAACACCACGATATGCTACTAGCTAAATGGGATAAATTAAACACTAACCTAAATCTAACACCAGTAATATTGGTGGCAAAACTTTTTAAAAGGACGGAAGCTTCCCTTTTCATGACCACAGCATTATGCGTATAGTTATGTGATAGTTTAATTATAATTTTAGCGAGAAAACTCACTTAATCCAAACTCTTTTGATGACCGAGGGAAAACAAAGGTTAAATGGAAAGTGTTCGTACATAATTATATAACTTCTGTCGCAAACGCAGCGCCGGCGGGCGCGGGAGTTTATTACCAACTAATAGGATTAAAACTGATTGACAAAAGCCCATTATAACAGAATCCAATTATTCCATTCCGATTCCGGGCCCCTGATTGGTCGGGCAAGTTAAACGTGGCTCGCTAAACTAAATGACATAGTAACTAAGCATCGAAAACAAACCAATTATGGGGAACAAAACGACAGCTAAATTAAATTTTCAAATTTAGACCAAGACTGAATCTGTTAGGGTTGTCACTTAACGTTATTGAATAACGAATTTGTTTCAAAGGAAAGCTGCATCTTTCATTAAATAGGAAATACTTGAATAATTTAATTTCGACTTAAATACTTTTTGGTAGGTTTATTAATTTTTATTTTTAAAACATTTGTGTGTGGTGTGGTAATTACTAAAGATGGTGTGTATGAAAATGTTTTGTGGTGTTGGCAGAACTCACCACAACCAAATATACCTATTCATCGTACTATCACCAAAGAATCGGATTTAATAGCATTGAGTAATCAACAAAAAAGGTAGGTAACTCAAACTTTTTCACTAAACCGCTGGTGTGTGTTAAAATTTATTAACACTGCTAAAATAATATTCAATTTAATTGAATAGCTACAGTTGAATAGCAACCCTGTACAGCAGAGAGGTAGCGTTGTCGCTCCGACAAGCGTTTAATTTCTAATTAAATTTGTTAATTAAACTTCGCTCACACTGCAAATATTCCACAAGCAGAGAACACGCTCTATATACCTACCTATATAATCATTCTATGTACCTATACTTTACACAATGTAGCTATTTATATTGGAATTATAAATAGATGGCCTGTATTATATTTCGTTTATCTCTATAAATTTTATAAACAATATTGGGCAATGTACATACGGCCACACATGAAGCTTCACATACCAAGTGCAATATCAATCCTTAAGCTTATTTTATAAACAATATTGGGCAATGTACATACGGCCACACATGAAGCTTCACATACCAAGTGCAATATCAATCCTTAAGCTTATGATTTATGTTTTGAATATATAAAATGTTAATATGTTTAGTGTCTCAAAATTCTTGAGATGCTGTTAAAGTTGCAATAGTCTACATCATCGTATCCATATTATAAAAATGTTTTTCGTAGCGCATAACGGCTGGACGTAATTGGCAAGTATGGCTACTAAGAAAAATAATTATTTTTCATACCTGAAAAAAATTCCTGGGATATTTTTAAATGCAACAAAATCTTAATTGCTTTTTCGTATGGGATTTTTTTAAAAACTCAAGACTATTCAAAGTAAAGCTTATTTTCTCGTAGGAATAAAATTGTTAATTTCGTCTGGACACGTCGCAAATATAGTTATTATATCTCACGAGAAACGTTTGACTGAGGATGTGTTAGCTTTCTCAGTGTATATGCACATATTTAAGTGTGTGTTTCCTCAGTGAAGACGTTACGCACACTAGAAAGAACGAACCTTGGCGTCTAATCTGAAACAACGAAAAACTAAGTATCGGCCGAATATTCGTGAGTTTCCTACTACGAAAGTCTTTCGCTCGGGTCGGTCTGACTCGCAGATACATTCATTCCGATCGGTTTTCTTTTGATGCATACTACATCAGAAACTTTACTCTGAAGACACCGACACAATGATTTCGAAAGAAGTGTTATCGTTGTTTTTATGTTCGGTCGGTTTATCGGTCGGCCCGAAATTTCGTTTGCGATATTTCAGAGAATTTGGTAATGGAATATTTTAAACTGCTCATTAGTGTATTAGTTCTTGTGTTAAAAATAGCGAGAATTGGAATTCTAATGTATTTTATCTAAATAAATCATAATAACTAGAGTAGCTATAGTTGATTGATAATGAAGGCAAACGAAGGCCTTGTAACAAAGGAATCAGTTATGTGAATTGTCTTTATTTTTGTGATATTTCTTCAAAAAATTTTTTAAAGCAAATCAACACACACCAGTACAAGACATAGTTTAACACATACGTAATAATAATAATAAATCTTTATTTCGGACATTTGAATCCATAGCGGTAAGTGTTGGGTTAGTTAAGGTAGTTGACTTAGAAGTGTGTTAGTATTGTTAGTAATATATTTTTTTTTTTTTTTTTTAGGTTAGATTGCATTGTAATGCTTAGACGCAATGATTAAAATTTCGTCAGTAATCATAAATCTGTTATTGATTGATTTAAAAACATATACTTTTATATTTATTCATTTAGTCTTTGTTGGTAAATAAATTCTTTGCAACACTTAATTCAACCCGACCTGATAGAGTCAAAGCGATACGTAGCTTTATTTTTACGTTTGTTTATCCGTAATCTGTACACAGGTTTGTAATTGTTAGTGCAGTCATAGCCGAGGGGCAGAACGATATTGATTGGTCCAGGGATTCTGTTGACGGACTAATTGCGGCCGGGATTAGTCCCCGGGAATATCCCGGGACACTCGGGCGATCCCGGGAGATGTGTAATTGTTTCCCGCCGCAGTATTAGTGTGGCCCGATTTGTGGTAATCGTCGAATTATACTCGATGCTCGTTCACCGGTTACTGATCAGTTTTATTCAGTAAGACGACACAATCCACTTTGATTTAGAAATAGATATGAAAAACCAATGTTTACCTTTCTATCGGGCGATTACACTTGTGATAAATTCAAATAAAAACGCATTTTAAACTTTGTATCAATAGGGAATGTGCATGAAATTGAATTTGATCATTCAATCAATTTATCGTAAATATTATGGAAATAGTATCTTTATAGTGAAAACAGAATTAGAATTGAACAATAAACCAGGGAGATGTAACCATTAAAAGTAAATATGTATATCTCGCTCATCAGAACAACCTTATCTATGGAAGTTGTATGGCGCCTGTATACTTTGACGTCATAGTACATATCAGATGTCTCTGTCTAACCAACGACTTTGAAGCTTTATAACTTAGTTAATAAGTCAGATATTTGAGAAAATCTAACAATTTTGTATAAACATGTGGTATCGAATTATAATAAACACATAAAAAGTCAGGAGTTCGTATTGTTTTTCTATTCGTATTACTACAAAAAGTTTTTTTTAAATTCCTAATCAATCCGTTAGAGGCGCTTTACAAAGATTCATACAAATTAGTATAGTAGGCACAAAGTACTTTAAATTTTTATCAGGAATAGACGTCAATTTTGTGTAAAAAAATACACTTGACAGTAGATACCTCTTCACAAAATTAAACATCATAAAGCGAAAGATTAGTATCAAAAAACTAAAGTCTCATAACATTAATTATTAACAGGTAATTTAATATGAAATTTTAAGACAATAGTAATCTTCACTAAAGCCTTTCGTTCACAAGTATGTCATTGTACGTTATTACATTGTATTTCCTAATTAACGCACCGGTAGATGTGTAGGTAGGAGTAATTGTTAATTTGGCACATTCATCTGAGTTAATGATGCGTTACGCCCTTTGGAATTACAGGGCGGCCCTGGATTTATTAGTCGTGTGTGATAATATCCAGCCAGCCCTGGCCCTTTGGGCTTAACCCCTTAGAATGCTCGTTCACATCGAATTTGCAAGTGGTCGACTATTGGCCAAGTAAGCTGACTGATAAGATACCCGTTGGTTAGCAATCAAAAGATTGGTGACCAACTTTTTAGCTGAACGATTTAGTTGGATGCAATGTGCAAGCTCTTAATCAGATACCTAGTGATACCTTATGATTTAGTGTAATGGGATGTGGCCACTCTAAAACCCTTGCTTTGCAGTGCAACGAGTTATAGTGTCAATTAAAACCTTAGCCACCGCCAAGATTGATATTGGCAAACGATCAGTTATGACGTCAAGGTGACTCAGAGTTATGACTGACGACCTCTGTGATGCAGTGGTGTAAAGCCGACTGCTACGCTAAAAGTTCTGGGTCCGGATCCCGATGGGGCTGGAACTTTGTGATACTTGCAAGACGCATTATTTCGCTTACCGATACTCGATCCTGTATTCTTATTTATGGATACCATATCGTTGCTTAGTTCCTGCGACACAAGTTCTTGCGATACTTACTGAAGTGCTGAATCAATGTTTGTGTTTCGTGAGGTGGTTTATTAACTTATTTAGTTGCTGGTCTTGACATAGGATGCTAGTTTATAACATTGATGGTAAGGTGAGGAAAAACTGGCAGGAAAAACTTTTCCATATTATGGTAAAATTAAAAGCCTCGACAATCATGGTAGTACAAGCATGGTTTTTAAACAGTTTGCAGATATTTTACACTTGTTAGATGTACTTGCGAGATCGTCCGTGTTGGTATCACCCTCCTTTCTATTTACAACGTGAAGCGGTTGGTCGTGCTTCAGTTCGAAGGATTGAAGAGCCATTGTGACTACCGGCACGAGAAGCTTAATATTTTTACCTCTACATGGGCAACGCAGGCGGTGCTCTTGACATTCCACGACATCTGGGGCATGGTCGTATGTCAATAGGCATCACTTTACATATGGTGAACAGTTTGCTTGTTTGCACATGACGCCGTATAAAAGAAAAAGTAAAAAATACCTATATATCTAGGTTTCATGTTTAAGTTGCTAATGAAACACATTAATAAATGCTATCTCTAATGCAACCGTTAAGCATGTTTGCATATTTTTTTCAAAGCTTAAACTAACTAAATAACTTTATTACTTAAAATTATTTAAAACTTGAAACATATTTAATATTTTTTAGGGTTCCGTACCCAAAGATTAAAAATCGGAACCCTATTACTAAAGCCATCGCTGTTCATCCTGTCTGTCTGTCTATCAGCGGGCTGTATCTCATGAACCATTTATAGTTACACTCATGAATCTAAGAATGTCAATTTTTGTTGCTGCTATGACAATAAAGAAAATTGTTTTTTGGAAATTTTTTGCTTGTTCTTGTTTCTTTTACGAAATTATCAAAATAAATCATGTTTAAGCTTATAAGCTGGCTCAGAACCGGTTTTGTTTCTGTTGTGATTTAAAAAAAGTCATGCTCAAAAGCTTGTACCGACATCCCAATAACAGAGGGCTCAAGCTATAATGGTGGCGATAGTGTTGGGGTAACTTACTAATGCAGCTTGCGAAGCCATTAACTAATGTTTTGAAAGCTGTCTTGTACTTAGCTGTCATCCACACATTAGACACGAAGAAACTAATTGTTTCTTGTTTTATTGAAGATCAAATCCTTCCTTGGAAGTAATAGAAAGAAGTAAATGTTGGAAATTTTGTCTTACGACTTGTAAGAGAGCCTCAATTTTTTCATTCAAACATGAAACCTCTTGTACTAATGCTTGAACTTGACTAGTAATTGTAAGAATATTAGAGCCTTCCTTTTTAGGGTTCCATACCCAAATGGTAAAAAACGGGACCCTATTTCTAAGCTTCCGCTGTCCGTATGTCCTTTAGTGGGTTGTATCTCATAACATAGACTCTTGAAATTTTCGGATAGGGTTTATCTCTCTTGCCGCTATAACAATAAATACTAAAAACGTAAAGAAATTGTAAATTAAAGAGGGCTCCGATACAAAAAACTTTATTTCAGATAAATTTTTTTTGCTTGTTATGGTATCGTATACGAAATCATCCAAAAAAATAAGCAATATTTAATCTCATGAGATGGTACGGAACCCGTCACCTCCCGCACTTATGACCGGTTTTTTTAAATTAAAACATGACCTCAATAAATAAAGTTGTTTAGCATGTTGTTAGATTTTCGGAAGGACATACGTGATAAATTTCGTTGTACAATATAAGTGACTCATAACTAAAGTGGCTTCTTTCAACCTGGTGGGATTTGTTTGTGTATACAGCATTTTACCTACTAATTATGTATTTATCATGTATGTATGATGTGTTTAATTCGGGACCATGGTAGATTTTTGAAATGTCTTAATTTAATAGAATCGTTCAATAAAAAGACAAAACCATTAATCTGTAAGCCATCAAAATAAAGAAAGTAACCTCCCCCTAATCTCGCTAACATGTTGTTCATTGTAATAATGCACTGACAATAGGATAAACCGTGGATCGCACTGGAGAAGAAATCACAGCGATAAAACGGGTTTTTTAACGTCTGTTATAAGAAGGAAGAACTAAATTTTAATTAAAGACAGATATAAAATATTGAACTTTCATTTACCGTCTTGAATTTATTTTATCATAGAAAAATTATATTTTTTTTAAAACTCCATCTTTGTGTGCTACTAAAACTCATTTAAATATGAACTGAGAAAAAAATCTTTAAAAATTTTGGTTAGAAATATATTGGAATGCTGTATTATTAAATATATGCAATGAAATAGTAAAAAAATGTATTTTAACGTAAAACTTTTTTCCTTCAATGCTAAATTTGTTTTGATTTTTTATTTTAACATTTATTTGATTATTTATTTTTGAAATATATATGTTTTACTTCATTATTTATTTAATAAATTTTTTTTATCTCGATTACTAAGCGTGGGTACTTAAATACTTAGATAGAGGTCGATTGTGAACACGTCCTAAGGGAGGGAATCCCCCGAGAATAGTTTAACCAGCTACAACATGTTGTATTGTTAAGTTAGTTGATATTATTAGGGGAAGTGTTACGGATTAAACACTCCAACCTTAAAGGGGATCTCTACAAATATTTAACTTAACTCGATGAATAATTGTTATTTTTTTTTTGTAGTTTTCTTCATCATCACCGTTTAAACATTTTCAAGGCTACAGAAGAAAAAAAATTAGAACTAAAATCTTGTAAGTGAACTTGTAAGTCATACGATTACAGATTTAAAGTTAGTAGGTTCCGGAACAAAAATGCATAGTAAAAACATTGTAACAGTACTTTGAATGGTCAAAAATTTAATAAAAGGCTCATGAAATTTAACCTAAAAAAAAATTATCGACCAGAAAAAAACTCTGAAATACTTTTTAACGATGAACTGCGTCTTGATATTTGAGCATGGTTTGATACTAGTACCTTTTTTAGCTATATTTTGTAATAAAACTGAAGGTATTTAAAAATATATGATATGGGAACAAAAATTACTACGGAAAATGTGTTTGTATTAAATACTACGCGACGTCGTTTCGTGGCTTTGTAGTGTTTACTACGAGCGTCAAACTAATCATTCAAATAGGCATACATTTTTTTTACATATATTAGTATGTTCTAGCTTTTCAAATTCAAATTATTTATTTTTGCAAGGTTTTTGTAGGTACATAAGGACTTAATCTAATTAATCAATAGTTCCAAAAAACCTGCCACTGAACCTGCACTGCGTACAAAATTATATATTTAATTAAAATTGTATCTAATCAGTCTATTTAATGTCAATAAAAATAAATATTAAGGCACACAACATTTTTGTGTGTGTTGTGTATAAGTATGGAGTTCTTCTAAAAGAGTGTTAAAAGATTCTTGCAGGGTCTGCAACGCGTGCGTGATGCCCTTGGTATTGCAAACGCTCATAGGCTACGGTGCTTGCCATCAGGCAGACCTTATTCTTGTTTGCCATCTCAGTGGTTAAAAAAAACAATCTATTAGTTATGTTAAGCATTTGAATATAAATTTAAAATAAAACTAAAATTATAAAGACAACACACAGACTATCATTAATAAAAGCTTTTTGTGTTAAAACTTAAAAGGTATGTTGAAAATGTAACATGTTTAGGGGTTGTAACGCAAGGGGTGGACGGAGGGCGAGTGATTTGTATCTGTCAGTCTGTCCACACCACGCATTATTTAACCACCCCACTTAATTAATTTATTATTTAACCTTTTCTTGTATAAATTGGCGTTGGAAATTATACTTTGGATTGAACTTTATAAAGATATTATAAACTAGATTAATAAAGATATCCAGATAATAAAGCTTTAATATAACATACAATCAAACTATTACAAAAAAAAAAACACTTTATTCTTAATGTTTTTCTATGTGCACTCTTTTTAAATAAAGTTTGTAGACTAGATAGATTCAGCTGAAGAGTTCCACAACAACCTCATTCTGAATCCCGTTAACTAAACCCCTACAAGGCAGTCACTACCACAATCGCAAAAGTAAGAAAGCAATGTTAAACTTTCAATATAATAAAGTTGTTAATTCTTGCAGCCGTGATATGTTCAACAAGACGTTCCGTTTATTTACCGAATGCTACCGAGTGCATAATTTCATTTCTTTGCCTCTGGAGGATCGCGGAGAGGGGACGGGAGGGCAGCGGAAAGGGGGGGGGGAGGCGTGTCGACCAATCAGACGCAGGCGCGCGTTTAATGGAGTTACGATTGTGACTCTGTTCCCAATTTGCCGGCAATTTACTTGACAATGCCGTCGCCCGGTGTGAGCGGCGCCTTAACAGGTTATTATTCAATTTGGGGAGTCGGACGGTAAAATGTGAGGTGACGTCATAGTGGTGTAGGTGATTGGGCTTGACATTGACGTATTTGGTGGTGTCACCGGTCCTTATTAGTCGTTAAAAACGGCAAAGGAAATAAACCTAACGGTTGTATAATGTCAAATATGATGGTTAAAAAGCTATACAACTTTTTATAAAAATTGGTTAAAGTAGATTTTTTTAATTACCAGCAGTAAGTACAGTGTCTGTAACAGTGGGTATGCGATATTATGTTTAAAATATTGATTTGTAATCAACTCTTAACTCCTAAAATTTTAGTACTTACAAAATAGTTTAATTTTATGCTAGCTCTAAGCGAATCTAGAGCAGACCTACTCTATAACAACAATTAGTCTTTACATAGCAGGTACTCTTAGATAAAAATACTTGAATTTTATTCGCACAAGAAGCCTTCCTTATAGCAATTTTATATTGCAAAAAAATTGCTTCAGAATTCATATTTAAAACTAAGTGGGTAAGTAGAAAATTGTGAAGGCAATTGAAAGATAACGAGATAAATGCGACTAACTAATTGGAGTGAATTATATAAAACGGAAGCTTGGAATGGTGCAATTTAAATTAAATAGAGCCAACACGAATCGCGCAAGTCACACCTGACAATTGCTGGTGAAATAATAAAAATATGACGAGTGAGGAGAAAATTATGGGACTTCCGACAAGCAGCCAGTAAAATAAACAGTGAGCTTGTCGCCGGTAAATTACGTAGTATGCAGTGTTGTGTGGGGAAAGGCATGGCGTGTAGCGGGGGCGGAGGCGGTCGTGACAGCGGGAACGATATTATTCTATTAACGAACAATAATATGTAGTGTTTCATGTCTTCTCAACAACAACAATAATATGTACAGTTTCATGTCTAATATGTAATTTATTTATATTCTTGATAATTTGTATCACTCTCCTGATTTTTTTTTGCATAGCATAATAAATTCACAGGTTCTTTTTATACTTTAAATAATAAGTAAATTAAATCCTTATTTAAAAGTATACAAAATATTTGAAACATTTAGAGTTGGTATCTTTGGTGTATTATTTGTTTTAATAATTCTCTTTTTGTTTCATTTCATACTTTTAGTTTGATCACAAGTAAAACTAATTGCATTAAGTTTATGATTCTCAAGCGATAAGGATGTGAAGATTCGCTCAAGTATATAATTGTGAAAATGAAGAGAAGTTTTGAATAAATAAACTTCGAGATAGCATTTATATTCCGTCACCTTCCACCAATTAAATTAAAAATACTCATACTATGTAAGTTGTCCGTTACAAAATTTACAAGTTTTTTTTTCGACAACATATTGTGATCGCGACCGCTTATGTATTAGGCCATCGCGGACAGCTGCTAACTGGGCAACTAGTAACCGTGAATAAGCGTTTTCGGTCAATTGTCGAACTGTCCAGCGCCGAGCGATTTGCTCAATCGACGAGTAATTGCTATAATATCACGTACAATAATTGGAACACGTCAGATCGGCGTCTAATCGGCGCAACTGTTTGTGTGACGGTTAAAACGAGATCGGCGTAGTGGTTATTGCCTGGAACACACTTGATTGGAATGCTTTCGTTATGAGCGTGTTTTCGGTAATAAGCACTTTTCCGCTTGTGCTTATTGGTTTGTTTTGATATGACTGTTCACAAAAGAAGAGTTCACGAACTGCTAAACTTTTCGCAGGGATTAAAAAAGTTATCAGATCACAAAATCCAATTACTTTACTTTAATTGCAAGTGTTGCCTAATGCAAATTTGCAGTTATACAATTATAAACAGTGAAAAATAGGATCCACCTTACAGTGTAAAGGTAACTGATACCGTAGCCTGTGGTCGTTCTCTTATGGACTTATTAATGTGCTTTAGCGAAGTAATTTACAAGAAAAGGCGAGACCCTATAGGTATATATAGGTATCCAATAGGAGGTAGCTCAAAATAACTCGCTGTTTTACTTAAAACAGACCGACAGACGGTTCAATAATAAATCTCAAGCATAAGCTTATCGAAGATGAGGAACGACTCCGAGATTAATATGGAAAAGGTACTTGAAACCGCATTCCAGCAATCGGATTACTTAAGCGTTTCAAAGTGTAGTGGTAGGGGGGACCCTCCGTGTATGTCTCATGTTTTTTAATTACTCCCGCCTCGAATGAGGCTGTAAGAAGAAACCGCTACCACGAGACTCCTACCAAGTGCTTGTACAACCGAAACTAACGTCCTGTCTCAGTCAGATTTGCTGTTAATACGTAAGCTAGAAAGAGATGTAAACCGGGAGTATGCAAATTAAGCTTTTGCTATTCATCTGGTTGCAGATTATCATATCTAAGGGAAGATTTGTATTGGATGTTTCAATAGTTGCGTCATGTCAGCTCGGTAACGTTTAAAATTAATAACGGTATTAATATCAGATTATACTGATAGGTTATTTTTGTAATGCGATTTGAAATTTCCTATTGGATTGTGCCGGATCGGTTTTACTATGTACGTTTTAATTATAGGATTTCGTTTGTACGGATGTTTTATACTTGTATAGGTATTTATCTACTATAATCAAATAAAAAATACAAAAATAGTTATAGATCTATGTCGATAAACCTTGTTTTTCTAATGTCTACCAATAACACCATCCAGGTGAAAAATAATTAATGAGTCCATGTTAATACCACTGTTAGCTTAGTGTTAATTATGCCAGCGGACAAACATCCAGACACACGGACAAAAGCCCTGGAATTCAGTATCCAAACACAATTGCCTCGGACCACACTTGTCCCAACATTATCACCGTGGCTTTCCTTCCTTATCCCAGAATCACATGACATGCCGTTTTGTTTACTCCGGTAATTTCCTATGAAGTTGAAATAATTGTTGTTTCAGATCAGGGCTGTCCAAGGCAAATATAATTACGGGCCACTTCCAACTTCCTAAAAGGCTGGATGGCCGCAGAAATAATAAAAAATTATTGAACACATTTGTCATAATCAGTGGCGGTACTGTCATACAAGCCCAAAAGCATTGACTCAGCCCTGCAGTAAGTATCGAAAGAACTTGTGTCACAGGAACTAAGCTACGATATGGTATATACTACATAGATAAGAATACTACATCTAAGACCGGTAAGCGAAACAATGCGTCTTGCAAATAACACAAAGTCCCGCCCCCGCCGGGATTCGAACCCGGAACCTCAAGCGTAGCAGTCGGCTGTTTACACCACTGCGCCACCGAGGTCGTCAAAATGTTCTTAGTTCTCCATTGATTGATTTTGATTCCTTATTTATCAGCAACTCTATAGATAAGTGTCACTTTAATATAGTTTTTGCTAGACGCAGTGCATGTGTGGCAAAAACAAGTCGTCGTCCGCACAAAATGGATTAGCGGGCCACATGTGGCCATCGCGCCGGTGTTTGTACATCCCTGATTTAGATGCAAAAGATTATTTTGTTTATTATTTTTTTAAAGAAGTTATTTTATAGGAATTTAGGGTTATCGACATGTTTGGTAACACAATGATTATAAGTTGCTAACTGATTTCAAATGTCAATTATTTTGTTTAAAATTTAATGAATTTAATAATCTTTAATTTAAAAGTATACCTAAACAGTAAACTAAAGAAGATAACATTTAAAACTTGAAAATAATTGAATGTAAACAATATGCTTTGTTACCGTGTTAATTTTTGTAAATAATTAGTCATTTTCAAAAAATGACTGCAATATTTAATATAGCGAAAATTGACAGATATAAATGTTGTTGTTGTACTGTTTCCTCCGTTTTAAGTATGTTTTTCGATTCCATGTTAAAAATAAAAGATTTTAATTAAATCGCAAAAAGAAATGTAAAGCTCCATTCAGACAGGACGTTACAATCATTAAACACGTTTCTCTGCAAGTAAATAATTGAAGGCATCTTATTCAATTCAACACAAAAGGGCCCTTATTATGCCTTATTATTTTAATACTGTTGCAAGGCGCAACAATCGCCTTATTATTATTTGTACTTCAAGTCACTAATGAGTGTGTGGGCACCTTTATATTCGACCAATCAAACAACCATTCGACACAATCTAATTTCAACCTTAAACCTTCAAGTGTTTAAAATCAAAATTGGTTGCAAATAGACAGCTGTGTTGATCTTTGAATTCCCGTATCTATCCGTCCAATATTGGAGAAGTGTCAAGTGAAGTTTGGTAAGAAAATAAAATGTGTAATTATGATTGGAGTGGTTCGTAGAAACGCAGCGGGACGTGTGTGGTCGGCTTTATTACAAATTTTATTAGGGTCCCTTGTTAAACAGAAACCATTTTTGGTTTTTAAATGATAGTTAAAAATAAATTCCAATATCCTTTGAGTATTGAACTATTTTTCTTGTTTCAAATTCTTTAATGTCGCAGCAAATATACTTGAGAACCACTCTAATTTTATAGAAGACCGCAGAATATAAAAACGACATTTTCTTACAAGTAAGTAGCTCCCTGCCACCAGGAAGGGCAATTAATTATTTCACCTAACAAATAAATAGCTCTATTAATAGAAAAAAATAAAGTATTAATTTATAAACGTTGTAATTTTCCATTCCTTCATTTCATTTTATTCTTTTTAATGTAAGGATTAAGGGATAATCTTTAAAATTACAAGCCTAAATAAAAAATCCTTTTTAAAAATGTATATAAGACTTTTAGGATGGAATAAAAAAAACACAAATTTCACACGTAGTATTAGCAAAGGCTAGTCAAAAATATTTCTACTGAACCCAATTATCAATTTAACGTGTTCGCTCTTTGCTAACTCCATGTTATTTTATTAGGCTTAGAACTTTGAAATGACAACGTCATCCTTAACTTAACATCCAAAACAAGTATCGATAAATATTGTTGTAAAAGTGGCCTAACAATTTATATAGGCTAAACATTATGTACGCTAGTGTACATAACTAGCTAACTAATAAAGTTCGCTATAAATAACTATAGTGGCACAGTGGTGTAAACAGCCGATTGCCACGCTTGAGGTTCCGGGTTCGAATCCCGGCGGGGGCGGGACTTTGTGTTATTTGCAAGACGCATTGTTTCGCTAAACGGTCTTGGATGTTGTATTCTTATATATGTAGTATATACCATTTCGTTGCTTAGTTCCTGTGACACAAGTTCTTACGATACTTACTGCAGGGCTGAGTCAATGTGTGTGTCGTGATGTGGTTATTATGAAAATCATCTTTCTTTTACGGGCTGAACTAGGAACCGTTATTAATTACCTATATTACTATATTAACGGTCAAAAACCTGTTCATAAAACCTATATGAAAAGTTACAATGTATGGAGGTAAATAGTTTATAGGTTAATGTAGTGTGATCGTCAAAATGGTAGGTGAAAACTATTAGGCTGCTCATTATCATGTATAAATTATATTAAGTAAATACTTATAAAGCTTAAAAGCAGGGCCGGATTTAGGGATGGGTCACCGAGGCGAAAGCGAAGGCCTCCCCACAAACAGGGGTCCCCACAGTAGAGATTAAAAAAAAAACATACTCCAACTATTAAACACTAGTAAACATCTTTTCCTTTTATATTATTTTTTGTCTCTTTTAGCTTTACCTACAGTACTTTGTACATGATTATTTGATTATATTATTAGCAGAAATCATTGATCTATATTTGTTCACTCCAAAAAATTTATCATTTTGTTTGGGAAATAAATCGGGACAAGGGGGCCTCCCGAGGCTTCCGGACCTCTAAATCCGGCCCTGCTTAAAAGCTTCAGAATAAATTCTAAATAACTGAATATATTGCATTTATTGAGTAAACAAACCTATATTATCTCTATAGTAGGGACGAGATACAAAAGCCTTTCTTTAAAATACTAATTGGCATTAAACCCTATATTTTGTCAAGTGTTGCCATGAATAAATAGTATGTTGTTTATTTAGGATGAAGGCGCCACCTGGGGGAGTTAATAAGTAACAGGTAAAGTCTTTTGTCAGGGTTTTTTCACATTCTTAGAAAAAAATAACTTTTGAGACAGAAATGTAGTGAAGACTCAGATTCTGTTTTAAGTTAAGAATCAGAGTTTAACTAAAATAATCTGAATCTGATGAAGTGTGATTTTTGGAGCAAAACTTGGATAGATATATATTCTTTGTCTTTATATGGTTTTGCAAAATACATAAAAAAATCTTACAAATATACAACACAAACAGCAGCCGTTAGTAAATGTTTTATTGCTATTTAAATATGCTGATACTTTTGTTATTTTTAAACAGCAATATTTCACGCTGTTAAAAGAACTGTTAACGTACAACGTTCTCTTCGCTACGGAACTCCAGTAAAATTCAAGAGACACGTTCTACAGTCAACTTGAACATTTAACAAGGTATCTTCGCAAATAGTCAAACACCTTAACCCTTTTGTGAGGGATGAGATCGGCCCTTTAGGATGAGAAAATAGAATAACGACATGATCCCTGCAAGGGTTCCAATCCTACAGTTTGTGCCCCTGGAACCCTTGACGGAACGGTCTGAAAACTCGCGAGCACTATAGAAAACAACAAGGCGAACTTAACCAATACAATTGTAACTTATTTACAATCACATAAAGTCTTTATTTGAGGAACGGTAAAAATTTACAGTTGAAAGATCACGTATTTTCGATTAGGATTTGGATGGAGTTTATTACTTCAGGATAGGGTTGGTTTTCGTTTGTTAAAGACGATGTTTTAAGGTTCAGCTCGAGTGGTATCGGACGTGCTGTGTCAACAAATTGGGGATCCTTGCTGGTCGGACCTTTTTGTGAATATTTTAATAGTTGACATTCTGTGCTAGTGCTAACAGGACCCGGGTAATCCCTGGATTGATCGACGAATATAAACTTTACTTTGTGCTCATTTCTGTCATCTCTTAACTAGAACTTTTTACTAGCTATTGCCCGCGACTTCTTCCGCGTATAACTCGAAAATAGTTTGTCATAGTATTTGAATTACAAGACATTTATTTTTATACTCATCATAGCCTATGTTTAATTCTGATGTATAAACCATATTATTGTAAAGTTTCATTAAAATCCATTCAGTAGTTTTAGCGTGAAAGAGTAACAAACATCAATTCATTTGTACATCCATATAAACTTTCGCGTCAATATTATTATATAGTAAGGATGCAACGTCCTGGGGTTGTTTGCCCTTACGGTTTACGTCCTGGAAAGTGATACCGCGGCTTATTGACACAACGATGACTGAATACGGCATGATAGAAGATAGAATTAGTTTTTTTTTAAATATTTACACATCGCAATTATACATTGACAAATATAAAATACCCACGATCACAACTCACATTGTCTGCATTGGTTACGTTGGTTTTGTTGGTTTTAATTCAAATCATTTTTTTTTTCAATAATGATAGTTCATTTTTCTAATCTACGATATGTCTAATAATACCTAATAAGCCTGTATTGGTAGAACCATGTTGGAAACCTATACACTTAAAATTAACACCTAAACTTTGTACCATATGTTCTGAGGAATAAAAAATAAAAATGTCATCCTTTCTATAGACAAACTTACAGACTGGCCAAACTACTTTAACTTAAGTATGACATAAGAAATCTAAGATACAGATACAGTGTAGTAAACAACGCCGCGATGTTCCTTTTAACGCAGTTCAATTCGTTCTAGTTCAAATCGCTTGTAAAGGAATTAATGGGGCGGCTGAGAATAATGGACGATTTAATATTTTCCTCTCTTGTTTGTTTGTTTATTGTGTCATTTAAACAATTTGTCTTTATATCAACAGGAGGTACACTTGTATAAGTTTTTTAACTGATAAAATCTTTCTATTAAATTCAAATATCACTATAATTTCTATTAAGTACAAACACATGCATACACCCATACACATACATTTGATACCTACATAGGCTGTAAAAGTGATATCTTTATTTGAATTACAAAAATATTGCATTTTATAGAGATGTACGTATTATATCCATTATTGGTTGTATTTGTCTGTAATCTTTAAGAGCTGTGGATTTTGTTCTTTATTACAATAAATTAAATAAATAAGTATCCGAAGGTGGTACACTCCAAAAGCTCAAAAATTGTCAATTAATGTATTAAGCTGCTAAGTAAGCAGTTAGCAGACTTTTGTCGCTTGTAATGTCAAAGGAATCACCAGTGTGTTGCCAAATGCGATCTGACAAAGACTATTTAATTGTAAAGAATTTCTTTTCATAGATAACATCAGATTTAGATTCGATGTTTCGTTACTAGATATTGTAAAATATTTATTTTTGAAGAAACAAATTTGTCGGCTTTATTTAATTTAATGTAAATAATATTTTTACTTTATTTTTAAGCAGAAGACACATTTATAATAACATACCTCATTGTAGTTAAAGTAAAAGTACAGTTGAGGTACAAACCGTGCAGTTAAGTGCACCGACAGACAGCTTAACTTAATATAGTTAAAGTTACTTTATTGTGAAGACAATCAAGTTAGCATGTTTTATGTATTTAGGGTCGTTGCTGGGCGGAGTGATGGGGAGACCCGATAACTTTCTTAACTATATACCTACTATATAGGTATAATATACCTCAACAGCTTTCGCCCGCTACTTCGATCGCGTAGAATTCGTATTTAACAATATGTAGCCTATTACAATATGTTGGTTTTTTCAACATCATGTGGCTTGATGGTTAATTTTTTTAAATTTAAATAATCGTTTAAATCCGACATATGACACATGAATTGACGACCTCGGTGGCGCAGTGGTGTAAACAGCCGACTGCTGGTCTTGGACGTTGTATTCTTATCTATGTAGTATATACCATATCGTTGCTTAGTTCCTGTGACACAAGTTCTTACGATACTTACTGCAGGCCTGAGTCAATGTGTGTGTCGTGATGTGGTTATTATATATATTGTATTATATTATTATAAATACATCCTAAAATTCAAATTAAGATTTATTCAAATAAAATATTAAAATACCAGTAAACTTCTAATTCTTTTACCTTTAATGGTTATACAAAAGGAATATTATTAACATTTATTTACGCGTATGTATTTATAAATTTAAAATTTCCAATTGAAAATTAGTTTAAACTAGCGGCCTGCCTCTGCTTCACACGGGTAGAATTTAACTTAACATTTAACTAAATGTTTTGGGGATAATGAAGCATTATAATGGTGAAAGAATTTTTGCATCGGTTTAGTAGTTTTTGAGTTTATTCGTTACATACATACAAAATTCCTCTTTATAAAATTAGTAAAAAGAAATTTTACTACAGATATGCTTACAATAAAAACATTTCTTGACAAATGTATGTATAATTCTAAAACAATATTTCTTATCTGTTGTTTCGTATACAGCAAATATCGCATTGGATTGTTCCCATCATTTGTCTAATAAGTGCTACTGAGCGGATCCAGGGGGGGAACAGGGGGTAAAAAGGGGTCGGACTAGGGGGAGGGAGAGGGGTTGATCAAGTTACTCTCAAGCCATTTACCGTTTGTTTTACATAACTGATTCAATAACACGGATAACGGGAAGCGACCGTTCAGCAGATTAACTATCTTGGACAAAGATATCTGTGTAACACTTTGTTTTTACCTATTTTATTAGAGAAATAATTAAACTCGTTTAAATTATTTTATTTAACCAAAACTAATGGAACATGTTACAATGAAAAATTGAGTATTACCAAGAAAGGTAATAATAAAAGTTTTGTACAGTAATAAAATTGAAATGGGTCAAGGCAAAGTAACAACTTTTACGCTTAATTTAAGCAAGGTTTAGTAGGTAAATAAATGAATATATACCTACTGCCTGATTTGATGGTAGCCAGTTATCAAATCATAAAGACGCTTACAACATCAAAAGTAGAAAATATCTAACCAGCCAACACAACAGGCGAAACCTAAGAAAAGGAAATTCCTTCTCTAAGCTTGTGCCGCGTTTCAGATTTCATAAACGACATAATATATGAATATAAAAAAACGTTTATCGTACATAGCGAAATCAAATTAACTGTCACTCAGATCGGAGGACGGTAACCAATCAAAATAATAGTAAAAATGAGTGCATTTCTTACAAAACAGACAACAATTTGCCTATAATTTCATCGTATGGTAAGTAGTGATAAGCGAATGTTGACAATGCAGCGAAACTGAGCTAAAACTGAACTCAAATTGAACAGTTGAACGACTGTCATTCCTTATATCAAGAGCTCCTTCGTGTCAACCGGCGCCGGTATCACATTCCATCAGGTGAAGCGTAATATTTGCCTGTGATGTTGTATAAAAAGTGGGAACGATCAAAACATTCACTTGTTTTTTAAAATTATCTAACATTCTACGCTGGGAATCGAACTTGGGACCGCTGTTGGTGCAGTTCCCTGACAACGTTAGTCAAGGAAGAGCCACTAAATAAGAACTAGGTAGGTTGTTAACAAGTCAACTGTAAGTGGATAGCGAGGGGAAATAAACAGAAGTTTGCGCGCCTGTTAAAACTTTACCAGCAATGAGATAATAAAACGAATACCTACACTTATTGAGTTATAAAAGGAAATATCTTTGTAGCTCTTTAGTTATGCTTTGCTGTTGCGTTTTATTTCGTTAGTTAAAAACTTTAATAACTCAAAATAAAATCACATTATTTGTTTCTTGTACTTCACTTCTTGTACGTGATTAATAATAATTAATAAACATTTATTGCAGCTTCTTAAGCCCATATACATGTTAGTAACAATATCACCTAATCTAAGGTTAATACATATCAAATTTCACATTCAACAAGTTTGTTAAAGTCAATACTTAAACCGGTTAAGTCTTCACTGAAAAGTAAAAAAAATGTACTTGACAGCAAAATTTTTTTTTTGATCTGTGTGGCGCAGTGGTGTAAACAGCCGACTGCTACGTTAGGGGTTCTGGGTTCGGATCGCAGCGGGGGCGTAGACGTTAATTATAATGTAATTTAAGAAATGCGATACCATTGATTATGACTTTTAAACGATAAAATCGTTACATCCTTGTCTTAACTTATAGAAAGATGCGTTTTATTTCTAGGTCTCTAAGGTTGGAGATATTTAACCGGACTTTACTTTGTCGAAAAACAAAGAATGCTTAAAAAAATTAAACGATCTCTAAAACAACCAAATATCGATAACTTGTAAAACAGCAATCGTTTAGCTTCATAAAAATAACTTAAGCTGTATTATCCGAAAACCAACACAGATGAATAGTTCTAGTTTTCTATACAATAACTTACAATCCTCCCCGCCGCATTAAAGTAACAGTAATGTAATGAATTGTGTATTTATGTCCGAATAGATTTCAATGGAGCTCTCTATCACATTAGTGGACAATTCCAGACTTTCCACAAACCAAATAAACTGGATTGTAGGACAAGGTATGAGCGAAAAGTGGGGAAATATTTTTTTTACTCAGAAGAGCTTTCAATTGTTTGGTTTTTCAGGGATTTCAAATTGTTTGTAGATGACTAGTTGCTTTGACGACCCTGGTATCTTAGGGATTCCTTAGGGATAGCGTGGGTTAGTGTATTTACTCACATTTGTATGTACATATCATAGATATGTATGGCGTACGGCAAAGCATAACTGAAGTCAAAAAGCAATATTTTCTGTATCATCAAGTAAGGTGATTGTTTACGACGTTGATCGTCATTTGTTGGTTAACTTGTGATTTTTTTAATGTTACAGCCTCTGTACCCTGCGGAAACTGCTTATTTACAAGCGGGGCAAATGCTTGTTTACCATCTCAACTAAATTAGAAAACATACGTGATAGCTCATCTTTGAAATCTTGGATTTTGCAACATTAAAGACACCAAACTACGATCGACCTGACTAATTCAAAAGATTAACCGCTTCAGCTTATGACATGGACATTTCAAAATCGCGTCGCATTTTAGATTGCATCATTCGATATAAAACGCGATTGTAGAGGCCACGGCATAGCTGAATAGAAGGCGGGCTACGAACGATCCAATAACACTTAACTACAAATCACTAGTGATCTACGTTTGCCATTATTAAAGCTGATTTAATTTCAGTAAATAACTTTAGTTATATAATAATTATAATTATAACAGACATTAACAACCGTTCTTGATTAATAACGACAAATGAAATTTATCTAAAATGTATGTTACATTTTAATAGTGATGGAAAATTTTGATTCAGTTTTAAATTATATTATTTTTTTTTTTTTGTTATTAAAATTTTGATTGAGATTATCTCTTAATGAGAACCGAATATTCCGAGAATAAAAAATAACAATCCACCATTATCCACCATAATGACGGTATGATCACCTAATTTGACCTCGGAAAGATTAACGATAACAAAGCGCAGTGTTCATAGCAAACGAAGTGCGCGCGTCACACAGCGGGTGTCCGGGAAACTTACTCGTTACTATAACAAATACTATAACACGCAAATATCCTAAAACATATAATAAATCCTTTGGAATTATAGACACATTTTTACTAACAACCAACAAAGGAAACTAGTCTCAAACGTTTGTACAGACGAATCATTTTTGCTTGCTGCTATGTTTTGGTTGAAGGGGAGAATGGGGAGCATCGGCACGTGACCGTACGGACTCATAATCGGTAATTATGACAAATGAGCATTTTTACTAGATATTGTCACGTCTTCTGTGTACCGCCCCGGGCTAGCGGGCGGCGAAATAAATTTAACCTTAAAATGCATTAGAAAAACAAAAAGGTGTTCATAGAATCTTTTGCATATTTAACTAATAATTTTAGTACAATATTTCAAATGTCCGCTGAATAAATATTGCATTATGACAAGTTCTAAAAGGAACAAGTAAAGTAAAAACATGATTACGAAAAATACAATACGTACGAGGGTGTTAGTGGTCGGCTAACAAGGCTTGGGTCATCTTTTGTTCGGTGATCATCGCGTCCGCTCGGCGGGACCGGCGCCGGCGCATGCCCCATTGTAACACACTACTCTAACAAGACGATCATTAAGCTAAATGTTATATTTATTTTATACTACTAATGTAATGTTAAATAATCATTAAATAACTTAACAATCAAAATAAGAGCATTCCCTATAACTTAAATAGAAGAAGCTTAAATTGTGAATAAAGTTTTATAGTTAAAATTCTTGATTACGAGTTATTTATCTGCACTTAATTTGCACTTTAAACCCCTGGACGTTTAAAAATGACATCAACTGCTTTTGAAGCTATAAACGAAAGGACAAAATTAATTTACTAGTGCCTATTATGGAAGTAGAATGAATATTAATGATACGTTTTATTGTACGGACCATTGCATGTTCGAGGGGTGGATTAGCGGGGGCTATAATTAAATGATTACGGGTAAGTTACAGATTTCAATGACAAAAACACAGTTTGATTTTAAGTAAGTGGTGTGTTTAGCATAGGAATAATAGTATTTTTATGTTTATTCTTATATGACATATTGGTTTAGTTTTTTTTCTGGTTTGTTGAATATTTTATTTAAAAATTTAAATGGAAACGTAATGGACAGATAGAGTTTTTGATGGAAACGTAATGGACAGATAGAGTTTTTGATGGAAACGTAATGGACAGATAGAGTTTTTGATGGAAACGTAATGGACAGATAGAGTTTTTGATGGAAACGTAATGGACAGATAGAGTTTTTGATGGAAACGTAATGGACAGATAGAGTTTTTGATGGAAACGTAATGGAGAGATAGAGTTTTTGATGGAAACGTAATGGACAGATAGAGTTTTTGATGGAAACGTAATGGACAGATAGAGTTTTTGATGGAAACGTAATGGACAGATAGAGTTTTTGATGGAAACGTAATGGACAGATAGAGTTTTTGATGGAAACGTAATGGACAGATAGAGTTTTTGATGGAAACGTAATGGACAGATAGAGTTTTTAAATATTCTTATTTTGAGAACACAATATCAAAAATCAAAATACTACTTACTACATACTAAAGTTGTAAAAACTTAAAAGTTGAAAATAACTTCTTAAATTCTAATGATTCCTTATCTGAAAGTGATTTTTGAATAAAATGAATTTTCTGATCGTTAGTTCATTTTATTTTAATAATAATAATCAACTACAATTTATCCCCTTAAACGTTTGTCGCGTGAAGCAGGGGCGTGTGACTATACATTAAAATTTGAAGCTTATTCTGTAGGTGTGAAGATACATTTTAAAATCAAATCCTTTAGCTGGGATAATTTATAGTTTATCTCGTAAATTGATTATTGCACATGAAGAGCAAGTATAAATCATCAGTGATCCGATTAAATCGCTCATAACATAAAAAAATTGTTGTTATTCGAATCACTTGTGGTCGTTATTAAATTAACTCCAAACTTAATTACGAGTTGCCCTTTTTTGAGAAGACCATTAATTCGTTGCTAATAAAATTACGTCTGACGTTATATTTGTTGTGGCCTTTGTATGTGTCTACCTAACCTCCTCTCTGGGAATTTGGGTTTATGGATCGAACAATTCATTAGTGTAGTAGTAGTTAAAATTAAGAAGACAAGTGGAACACATCTGAATAGAGTCATATAAGAAGGTAATACATTTATTAATATACACTAATAACTTATTGGTACAGATTTGAAAACTGCGTTTTCGCTAATGCCAGATTATATTACACAAACCTACTAAAAGGGCTACAAGTGGTGACATAAGGCATTTTAATCAATCCTGTTGTGAGCCCTCGTTTATCAACAACCGTGAAGATACAGTGTAATCCAGGGGCGGACCTTGTGGGAATAATCCCATCGTTGTAAATGCACTGTTGACGATGCAGTGTCCACAAACATGAAAACATTAGCCTGCAATGTTTGTAGCAAAAAACCTGTATAATTATTTTGATGCATTTACAAATTCATTATGCAATTTTGAATGTGGTTTCAAAATATAACAGTATTTTTATTAATATTAAGTGCTAATTAATATTAAATGTTGTTATAGCTTATGTAGGTTAATGTTTATATACTATTTTGAAATAATTAGACATGATTTCCAAACCAACCCAATTTCCGGTATTCCTGTATTAAAATTAAAATAACAGAATTTGGAATTTTCATTCTAATATTAAGTGAACAAAGAAGATATAACACAAGAAGACTGAGGTAACAAACATTCTAAAATAATTACAGAAATGAGCAATATTAACTGAAGCGTTCACAAAAATGTTCTATTCAGTAAAACGAAACAATTAACTAGTACAGAGGTACGTAAATGGCCAAATAAGCCAGCCACCCATAGCTAGCGGGCTGTGTGAACGGCCGTAGGTGGCTATTACGGCCATACCAACCGCGCCGGAATCCGCGCACGCACGTTAATTGCTAAATTCGCCCCCTGACTCAAACTCCTCGCACTCCCCAATCTCCCCTACCTTACCGCGGCCCTGGCTTATTACACGGCTCGCGAAAACACGGCTGCCGACGCCATCCACTGCTTGTTTAAACCGCAACAAAATGTATGAATTTTCGCAGAGAGAGCAATGGAGTTTAAAATTACGAAGATGTTTAGGCATCGCTAAGAAATACAAGAGCCAAAGTTTATTGTTAGCAGTTCTGAGTAAATTTTGGCGAATTGTTTGTGAAAAACCCGAAGGCAATACCTATTTGAATCGATTTGTTGAAAGCTTCTTAAATGCCATTGGCTGTTCCATTTAGGGGATAATAGGCAATAAGAGCTATAAGTATCCAACATCTTATTTCTATACTAAAGCTTTCATTCGTCAATGGGATATTTTAAATCATTATTTTGTTCGGATCTTTCAATCTTGAGTTGTTTGTTGGACGGAATCGAAAGTGAAAAGGATGATTTGTTAGGTTACATTCAATGTTTTGTATTTATAATTATAATACAGCTTTACAATATCAAGATTTTATTTACCATGATCAAACCCCTCATCCTCCTGGACATCTCATCTTAAAAAAATTAAAATTAAAATTAAAATAGAATTACCAAGTCTTAAAAACTCTAGCCACTAAGGCGATATCAAAACAATAATATTATTTTTACATCACATCACAGTTGTGTTAAGTCACACCTTCCATCGACTACGAATTTTGGTAACTTTTCCTTCTATTAAGTGAACCGTTTAATTGACTATTGATCATGAATTATTTTGTTACTTTATTTATAATAATTATGTTTTTACGTATCCGTAGTAAAAAAAATACGATTTGAAAGTGCTTATTTTGGGTCTGTTCGAATAAAAACGTTTTGACTTTGACTTTATCTGCATTTATTTAATATTCCTACTGAATCTTTTAAGGTTGTATTAAAGGAACTGCAGGCTAAATAATATAATGTCTTTGTTTCCTAAAGAGCGGGAGTGTTGCAATATACCGTAATTGCCGGGAAATACGATCGGCGTTTATCCCTCGCAATCTGAATGCACTCGGAATAAACTGAACCATGTTTATGATCTCATTTGTATTAAAAACGTTCTCCAATCAAATAAATAATTGAATACTATTTAATATCAATAATAAATAATAATAATATTATCATTGCAAACACGTTGACTCAGCCCTGCACTAAGATAATCTTTTATCGCAGACACTAAGCAACGATATGGTATAAACTACATAGATAAGAAAACAACATCCAAGACGGGTAAGCGAAACAATGCGTCTTGTAAATAACACATAGTTCCGCCCCACCGAGTTTCGAACCCGGAACCTCCAGCGTAGCAGTCAGCTGTTTACACCACTGCACCACCGAGTTCGTCTGCAAATTTCTCACGAAAACCAGTAGGTTTCTTTTCAGCGTTCCTTTTTACATTTTTTTAAATATTTTGAATCGATAGGAAGCTTTTGGCATTGATTTATCAGTAGCTATTATGAATAATAATGTAGAAATATTTAAATACATATGACGAAGTTGTAATCAGGACAAGATATAGTTAGCTTGTGTCGTGTCATATGGAAGCAAATTTATTATTTTATGGACTTAAATTGGTATGTCATTTACTTTAATTTATGTTATAATAAGTGTATTTAATTACGGTAATTGCGTTCTATCAGGTATGCCATAGGTTTACATGTAAGGAGTTAATAAGTTAGGTATTTGAAGGGAATGGCCCATTGGTGTGGTTCAGTGTATACCAGCCTACTGACATCCAATTAAAAGTGGCTTCAGCGACTTAAGTTTTATAAGGCAATAAGACTCAATCAGCTATTTCAAATAGACAAATTCACAAAATTGACATAAGGAGAATCCGAGAAGAATTTTTCGTAGTCGCTCTTTTCAATATCATTATGTTATATTTGCGATATAATCTTGTGATTTCCATAACCTTCCAATTTAACATTGATCTTCAATGTTTGTATATAATATACAAAAATAAAATTATACAACTATATTAACTACAGTATAATTGGAACCTAAGTATTTTTAATAGGAAAAAGGCAAAGGGTAATTGAAGTATTTACTATGACCACAAAGTTAAAGAGAAGATTCTAGTCAACACAGACAGGCATTATTGAACAGGTAGTTTAAGGTTATCTATAGGAGTGTTAGCAGACTAGGTGTACTGAGGAGGTATTGGTTGTCAGCGAGTAATTGGCGAGAAATCCGATCCAAGTCGGTATTTCCGAACGATCTACCTTCCAGGGATTTTACACTGCTCGTGTCAAATACGGCTGGAAATGTACCGCTATTATTTGACGGCCAGTTTTATAATGTTGTTAGTATTTGCCATGGATACGTGGAGTTTGGGATGGAAATTTTTAATTTAAGAATTCGGGTCCTATTCTTAAAGTTAGGATAATAGGGGGCTATTTTGAGTTTTAAAAGATTTGATAATCATATTGACTAGTTACTATGGCGAGAGTATCGTTATGTTTTTTTTTTACTAGTATTTAAATATTAAATTATCACAAAACCATAGGTATTTTATGTTTTTTGTGGAATAAACAGTCGGAAAACGGTTATCTTTTTATACCTCATCAAAGTGTTATGCCCTTTTTTTTTGCTATAAACTCTCAATGATAGTTGATAAAGATAGAAAATTTGTTTGGTAGGTAGGTATTTTGTATAATAACAATACACAGATAATGTGCAAGTAGGTAAATAGTTCAACTATATTGATTGAAAAGGATTTTATGGCGGATTCTTGTGAAAGAATAAAAAAATTGCGTCAACCGAATATCTTTATATACGTATTTGACTTCATATAAATTATACCTTTAGAAAATAAGGTACACAAACTTTTAAATAATCATTAAAACACATAAATACCTACTATAGCTATAGCTATAAATAACATTTTCCAATAAGATGTGAAATTCTATTAAGATCCAGATTTTGTAGGGTATTTGAATTTGTAATGTAATTTAGGACCGTACCAATGATGCTTTTCAATCATAAAAAGCTATACTTTTATTATGGTTGTAGACATTTTACGTGGAAAAGACATTACTAAGAATTCAAATCTTAGGCACCTAATTACCAAAACAATTTTCAAGGTAGGTGGATACCAGATTCACGGAACGATGTAGATATTTAAGCTGCAAAGCAAAAACCTGTTTAAACTAAAGAGGAGTAAAACAATCTTTAAAAGAAAAATAAGAGTCGAGCGTACACACATATAAAAGAACGTAAAAAAGACAAGCCAGACCAAGACAAAACCATCCGCCATGCGACTCAGAAGGGCGGAGCTAATAATGGAGCACTACAAAAAAAACGTAATCAATAACCACGAAAATATTTTATAAACAACCTTCGCGCTCACGTTTCAAGATTCAGATTTGAGTGGCCCTAAGTAGCGGTTACAGCGTTTCGTTTTGACAAGGGCCTGTAAAAGTGGCCAATCAGCGCGCGGTCGCCATAGCTACGTCGTGTTGACGCAAGGGGCTACTAGATGGCGTTGTACGGTTTCATGATATAAATTACGAGTGCATTAGACGTTTCGTTATTGCTTTTGTATTGATTGTTTATTCTGGTTAGTTTTTGGGGGTTTATTTAGCCGATATTTCTGTTTTCTATTTTAATTTTAATTTATTGTTGCTGGTTTAGGATTAATATTTCCAAAAAGAAAAAAGCTCCTAACCTAGATGTAAGTTAACCCATCAGGTAAGGCTTTTTACATATATTAATATATAAAAAGTTTAATAAATTAAGTATGGTAATTGTTAACAAGAAAAAATAATCGTTATTGTAATTATATGTAAGTATTTGCAAATTTTATTCAATCATGAAAAAACCTTGTTAGCATAGACAATAGGTTTATAAATAAGTAGGTACCTACTATGCAAATGTAAATAACAAAATTCTTAGGTAGCTATCTGCATCACGAAAAAAATACACTTTAAATTTACTCTTACTTTATAAAATACAAAAAAGATTCTAATTTTGGTTAAGCTATTCTGGAAAGAGATTTCAAAAATGAAAACCAATTTTTCGGTACAAAAGGGGGGCAGAGCCCCAGTTGCTCCGAGACGTTTGATTGCATAATAATCCATTTATAGCTACGTCTCACAAATACGTACCCCAGAATTGAGGAAACCTAATCCCCAGTCTGCCATTATACTGAAAATTCAACTACCATCACTCATAACAAAGTCCCGGCAAACTAAAACTAACCCTGACCGCAACACTATAAGCTCCAATTTAGTCTAAACATAGACAAGTTTTCCTTTTAAGAAAATTAAGTGGCTGTAAGCTTTATACTGTCGGATTAAGGTTTAGTTTGGGTCGGTGAGAGGTTTGTGTTTTGGAAAATGAAATTTTCATAAATGTGTGGTAGCCGCGGGGGGTCGGCGTGTGCGGGCGGCTAGCGGGGTGTGACGGGGGAGCGGGAGAGGAGATGCAAGGGGGGAGGCAGGGACAGGGGGTTGTATTTGTATTTCCCTGTAGTTCGGAGGGAAAGCTAGTACTTGAATCCTTGTTTCGAGAGCCGGCAAGAGCGCATGGAAAGCGTATAACGTATTAGTTCTATGGATCTACCACTAATTAAAATGGCAATCTTACAGAGATCCCAAACACAAAGGGAGATAGCTTTGTGTTGCCATTTCACTGTTTTTTAAGAAAATGTTTTCACGTGTCTAAATTCAATTCGTGTTTTGATTTCTCTTTTAATGCATTGCAATGTAATTCTATATTTATAAACCCTTGGTAAGGTCATGAAATGCAAAAACTTATGACCTAACAATTCCATGATAATAGAACATCAGACGGCTTCCTTCCGCGAAATCTTGACTGATTCATAGGTCTAGTATCGTATTGCCGGTGTCGGGTGTCGAACCAGCGACAATGGCCAACGATTTCTTTAATCTATCGAGTCAGGGTGAACACACTTTGAGAACTTTTAAAACACTATTCATTGGGCTTTTGACTGTTTTTTTATTATATTTCACAAACATTTTGTCAGTTCGCTATTATAGTTGAGGATATGTGGACTGGAGTAATGGTCAAATGGATATGCATCAGAACGTTTGACAAAGTGCAGAACCTACAAGAATATTGGAATTAGGTAGATCAGTACATTACAATACATAATTTTCCATCCTAAGTACCGAGTCGATTTGTTTGTTCATCAACAAAATGAACCAAATTTTGGAGAATCTTTTATTCATAAAAAAACAATAAATTTATTCGTAAAATAATAAAATAAAATATTTTGGTCATCAGATCCCTTGAAAACCTAATTGCAAGTAGTTGCCTAAACGAGCCTTTGGGAGAAAAATAAAGTTGGAGAATGGCATTTAAATTAACTTGAAAAATAAGTGTTTTCTATTAGGTACACCTTCTCATAGTCTAGGTAAAAAGTACCAACATAGGCACGTAATTGAAAATGTCTTCCTAAATTTCAGTAAATCTACATCAAATCTCGGGAAAGCATGGCAACCCTGGGTAATTGACACTTTGCAATTTTTTTGTTCCGGCAGGCGGCGCGGTGGGCCGTTCGTTGCCGCAAACATTTCTCCTCTGCCTTGGATACTAGTCCTTTAAACCATCGGAGTGTCAGATTACACTATTGTATCGACGGCAATTGACGTCCATAGACGCGAATAATGCACTTTTTTTTATTCGTAAAAAACTGCATTATCGATTAAATTTTATTATTGAGTTAAGTTGTGATGAATGAGCGAATCTGATAGTACGTTAATTGAATCGCGTTTCCGATTTGTATTAATTGGTTCGGACGTCCTGTAATGAGCCTATTATATGATTATAATTATAAATTAATAATAGAAAAACTTTCAAAACAGATTCGATTGAAATTGATTTTCAATCAACTTTAAATCGTGTCCGGATTCTGCACCGCAAAGGATACCCAGATATCCCGGAGATCTAAGTTTAGATACGACTCAAAAAATACTTGTCGACTCGGCTAAAAAACTTAAGATGCCTATTTTATAACGACATAAGGGATTTTGTATAAACTAATTAAGTTTTAAAATCTCATAGAATTAATTGATGCGAAAAACCTAACATTCAATCATAAAAATATTTTAACAGACAATTTGGAACGTTCTCCGACTCAACTTTCCCGCAATGTCAACTAACTGGTGGGAAGCCACTGACCTGGATCCTGTCTTCTGGAAGGTCTGTCTTGAGGGAGAGCATCTCTCGTGCGTAGACGTCAGGGTAGTGCGCATCCTTGAACGCCTTCTCCAGCTCGTCCAACTGGTATGATGTAAAGATAGTCCGACTGGAACAAAACGACCAACAGTCAATGTCGAATCATTTGTGTTTTCAAATTAACTCATAATAAATAGCTACCTTTAAATCGTCAAAATTATTTGATAACCTAACTTGTTTAAAGAGAGATCTGCTTTTGCATCAGTCGAGTAGGCAAAGATGGTCAGAGGTTTTTTTTCTTGAATGAATATAGTTTCTAGTATTGAAAAACAAAAGTTTGATGGGTATCTCGAATTGCCAATACACATCAGCATTATGAATCTAAGATACTAAAAAGTAGGTAAGGTACTATTATTTACTATTATACCAGAATTGATATAAACACAATTAATATTAAGAATAAACATTTTATTACTCCTGCACATCTTAACGATCGAGTAACATACTGACGAAGGACAACAAAAGTCCCCACTCTCTCACCCAATCCCCAATCAATTGCCTAGGTACCAACATACTTTGTTAACATATCTTTAGCATAATTTATTCCTATTAAAATCTCCTAAAGAATTTAAATGAATAAACAATTATTCAAATATGTAACTGATGGAATGTCCAACAAACACCATCTCCGTTGCCATGAGATTAAGACAGCTCTTTTTACCGGTGTGCGTTGGGATGCGCAGTTGTATTTTTACTAATTTTGGAGATCAAAACAATCATTCCCTAATTAATTATTAAAGAACATTGACTAAAGGCAGAACTAATAATTCTAGGGCGTCTACTAACTAAAAACGAAGTATCGGCTGAATGTCCGTGTATTTCCTACTACGAAAGTCTTTCGGCCGGGTCAGTCTGGCTCGCAGATACATTAATTCCGATCAGATTTTATTTGATATATATTACATCAAAAACTTAACTCCGAAGACACCGACACGATGATTTCAAATGCGGTGTTATCGTTGATTTTATGTTCGGTCGGTTTATCGATCGGCCCGAAGATTCGGTGGCGGCATTTTAAAATATGGCCCCTGGACTATTTCGAATTTCAAAATTAATTCCAGTATAAAATGCATACTTTTTTGCGGGAATCTCTTTATTGCAATGACAATTGACATTTGAAGATGGTTTAATTAAAACCTATATCTTTGTTTTATATTTTTATTATATTTAACGACGGCTCACCTGATAGAAAGTGATACCTACTACCGCCTATTGACGCGACGATGCCCTGTATATCTGGAACGCCAAGAGCACCGCCTTTGCGTTTCCAATGTAGAGGTAAAGATGTTAGGTAATAACACTGGCTCTGCAATTCCGATTACTTTTTTGTCCACGTTTTAGTTAGGTTGGTTGGTTAGGGCCCAATTGTTAATAATTAAACCTCTGTATTTTGTCAAATCTAGCTATACTATAGCTGCTATAGTTTTTCACATTCACCACGCATTGATTGTTAACAGATTGATTGAAATGCTGAAATCAAACTGGCTCACCTGTGCCTGCGTTTTTTCTTCTTCTTCTTCCCGTTGTACCCTGTGAGACCGTCTACTGTGAAATCTTTGGCAGCTTCTAGCGATGAAACACCTGGGACAATACAAAAAAAAACTATTCATATTTATGTGCGTGGTTCCAGTGGGTCAAGCCACCGAAATTCTAACATTATGAGTTACACATGATAATGATGATGATGAATGGGAGGACATGGTAGCTCAGTTTGTTACGTGCCTTGGATAACTGATCGACCCGAGTCGACCGGCCGAGGGTTCGAGTCTCGGGTTACCGCAAGTTGCAGCTGCCATGTTTCTCAATGTGCCCGAATAGTGGCGACCGATTCGCAGCCTGTCACACTGGGACTAAACATAAACATGCGAAAAGCGGTGTTTAGCACCTCTGACTCCCCCTCTCGAGGGTTAACGGCGTGAGTTAGGTTATGATGAGTTAGAACGTAAGTGATTCCAAAAAAGTTCCTGTACTTAATTCCAAATCATCGCATATGAGGTCACGGGCAGAGTTGGTGTTCTTTTCGATTAAGGCGATATTGTTTAAAGTTGCTAGTCACAATGCAAACTGACCATTACTATACTAGTGTTGTACCGGGCACCGTGACTAACTCACGCGCTGTGACTAAATCCCGTGACAATGACAATCCGCACACATGTTTCTATGGAACTAATGTTTTTTAACGGACTGGACAGCGGCGCTGATCGTTTTAAATTTATGATTTTTAAACGTAGTCCACCATATTCTCAAATTTTACCCTGGTCTAAAGTATTCAATATTTCTGATCTCTTCAACATAAATATATTCAGATAAGTTATTTTATATTGTTTTTGGATAATGTCGTCCCCTTCTAACCTACTTATTAATGTTATGAAAATGTAAAAAATCTAGCACTGAAAATACCTATACGAATTAACTTTTTTTTTGTAAGAAGTATTCTTTTGGTTTTGAATTTATTCATTTCTCAGTGTTTTCCTTTCGTTTTTCTCTCTTTCCTTGCGATTGTATGAGGACAGACATCTACTAGGTTACCCACATACCCTACAGTCCATCTAGTGAGCAGTTATGGATATCTAAAAATAAATGCGTGAAACCCTATAAAATTCCATGGTATAATCTAAGCCATGTTCTGTTTTTTTTTCTACGTTTCAATATAAGTAAACCAAAAACTGTATTTATTAAAGAAACACCATAGTAAACTCAATTTGATAGATTAATTATGTAACCGAAGTGACGTTGTCGCAGAAATGCCCTTTCAGCTCACGACACCCTACTAACTACCCTTTTACGAAACAGTTACATTTGTTGATTCGTCACGCACATCCCTTGAACAAACAACACATACATGGACACATTTCTACTAAGCTCCTTTTATACCTGCAACAAAAAGCCGCCAGTGGATAGCTACACTATTTTATCGTAGGGTTACCACCGCTCTAAATTTAATAATTCATTGCAGAATTCATTGGCACCAAATTCAATTACGGTTGGTCCCTAGAGGCCTAGCGATCGGTTTTATTCGGGGCCCTTCGGGTATACTCGTCAAGTAATGATACAATTTCGGATCTGCTAAATCGTAGAAGTTGACTCTAGATGGTTGTTTGCTGCCACCAAAACTACAGTCTTTAGGTCCGGACATAAACCTAGTAGATTGTTGTTGTTCCACCCATTATTAATTTAAAACCTTTATTTTTCTTACGATCAACGCATCTGAGTTAGCAGCGAATACGTAGGAACCCAAAATTCGACTTTAGTTTAGTTGGTTTCATAAAAGTCGAAATCATTTAAAATAATAAAGTTTAATATTGAAATATCTATTTAATGTTGATTTTTGATCATTTTGATTTGTGTGGAAGGCATTTATAGATTTTTAAAGTTTATATTGAAGTTATGAACTGTAGAAGTATTTTTTTTTATGAAATCTCATTTATTTCTTCTTATATTTTACTTCTCATAAATTTTATAACTGAAAAAAATCACTAGAAAATTAAGGAATATAATAAATTTTATCTATCGCTTGCTGTACGTTAATAAGTCCATACAAAAACATCTCCTGAAACTAGGTGGTATTTTCAAGAAATAAAAACTAGATGGCGCTACGAGACTAGCATACTAATTATTTATCACTGTATTTAATGAAACGCCCAAATACTTTCTCTTCAGGAAATTACGCTAAACTATTTCATAACATTTTATTGACTACACCATTGAGGTCACGACTTGGTTTTGGCATACAAAGGAGGTTTCTTCAGAATAAATTTTATACTTATCGTAGGAAATATAATTTTACAGTTATTTTGCTGTCGGCCAATAATGTCGCAGGGAAGCGAGAAAATTGCCAATCTTCTCCAATATTCGCAAATAAAGTTTGGCGCGTCTCACGTCGCTCGACGCAGCTTTTAAAGTGCCTATATATGATACCTATAATAGCTAAGTAATTTTTGTAATAAATCTAAGGGTGAATTCACACGAAATAACTGTTAATTTATGTAAAATTAACCTACAATGATTCCTCGAATGTTCCAAAAGGGGCCATGGGTTATCGTTAAAGTAATATGGTGCGAGTCACCGTTTGTGTTATTGTTATTTTGATATTTTTACTACCAAAATGGCGCAACGCATTTTACACATAACAACATACTTAACATAAACCGACCCTTAAATCCCTCGAGAGAGGTTGGCAGAGATGTTACACACCGAATTTCGCATGTTTATGTTGCCAGTTGCCAATGTTGTCCCAATGTGATAGGTTGCGACTCTGTCGCCACTATCCGGGCACAATCGGAACATGAACTGTCGAGTCGGGTCGGTCAGTTGACACGCAACAAACTGAGCTACCACGTCCTCACGAAAACGCATTTTGTGCTAGCCCGAGATTTAACGTTGGTTAGGTTCGGTTGTTACTAAAGTTACCTAGGTGCAACTCGCTGTCAATTATTTTTAGCTAGTCTAAAAGTCAAGTAGGCATTAATATCGAATATACAAAAAATATTGACGAATATCTATTGAAACAATTACAGCTGTGAGACGTGTTTTTTCCTTTTTATAAAGAAGCATTCGCGAAATATGCTTTTTGCAAATGTGTTTTTATAAGGAAAAACGATAAAATTTATACACAAATACAAAAGCCAGTGTCTCAGTGAGATCTACGCAGTCTGGATAGCTGGTTGTCTTGCAATAAATACAGCGATGACAGCTATTTTGAATTACGTCGAGTTTTCACATTCTTCCGTTCCGCAGTTTATATCAACAATATTGATGTTACTGGCATTCTTTATTTATTCCACTCAGAATCAGCCTAGGTTTTATTGAGTTATTATTTCGTCTTTTAGTGCATTTGTTTAAACTCACGTTTTAAGAACGCGGTAGCTCAATTGGTTACGTGTCTTAGGTAACCGACCGACCCGACACGACAGGTCGATGGTTCGAGTCTCGGCCTGCCGTAAGTTGTTGCTGCCATATTCCTTATTGTTCCCGGATAGTGGCAACAGATTCGCATTCGCAACTGTCACTCTGGAACTCAACATAAACATGCGAAATGCTGTGAGTAACTTCTCTGCCAACCCCTCTCGAGGGTATACGGCGTAGAGGGTACGACGGTATGTAAGATATATCATGATGTAACTCGAATTTTAAATAGATACTTATTCACCATCATCAGCTGGAAGATGTCCCCTGCTGGATATGAACCTTCCCGAAATATTTCCAACCAAGATGATCCTGGGCAGCTTGAATTCCATTCGATACTTATATGACTATAACTTATTTCCTCTTCTAGTGTTTTTAGTCCAAGTCATGGGCAAACAAGTAGACGGTCCACCTGATGGAAAGTGATACCGGCACTTATTGACACAACGATGTTGTCTTAATATCTTAGAAAGCCGAGAGCACCGCTAATGCGTTGCCCATGAAGAGGTAAAAGTAGCTAATCTTTTCATCGATGTAATTAAGGTGCGTCTATGGTTGCAATTTGACTTGTAGGAAGATGCACATCGTTCTAGTATGCTTAACTTCTTTAATGAGCAGACTCGAGGTTAGCTACTCTGAAACAATGTGCATGTATCTACGTGCACAACGATAGTCGAACTTTCTTCGTGATACGGAATAGCTATGTTATCATTGGCTCTGGATCTATAAATGCTTCACAAAGCGAACTGCATCATGGCAGAAAATAGAAAAAAGTATGTTAGGCACGAACTCACAACATAACTATGTAAGTAGGTAAGTATATAATATGTATGCATTTTTTTTTTATGTGTAACTTTAAAATCTACGGCCACTACGCTAGTTCAAGTGAGATGTTGATATTCAATCTACTCTCTTTGGCTCGTCCCCACCAAACAATGTTGACTCATGGTCATGAGATATCGCAAAGTACACAAAGTTCTACTGAATTGGCTGTCATGTTGGAACTTTTCAACCAATTAAATTAAAACTTGTATTGACTGACAGTAAAATTAAACTAAATCAGTAAAATTAAATATTCTCTGAATGTCCATTCCATACAGATTATAATAATATCTATTGGTATTTTTAAAATCATTTTGGCATAAACAGGGTCAACTTCGGCATGAGAGATAATAAACGGTATTTTTTATAAGTGTACCTTAATACTGGCGTTCTAAAAGTTGTCTCAAAAGTCTATACAATTTCGTGTGGACGTCGTAGTTCATGGTCAAAGTAAAATAGCTATTAAGCATCTCGATTCCTATTGCTCGAATGGTCAACGTCACAAGAAATTGTATGAGACTTTAACACGCCAAAATGAAGGTTAAAAATCAGCTTATTGTCTACTTCCGAGGTTGATCGCTAAAATGGCTGGACATATTAGAGTACATAGATGATCGTTTTCCGTTTTGTTTTTTCAATAAATAAATAATTTAAAATCAATACAAATTTCAAACCAGACTGGAAATACAAATCGCGTTTAATATTCGTTTAGCATGGTGAAGAGAGCTGTTTAAAATCTAGCTAACACGTGATTGGATTAGGGGAGAGTGGGATGAGATTGGCAATTTGTCGCGAGAGCAACACCGAGCAGCGCCATCTACCGGCGGCCACCGGAGCGGTTATGGAGATTATCGAATTTGTCTCCAACACAGCGATGTTCGACGACAACTAATTTCGTTACCTTATTTGACAGAAAGCTCTTTACGAATGTTTATTAGACTCGTAGACTACTTTTTTGTCGATAAATAAATAAATAATAATATAGGTATTATAGGGTAAATTAAAAAAGGTTGGTAATATTTAAAAAATATACAGATATTATTTCAACGGAAAAATAGCACACACGGCCATAAATCAATCTTACCTGTTTGAACATTATACCGTTCTGAAATTCTACTGTTTATAAATACACTATATTAAGACTTATTTACGGCAGTTTGTAGCTAATACATAAGTAGTTTTAAAAAATACATATAATTATTTGGTTAGTTTTAATATAGATAAATTACCTTGATAAAATTGTCTGACTGCTACATTTACATGAAACAAAAAAAAACTTATATAAGTACATGCAAACATAAATCTGTAAATAAAATTTAGGTGCAGGTGTAGTGAGAAATTATGCAACTTCCTGTCTTGTCGGTTCAATTCGTATTCCATAAAGTTTTGTATTTATTTTTAATAGAACGTAATAAAATATATACGATAATTGATATAACGGATAGTAGCGTTCGGGAATGTTCGCGAAAAAACCGACAAATAACGAAGTCGCAATAATTCTCACTATATCTGTACACAATTCACTCTATGCCCATAATTATACATATAATAAAATACAAGATTTCACATAATTATATGACATGTAATTTTTGATATATTTATTTATTGTTACGTGTTTTAAAATAAATATACCTATTTAAAAGAACAACATTACGTTAAGCCTATTTAAAAACAAACTGGAACGTAGCCTGTTATTTAATTTGACTGTATAAAAAATCTTAGACTTTTTTATAGTAGGTAGCTATTTTCGACTGCTTTTCATTACCAGATTGAAGCGGATCATATAAATATTTTGTTCACAAAAAATATGGCAATCATACAAATGCTGTTTGTTAGTTGTTATCATGTGTTACACTTGGATTACCAAAAGTTATAAAGGGCCTGCAACTTTTGGTGACGCATGCTGGCCCCGTTCTCCTCTATCTATTTACTATTGACGCTAGTACTATTTGGTATTCAGTGTTGATGTGACCTCCTGCTCGGTTGTATATTATATACTTCTACCATGTTATCGAGACAAGATTTCTGAGACATAAATCTTCTAAGAAATCACTAAACATCTTTCTAAGATGTTGTGTAATTTTTTTGCCAGTTCTATAATTCTTAAATCATGGTGTTGCCAGTAACTTATACAACTCTACAACTACTCGTTCAATCCAATATCAAATCCGCAAAAACAACAACACCGAGTTACATCAAAAAGGTCCTTTTCATATCACATTACAATTTTGGAATAAAGAATGGCGCAGGTGTTAATAAAAAGAAAGCAGAACCTCCTCAGACAAAGCTCCGCGACGGTGGCTCCGCGCGGCCGTCTCTGGAACCACACGATATTATGATCCCAGCAAATCCTTTGTGGATAAACTCTGAGCTTTAATCAAGCTCTTGCTTACTTACAGACAGTGTTTTTTTTATTCCGATTAGGACTCAGACAATTTTTTATCAAGTCGTAACTTCTGTAAGGTACCGTGATTGTGTTAATGATGAAATAATTAAGAATTGTTATATTTTTCTATTAAAATGAAAACGTCAAACGAAAAAACCTAAATCAATACAAAATATCTTCTATGTTTTACCAAAATAAGTGGTGAAAATAATTATTTTCGCGTCGCGAATGACAAACGACTCCGCCAATCCAAACTATAACAATTACAAAACAACATTAATTAATATGCTTACCATTGACGTAAATTACGAAACGAACCATTTGCCTTAATTAATGTTATTGTTATCTCTAACATTATAGTCGTCTTCGTACAGTGCAAACTTTATCAAGGCACAGGTAAACACACTTTAATTCGGTGATTGTCTTATTGGACTGTAGCAATTGCTTGTCAAACTGTTACCTACATTTCCTAATTACGCCCCCATTCAGCATATTTGTCTCGATTTTTATTTACACGTGTGTATGTTTGTCAAAAGACAATAGACAATCAAGACGCTTGTTAACTGTTGTTTTCAGTTGAATGTTTTGCTTTGAATTATTCACTGCAAGATTTTTTTGATCTGGTTAACCTACAGACATGATTAAAACTTATAAAATTTTATGTACCTAATCATTATAACCTGTGATGTTAAATATTAATTGTGACCTTTTTTAGATAAAGTAGGTTTCACAACACTGTTTAACAGATAGTACTTAATTATAGGTTTATACTCATTAAACTCACAACAAATGTAATACCATGTCGCAAAAAACCACTTTGGAAACTAATTAGTATGTAATCGTCGAAAAAAGTCCAAAAATATCCGAAACCAATTACTTATTTAGCCCTCAAACTTGGTGACGTGTCGAGGAGCGAGCACACAGGAAATTTTCCTTGAGGGGTCGGGGGCGGAAAATCATTTTTGGGGCGAAAAGCCCCCTCAGGGCTCGTTACGAGGGCGGCGGGCATTAACTTTTTTTTGCAATTTTTTGAAAACGATATTGTTGACTGCTCACCCTAACCTTGCCGCTAAACATAATGATGTAAGGATACACTTGCATTTTTATCACGCGCTCCTATTTAGTAATTGAAACGTGTTTATTTTTATATGCCAATTTTATATAAAAATAAACTATGTTTAAAATTTAAAAACCTACTGAATATATATATATGATTTTAAGTTATATAGTATATGATTTTAAGTTATTCCAGCAAATTTTTATAGGAAGGTCGCTTCTTTAATTGCTTATTTTTATTCATTTTCTAAATGCATGACCAAATAAATGAAAAGCGAGACAATCTTATACCTAGACTTAGATTTGAGAATTTTGTAAGATACAGGTATAAGATTAAGTAGTTTACTTAAGTATTTATCTTTTAGGAACGCCACTATAACTTATTTAATAAACCAGTAAGTGTAACGCTGAGGTTGCGTTGAGCACCAGTGAAAAGAAATAATCAGAAGAATAAAGTCACAGACGAGACACTTTTCTTTGTGGGTTCCAATGAACACTGAAATAAAGGGAGAGTTTATTGTGTAATCAGATAACAAGCCATCATTACACCTCTTCCTCGAGGTATCCAAGAGGAATAATTTAAAAAGCTGAACAAACACTTCCTTTATTAAACAATACCGCCCGATTAGACCCCGTTCGAGGAATTTAATACACATGTACTAAAGAATAACAATGTGTTAGGGAGCTTGTTAGTCAATTAATGTGATAGTAAAAAGGTTTTGATAATTTCACTTATTTTTCGTCAATCAGGCATGCGATGATGGGAAAAAAATTATACTTAAAAGGGAGTATTTTGGTTTCAAGTACCATTATGATATAAGATGTTTAGGTTACGAGATAAAAGAAGTAAGAAAAATCAAAACAAATTTAAGCTTAAGTTTACATTTTAAATCTGCACCCATCGATCTTCCAGGACTGCACCATTCAGTTTATTCTAGAAACCAATGCATACTAGAGTTTCTGAAGAAAAATTGAGACCAAAAGCCCCTGCATGCTACAGCTGTGTACATTCAATTCACCCATCTGACCGCATGGTGCATCTGACAACTCAATTTGTACGTTATTGTCGGATTACCGCGTTGAACTGCGTAGAAAAAGATGTATTTACATTAACTTTCATAGCAAGGCTAAAAATGGTTACAATTTAGGATATATTTGATATCTCTATTACTTTTTTGTGGATTTTATTCAAACAACTTGTGTTCTACTCTTAGTGTTTTCAAGCCATCTCTAAACTATTATTCTCAACAGGATACGAACCCGGTACTTCCAACCTTGAACACATCAAGCTAAAACATTTAGATCAAATAAAAAAGTAACTTTCACATTGTAACGTTCCCTTAAAAGTGAACGAACCGGGGTCCATCGACGCGTAAAAATATAATGATTTGGGAATGTTATACGATTGTTTATAAGCTACGGGTGGGGGGTCCCTCTTTCCTCCAGGGGGGCAGCGGGCAGTGGGCGGAGAACGGACACCGCATATGGAGCGATTGATTGGCTGCTTTTTACTCTGTTTAGGTATTAATTTGTTACTGCGACAACTCTCATTTAACTGTATTCGACATGAAAAAAATAATATTAGTATACGAGCAAAAACTTATCTACTCACTATAATGCGAACATGTACTTCAGATAATATAGTTTTTCAATAATTAATTAAAACAGAAGAGACTTAGGAACACAATTTTTGAAGTAAGGTAGGATTTAAATACCAATAGTAGGTATTCTTTACAATAGAAAATAAATGAGTAAAAATTTTGTTAATTCTTCTCTATTTAAAACAAAAATCTAATAAAACAAATTCCATTAAAATATTTTGAAGTGAAGGTAATGTTTATATGTTTATAATAATCCCGTATAAAGCATTTATTAAAATAAATAAAACATTTAATAGGTAGTATATCATACTTGCCTGCTATATACCTATACAAGTGTAGAGAGAAATTTTGCAAATTCGTGTTTTGTTTGCAAAGCTTTTTTTCCATAAAGTTTTGTATTAATTTGTCATAAGACGTCATTAAGTAAATATATGATTTTTGGTATATCGGATCTAGTACCATTCGGGAATCTTCGGGAAAACCGAGAAATAACGAAGTCGCAATATATCTAATATACCTATCCATTCAAAAGGAAAGCTTCAAAGGCATAATCAATAAATGAAGGATATAACAAGCCGACAATGACATTTTAATTTCACAAAGAACCCTCCCTCCTTAAGGGGACATCATTGTACTTAGAATCGAATAATTAATTAAGACAGATACCAAATCACTTTACCCTGAAACATTGTAAACTGAATCTTATTCCTATTTAGTTTAGAGTTTCGCTTAATCTAAGGTCAGTAGCTTAATAGATAAGTATATATTTACACCAATATTTAAACCATATACTTATTAAGTTGTAGACGCAAAGTTTAAAAGCTCCAATAAATGAAACTTACAACTTCAGTCGGGGGTTTAAAAATACAAAATTATCTTGTATTATTATTATTTAAAGCTCTAAATAAGGTGACAAATAGCCATCAAAATAATAATAATGAAAATAAATAACTACTAATACCTACGCTGCAACGCTTATGACACCAAAAAATACCAGAGCTTAAAAATAATCAAAATGTTAAAATAATAAAAAGTATTTTCAATAATATACTGATATTTTATATTTAAGATATATAGAATAACACCTCAATACAAAAATAAACTTTCATTAAAAATAATGTAGTAAAATATCAAATATAAAGTAATTGGATACATTCGCAATAACTAATTTCATTAGTGAACTATCCTCAACAGATGTTGTATCTCATCACCAGGCAACACAACACCGACAATTAGTTGCTTTGTTTACACTGCTCTCGTCGCGCTACTGTCGCGCGGCTCGCAATTCAATGTTTACCGACTTCTTACCGATAGTGTTACTATTAGAGGTCTAATTGATTTGAAAAATAGAATACAATTGTAGATTTTTTTTTTTTTTTTCGGGGCACACCCGCCACTCTGTCCCACCACTGCAACTCCTGTTTATCAGGATCAACAGTGGCGTCCTTTGATCGAATAATCAACGAATAATGCAGCTGTGCAGTGATGCACAGGCTGTGCCCGGACACCCTACCGGCTGTCTTGGGACCCGCAACGAACTTAATCAGAAGAAATAGGAGGTAGTAAGAAAGCAGTAGAATCTAGAATATTATATGTACTTATAACTTAATTAATATGTGCGAGTAGGAATACACTTTTATAAGGGATGTTAGATTTTGTTATAGAATATTGTTCAATTTAACCATTTGATTAATTAATAGGCATTTCATTAAAAATTATGTAAGTATTGTTGATATAATTTAGCTAAATTACCACAAAAGAAACTTTAACAAAATAAATACAAATACTGAAGCAAAGCGTAGCTGCATATTAATTGCTAGTGTTACTTTAACTTTAAAAAAATTGCGGAAATATCACAAAACGGCGCCTTTGGAATTTGACACCAAAAATTAAGTTAACAAGCGTCAAACAAGGATGGACAAACTTAAATATTGTCTTGTTGTTATAAGAGTGTCACCACTTAAAGGTTTACTCTGTGACACCCGATACTTTTTGTCGCCGTGTCTGAACTAGGCTAAAATGAACCCTACCGTCCAAATAATAAGACTCAAGTCTCCCTCTAAATTAAAGTGGTAAATTGTATCCAACATTTGCTACTCGTCTTGTAAAAAAGGTACATCCTACGGAATATGTTTGGAAATGGAGAAGCTTGTCGCATGTTAACAGTTAATAAATAGGCACTAAGTAGGTGTCGGCTGTCAACGCAGACTTGACACAAGTTTCTTAGAGAAAAAATGTTTTCGTTCCATGAAAGGTTAAATAATTTGAGGTTATTAGAAAATTGTACCAGTACTAGCTTTAGCCCGAATTTTCGTTCGACTTTCGTAGAAGTCGAAAATGGTTCTAATAGTATTTTTAATTTCTTGACATTTATCGTTATGTTTAGGAAAATTCACACAATATCTTTGTAAATTATAGCTTTGGTGTTTTTCTGATGAATAAGCTACATGATTGTAAAGTTTCATTAAAATCCATTAAGTAGGTACTATTTGCGTGAAAGAGTTACAAACATACGCGTTTATAATATTAGTAAGGATAATTCGTTTTGCTATTAATAAAAATATGTACCTAGCTTGAAAATTGAAAAACTACAATTTTATAATAGCAGTCTGCCGTAGTAACATTCAATGTTCCGTAGTAGCTTCGTAGTCCCTACTACGAATTCCTAAGGGATCAACATAGTGCGATCACTATCTCGTTTTAGTAAAACATTTTCACATTTTGTTGACTCATCAATCATTGATTTTTTTAAATTTGATACGGGTCCATGAACCCATTGTTTCTAACCATAATAAGCCCCTAATAACAAAATTAAAAATGGCTGCTCCGCCTAAACAATGCACAGTAGAAACGACCATCGCACGCACAGGCACTCATTGTTTTACAAACAATAAAACGTCGGCCATGTTTACTAAACGTCAAATCTAGAAATTCCACCCCGCGGCGTTCCAAATATGAAATTCCCGCGAAAAAATGGCGGCGAAGGCAATTTTTACAAATGGCTGCGGGAAGGTGGCACACTGCGGCTAAACAAGGCAGGGGTAACATAACAAACGAACCTTTACTTAGAAAATCATAAAAAACACATACGTACTGTAGGTACCTACATATAGTGAACATTTTTCCCGACGAAACACTATGTAGAACGGAATTAATCAAGTAGTTTTAGATCCCTACCCGTATCTGTATCTCGACCTTCTAATTTGCATTTAACAGGATATTTTCTAAAACCTCACGTTCTAAGCAAATTCTTTCATTCCCCGATAGTCAAAGGGCCAGTACAGTTCGGTGGGTTAATTGGAAAGGGTCTTTAATCCTCAGGACACAAGGCTTATTTTCCAATTGTGATCATATAGGTGTGTGATCTTTGATATTGGTTCGTCGGGGCGACTGCGCGCTGACGTTTGGCGGATTCATTACTGAGACAAAGGTGCGGGCTGGGGTGTGGGGTGAGCTCGCCTCGGCGGAGGGAACGGAGAGCGGGGGAACATGTATCCCCCCTTCGACCCCAGCCACTTCCCCAAATCACCGGAGGACGTATTGTTTGCTATTAGTTCCTTGACGCGCCGCACCTTCGGGGCTACCTATCCAATAAGGCGAAGTGGATAACAAAAAGGTCGCCCCAAACTACCCTAAAGGGTTGATTTCTTAAATTACTTAATACGGCCATTGAAAGTTTGTAAAATGCAATGTTGGCCCTTATTCTGAAGGAATCTATGACAATGTTTGTTGTTGCCTAACAATAAATCATTAGATATAAGTTTGGTTAATAGATATTGTATCCTCAATATCATGACCTTCAGATGAAATTATTGAGGAAACTATAGGAAAATGTTTTTGCAGCAAAAAGAGACGGCAGAAATATTAAATAAGTTCACATTTTAAGTACATGTAGGTTCCTGAAATGCTATGTTTACCATTTTTAAATGTTTAATTTATTCTGTGATCATGTGCTATCTTAATTGCGGGTCTCAAGACAGCTGGTAGGGTGTCCGGGTACAGCCTGTGCGTCATTGTACATCTGCATTATTCGTTCATTATTCGATCAAAGGACGCCACTGTTGATCCTGGTAAACAGGAGCTACAGTAGTGGGACGGAGTGCCCCGAATTCTTCTAGCTAATATACTTGGTAGCAAAACTTTTTTAATAACTAATTTTTGCTCTATTCCAGAAAGCAAAAAAAAAAAACAATTTATAACCTCTTTAATGGAGTGCCGTAAGATTTATAACTACCTCGGAACTTGGATTCATGGAACAGAAGAAAAAGGATAATCTCATGAATGTATTTTTAACACTCGATACTAACATAAATGCATTCATTCTTACCTATATAATTTATACCTTATCGTTGCTTAGATCCTGTGACACAAGTTCTTACGATACTTACTGCGGGGCCGAGTCAATGTGTGTGTCATGATGTGGTTTATTGTTTTTATAAATCCATTTTGAAAAACCGGATTTAGAGATTAAGAAATCTTATGGCACTATTATATTTTTACGCAAATATAAATTTACATATTTTCAGTTCACTAACTTATTTTTAAATCTAGTCTATTTGAATTTTTGTCGAATACAAGAAATCTACCAACCACGGGATTTAGTTCGGGAAACTTAATTGATAAGTTACTACTGGATAAGCTAGTTTATTACACAATGAACACATTTTAAACCACATCACATTTTGGTCTTCAATTGACGATTTTATGACAAGCAAAAAAGTTAAATGGACATGTGAACTTAAAAATAATAAATAAGTTCGCACAACTCATGTTAACCGATCTCGAATAGTTTAACAAACTGACGCTAGTTTTTTGAACATTTGAATAGAATTAAGTTTTACGGTTGTTGTTATATTTAACCTTTAAATATTTATTTCGTCGATTGAATCCCCAAAATGTCTATAAAACTATACCTATCATAGTTTATCTATGATTTAGTGTTTTGTTAATATTTAGCACTAAGAAAGACAAAAACAAAACTACAACCCTGTGGCTTAGTTTGGTACCGAGAAATTTTATTATAATTATCCCAATATTCATCAGTAATTTAATATAAAACAATAAAATACCTGTAAGATGCGGTTGCGACGAAGGGCTGTACGGCGACTTGATTTGCGGGAAACCTGCGGGAAAACAAAACTCATTAACAACAATTAACAACTGCCGCGGGAATGTCCGGGCTCGCACTTAACTGCACTAGTCACTTTAGAATCAAAGAATCAGCGAATTTTACGTAAAAATACAAGAGTTCCTTCGTTTCCCTGAACCTTCTTTACTTAAAAGGCTGCTGTCAAAACAGGATCAAGACTTTAATCAGCTGAACCCAAGGACTCAGTTTTTAGCAGTTTACCAAAGAGCCTATCAAATATGGGATCAAAAACTAAAATATGAAAATAAAACATCAATGGTTTTATAAAGAACACGCTAACTATTTAAACTGATATGAAATATTAGTCAATACATTCTGATTATAACTTAAAATTATAAATAACTTAAAAGTCCGTTACTCGCTTCCTCAACTAAATAATAAATCCATAAAAATAACGTTTACATTATATACACATTGTCAAAAACATGATATAAATATTTGGCTTTCTTACAATCTCAGCAGCAGTTCTAGTCTCCATGGTTTAAGCTTGATTTTTTTTTAATTAGCCAGAACGTCAAATTTCAAATCATACAACTAATCAAATTAAAAAGTAAAAGGATCATTTGGCATTCCTAAATAGTGCTTACTTAGTAACAATGGAATCTTCTTAGATATATACCTACCTAGTTGTCATTTTAATTAACTGCCTGACGAAACAATTAAGTCATTGTCAAATGAATTACAATTACTGATGACTAGGCAGTATGGTACTAAAACCAATGCCGTAAAAGAAATACATAAAAAAATAAAATAAGAACCATTACATCTTTAATACATACTTCTTAGATACTAGGAACTAGTTAAGTAAGAATACTTAAGTAAAATAGACACAGCTATTATAAAATACTAAATAGAACCATATATTTTCGAAAGCCGGGCGAATATAAAGTGACTGGCAGTTAGACCATTTGTTTCGAAAAAAAATACAATCCCATAAAAAGGAAGGCAAACCCGAGGTAAATACTTCCTCAATTATGTTAAGTGTAAGAATAAATACGAGCTGAATGTGTGAACAGGAGCGTGAAATAAACGCATTGTGTGAAAAGAAACGGCAGTTACATAGAAAGTGCTGACATCTACATATTATTGTTTACGATAAACGATTCTTAGATTTCAAATGGATGGAACAATGTTAAGAAACTCCATTGGTAGACGACCTCGGTGGCGCAGTGGTGTAAACAGCCGACTGCTGGCAAGAGGTTCCGGTTTCGAATTTGTCATTTGCAAGACGCATTGTTTCGCTTACCGGTCTGAATGTTGTATCCATATCTGTGTAGTATATACCATATCGTTGCTAGTTCCTGCGATACAAGTTTATCTTAATGCAGGGCTGAGTCAATGTGTGTGTCGTGATGTAGTTATAGTTTAAATTAAATAATCTAGCTATGTTTACTTACTTTTTACTCAAACTTTTTTCTTTGAAGTACTTTTCGAATGTTTAAATGATTCGTAAGTAATAAATCTCAACCATTTTGATCTTTTTTTTTTTGTCAAACCACAAATTGTGTGTAAGTTTTTTACGTTGTATGCAAAGAAAACGTGTTAAATTGGGTAATAAAAGCAAAGTACCAACTAACTCCCACAGGACCCGATATCAAATATCTCTTAGCGTCTTATGGTATTTAAAAAAAACGACAAAAGTCTCGGGTTACCAACAAACAATGAGGATTACACGCTAGATCCTTTGGGCCACTTAGCTCACTAGTGGGCTTGTCAGTGGGCTATTGTCAAAGTATTAGCCCACTCGACTCGATACGTCAAAAGATGCTATTGTCAGGGAAACGGATACAACTTATCGTAAAGATTAATCCCTATAAAATTAAAAAAAAACACCTTTTCACATTTTAAAATGTAAATAATAAATAGTTGGAAATACATTTTGCGTTTCTTTATATCTACAAAATTTATTACGTTCAATATGATTAGATAATTATTTCATTTGAGTAGCATACCATGGCAGTTCCTAATATTGATTCATGGTTGATTATTTTTTGCACTATTTCCGTAGCTGTACTTTTCTGTAGTGTTATGTATAGTCTGTATTTTACTGGTGTACCTAGTAGTTAGTTTATTTATTTAGGTATTGTTTAGGTATTAAGTATTCATTACTTTGCCTTAATTAAACACGGAGTATCTTTAGCAAGAGTTGCATACTTGGCGGAAACTGGTGTCAGGTTAAGTTTTCTTATTTTATTGTCTTTCCTTGTATATCAATAGAATTTTATCCGTAAAATTGCAAGTGTAATATTGACTACTTAATTATGATGAGAATTTTGAAATTATTACCTAAAAGGGAAAAATGCAAGATATAATTTTTCCTTAAATAAATTGAGGAATTAAGATTGACAATTGATGTCCCGCAAAATTTTGTTACCAATTAAACAATACAGCCTGAAACACACTAAGTTATCCATGAGCTTTTTATTAATGAGTTTAGAGGTCGTTGTTTTTGTCACAAGAAAGAATAGTTAAAACTAAAACCCGACTACTGAAAATTGCGCGCTAATAATTATTAAACAAGAAAATATTGTTAAGTAAACTATTCAATTTACCAAACCAAATCTACGATTTAAATCGATAATATAATAATTATGTAGACATAGACATTATATATTGCAAGTAGGTAAGTTTATTATTTTACTACGATAGCAGGTACTTTCTCGATTTGGTTAGTTAATAATAAGTGGCAAAGTCTGTTTTTTATACTAATTTTATTAAGATACCAAACTTCCATTACGGGTACAAGTTTAAAATATCTTAAATATACTAAAGCAATATATAAATAGCACAAAGAAAATAAAGGAAAAGAGAAACCAATGAATCTTTGAATAATAAGTCCGAAAACAAACCTGCCAGCCCTGAACCACCAATTTATCAGGCGAACCAATATACAGTGTTTACATAATAGAATCATTAATTTTATTAACAAAGCGGTGAGGTATTGAATTCCTTTCTAATTAGAGAAGTTGCTGTATAATTGAGACCCCACTCGATCGGATCAGCCTGACTGACAGCGGCTGTCAGTTGATACTAAATAGTCCCAGCAAGTATCCCGGCTTTGTCTAACGTTTAAATATTGAAATAACAATGATTCAAATAATGTTGTGCCCATCCCAATAAGGAATTTGTATAGGTTTTGATGAGCTGTAATAAATAATTTTGTTAACCAATTAGTAATATTTGAAAGGAATATTGATCTTTTGTTGGAATAAAAAAACTTATCCTCCAAATCTATGATGCTCGATGCAATAGCTACTTCATTATTTCCTTAATAAAATTGATGTAATTGGCAACTAAATAAAAAATAAATGAATGAGTAACATTCGAATTTATAACATGAAGTTGAGAACGACTCAATTTGTACACAAATATCTGAACTTAAATTATCAATTGAGAAACGGGCTGTAACCCACTAAGCAGATGTTAATCCTTACTCGATTCATTATCACGTAATCACGGGTTGTAAGTCAGCCATCTTGTTTTAACTGTCAAATTGTGATTCGCGGCACGTTTCGCGCCACTCTGGGCTCAGTACAAACACACGTGCTTGCTTCACACCCTCGACATCATCAAATTAGAATTTTTACACCATTTTAATTTACATGTTTCGCTTGTCTGCTCTTCAAGCTTTGTCTCTTAAATTTATGGTCTCATTGTCAGTTATAAAACGTGAATTCGACGTGTTTTATAAGTGGCATCATTGTGAACTAATTATGCCTAAAAATAAAAGTAAATCTGTGAATACCTATACATATAACATAGCATAACAATTAAAACATTCTAACTGATTAGAGACTATCTCAAAGCTCAGCTGTTTATTCTCCATAAGTATTATTTAAGTAAAATAAAATTAAGTGCAATGATATTTCAAGTTATCTGATAATGGTGCTAAGTAGAGAATGATAAATCGAAACGTGATAATTAACCACTGCAATGTTATTAGGTCCCAGTGAGGTCGAAGGCATGTTGTGAGAGCTATAAAATTAATATTGAATCGTCTTTACAGGGGTAAGTTAATTGAAGTCGGGGAGGCGAACTAAACTTATAATCCTGCAAGAATGTGCCAAGCGCACCTCACTGTTTAACAGAAACCACTTTACCTAGACCTGCGAGCAATGCTTACAATACCCCTGGACTAGCTACTTGTGTGTGACAAGCGAGGGGGACCGAATGCCAGTTTAAAGTGGCCGAGATAATCCGTCTAATGCGCGAAGCTATTTCAATTAAGAGAGTTCTGGTAGCATGTCGTGCCCTCCACATTTTGCAAGCTAATCCACTAACAAAAGAGCTCTTATAATTTAAGCCGCTAAGTCGCTCGCGGTCGAGGGTAATCGAAATTTTATTGCATTTTCGTGAAAACAATCTAGCAAATTGTTAAACAAAATAATGTCTTGAATTTATACATAAAAAGCTACAATGGAGCGGTTAAGGGAAACGTCTGCGACAATGTCATTGTACTTTTGTGTAGTGGTGACGAAGGTGAACCTTTTGTGAGGAATAGTCACAATATTTACGTGAATAAACGGGACGAGGCGTTCCGTCGCCACACAGCTACCGGGACAATGGCAGAAAGGGTTTAACACATCGTACGCGACGAGATCACGCCTTTATGTCACAATCGTCATTGTACCGTACCTTGTTCCTGCTGAGGGCAATGTCTATCATTCTAATAACATATCCCGAAGCTTTTTAAATTATGCTACATTCATTTAGTGTTAATATAGCCATTGTTGTAATTGTTAACATTTACAAAACAGTATACCTAATTAAAATCTATATTTTTTTAATCTGAAACTTATGTTATCATTTTTTTCTGTGATTTTTTGTTTTTTTTTTTTATAATTTATATGAGGCTATACCTAATTATGTAGGAAGGTATCTAATAAACAAAAAAATTACATACCTTCAATGACCTAGCGAAAAAGAGCCTGCACCAAAACAAACGAGGTGCAAAAAAAAAAATAAGGTCACCTGACATCATACATTTCATGAAAAAAAACCTCCCGAACAATAATTTCGTCCTATTTTGTTCCCAGTACAGTAGCAGATACGATAGAATTGTAATCGCGATGCTGACTGTACCTCTCAAGAACACCAAGCCCTTGATAAAGACAAGTGAAATGTAATTCATTTAATAAACGACTTTAAGTCAAGGTAAATAAATTCATTTTGTAATAACGCCCTCGAGGTAACTGAGGGTGTGAACGCTAGAGATGGGTAATGTTACACGATGAAATATATGTAATTCGATAAATAATACAAGAATTAAAATTTGTTTCAATTTAAAAATTAATGCATCTGTTTAGCTTTCATTGATAGTTCTTTTTGACTAAATGTTAATTACAAAAAAACAGTAATTGCTTGAATAATACACCAAATTACAGTTTTTAAAAGTCAACCAATGTATGGAGGGCCTTTTTTAATTTACGATGAAAAATCGTTAAATATCATTTTTTTGTATCTAGTTTAAGACTATTTGTAATAAAAAATTACAGAAAAATAATTATTAAGTAATAAAATATTTAGTATTTTGGTATAAGTATAATTTTCATGATTTTCTTCAGTTGTTCTATGATATTTTACTGTTTTCTATGGCAATCAGTAAAACAATCAAACATTAATTATATTTTTTGGGAGTATTGAAAAAAAAGACATATTTAAAATAAATATAAAACTATCGACTACGCTACATCACTATTAAACACGGGAGGGCTGCGTGTTAATAGCAGGCAGTTAGGTCCCTTTGTAGGACGTGTGAAGTGAGAACCAGCACGGAATATATTCACTTGAACCACTGAGCCAACAGGGCCTAGGCACAACTAGGCAACTCGGCTGTAGATAAGAAGCCAAGTTCCTTAAGATGATATTTGTCAACAACCAAACCTACAGCTTTTTGAACAATTTGATATGATGTTTCGAACTTGATTTAAATGTCTATTTTTTACCATTACGGTGGTGAAAAAGCATATGGCCTGTCTGATGGTAAGCAGTCACCGTAGCCTATGAACGTCTGAAATATCAGGGGCATATCGCTTACGTCGTTAACTCTGTAAAGTCCTTTTTATATCTAATTCTTTGATTATATAAATTTGTAACTTTGACTAGCAATGTTTTGTTTTCCACTATGTATATGAAATTGTTTACACTGTATCCTGTTAAGCTTTATTACAGCGTATCTATGTTTTTTACTACGTAGATAAGGAAGACTAGGGTACAAGAGGTGGTGGGGAGACGTCAAGAAAACGATAAAAAACCAATTGGCATTCACTCCCAAGACGCTCCTCGTAAACGAACACATTTACAAGAACCTTTATCGTTCAAACTCTACGCTTTAAAGAATAAAGTCGAGAATTGCCTAGACGCTGCTTTTTGCGGACTGTACCAGAGGAATCAACATAAGACAGTATATTTTGAGTGTGGAAGATAGCGTCTTAAATTGAAAAAAAAACCTGGTACAAACGGCCCTGGGTCAATCTAACCTTTAGTTTTACGTCAGCCCTGGACTTTATACCGTTCTTAAGTTGTACAGGATAAGGATTGATATTGCACTTGTTTTGGGAAGATTTACGTATGGCAGTTTGAACATGATGCAGGCGTAAACCCAGTCCAAATAACAGTTTTACTTTAATTCATATTAGGGTTACTTATCAACACAATGGCACTTCCTCCAAACGGTCACCTAGCAACCATGCCCGTCATCTCACCGTCATGTCAGCGGAAGTGACGATGTTGAAAAAAAAGTTAATTATTTAAAGTTTACATGGAATAATTGATTTACTAAGCCAATGATTTGAATCAATCTGAACATTATAAAAATGTACCTAACAATATTAAGTTATATATATAATTATATATATATATTTTTAAGCGGCATTTGTTTGCATCGTATAATCTTATAATCAAAGGTAGTTCTCCAGATCCGATGGTCATGTCATATGAAATCAGTAACGGTATCTCTGAAAACATCATGTTTATAATTTTTAATCTCATATTGATATTTCTTTGTTAATTATATCAGGGCATTGAGAATCTGGATTTTGTGTTTTAGCTACAACATGACACTTACAAGATCATCATGTTTTGTTTATGTTTAAGGTAAGTGAATCATTTATTTTTTTCATTAAAAACACTCAAATACATTTAAATTTAATTTAAGTCGCTCAAAAACAGATCAGATAGCATTATATCGACGTTATACTACAAAAGGTATAACAGTAGGGCAGTAAGACAATTAAAATCTAAATAATTGGCGAAATAACTCCATAACCCCCCCTCTCTCCCACCTGCTGAGGGTCTGAGAGGGGGTGGGGGGGTTTACCTGACGCCACTGACACTGACTGAATTACTGTTCATTACCCTGAGATTTTAATTAGTTTTTGTAGACACAGCTTAATGGGTAAGTAGATCAATGGGTCAAAGCTTTTACAGTGAAGACAAAGTTTTATTTTGTTTAATTACTGTTTACCCGACTACGATATAGAAGGAAGGGTAATGTTCTAATTTGGTATGTGGGTATGTATGTCCGTTCAGTTGTGACCTCCTGTAGCCTTAACCGTTGAGCCGATTCTGATGAATGTTATGTCGTTGGATTGGTCTTTATTAGAATTATCTCAATTTCCTACTCTATTTGGTGTTTCTTTTACAAGTTCGAATGTAGTTTTTAACCTCTTTTTGTACCGCTTAAGTGATAGCAGAAAAGAAAGAAAAATAATCCTAGAAAATTACGAACTTAGTTCCTTTGTTATTACTAGCTACCTATATTTTAAGTCACACTCGAATCGTCGATGAAAAAAAATGAAAAATATACCTAGTATAGTATCAATAATTAATTAAGAAAACATTTTAACTTGTAGTTCCGTTTCAACAAAGTTTCTATTGCAGCTATCAATTAAGGTTTTCAATTAAAAAATACCTACGTGTTTCAAACTTCGTAAATTCGAAAAGAAAGGCGGCATTGAAAATTTTTTAAACTTTCAAAAAATATCTTCGCATTTTTAAAGGTGGGATTGTCAATTTCATAAGCTTTTAACATCTCGAGATTTGTTTGTAGAATTTGAAAAAGGCTGTTTCAATTTGGAAGGCAGGCGGCGCATAATAAAAATGATGTTTAAGTTTAAAGCGACAAGCGATTTTATGTTTTAAAAGTATTCACATTATATTTGATTATGGTATGATGTATTGATATACGGTTATATTCGGTTTTTTAACGAACCTTAATGTCAGTATTTTTATAATTTTCACAATTAATTAGAACCAATAAATAGTGTCTGTTCTTAGGCATTATGTCAGACAGAGCTCTAGACATAATTTGTTTATCACGGGATAAAGTTTGAAAACAAACAAATTATGTTATTAACTACGGAGTTAAAATTGGCTTTTCTTTTTATATTTCTAATTACTAATCATATTTAAATCCAGATGGATTACATATTTTACCGCTCTTATATTTATAGATGTGAATTTTGTACCACGTGACAGTTTGTTTGAGGTTGCCCTATTTTTAAAATTAAAATCATTCAAATCGGTCAGGCTGTTTTCACGTTGTAGCGAGACTAAGGAACAGTAAATATTTTTAAATATTTTATAAATTACAAAACACATTCTCAACTAATATAAGATTAAGCAGGTGTCTTATTACAAGAGCAATCTGGCATAGCTAATGTAAAGTCCGTCTTCGGAATTATCGCATTGGTTCTAAAATGGTACTGTAGTAAGTGTGTAATAATAATTAAAATACATTCAACGTTAAAAGAATTATGGACGAAATATACACAGCGCAATCATTGTGCATAGGCGCACCCTTACTCTCCTGCCATATTCAACGTATTGTTTGTTATGCCCGCTACAGCTTATGACATGAGCATTAGGCCGTAGTCGTCTCGGCATCGGAAACGCCGCGGGCCCCGCGCGGCCTCCGCCCGTGCTTTGTAATTAACCTTCCACGCTGCATTACCTAACTACCTACTAATTTTACAAACGCACCTACTTTACATTCTATATATTGTGTAACAATATTGTCTATGTATTGGTAAGTGACATTTTTATTATTACAATTCAAAGAACAGAAATATATTTTTTTATTACAAAATTCGTTTGTATGCTATTTATAATAAATATGCATAATTAATTAATTTAAATTTAAAAAAAAATTTAAACATATTCTTAAAACTAAAATTGGTCAGTCAGTTAAAAATCGGCATAAATATGGGTATCATAGTATCTTCGTAAATCAATATGGAATATCAGATACCTTTTGTATCGCCTGCCATCGGTTTTACTAATTGATCTCTCTTGATTCTACTCGGCATAGAATCTGTTTTCTTGCCACAAGTGAGGCACACTGAGGCAAGCTGAGGCCAAAGTGAGGCAATTCACCGTTTAATGAGCGCCTCTGAGACGATACAAAAGTGCCCAAGCTATTTATTTCTTCACAAAAAATAACTTTAGGCTTCGGTAAGACCAATAAATAAGGAATAAAAGTGAAAATATATTTTAGTATATCAAATATAAACTTTCAATATGAAATAGCTACTACAGAGGTTTATTCCCGGATCCTTCTAGTAGCTAAGCATTCCGAACCGATAGTAGTTTAAAAATATATAAAGTCTATTTAAGTAAATAAAACGTTTTGACTTTTAATATAACTCAAAATACATAAATTTAGTTGGTAAACATTAAAAAACGCGATTATGAATTGGTGGGTAAGTTCAACTAAAGGTTAAAATATATTAACATTTAATTGTGTTTAGGTTTTTTACTGATTTATTTGAAAAAAAAAACTCAATTAAATTTCACCTAACACACACACGCGTTAACAAATATTGGTGTTGGTTAACGGAAAAATAAATGCTGTTGGCGGTGCTGTTAGCCTTGTAAATACTAAGGGCAAGGGCCAATAGGCGGGCGGTATCAATTTCCATCAGGTGAAACTCTTTTTTCCGTGACGTATTGTAAAAAAAACTTTGCTATAAAATAAATAAATATAGCATGACTAAATAGCCTCAGGTTTAAGAACAGATTCGTGGAATTTTCTAGAAAGCGTTTGTAATTAAGTAAAAGTAAGCCGGAGCACTCAATTATATGACAATCAATTTATTAAAGTTGGCAACATTGACATTATTTTTTTTCTGTTTGCCAGATCGGTGTTCAAAAGCTACTTTAGAGAGTCTAGATGTATATTATAATATGCTACCGTCAGAATGTGAAGTTTTAAACTTAGGAAAAAAATTAAAAAATTAAACCTGATATACGATCCAGAAATATTGCGTCAAAGCAGTTCAAAATTTAGTTATTTACTTTACAACTAAAATTTTACATTTTGGTATAAACTAAAGGCCTTCAAACTAGTCGTAAGCCTCTGTTTTGAAACCATAGTAGATTAAAAAATAACATTGGTGGCGCTAACTATTAATAATAATAATAATTTCTTTATTTCCAAAAATAAAGCAGACATTTTATACATTGATTGATAACGTCCGCAGTAGTTATATTTAAAGACTGTGTCGCTGATCAAATAACTCCAAACAAAATGACTCTGCAAATAAAATTATAAAATAAGCACAAAATAACTAATTAAAAAGTAGGTAACAGGAATGGCTTAAAATATTCAGTTTATAAACCAACGGTGATATATCATATGATATTTGTTTTAAATAAATTAATCACGTGGCAAGTATGAATACTAGCTAACTATTTGCATGAGAAACCTCCGTGCTCTTTCAAATGGTATTGTTCCTGCTAACGCTTAGGGGTTGAATTAAAAAAAGTCTTGCTTAGCTAACTTTAGATTTTTGCTACCTGTGTAACTACCTAAGTACTCGCCAAATTTCAGCATCAAAAGTCCAAGTCCAAATCTCTATACTAAATTTCAACCCCTTTTTACTTTTTAGGGGTTAAATTTTCAAGAATCCTTCCTTAGCGGATGACTATATTCAAAATTTAGATTTTTTATAAATAAATAGTTTCAGCTTTTTGTTGATTTATTTTTGTAGTCATTTGATTTTAGTTAGTATTTATTATTTTATAAGTTATTTCAAATTTAAAAGGTATCTTACTAGATTGCTATTCAACCCCTAACATTTCATATTCCTTGCTGAAAATAAAAAACCTTCCACATCATCAAGGCCACAACAGGCTTTGCTATCAATTAATGACTTGGACGAAAAAGAAAAAATCTGTCAACTCAAAAGTCTCAAACTTTCCCATTACTCGAGTCCGTTAATTTGAACGCGCTTTAGAATTCGAAGCTAACACTTGGCGCATTAGAAATTAAGCAATTTAACACCGACTCGCAAAACAAAAGATCCCCCATACAGTCCTCTTACTATTCAATCGAAACCCACCCTTACCGCCTTTGACATAAGGATCACATATTTTTCACAGCAACCCCAACTCCAGAGTGTATTGTCCAAAAATTCAGCTAAATGCTAATCTTGAACAATTTCGCCTTCCAAGGGCCCCCTTAGAAGCGATCCTAATGGGATTTTTTAAAGCGAAAAATAACGGTGGAGAGAAGAAATGAAGGCATCTTGGGTTAAAAAGTCCAAAACTGTAGTAGGGGGTGTCAAGTGGGGCGTGGGAGGAGGAGTGGGATATAGATTTTTCCAGGCCACACAGAAACAAGTGTTTACGCGAACAGTGGTTTATCTAAAGTGCATATTTTTAAGGACTAAGTATATTTTTGCTTATGAAATTTAAAAAATAACTGTTTGATTTGGCAACTTCTTTTATTTCCAGTCATCCAATACCATACCGGTATGTTATGTAGCACCTACTGGTATTATAAAAAACATTATTAATATATAAGTATTTAATAAGGTTCCAACATCAAAAAATCAAATTGTTTAATATTCAATAATAAGACAACTAGAATATTTTTTTTACAAATTGTAAGTTGTAATAGAAAATTATAGTATATTGATCATTGAAAAAAGCAACTACGGAGGTTTTATGCCGGATTTTTCTCCGTAGAAAAAGCATTCGTAACCGGTAAAAAACTGATGTTTTGAGAGTACTTGTATAAAAAATGACGTCAAACTAATAAACCACTAGTACTAAAGTTGATGCAAACCTCTGAAAAATTAGGTAAAATATGGAATAAAGTCTTAACGTCTTACTTAGCCACTAAGATAATAATACCTTTTTCTACTCAGATACCTGTGTATTATAAATTTTAAAAATACCTTTATGTACGACATGGTTCTATTCAATGAACTGCCTAACATAGCGGTTTTACGAAGACAAATTAATAAAGATTCCTAGGTACTCACAATAATTTGATTATAGGATCACTTGATCTTAACGTAAAATACTTCGTAATTAATTACGTTTAAAATTAGTAATATTTTTAATTCGTAATTCTAGTAGTTAAGACACTAAGTTGGAATAACACAAAACGACTCACAAACGTCCATAAAATTATAATAACGGGATCTTGCCACGGGCTCATAGTAAATAAGGGCCCAATTTATATTCCAAAAACGGACATTATCATAATCGGATGCTACCATTATGGGAGACAGAGATGGATGATACGGATTTCTCTGAGTCAGAGTGAGACAACTGTGAGCTATTCCTCTGGCAACGAGAAATATGTGCCAAAACTTTGCGTTTATTAGTTTTCAGAGGTAATGGGAAAGATGATTCAATGAATTCGGTTGAATTTGTCTGTTAAAATGTTTATTTTCTTATGTCAAGCTAAGTTAAAGAATAGTTGTATTTATTTTTATTTAAACGTCACGGGCAAACCAGCAGTGGCTTCACCTGATGGAAAGTGATACCGCCGACTATTGACACGACGATGCCCTTGATTTCAAACGCCAAGAGGACTGTTTTGCCCGTGTAGAGGTAAAGATGTTGTTTAAGAACATTGTATAAGAACTGTTTATCTAACAAAGTTTTTTGAAAATGTATTTCAAGTCGGTTTTATTTCAAATAATGATTTCTTTAACATCACTTATGAAGATTAAATATAGGTACTCACATTTGTATCCAATGTATCTGCACTCTGAATAAAACGAAACTGAGTGATGAAGATTCAACGAAATTTTAATTGAAACAATTAGTCCTCGTGATTTTTTAAAATTAAACCCAAAAGAAGTCTTATAAGTTTTGAGTTGATCTTATTCTAATAAGTTCAAGTTAAAATAAGTTGATTTTTATAGACGTTTTTGAGTTGTATCTATCTTGCGTTATTCCTTGATATTTCCCACATCTTTTATGACAGTTCTCATTGTAAGAGGGCGCGAGGTTCTCTTTCTTTTCCCTCGCAAGCATCAACATAGTTTTTATAGTTGAGAACGAACCCGCGGGAAAAATCCTACCTTCAAGTGTTAAGAGTTCTTTATTATTGTTATCAAAAAACGCAATTAAAATCTGACCTTAAGGCTTTACATTTAAAATTCAGTTTTGTTTATTACCAGAATAGTTTCGTTTTCAGGCTAATTTGAGTCGAGGGAGGCATTCCTTTCGGTTCTAATTAAATTGTACTTTATTTTAAAGGGTTTAGGTACAAGTTTGGCTGTTCAAGAAATTACTCTCGGTCTGATGACTATTTTTTTTTGTTTTTGTTTGTCTGGAATTGACTTAACAAGTGAAGAAATGAAAAACCGTCTGTACATCAAATAAATAATTAGTAAGTCCAGATTTTTTTTTATTCTGACTAAATATTAGACTTTTATAGATTTGGCAACATGCACGTGATGCTATAAATGTTGCAAACATCTAAGGGATACTTTTACCATCAGATAAAACAAGCTACTTTACAATATTGAGTTAAAACTAATGAACAAGTTATAAAAGCACCTTTTCTAACCGTTGCTGTAACATTTTTTAATAACGTAACTACACTCAAATTACAACAGATTTACTCAGAACTATTCCACACTAAACACAAAAAAAGTCGATTTATTTAGCACTTATTGTCTAAAGTCTATTAGAATAAAACATATTTTGACTTTGACTTTGACTTTACATTAAGCCTTTACCATCACCAAACTCTTCCCGAATACATACTTAAGTTTAATACTAAAGTCTTTATCAGTAAGCTGTGAGACTTGACAAACAAACCAAGCTGTGAGGGCTATGCTTTTGAAACTAGCTATTAGCGGTGCTCCCTTTGTAGCGAGGTGTCGAGCCGCGCACACTTCACACACACACACACACACACTTTATATACACATATGAATGGAAGAACCACATCTGGAAACACAGAGTATGAAAGGCGAGAATTAAGAATTTTTATTAGGCGATATTTGTGCAAAATTTTATTTTTCGACTTCAGATGGTCTTTTTCAGTCATTTTTGATGACAAAAGATTCAAATTTGAAGGTTGCCGATAAATTTGGATTCCGAAAATTCGAAGGTTTAAAAAATGTGGAATAAATAACAATGACATTTATACTTTAACAAGATTTTTGATTATAAATCTTCACGTACTTCCTAATATCGTTCTATATTTATTAAGCCCATGTAACAACGGGGTGGGGTAGTGGGGGTGAGTGTCGGAATATGTACTTAAATTAATGTCAACTGGAAAAAATGAAATTTTTCACTTCTATACAAGTTTATATAATCACAATTAAGATATCTAATGTAAGTAAAGGTCTTTCCAAATACTTAACAAAGCTTTCCGGACCACTTTTCAATTTTTTACATCTTAAGATATAATCACTAAGATATAGTTCCGCCCTCTTCGGGATTTAAACCCGAAACCTCTCGCGTAGCATTCAGCTGTTACACCACTGCGCTACAGAGGCCGTGTACATTAGACATGCTACAACAGATAATAGCTGTGGTTGACTGTAAATGTCTAAAAACTTAATTTTATTGTAAAATCTTGTATTTTACTTTGTAATATTGTATGTACTGTTGGTTATACTAAATATATAAAAAAATATTAATATACAGGAAATAATTTACCCTTGTGTATGTACGTATGTCAAGTTTGATCGAAATCGGGTAAGCGATAAGCTGTAAATATATTTATTTGTAAATTGTGTTGTGTTACATACACTGGATAAAGGATCGTTTGAAAATTAAAAGAAAAATTAAATTGACATTAAAAAAACTGACTGAAAAAAAAGAAGGCGTTGATTTACTTTTTATAACAATTGATTTTAGTTTAAATAGATAAATCATCAATATTTTTTATTTTTAAGTTACCCATACTTTTTTTTCTTATTTAAGTAATTTAATTTAAAGTTAAAAAAAAAACTAGTTTTAAATACACGTGTAGTTAATAATGGTATATATGTATTATATTCACATGAATATTGGTTCGTTGTTGTGCGGTGGTAGCGGGCTTCGAGCCCCGAACATTGCGACCTCCAGCCAACGACAAATTGCAAACCAAACAAGTCATAAGCAGCAGCGGGAGCTGTAGCGTCAGCGGGTCTTCCATACATATATTTTTAAATACGGCTCTTATTAAAACTCTACCAGAATGTGTTATGAAAGACAAATTAGGTGTTTAAAAAACAAATACAATTTATACGGAGATGAATCCAGTTAGGTATTTATTTGTTTGAACTATTCTACACTAACATAATCTGTATTCACTGTTCAGATCAAGGGATTCGTGATATATCATTTCGAGACGTTTATTTTAATGCAAGATCATAAAGTTTTGCTTGTAAGTTTTTCAATTTATAATTATTTATCTAATGCTAATTGAAATGAAAAAAAACTCAGGCAAAGAGAAACTACATATTTGACAGTATGACCAAAAACCCTATGAAAACATAATAAAATGTGCAAATATAAACTCTTATAACTTAAGGCGAAGCATAACAAACTGGTTCCAGAAGGAAGGGTTAATTTCACACACACCAATACATTCACGCATCACACACACACATGCCGCCGATACGTGTGCGTGTAACGCGAACCAATAACGTACCCTTTCGGAGTTAAGCTCCTACGCCAGTGTTGAAGCTATAATATATTTAGCTGTCATAGCTTTGAGACTTGTCTGGAATAAACAGGGTTTTCACGATTCTTTTACCTCCTACGTTTTTATCATCTCTCTGTTTTACATACCAACCTACTTCATTTTCTAACTGTTCTTTTTGACACGGAATAATCCATACAAAGATATTTTTTTTTAGTATTTTGGTTAATTCTGGTTTAAAATGTCTCCTTCGGTATTTTCTTTTAATAACCTGCACTTCCTGCATTTGGTTTGGTTGTTTTTGGTTCCATTTACACATTTAAAAATAGGAATACAACTTTATAACAAACAAACAAAATAAAATAAGTTAGAAATACATCAATTACTTTTATTTTATTAGACAAATGTGTAGCCAGATATATCATTGTGTACAGCACAATCCTAATTAGGGTACCGTGCTAATAACTCTGCTAATGTGTTGTCTAATTTGCACCGCGTTCCAGGGATTCCTTTACAATCAATACGGAACCCTTGCGCCCTGACCCATATCACACATTTAAACGCAAATAGTGCTCACTGGTCCTTTAACATTTTATGAAAAGGTTGTCCACCTATGCTTTAGATATAAAAGCTTGTCTGTCGTGCATTTTCAGGCCTAAACCGTTGAACTGAAGTTGATTGAACTTGGAATTGATGAAAATCTCTAGGTAAAAAGTAAGGTAGGACAGAACCATTTGTTTTTTTATTTAATGTGCTGATCTAATCTGCTGTATTAAAGTATTTATCTATCAATTAATATTTATCGTTGCTTAGTATTCACAGGAAAAGTCCGAGAAGTGGGCAATTTGTGTGGTTTATCCGAAGATATTATTTTTATTTAGCTAAACCGACAAATATATAATGATACAGAGTAAATTATTACCGTAAATTAAAGTCGAAATAGCAATAAAACTTCGTTTATCAACACAAAATAACATCATATTCATACGCAATTAAGATGATTGACATTTGGTTAAAGAAAATAAAACACATAGATTTACACAATACTCTAGTTATAAAATCTAGATTCAATAAGAACGTTTGTTTGTTCGTAAAAAAAAAGTATGAAGCACTGGTATTGACCTTTATTAATATTTTATTTCTAAAATAAACGGACAACGAAAAAAGACTATTGCCACTAAATCTATTGAATGTTGAATCCTCATATTATCTCGCTTGGAACCAAGACAAATAGGTCTTTATGCCTTTTATACGGGCACATAATGGACGCATTGTAGAAGGTGTGAACCCTTAAACGTCTTTAAGAGGCGTTCTTAATTCAGATGCTTTTTTTTTCTTTTAATTCGTAGGTGTCAGTGGTGCCAGACGTGTAAATTTTGTTGGTTTTGAGTATTTTTTATTTTATTCAATTCCTGGTTTTGATTACGGATGTATTGTGGTGTTTTCGAGTTTATTTTTTGGTCAGTGTGAAGGTCGTTTGTTTTGTATTCTTCCTTAAGATAAAACATATTTTATAGGGTATGCTTAAATTTGGCTGTCATGATTAATAACTACCAGAACAGGATAATCCCCGTTATAAAATTACAATCCTCCGCAAATGAGGATTGATAGGCACCCATAGCAAACAACATAGTACATACAACAACATACATGTAACATAGTTATAGTGTAATATGTGATACATGCATCTTATTCCTTTAGATTAATTTTTGTATCTTTAATATATACCTACATATATTAACATTTATATGTCTATATTTTTACCAGGATATCAAACAAGCAACGGTATTTGCTTATGCATTTTCTACGTATGCTTTACCATGGACCATATTATCATTATCTATCAGGTTAGAATGTGGCCAAAAATTTGACTTTTTACATACATTATGCCGCAGTAACTTTGAATCACATCGAATAATAATCTTATTGATAGAGTCGTCTCTACTTTCCAAAAAAAAACACCAGTAGAGTCGTCTCTACTTCCTCCTAACAGACGGACCAATCGTTTATTATTATGGAATAAGTAGAGCAAGCGGGAGGCATCATTGTCCCGGTTCTTTGTCCTAAACACCCGGCTTCCAACCCACTGTGCTCTTGGAGCGGATCACGAATCAACATTAACATTGACATGCGTTGATAGTTATAAAGGTGATCAGTTTGATCATCATCATCTTACGCCATTATAGTTATTGACGGTCTACATTTACCAAGAAATTATGCTACTACGTATACCATGTTGACGGTTCCCAAACTTTTGTAATAACTTTAAAAAAAAAAGGATTGTAGATTTACTTTAAGCGTTATAGTGAAAAAAATATCCTTGCATTACCTAAATTTAACCGTCATTTTCAGTTATGTTTGTTTGCTTTAAAACCGATATAAGTTTTGTTGGCGTTTTTATAAAAGAGAAAGCCTGGTCTTATATACCTATGACTGAATAAATAAACGAAGTATTTATAATATAGTTAAAGCTAAAACAAGCATACGATTAAAACCTCAAATTAATAAAGTAAGCTCTGATTATACTACTGACTCAATTTCTAATTCAAATAATTAAAATTAATTCAAATAGTTAACATTTTTTCAATTTATACATAAGTGTATAACTTAACTAGCTTACCATATCTCTTTAAAATATTAATATAGACAACAATATCCCGCAAAAATTTGGATCTGTAGATGTTTTGGTAGACTGTGTATTTAATTCATAAAATAAGTCGTTTAAAATAACATTCTAGAAAGTACTATCAGAACTGGCGTCACAGGAATTAATCAGAAATATGGTATAAATCGAATAGGTAAGAATACTACATGCAAGACCGGTAAGCGAGACAATGCGTCTTGCAAATAACACAAAGTTCCATCCCGCCGGGATTCTAAGCCAGATTCTCTAGCGTAGCAGTTAGTTGTTTAACCACTGCATCACAGAGGTCGTGAAGTTATATTATGAGAAATTCGCTAATTTAAAATTTAATTCGTCATTCTAGTTAACAATAATATATTTACCTATATCAACCACATCTGTCTATTCAAACTTTATGCCGACGGTAAAGTGACGAAAATGTAAAATACCAATAAATAAATTAAACACTATATTTAATTTTAAATAGCTAACAACGATGTCAACATAAAATACATGCAATTTATATATTGATCTCGTGACAAACAAATATTTCCCTCCACGAAGCCGACGGAAAATAGAGTATAACCAAACATGTTGTACGTACGTGACTTCAAAATAACCGTATTAAATTTAATCGTATAGTAATTTTAAATGACTTTTATTCAAGCTTATAATTGATATATTAAACTATTAAACAATTATTAAAGATATAAAAATAAAACGTTGAGTTACTGGTTGAATACATACCTACATGAAATTATTATTTATAAAGGTCCTTATATTTTTAATCTCTGGCACAATTGTAAAATTTTCTCCAAGAATTTTTCGAAATAAACATAAATGTTTATGTATTCGGGGCACACCCGCCACTCTGTCCCACCACTGCAACTCCTGTTTATCAGGATCGACAGTGGCGTCCTTTGATCGAATAATCAACGAATAATGCAGCTGTGCAGTGATGCACAGGCTGTGCTCGGACACCCTACCGGCTGTCTTGGGACCCGCAACGAACTTAATCAGAAGAAATAGGAGGTAGTAAGAAAGCGGTTTAAAAATGTTTATGTATATAAGGACATATTCTATTTACGTTGGAATTTTTGTTAAAACTTATTTATTAACAATATAAGTAGCTAAAATTTTCTATTTTCAACCCGGCTACTGAAATAGGTATTTAATGTCAATTGAACTGGTTAAATCCCAATAAGATTCGCTAATAAGAGTCCCACTGCCCGACAAAGAGACAAGCTAATTGAACCATATTAAAACTACTAATTTCTTACTAGTTAGGCCTTAAAACGTAACCCGATATCGTCTTGAGCCACTTAATTCGCGCTAAGCTCGCACAATGCACTGTCGCGGCGACGGAGAGCGCACAAAGCGCATTATCTCAGGCTAATTGTTTGTTGAGCGCTAATTAATCGCGCTTTTCAAGCACAGCCACCCGACGGCAACGGACTTCTTTGAAACAAAGGCACGCGTATGAAGGAAAAAATCAAATTTATAATAGCACATTTGGATAAAATTTTAAGCTGTGTTCAGCTTCATAAAGAGTTTTAAAGTTCAGTTCAAAAGTGAACATATCACTTTATAAGATGCCTAAAACGATAAAACAAATAGTTATGTAAATGAAAAAGCCCTTTTTATGATACAAAATTTAATTATGGTTCATCTTAAAACTTTATTTCAGTTACACAAGTTTGCCTGAAGGTATTTTCCCTTTTTTTAGACCTTTCTAGTCCCGAAATAAAATTGTTTCAATGTCAATATCTGACAGCCTATCGGAGACCATTTTAAATATGTGGGTTAGGTAAGTTTGGTATAACTGCTAACTAATACCTAATACCGACTATTTAGTTAGCATTATTCAGTGACGTCTGTTGCTTTACACTTACCTACTATGGTTGCTATTAGAAGGGAGTGTATATTAGAAACGTAAGTAACAAGTATTTCAACAGATAGGCTATTACTTTTATGCAATTGTTTATATACTAAATCCCGAGACTATTCTGATGATGTTTATATGGAACACAGTTAGATGTTTTACGTTCTACCGGAGGCCCGCATTTTCATAGGGCTTAGACCTCAGTCTATCTCAATTCTCACCTGGTGGTGGATGCAATAGCGGCGGCGTTGGTAAGAAGGCGGCGGCGACGGCTGCCTGCGCGTTGAACGCAGCTGCGTACGCCACTCGGCTCGCCACAGACGCGGGCAGCGGGAACTGCGGTGCGTATCGCTCTCTACCCTCAGATAAGTTCAGCACCCGCTCATTGTCTCGGCTGTCGAAGTATCGCTCCCTACTGTCCCGGCTATCGCTCAAGCCTAACAACTCCTGGATCGCAAACGGTGACCGCTGCGGCGCCCGCGGACCGCCCGTGTGACCGCTCATCGCTTGCATTGTGAATTTTACATTACTTAGTATTCTTGTAGCACAGACTTTGTCTTCTTTGAATAACACTTTGAGTTTAGAGTCTTCACTTATTTTCGGATAGTTTTTGTTGTGATATTAGGAACAATTTTTTTAATGTTCCGACTTCGCGAAATCGTGCGCTAAACCGCGAATCCCGATGTCGAATGTAGCGCTCACCGCGGCGGCTGGAGCGCTAGTGTCCGCGGCGCCGCCCGGCTCGCTGTAAAAACGAGAAAACCCCCTTCGGTACACCGACGTGGACTGCTCACTGACAAACCGGCGCAAACCTCACTGGGGGTTTATGGTACTTACAGCATTTTGGACCTGCTACGAAAACCCACCCTCGCTGGCGAAAATGTAGTAAGCGCCCGTCCGAAGGGTAGACTTAGGTCGTTTCGCACATAGGCCGCGCTCCCCCCCGCCGCCCGCGGGCGGGGCCTGCTAATAGCCAATACGGATATTTTGTTACCGCACTCTATTGGCCAGATTTCTTCGCGGGGGACACGCCTACTCAACCTTTTGCCAGCTGAAATTGGACTGTGGAATTCGGATTTTAAACTGAAAGTCGGTCGCGTTGTTTGGGTTTGATTTAATTTTGATTAATTGTAAGAAATGAATCGGTGGGTGGTGGGAGTCTCGAGGGGTGCAAGGTGCGTGTGGGGGAGTGCAGGTGGATTGGCGCGTAGCACCCCGCTCTCCCCTCGTCAATAGTCTCGTATTAATTTACACGGCAGTCCGTTCGTCCGTCTGTTTGTTTTAATATGCCATTGTAGATACATATCCGACGTAATGTGACCCCTACCTGCCATTTCTTTTAATCCAGTATAAAGACAGCATAGATTTTTTTCTCAATATATTTTTATTAATTCCAAGTGGATTATTTTTGAAACACAGGTTTAAAAAAAAGTAAATTTATAATCTATTTATAACAAAACAAATTGTTGATCTTCACACAAAATTACATCAGTAGAAGGATGGTAGGTATCTACATAGGTATGTATGTATAGTAGTTGGCTGAAAGTGTATTTAACCGTGTTAATTGATTGTATAAGCGTAAGATACTTACTATGACAGATTTATTTATTTTATAAGTACATGATCAAGTACTTATATACATGTTTAACATATTGGTATATACCTACCTCGATAGGAGATATTTTTCGGGTCGGGTCGGGTCGGGTGATATTATTATTTTTAGATTTAAAAAATTAATGACTTTATACAATTTTTTTTTAAAAATCTTACCTATGTGGATAGATAAATCTATCTACATGTTCTCAAATAAATAAAAATATGTTAAATAGGATAATAAATTAACACATTTAAATGTGTTATTTTTTGAACTGACTTCCCTAAATTTGTGTTTTCTTTTAAATCTAAATTTACTGTCTTAAACTGAACTAAATATGCTACCTCAAAACACATTGAATTAGGGAATGTATTTAATTTTTTAAATAAAAAATATCTACTGGAAATTCTGATTCAATATTGTATGTACATAAACTTCTAAATTACATTGTTGTATTCAAAAACATTATGTTTATTTAAACATTAACAAATCAGCTTGAAACTGAATTATAATCTATTCAAAAAATATACCCAAGTATCATACGTAACGAATAACTTCATTTAGAAGGCGACATGAAATGAATAATTAAATTGAATTGAACATCTGGTATGAACAAAAATGAAAGCCTTGACTAAAATTTGCTCAATCGTATTGGTGGGTACCCACTGACCGGTACTACGAGGAGTAATGTAGAGTGTTACAAAAGAGCATTCGTGGTCATGTGGAGCATCAGTATAGAAAAAGTACGTATTCGCGGACGCACATACTGACTGCATGAATGTTCACTTTGTAAAACGTTACCTACCTACACATGTAACGCTGCACCAGTCAGTAACCACCTTAAGAGTGTTGGTAATCTGTAAATTGTTAATGTACCTACCTAAATTCATCTATTGACCGTGTAAATTTTGTTTTTAAATTCATCTGACATATTAAAATATACATATATATTTGATTGTTTATTATAAGTTTAACGCCTATTGCAGATTCGCCCAGACCTCTATAAGAAGGTACGTGAGCGAAACGCACAGATCCTGCTATCATAAATAAATAACAGATCGTGTTTTCTCACGTAGACAAGGCTCTATTCGCGAACTTGAGATATTCCCGTGTCACGTTACTCGCACAAAAGCGCGCTCGTCGCACAAAGCTCCGGCGATAAATAAATGCGATGTTTTGATCCGACTGACGATCGCACAAACACTATATTGTGTTCCGCATTGTTTTTTTTTGCCGCAATATTGAAGTCTCTAAGCTCTATTGAATGATTTTTTTGGACTTTAGACAAAATTTTTCGCTGGTTTAGTTTTTGGCAATGGTTTTTTCGTGCTGATTGATTCTACACATTGGTAGATTAAACCACCTTAATGTGTTCTATAATTAATGTTCACTAAAAGTGTATGAAACGTGTAACTAAGTAGTAGATAATTATAATAATAAATATTTATTTCCGCACGATAAAAGAGAGTAGGTACATCTATATAGGGTAAATAGATAACAATAAGAAAGACTAATCTTAGTAATACACCTTCTTGTCAGACATATTTACTAAGGTACCTTTAGCTAAACAATTTGAAACACTTACAGACAACGTAGAATATATTTTACCTAATCCAAGCTGCATGAAATTATGCATAGAAGTTCTAAAATCGACGAGGTAACCACTGAAAATTATTATTGCTTAAAGGGTTTAAATATGTGAAAAAAGTTGGCAAAAATCAAAATTAACATTTAAAATAAAATAAAAATAAACATGTACCTATACAATTTTAAATTAACAAGTAATTTTTCACGTTACAGTTCATTTTCCATTCTTTTAGAATCAAAGTAAATCTGTCGTCGAAACCTTTTGTTGTTTGAAATAACGAGAGAACTTAATCATTTACTTTTACAATAGGCATTACATATGTCATACATATTAAGGGTTTCATACTCAAAGGACAAGAAGTACCGGTGCCTACCCTTACCAACCTACTGTATGCCTATAGCTCAGATCATAGAATTCTTTGTATCATACATTTAAAAGATGTGAAACCCCTTTAAAAAATCTTCAGCGTTTAGTCCACCTCTAACCCGAAAATGACCAGGTTCTTATCATTCTACTTGGCTTCCACTCGACCCTTAGGACATTTATTTAAAAAAGTCAAATTGTTAAAACTAGAGGTAATAAAAATTATACCAAAACTAGCTAAATATCATCTTGTTAGAGATGCTAATGGCGAACTTGACTATTTTATTTATCCATAGATTGAGTCCATAGGTCACAATATAAATTATTACAATAAAAGTTATGCTTCTTCTTTATGTCCTCAATTATGAACTAATTTGGTATCTCAATGATGGACACAGAAATACATTTTTTCTATCTTTACCATGATTGAAAAGGTTACATAATTACAAAATTAAAGATCTAATTACCCCAAAAGTTTTATGGATTACGGATTTAAGTACATATCTACCTTGTATATTAACATATTTCTGTACATATAAATACTATTTCTTAGTCTAAATTCTATTGAAGTAACACATTTCAGATAAAATAAAATTCTTTAATCAATCCCAGAAACAGATATCCCTTTGTGAATGTAAATTTTTTGATATTACATTTATTTTGATAATGTTTTAAATTTTTACAAACCTTTAAAGATCTGTTGATTTCAATACATTTTATGAGTTAATAGGCATACCTAAGTTGTGTGTGATTCGAAAATTACGAACACGCATAAGAAACCAACGGTTTAATCATGTTTTGTATGAATAGGGATCATCTTTGTACAAATAATTAAAAGAGTCTTACAAAATCAATAAATATTTAATTTAAAAGTTTTTAGGTATTTTAAAAGTTTTCTAAGCTTGTTTGGAGGCGATAAAATCTCGATTACGATTTTAAACATTCTTTCGCTAATTTGGAATGGACTTCTTGGATGAATAATCAGGCTTTACATCTTTAAAAACTTATTCTAGGCAGGCAAAGCTTTGTTTGTTTATTGGGTACCTATGATCTGCAGAGGTACGGGTACCCATATCATGATTTCTTACTTCGTAAGTTTTTCTCGCTGATAAAAAAAAATCTTATCTCAGACCTGAACTCAAGCAACATGAATGAAAATTAAATCAGTTTTAAACAAACTAGTTACTAACTAAAGTTAAAATCAAGTTTACCTTTGTTAAACTTCGATGATGTTTAAATATTTATTATTATTAATCAATGCTAATTATTTGTGTTATTTGCAAGACGCATTGTTTCGCTAACCGGTCTTGGATGTAGTATTCTTATCTATGTAGTATATGCCATATCGTTGCTCAGTTCGTGTGACACAAGCTCTTACGATACTTACTGCAGGGCTAAGTCAATGTGTGTGTCGTAAATATTAAGTAGATACCTGATTCTCTAAACTAATTCTGTCAATGAATTAAATTCGAGCTGTTATTTAATTAACTATATATTTAATTAAACATTTATAAATAGACGTTAAAGAAGTGTAATTTGATGCAATAGAGATTTGATGATATTTATTGGTAATTTTTTTACAAAATTCAAGTGACACGGAGTTCTATATCTACTAATAATATAGTAAAATGAGTAAGTTAGCATGTTTGTAAGTCTGTAGTTATGTATGAGAAAATCCTGAAAACTAGATACGCATTTGATTTAAAAAATATTTCGCCAATATAAAATGGTAGCATAGGTCCATTGAGCTTAAAAACCCATTTACTTTAAATAAGTTATTTCATTTCCTACAGAGGACCTTATGACCTCTTATAATAGCTTATAACAGCTAGATGTAGGTACCTATTTACAACTATTCAACAACATAAGACTACTAATTAAATCGCCATACCGAAACACCAAAATAGACAAGCAACATCATCTTTTAAAGATACAATAACAAACTATTGGCTTCAACATACCGACCTACATTGTCAGGATTTTGATAATATTTTTGTACAGGTGATACTGGTAGATCTGCATGCGAGATCGTCTGGGTTAGTAACATCCTCCTTTCTATTTCTGCCTTGAAGCAGTTCGCTGTGTTTCGGTGCGAAGGATTGGAGTGCCATTGAAAGTACCGTCACGGGAGATCTCGAGATCTTAACCTCAACATGGGCAATGCATTGGCGGTGCTCTTGGCGCTCCAGACATCAAGGACATCGTCGTGTCAATTGGCGGTATCATCTTCCATCAGGTGAACCATTTTTTTTTTTGACCATGGTTTAGTAAAATAAATTATTTGTTAGAATCAAGGATGCCCTGGATCGGAAATGATCCTGCTATGAGGAATAACCAAATATACTCAGCGAAAATACAATTTTCTGAATGATCTTCAGAATGGATATAGGGCATACACTTGTAAATCTAGTGAACCAGGATAACTAAGCTAAACATCCTAAATCTTTGATAGTTCATAAATTTAGCCGTAGAACATCATGTCTTATCCAAATTGATAATCGTGCCATTCTGCTTGAACTGCAAGTTCCGTAATATTAATTATTTTGTGCTGATTTTTAACTTCTCTAGGACCTATTCCTTGAGTTGCAAATCCAGGAGGTTCTCGATTTGTCCAGATCTTTTTATATGTTTTTACTCTCTCGATTTGAATACTTACATTTTTGTTTGAAAGGATGTACTTTCTAGTTGGTACCATTTTCAACGGGTCAGGATCTGTTGATGGGATCCCGAAGAAATCGAGAGGACTCTTCGAATATTTTAGCCTTCGCCATATAACTTGGCCATTTGTTGTTGAATCATTTAGTGAAATGGAACTGATGATGAAGACCACAGACGGCAGTTAACAATAACTACTTTGTGTTTACGCTAGTTCGCTAGTTCAGATTCTAATCGACCTGATTATCTTGGAGGCTCCTTTAACCTCCTTACCAGTTAAAATAATAAATTTATGTAAAAATATATAGACGAGTGTGTTGGTCTCTTTTGAATTTTATTGATTTCAACGTCACTTTAAAATGTATATAATTTGTGTCACAAAGTTAAGAAAAAAAAATGTCAGTGCCTTTAAGTGTAAGGCGTTTAGTGGGTCTGTCCATATTTGTTTTGTTAATAAACGAATGATTCAGAAAAATATTTTTGAAGAAAAAAGTAAGAAAATATATTTTCGTTTTATGAATATAGGCCGCTCACAAGGAAATTTGCTAATAAGTAAGACATTAGGTACACTGTCGGTGTCAGCCTTAAAATTAATATAATTGTATAAAAAACATTAAGGAAACTATTCGTAGAAATACCTACAACTATTAAATTTGAATAGGAAAGTTGTTGAGTTATGCATACGTCTGTACTAAACCTTACCTGAGTAAACTGACTGTTAATTTATTTTCTGTCTATCTGTTGTTCGAGTCTTGTTACTTTAGCTTAAGTAGCATTAAATCTCTTTATCTTATTATATTAAGACAAGTTTCAGTTTCACAATATTGCTTTGTTACCTATATTTTAAAGACTCTCAGTTAAAAAATCAATTTTAAGGGTTGATTTGTTGAAACGCATAACGTTTATGTTCCAAATTTTTATATCTAACACTAAATTATCAAAAGAATTATATTTTTTAACTAGTTTTGTTTGTTACAATCTTTCCGATTTTGTACATGATCACATTTGTAACCAACTGTAAGTAGGAAAATTCTTATATTAAAATTTGATTAATATCATAATAATGTGACTTTCCATTTGCATGGCGTGATTTTACCATCAAATGTACCCTTAGAGCTAATGTCAGATTGTGAGTGATCCTAAACAAATAAAATTAAAATTAAATACAAGTTCTGTATTTCTTTATTACCTTAAAATACCGTTCCATAAGGACATTCTATTTCATGACAAAAAGACATTTAATGTAATTGCTATCAAATAGTAACGATAAGATTATTATTGAATTAATAAACAGAGTTACGTGAATTCATAATAAAAAGCATTAAAGTTAATTAATGTATTGTCGTCATCGTCAACCCTAGCTTACAACGCTAGGGCCGCCACAAATTCGCGCGACACTCTTTTATCGAGTCGCGTGGAGGCCCCCCGGCGTCGTGTGGGGGGACGAGGGGTATAATTACGGGCCCACTGCACTCCTATGTACTAAGGAACTGAGGAGTCAGTTAGGGCATTTTCCGCCTTCTGTCAAGTTGTTTTGTCAAGACTGGACCTAGCCACTTGGTTAGAATTTATTAGACTTCATAGCTATGTTTTCTGATTTATATTGGAGCGGTTTTATCATTTATGGAATAAGTTGATCCATCTATCTAAAAGCAGCTACCTATAGGTATACTAACACCAGTTATAAGGATATAAGTATTAAGTATTTAGCTATGTAAACTAACCAAGTGGGACTGTGTTGTCCGAAATAAAATTAATTATCATATTATCAATTGTTATATTGAGTATTTTATTTAATTTTAGATATAAAACGTAAATCCCCTTCCTTCGAAACCTATAATATATTTAAATATTTTCTTTCGTTGGTAAATTAATAACTCAACAGCTTTGATCGAGCCATTCCTCTAATTAATTGGATAAGATATATATACCTACATGTATATTCACTAGCTATATTATTAATATATGTTTATGTTATGTCGTCGACCGCACTCCATTATGCGGCATACTAATGACACAGGGCGGTTGATTAAAAAACCTAAGTTGCGGGGCGTGGCAACCCTATCACCCCACCCCTCGACAATGCTAGGGTTATCACTGCAAATTAATTCACATGAGAAACTTTTTTTTCTTTAAATGCAATTAGATAGTGTAGATATTAATAATCAATGTTAATTTAAGTTCTTATATTTGATTCCTTTTAAATTTTCTAAAATTCCAATTAAATAATTAAGATTTTAGTTAGATACAACTTAATTATGTGTTAAAATTAATTATGTAATGTTAATGAAATATCTTTAAAATACAAGTATTATAATTCAGTATGGATAATTTGCACCTTTACGTGTAATGAAGATGCTTCACCAAGAATTTAATTACCTTGGAATTCAATACCAATTACGACCGCTTAATCAGAAATTATTTTCTGAATGTTTTATATAACTAACTACTTGATCTTTATATAAAATGATAAGAGATAACAAAGGTATTAAAGATATACAGAGAGAAATCTTGCGAATCCGTTATTTGTCGGGTTCCGCGAAGATTCCCGAACGCTACTGTCCGATATATCAATAATCATATTTATTTATGACGTCTTAAGACAAATAAATACTAAACTTTATGGAAAACGAACTTAGCTGACAAAACAAGAGGTCGCAATATTCCTAACTTCACCTACATGACTAAATTAGTGCATTAGTAGTGTATAACCTACGTATTTAACTGATTAATCTTACCTACGACAAAGTTATAGAAACTAGAGTGGTAAGTTACATCAAATTCATTCAATTCACTACATACATACCCACATAATTATATACATATATTTTTAAATGTTGCTTATTCATTGATTGATCTCAAATATATAAAATCAAATACATCCCAAATATATAATAATAATTAAAAACAATATATAAAAAAACAACAAGCTTCATATCTTCGAATTAAAAACTGAAATACTTAAGTACCTATGGATCTTAAGACTTAAATGCCTTTAAATTACTGATGATTCTATAAAATTAAACTAATTTGTTAAATTATCATTTATTTACTTGTCTAAATCAAATCAAATCTAAATTCAAATATAAGAATCATACATTAATGATTAGTAGTCGCGGTGCTGCTACGGCGGCGACCAATCATTATTCTATGAAAAGAACCTTATTTGAGACAATTCTTGGCAGTGAAAAAATCCGTTTGTTCTTAACGAGTTACTACTATGATAGAATTAAGAATAATTTTATGAGGATATAAGTATTAAGTATTTAGATATGTAAACTAACCAAGTGGGACTGTGTTGTCCGAAATAAAATTAATTATCATATTGTCAATTGTTATATGGAGTATTTTATTTAATTTTACATATAAACGTAAATCCTCTTCCTTCGAAACCTATAATATATTTAAATATTTTCTTTCGTTGGTAAATTAATAACTCAACAGCTTTGATCGAGCCATTCCTCTAATTAATTGGATAAGATATATATACTTTTATATATCTTTCTGATTTCTATATGTTTTTGTTGATATACCTTAAAGTTTAAACTTACCTATAAAACTTGATACCTATTAGAGAGAAGCGAGTCGTGTACTTTCCAAGATTTTCTATAGGTTTTGATGACTGCGTGAGCACTTGGTCGCCGGTCGCCCGACTTGTCACATATCTTGGGTCGCCGTCGACTAGTGCGTATGAGCTCTTAGCCGTAAGGTACAAAATTAAACATGTATCAGTAAATACAACACCACAACACATCGGAGACCAAACATGTCTATGATTGCCGACAACTTCGTAATATTGGTATGGCGAATAAGTTGATTTGAGAGTTTTCTAATCATTATTCTGAAATGGTATCGGTGCATACATTCCTGTTACATTACTAAAGGTATGCTATAGCAACATCCAAATCATATTGTCTTTAAACAAACAGGGAAGACAGCGTTATAAAGAAAACCCAAATCCAAAAGGAAGTGTTAGAATACTTAAATCCTAAAAAAAAGAATCCTTTAATTTACAAATAAATAATTTATACAAATTAAATACAATTTAATACAAATTAATAATAAATAAAAAAACAAACATTTCCTTCGTCCATCTTTTAGAAAACCACATGTGTGTTTAAGCAAATGAAAAAGCTTGCTTTGGCATCTCATACAGTTGAAAGTTGCAGTCAGCGACACACACGTGATGCTTGTGATGTCACAAGCCCCTATACCGTACGATTACAGGCGGTAGATCTATGCGCGAGATCGCCTAGGTTGGTACTACCCTCCTCTCTATTTTTAAGCAGTTCCTTATGTTTCTCTTTGAAGGATTGGAGAGCCAGTGTAACTACCGGCACGAGAGGTGTAACATACCTCTACATGGGCAACGCATAGGCGGTGCTCTTGAAGTTCCAGACATCAAGGGCATCGTTGTGTCAATAGGCGGTATTACATTCCATCAGGTGAGCCGACCGCTTGTTGGTTCGTAGTGTAATTAAAAAAAAGAGAATACTAAAGATAGCTAGGCTTATGTTAGTGAACATATCTGAGCTGGTACAGTACCTTCTGACACCAATGCCTAAGTGAAACATTCCTCGTCATTTTATAATCCCATTTTAAGTATTGGCCTGTAATGTAGGAACTAAGCAACGACAATTCTTGAATACAAGAAAACATTCAATAACAATATGAACCAGGGACCTCAAGTGTCACAGTCAGCAATTTAGACCGCTACACCTTGAGAGGACCTCTTAATTAATTATATATTATGTCTTATTGTATTTGTGTATGTACCTTCTTAAGATAAATAGAAAAACAAATAAAAATAATGCTTAATTTACCTAAAAAATGCTTCAGTAATTTGTAAGTCGATCCGTAAAGTGCTGTAACCGTTAATCCACTTTAAAACATGCCACAAATAAATCTTTAAAACTAAAATAAATTGTACACGAACATAAACATAGCACAGATTCTTTGCGAAAAGAAAAACAACACATAATTAGTGGTTAATTAATAACACTGTTAAAACTAATGATGAATAATAAAACTATGTCTTCAAAATCAAACGATTCGACAACAACTAATAAAAATCAAGAACAATTAAAACTGCTCGACAACACGCCGCCATTTTAACACAAATCAAACCCGTTGTTGTTTTAAATCGGCCAATAATATGCCAATAATTAGTAGCGGTGATTCCGCCAGCCAATCACAGGCCTCGCACGGTCATTAACCAACGACCATTGGGCCAATGAACTGGTTCGAACTGAGCGTCCGAAATTAAGCATTAACTTGTCAGCGCCTAATTAAATTGATTGGGCATTCATTGAACGAGAATGGCCGAACGATTGCCGACGGCGATCGTCATTTGACTTGAATTCATTTGAATTGATTGCATTTATTTTAGTACAAAAAATAGGTTATAATATATTTACCAATCCGGTGTTCTATAGACTTTATTTGACGTTAAATAACCAAAACATCCCAGAGTTAATTATTTTTATTTTACGTTAAAATATGAATGTAGGAGAGTGAAAAAAATCACGAATTCAAAAACATTAGTATGTTAAAATCTATTTTGAAAAGATTAAAAATTAAACAGCATATTACAACATGACTGAGTTCTTCAATGAAAAACTATTATTGGTTTTAAGTTCATGGTCCATCTGTGTTTTGACTTTATTTTGTATAACTGTAAGAGTTTTTATTCATAATGTAGGTACTTAAACCTCGTTAACAATTTGTATCTAAACATGATACTTTGGTAAATCGTAAAAAGATACCTACTTACTGCTTTGGAATCGAACTATCCTATTGTCTTATCCTGTAGTGATCCAAACTTATGTACTTATATTATGTATGGTTAGAGAAATTGTCTCCATAGTTACACCAGAATTGCTTTAAGTAAAGGAGTGGAATTGTTGGCCTTCTGAAGATATCCCTGACTGATTGATGACTGATAAATAACCTGGGGCTCTTTGAAGCAAAAGCGAAAAGGCTTCTCCTGGATAGGCATGTTCCACCTTAGACTTCATCGCCGCTTAACATCAGGCGGGATTGATGTCAAATGCATGACTGATCTTAAATTAATACAATACTGTACGTCCTTCAGAGGAACTTTTAAAAGAAATGTGAAATATTTATTGGTAGGTATACCTACAATTGTAAATGAAATATTAATTTATCGGAATTACCGGAGATTTCTTGCCCGTAGACAGGCACTCCGAGCTGGTGGTAGTTTAAAAAAAATTGACGATTTAAAAGTACTTATTTTAAGTCCATTTGAAAACAAAAATCATTTTTGATTATAATCAATATAAAATGTAGTTTTAGTCCGCTGGTGCAAGTTTGTTTATAGTAAGGAAAGTAGACGAGCTCCGTTGTTCATTACTGGCGAAACGAGACGCCATGCAACACCCGACCATATCGATCATTATATCTCAGTACTTTCTCACTATACAAACTACATCTATTAATTAGTTCTAATGATTAAGTTGTCTTTATGAATTAGGAAGCTTATAAATTGATTTTGTGTCAATTCTAGACATTCAAGTATCGATAATTTTGAGTTTGCTTAACACCTCTGCCTAACCCTCTCGAGGGATTAATTACGGGGTGAGTTTATGTTTATGCGTAATTTTGAATGATTTTTTTCCCAATTGCATGTAATCACCTTTAATTTGTTTTGTTACTATTTAATGTTTATGCTTAACATATTTCTAAATTCAAAATTTATATGCTATTTTAAAAAATAGCATATACCTAAAATTAGTATTTTTATTGTCCGAATAGAAAACCTTTTTCCAGGTCAGTTCCAGGGTGAACATGGATTTTGTTGAAATCTTTTTTCAATTAGTGTAAGAATTTTTGGAATAAGATTAATAGTTTCGTTAATAAGATGAAGATTATCTCCAACACTGACACACACAGACACACAGAGTTTAACTTTTAATAAAGTAAAGAAAGAAAAGCATTAGATATAGATAATAAATTATCACATATTTCATAACTTAAGGATGATGGTGATTGGGTTGTTGTATGTACAACCCTATCACCACAAAACATATTCTTCATTTTTGTAAACTCCATACATTCAAATTTGTTTCGTCCCATCCGTTAAAAAGTGTGTGTAATTTCGTCACAGACAGGTACGGGTAATTGTTAATTTGTCACAAGTAAACTCATCACATTATTTCAAATAAAGTACTTACAGTAGCAAAGTTATTGGTTTTTATTGCTCTAGATTAAATATAAATATTTATTGCTAAATATGGAAGTATGCAAGTAAAAATTATAATAACCTAAAAATATAAGAACAAAGGTAGAAACTCAGATGTGTTCAAGCAGATTTTTTATGTGTGTAACTCTCGCGTATTCAAGACAATAAATGTAATTTTTTTTTAATTAAATTAAATTTATACCCCTTTGTATTTGAAACTGCTCTCTAGCATTACATCACAAAAAACAGTTACATTGCTTCAATTAATCATAGATCATTCAATATCAACAATAGTAACAACATTGTCAAATAATAAAAGCTCAACAACAGAAATTGTTAAATTCATTGTTTTTATATCTTACAACAAATTTATCAGACGTTAAACTTCTGCGAACGCCCTGATAACTTTTAATCTCTAACACAATTCTGATGATAATTGTATCGAGAGGGCCCCCTGGGCCCAGTGAACAGAGCCCAGTGATAACACGATCCGCATTATGATATAAAATAATTTGTAATTGTGTGACGCGGAGCGGTGTGGAGTCACGAACGCGCCGACCCGCCCGCGGCTATGTCTCAGGGCTGTCACTGCCATAGATATCACAAATATACTAAGATATTACTTGTGGATAGATTGACAAAAATGTATTCGGATAAAAAAGGGCGCTGTAATCTACTTTCTTGCAACACTAAACGGTTATCCAATAACATTGCTGATTTTGTCAGAAAACACCGCATTGCCAGGTAAGATTAATTCCACCTGTCATCACGTCATAATGTTTTTCGCCAAGTTGTAAGTTAGTGATATATTCTTAAATTTATACGGTATCTTTTGACATTTTTTACTAATAAATAATGGTATCCTTGGTGTCTTCGCTATAGTATGTGTGTGTTACAATCATGAATGTGTGTGATATTAAGCACTGTATACAATCTATCAAAACCAACGCTGATCTTCCGTTGCACCTTTGCACCTTGACGTTTCTGTTGCCTAGGTATAGCCTGAAGAACCCTTGATGGATTTTAAGGACCGAAAAGCGTAGTGTTGAAGCCCCCACGATGTGGAAAAACGATCTTATGAGGTCTGCAGGAAGCCGCTGGAAATATTTGGGAGATGTGTCTGCAGTGGACGTTTCTCAGGTAAATATCATCTTTATCGCCCTAGCTTTTTTCCATTTCATTTGAGGTTTGCTATATTCACTATCAAAACCACCACCATCATCAGTACCTACACCATCAATAACAGTAACTTGTGTGAGTACTGTGACTAGGGTAATTCAAAATAGGTGAAATAGCAACAATCTAATCTAATAACAATTTTTTGTCCTACTTAACCACGAGAGCTGCGGCCCGCAGGCGCAGGCCTTAACATCTTTACCGTAACTTTACTTTACCGTGGCTATCGTACCTTCTACAATCGATCAGACTGTATCGTCTTTATGTTTGTACAAACTTTCCTCATAAATATTTATTCTACCTACAGTTTTGTGATTTTTATGGATTTAAATTTCAAACTTAAACAATATTACGTGTTTTTCTACTGATTTCGCCTTTCATTTCCTAAAAAAATCTCAAACAAAATAAATTCAAAACTTTTCAGGGCCAGCCCTCGACGGCGTCACACGGCACGAATCACGAAATTTCAGATTCAGATTCGGAATTAGTTTTTACATCGGTAACGAGCGAGTCAATCGTGGTGGAGCCTGGGGGTGGGCGGGGGAGGGGGAGGGAGTGCCATGGAAGGGGAGGGGGGAGTGGAGTGACAGTAGGACGAAGTTATAACGAGTTTGGACAAGTTGCTAATGAGTGGGAAGAGATTGTCACGCGCTGGCTACTTTGTCATGCCCACCCGAGCGCTCTGTTCACTGACTATATTGATTCACTGCCGCGCTGTTTTCAGCTGGATTGAAATATTTTTTCGGAGTAAATTCTCCTGTAGTGTCGGAGTACCAATTTAATTGACAGTTTGAAGGAGATCCGGATGGCGTGGTTGGAAAACCTTGACTGTCACGGTGTGGTAGAAGATTGGTTTTCTACTAGACTATTTTTTTTTAGAAATATAACATGGTTGCTTTCAAATGCTTATCCATACGTGATGCTAGTGTAGCGAAATAGAACGATAATTATCTTGAAATATTATAATTCTGAAAAAGAAGTAGATAATCTTGTAGTAATTTTATAGTAAATGAAAAAGGAAAAGAAAAGGCAGAATATGGTTCCTATATCTTATCGAATGTAATGCGTTTGGGTGCCACCTAAATAGAGAGGCAAGGAAAATTACGATGATTTAATGATTCTGTTTTTAATTTTTATTTATGTATATGGACATCCAACATCAGAACTACATTTCTTATGATTATACTAAAGAATTAATACAAAACAAACCAATAACAGGATGTCACGTCATGAACATTGTATTCTAATAGGGCTGATAATACAAGTTAGAGAGTAAGAGTTGCTTAAACATTGAATATAAGTAGTGACAAATACTTAAATATATAAATATACCTACCTGCATAATTATAATACATCAGACATACAACATTCACACATGAATAAACATACGTACATACATTAATACACACAACATTGTTCTTACATATTTGTATAGTGAAGACCAAATACCATTGTTGAGTATATTAATACGTCATGAGCAAGCATCCGAACGGTTCATCTGCAGGAAAGTGATACCGCCGTATATTGACACGATGATGCCCCTGATGCCCCGTGAAATGATAAGAAACGCCAATTCGTTGCCCATGTAGAGGTAAAGATGTTTTACCTCTCGTGCCGATATTTACACTGGCTCTCCAATCCTTCTAACTGAAACACAGCGAACTGCTTCACGATAAAAATAGAAAGGACAGTGCCAACCCAGACGATCTCACTTCACGAGTGAAGTGAAGACATGGTAATAATTCAGGTACATAATTTTTACTTATAGAGCGTCAAACTAGCTGTCCAGAAAATCAGCTTACCTATAACAGTACAGTACAGTAAGATAGGTAATCGATAAATCAATTATCTCATATTTGGGAGGCGAAGCGATGACTAGCTGACTCATTAGTGAAAATACACAAAAAAAATAGTTTTGTTTCATATTGACTGGAACTGTTCTGGCGCTACAGACATCCTTGGAATGAATTCTAAACCAGGTTTAAGAGTAACATGTATTCCTGCAAAATGTCGTTTAGGTAGCTTATATGTTTAATAATAATAACAACTACCACATCACGACACGCACATTGACTCAGCCGTACACTAAAAAATTATCTTGTATCGCAGGCATTAAGCAACAATTTGGTATAAACTACACATTAAAGAATATAACATCCAAGACCGGTAAGCTAAACACAAACACAAACGTCTTGCAAATAACACAAAGTTCCGCCCCCGCCGGGATTCGAACCCGGAACCTCTAGTGTAGCAGTCGCGTGTTAATTCCGACTATTTCGTTAAAACATAAAATGCCAGTTATAAGTAATAAATATTATATACAAACAACCTAAGCCTGTTTTACTCACGGAAACTCTATTGTTGTATGTATTTGCCTGGGCACTGACTAGTCTTAAATAAAATATAACCTAACAAAAATTCACAGACTACTGAACCGACCTGAATGAAATTTGTCCAACGTTGGCCTTAATGTCTTAGAGCACGGCCCAAAGCGCTATCCATGTTTTTTAAATGTATTTCTTTAACGGCATTGGTTTTTGAACCATACCGCCAAATCGTTAGTTATAATAATTTCTTAATTCTTGAAGATGATGAGACGATAAATGAGATGAAGATGAAAAATTAAAATGTTGAAATTGCCTACAGTAACATGCTAGTACGGTTACTGTTGGCTATTACGGGTTACTTTGGAGATCACGAAAAGAGCAGCCAAATCGTATTTCACTTTCTCCACACTTGCACAGCACTACGGATATTCAATGGTTAAAACACTAGCATTTTACATACTAAATTCCGCTGATATACAAGAAAAGACAATATATTAAGAAAATTCTAACTGACACTTCCCGTTCCCGCCAAGAAACTCGCGCTGCCCACGTCGAGCTTAAAGACGTTATAACTGTCAAATCGGTTATTACATTGTTATAGGTATAAAATTGCTCAAAAGAGTATGAGGTTAAATTACAAAACGACAACTATATTTTATATTCCACTATGTATAATTACAAGTCTCAAGTCAGGTACAATGCATCTACTATTATGTATTCGTTGGGATGTAAAAAACTCAAAGATCTACTCACATCCAGTATTTCAACTTCATTCCACCAAACTACTCTTCAAAAACCACTACAGTAAACTAAGTTGTAAGTAGAATCCATTCTTCGTATTTTCTCTTTATTTACAAGTTAGTGTTATCTATAGGTATTTAATATTGAATTCAAGATTTACGGCCTTATAAAAATATTTTTTTCGCAGTTCTGTTGTGACCTTATTTTAGTCTAAAATGAGCATTTATATAAACAAAAGTAAAAATCTACTTGTAGATCTATAATATAAATCTTACTCATAGGAAAGGTTATATTTTATTTTATTTTAGGAATATTAATGTATCATTAATTTAATTTTTGGAACAACATTTATTAGAAAATAAAGTTTTTTTCATAAATGTTGCGACTTCGTGTTTTGTCGGCTATGTTCGTTTTCCATAAAATTAAGTATTTAGTTTGAATAAAACCTCCTTAAATAAATATGATTATTGATATCTCGGATAACAGCGTTCGGGAATCTTCTCGAAAACCGAGAATTATCAACGATATTTCTTACTACAAGACGTCAGTTCACTCCATCATTCCACCCGCCATTACAAAACACTACTATCAAACATCATCCACTCAGCTAAAAATCATTGAACGTAACTTTAAACTAAACTTATATGTATTAATTAAGGAATTAACAAGGAAAGAAATAGCTGTCTCTTAAACATATAAGATTAGTTTAAATTTAGTTGATTGGATAATGGTTGATCGTAAGTAGTGTTTCTTACCTTGTTAATTCCTAAGATACAGATCCTTACAGTTAATTCCTAAGATTACAGATTAAATAAAACAACAAAGTAACATTTCGTTGTGCTTGACAGATTAACTGTTGTTCAATTAAATTAATAATCATGTATTGATTATGGTTTATTTTGTCATAATTGCTTTTTTATTGGTTAGCTGACCTAAATTTAAACTGATTTAATATTCAACATAAAATGTGACCACAATTTAATTAAATAACAATTAATCTATCACGCCTCATTCCATGGATTAAAATTCACAAAGTTGGCAATGTCTCCATTGAACCAACTGTTACAAGCGTCCTTACAAATACATCCTTTTCATATCTATTGTGACTGATAGAAAACGAAAAGGAACAAATAACAAGCTGACATCAAAGGTAGATAGTCAACTGTCTAAGCTTCTATCTGAAGCTAGCTTTGTTCTTTCTGTGGCTTTTTATGTCTAATATCAGGAAGGATTCCCTGTTATATGCCATAGTTTATAGCTACAGATATGTTTATCAGGGCTGCACATATTAAGTGTCATTTTACTAGTAAAAAAATGGTTTAAGTAAACTGCATAGGTGGTTATAAAACATACCCAGCAATAAATTAAGAGTTCCTCGTGAATGATGGATTAATACGATGTGTCCTATTTGTTCTATGGAACATGACGTAATAGAACAATTTGAGAAAATACTGTCCCTATTTGTACTGTAGAACTACATACTAGCTTTTGCTCCTGTTTTGATTTGTCTATGAATGCATAGAACTAAATGGGAATAGGGTTTTCCCAAATTCTTCCATGATGATTGATGAGAAAGACGTGAATGACAATCTCTGACGTTAATACCAGACAGTTCAATATCAAAATCCCATACAAAGCTTCTCTTAAAATGTGCCGTCAATTTTTGATAGAGACAAATAGATATTTCTAAGAATACTCATATATCGTTCTATTCGATTAGAAATATACTCACATGAAGGCAAATTCAACCTAGACGATTCAAGAAGATAACAGATCGAAAAATCAACCGATGTTCCTTAAATAAAATACTAACAAATGTCGTTTGTCGGATTCAATACTACAGACTGGAACATATTTGACCTTATCTTGTCATACCATACAAAAAGTCTACTTAATTTCGACTAGGTGGACATTCTCTGTCACTTGATTGCGTATCAAGGTATTTCTTGCGGTCTTTTGTATAAAACAGTTACCTGATTAGACTTTTTAAGGACCGATGGTTGTAAATTTATTTAACTAGTCTTACCTACTAAATAGTTTTCACCTGATGTTTTGTGGGGCTTCCGATTAAGTATATTGTTTGTCTGACAAAAATATGAAAATAATCACTTAAGTTTAAATTCAAATCAATCAATAATATTTTATTTTATATAGTTATTATTTCATAAAAGAAAATATTCATTGTATATGTAATTTTTGGTAGGTATATAATAAATGATGAGAGCTTATAAGAAATAATGTTATGTCAAGAACAGTTCTTCTGGTCTGAAAAAGAAGACGTGAGAAAATTATTTCAAGAACTTCGTCGTAGTTATTTTGTAGGGTTGTTCTATTTACTTTGAGGTGGTAAACAACCAGAATTGTTTGAAATGTTTGTTAACTTTATTTTTTATGGAAAGCTGTAGTATTTATGATGTATAAAGGTACCTAATTAGAAAACTTATTAATATTTCAGATGACACTTTTGTAAGGCTTCCTTTATATTAGTTTACGACCAATATTAATGATCCGAGTGATATTTTTCGATGAATATATAAACGGGCCGTTCTACTTTTAGTGCCTAAAATAGAGATAAAGATTAACCAATTAGTTTAAGATAATTTCGCAAAAAAAAAAAACGAAAAATCATGGCAACATTCTCTGAAAATTTCAAGACTGTCTGTTGTGATTCACGTGATACAGCCCGCTGACAGACGGACAGCGAAAGTTAAGTAATAGGATAACTCTTTTACCCTTTGGGTGTGAAACCTTACATACTTGTGTAGTGTGTGTGTAGTACTTGTATTTGTGTAGTTTTTCATTAGCTACCTATAAATTGATACTCCGAAGCGAAATATTTGATTACACTGGGGTTCTAAAATGTATATTTTTAACTTTGTCAAAACTGGAATTAGCTCGCACACAGAGTCGGAGGATAGATAATTTAAATATATCACATGTAATTATTTTAATACATTAATTGGACAAATGGAATCAACCTCCTTTTCCCATTAAAGCTTTTGCTTCGCATTTTGAAAGTAAAATCGATTACCTTTTACGATAAAAAGCCCGCATAGATAAAGTCAACAATATGGGCTCCTCAGAAGGCAGGAAAGTAAGTGCTCTTCAAACTTGCTGAACAATATGTTTGATGAAATTTCGACGAGCCACCTTAAAGGATCAAACGCGCCCTTATCCAGTGGCTTTTACTTTGGGAAATACACTTTAAACCCTTCAAGTCCTCTAATCCTCGTATCTTATTCTGCTGACGGTACCCAACAAAATGGCGGCGGCATTGTAAACACATAACGTTGATATTTCCTCCCCTACTCCGTCTGCAACCCCTCTATGTAAACATTTGGAATAAAAACGCGCCATTACTTTTCGAATTCATATCTAAAGAAAACATACATGCTAAATATTGCGATTTCAAAGACACTCTTTCTCCAAACAATCGAATCTCGAATCTAACTCTTAGGCTTAAGGTATAATTTACAATAAATTACAAACATTGTAAGTGAAGTTGAAACCGCAATTTGTTGAATGCGTATCGTCCGTCGCTTTCGTTCGCTAAGCGCGGAGTAGTGGTGTCCCGTTCTGGCAATAAGTAAAAGGTGGTATGATTGAGATGGTAACTGCCAACTGCCACTGGTTCCATTATACACCTCGAGACTAGTCAACAACTATAGAGATGGCCACACTAAATATCGATATTGGTTTTCCTTGTTTTTCAATTAATATCTTTAAATTTAAACCTTTTATCTTTTTAGAGACACCTACTTTATAAATAATAACAAAAACTTATCGTTACAAGAATTAACTTCAGTTTATAGAATTTACTTTATTTTTCATTCAATTTTATGAAGATTAAATTAAAGGTGCTTTTAATGCCCAATGAGATTTAGAAACCTTTAGAATTAAAACACTAGGAAGTACCCCTTACACTTCGGAAAAATACAATCTATTGATATCTACTAAATTACGTCACATCTATTAATTAAGTCTGTGAAAAATGAAGAAACATACTGTCGATGCTTAATTTTATTTAATTATGATTCCAGAAATATCGATATAACCCAGTTCATCGACAAGCAGCCACAGCCCTATGTCCCGAGGCGCTCGCTCATCCAACCATAACTAATACTCGTGAATAAATCGCTCGGGTCCGCACAAAGCGAGCTTTTTTCCCCGCGCCAACTCCACCAATCACAGCCCTCCGTCAGAGCTCGCCTCCGCCAATCACCGGCTGACTTTTCAAAAAAAATTCAAAATTATATTCGGTTCAATTCACCACTCGCATTTCCACTTTGGCCTCTAGCTTTAGGTTGCGGCTGGGTTTTACAAATTGTCCTGCGGTCCGGCTGAAGGAATTTCGACTCTGTGCTGAGGTATTAAGGGTAGACTTAGTGATGCTGACGAAATGATTTTTAAGTCTAAAATCAAGGGTGTTGGTAATTGAGAGCCGAAATGCAAATGGCGTCGCGATGTCGTAGGTATGTTTGATGGAAATTTTGATTAAGCATATAATGTACCTACATTACAGAGTATCACATTTATAAATAAAGCTTTTATACCATTGACTTAAATTCTACCTAATTTTCTTAATGGTTAATAGCTACTTTGAAGGTCAATTAGATATAATAATAAGAGGAACATATTCACTTAATTAACAAAAGAGAACTTTCATTCTAAAATCATTATTTTTATATGAAAATGTTCAAAACAAATCAGACATGTCTCTCAGGGATTCTTATTTCACATCACATTTTATTATGTCGTCAATTGTCATAAAATCCAATACAAAGGACACATGAATGTCCAGAATCTTCAGAGGACAAAACGTTTACGTTCTACCACAAAACCGACAATGGCCGGTGTTCACTTCATTCATCTTTATCTGAAATCGACAACACTTCAAAATCTCATCAAAACACTCACATTTCACAATAAAGACATCGAATTTCACAACAAACATCACGACGATAACCGAAGGCACGGTACAGACTTGTAACACGCCACGCCACACAATGACACGCCAGCATATGAGTTTAAATTCCAAACATTCATTTGTTTCTACTGGAATTTCTAAAGACGAAGACTTAATGACATAAAAACATTATATATGTTACCAAAATAGTTCCCATTAGATACAACCCAAGACTAAACAGCAAAATACAATACAATAAGCACTTGCTTTGCGTGGCGTGGCGTAGAACAAGCGTAGCCTGGCCCGAACTTACAAAAACTAAAGCTGCTATCACACCAGCGATGACTTGTCAAAATATGCAACCAAAAAAACGCGACAAAAACGCCCGACGTAATCCCATTACAAAGCCTTTATACCTGCGTTCGCAGCTGCTCGTACAAAATGACCGCGATAATTGTATTAATGTCTATTTATCGCTATTTGTCAAGAGCCGATACAATCGCCTTGTCGGTCATTGTTGTCTAACATTTGACAGTTAATTCTGTACTGACAGTTCAGTAATTGACAGGTGTTGACGAAATGTTCTTAATTGAGTGTTAAGTTAAGTGTTATTGGTTGACTAAAAATATAAACTTTCACCAGTTAATGCTACCTAATATTTATTGTATAAATCATACACATCGTTTGTTGGCTGAAATAGGTTAAATTCAAATTTTAAAAACCTCATTGCTGCGTACATTCTATTGTTCATCCCCACTTTCACCCCCCATAACTTTTGAATGGATGGACCGATATATATCAAACATACTAAAAACACGCTTGACTAAGTCACCTTTTAAAGAATATAGCTTCATTCGTTCTAGAGTTATGCTGCCACAGAGAGACACTCCTCTTTTTGCGCCGGAGGTTTAAAATTAAACTTTTATAAATACTAATTCTTATTCAAAAATATTTCTTAGTCATTCAAAAAAAACTTTAAGCGATGTAAAATATCTAGTTGAATATATTTTAGTTTAGTTTTTGTTTTAATTTGTATTTTATTTAAATATATTAACAACAAAAACAGGAGTCGTCAAAAAATTACGTCAATTATTCAAGACTAAAAATGACTAACCAACTAAAAAAAAACACAAAAAGGGACGATTGTTTTGTTTACAAATCTTATCAATGGTTTTTTTACGAAACCAAAAACTTAAAAAGGATTGTCGAAAACAAAATTCATAATTGAAAAGAGAGAATTAAAAATAAAACGCAGTTTTTAACACCCGATACTTCCTTCCGATCATTGATTTATTGATCTTTTGTTTTGATCGATCGAACTAAAGTGGGAAGGATACTGATTGTTTGTCTTAAAAAAAGGACTGTGAATTCGTGTTGAATTGCGAATTGAATTCTTAACGAGAGTGATCTTTAGAATGGAAATCTTGATTGTGAAATGAGAACCTTTTTTCGATAAAAGTAAATTACATCTATTATTTAATCAGCTATAAAACAATCTTTTTGCTAACATGATACCGAAATGCGTTGTTAGCATTCTAATAATTTAAAAATATAAATATTCAAAATAAAAATTAGACATCTAATTATTTATTTATTTGAATTCTGAACAAGTTGAAGTTGTTATCAACAATTATAGCTTGGTTTTAATCCTGAAACGCAGGATCTTCTTAATTCAGGCACTTAGGTATTTTACTCTTATTGTTAAATTAAAATTATAAACTATTTGAGTTATAATAATTGAATTTATGCACAATTGGTTTAAGTTTTGTTTGTTTTTTTTTGTATGACCACTTTTATAGTAAAGATATTGTTATTACTATTTCAGTCAATATAAAATCTGTAACAAAACTTTGTAAAGGTAAAGTTTGATACGTATGACCTATTGATTAATTTATTATGCCTCATACTACGAAATGGTTAAACCTACGAGAACTGTAGCCACGTAGCCCGTAGCCCGTAGCAACCACAACATTGTAGCCAAGATTAATAATTTTCAACTCAGTTTGTTCAACAAAACATTTCCAAAAATATTAGTCATTACCATAATGGTAAATGGTTTGTATTTGTAATACAAAAGGGGTCGAAAAAAAGAGGGAATTTAAATAGTCATCACGTAATGCATTGTCGCCTGATTTCTATTATGTAAATATATGAAATAGGGCTACACAATGGTTGTTATAAGAGATGTAGAAATAATTTTTGTTTGTTCGACGCCTACCAAATAGTGAAACTTAACACTTTTAATGGCGTCACCCGCCTGCTTGTCGAGATATTTCTGATAACAAACGAACATAACAAGCAATAGTATCAAATTATATAGAAAAAATGACAGGGTGAAGTCAGGGGTGTTTTCGTGATGAATTTAAATGTTACTGTTGGTTTCTAGTGCTTTATTCTGCGGGATCTCGCCCGCCATCTTTGAATGTCAATCATTTATAGGTTATTTGTTTTCTGTGGCGACAAACATTATCATAATGTCAATAATACGTTAAGTAAATCCCTTTGGAACTCCTATCTAGAAAAATTACGCGAACTAACGACTAAAAAATTTGGTAAACTCACCATTTATATGGAGAAACTTTATAATAACCACGTCACGACACACACATTGACTCAGCCCTGCACTAAGATTGAATCTTGTATCGCAGGCACTAAGCAACGATATGTATACACTACATAGATAAGAATACAACATCCAAGACCGGTAAGCAAAACAATGCGTCTTGCAAATTCAAAATTGCAGCCCCGCCGGTATTCGCACCCGGAATCTCTAGCGTTGCAGTCGGCTGTCTACACCACTGCGCCACAGAGGTCGTCATGTAATGTAATGTTAGTATATTATGTTACGTTTTAAGACCAAAAATGCTAATTGAGCGGAAAATCTGCACACAACGCAGTGAGGTCACTGTTAAATAGTATATTTACAATGAAAATAGAATCAGAATTGAACGATAAACCAGAGAGATATAACCATTAAACGTAAATTTATCTATCTCGCTCATCAGAATAACCTTTTCTACGAAAGTTGGATGGCGCCCGTGTACTTTGACATAATTGTGTACCGGATCTCTCCGTCTAACCAACGACTTTGAAGCTTTAAAACCTAGTTAATAAGTCAATTATTTGAGAAAATTTGAGAGAATTATAATAAATAAATAAAAAGTGATGTATATTCCCTATTACGGTAAAAGTAGTATTCGCCCGAGACACACGTGTTCCTAGTTCGTACATTGTTTATTTTTGACTTCTAGATTTTAAGTGTTTTGTTATTTTTTAGACCTCAGAAAGAAAACAAATAATTATTATTGTCATATTGCAAATTATTTGTTTACTTCGTTATTATATATTTAGACCTAAGCAATTAAATAAATGTTACTATTATTATTAAAACATCAACATCGCGAAATTAGTTTGTTTGCTTTTAGATTTTTTATATATTTACTTAAAATAGATTTCATTCATTAATTCTTCAACTCCTACATTGGAAAAGTTTTCGTTACATACAATTATGTTTATCCCGCTTTATATGTCATTTTAATTTGTGGAAACTATTTTTGTTCTTGTTTTTTTTAATTGTTATCATTAAGAATATAAAAGTGTAACTCATAGATTAATTATTGGCCCGACGCGACTTCCAATCATTTATCTAAAACCCGTTAAGGACGCGCCGGAGAGCGTGAAGTTTTTCACAAGAACCGAAACGATTAAAGAACTCTTTCGTTCAAACACGAGGGAGGTTAGGTAGGTTGGAGGGGGGGAGACGGTTACGTGAAGAGTGCTCCGTGTGTAGGACTCTTTGGAAAATCGCAAATCGTTGTGGAGGCACCCTTGGAACGTGGAATGTAAAAATTGGATGACAGCTGAATAGGTGAAGATTATGCTTTAGCTAGTTGGTAGTTACATATTTGTGGTTATTGCTGGGAAAAATGGTGATTATTAAAAAAACTATTTACATTTCTTTTAACCATGTTGCTGAAAGGAAAAGTGCGTAGTATCAATAAGTAGTATGAAATTGGTAATTTCGAGTAAGAAGATAGATATTAGATTTATGTATGATAGCGAACTGGCATTTGAAAAATATCCTTAACCTATTACTAGGAACCTTTTCTTTTTAATTAATAAATCAATGATTAAATCAAATGTTTTTCTTTTTGGTTATTATTGTACAACGCTATAGATATAAAGTACGCTATAGGTAAACACATAAAGAATAAAATAATGTAAATATGATAAATTATCTTCATCACATTTGTTTGAATTTCAAGTAGTACCAATTCTGCATTTCAAGTCATCCATCATATTTTTGTATAGATATTTTTTTTAATGAAATTTGTAAATGCTGGTGGTTTTAAGTCAAAATTTAATTTCATTCAGTTGAAGAAAAGATCAAATTTTATTGATTGAACTGTTACTATTGTAACTTCCCTTTTAACTACAATTATAAGATTCAGCTAAATCAAATATATTTATTTTTGAGAATACATATTTAAAATTAAAACGCAGATGTGAGATTTGAGAAAAATTCCCGAACGCTGCTATCCGATATATCAACGATCGTATTTATTTATAGACGAGTTATGACAAGTTAATACTAAACTTTATGGAAAACGAACTTAGCCGACAAACACGAAGTAGTATGATTGCTCAATACTCCTGTACATAGGTAGTATGTGTACTCAGTTAGTCACTAGTAGTCTAATAGTATACAAATCTTTTAGCTAGCAGAAAAACGCTATTTTATTTATGTTTCGTAACTGAATGTATGGGGGCAAGCCATTACAATTTAAGTGGACTTGAACATCTTTGCGGACATGAATTGGCGTTCATTGTTTTATTACCAACAACTACAAGTTTAACAGTATTTACTGCTTGTTTGTTTTGTATTGTTGCTATCGCTACACTTCAAACTATCAAACAGTAGCGCAGGTTTGCAATTTACTAAGTTTAATCCGCTGATCTGAATTTCGGACTAAAAGATTTTTGCCATAAAATAAAATAAAACATCTTCAAAGGTAAACAAAAGAATAAGCATTTATAAGATGTTCTAGAAAAACTGTATTTGATTAAACTTTAAGATGGCTTAGCGTATACACGAAAACTTGCTTAAGATATTGTTTAGGAGTTTTCTAAGAAAATAATGATAATAATTGTGAAAAACAATAAATTTTAAGTATCCATAGCTTTATGATAGTCAGGGTCGGACAACTTTCATTAATCTATGGAAGCATCATTCTAAGCCATTGCAGCGCCTCGTACTATTTTGCCACATTAAATTATATAACTTTTTTTTCAATATCATGCTCTAATAACAAAATACAATAAAAAAAGAAACTACTGTTACATTGTCTTCAAATTTTTATGTTAAGAACCAAATATCGCTCAATTTGCTTGTTTTAAAAGCATTTCAATTGTTACCAGAATTTCTGGCAATTTTTTTGTTAAAATTAACGAGGAGTATATTGAAAATAGATTGACAATTAGTGCGTAATTTCTGTGTTCTGCTGTAATTATTTTTACAGGTAATTAAATAAAACATAATTAAGGAATCAATTTAATAATCGTACAACAAAATTTTATAGAAGACAATGTCATAAACAAGTCCAACAGCCGAGAACTCTTTGGCAACTAAGATTAATTTTTCAATCTTGTTTATAAACATTTTAAAAGTTCGGTTCAGTAAACAATACATTTAAGTAAATATGTTCTGATATATATTTATTGTTTTTTTTCGTATTTTAATATGTCCTTGTTATCATCTTTGTTCCTTTCCTCTGTGTATGCAGCGTTATTTTGATCGTTTGTACATTACATTGTTTTAGTGAGATATGTTCGTGTTTGCTAGATGTATGTTTATGTTGTATGTTTGTTTTTTATTTGTAATCTGTCCATTGTTTTATCTCCAAATAAAAAAAGAAAGAAATAAATAAATGATTGACTTTCAATGCCATATTAATGTTATTCCCATATATACACGAAATAATTTAACTAGAAATAACATTAAATCAGACAAATAATTATTTATTAAATTTTGATACCGTATCTTTCAATGCATTATATCAAATACGATTCGAGTAATAAATTAAACACGCTCCGTTTTGCGAAACGCCAACTGCTAAATCATTTCGCGTGACAGGAGGTGGGACGATAATGCACAGAGACTATTGTAGTAACCCGAATACTGTCAATCAAATGAAAAATGGATAATTAAATAACAGCTTTTTCTACCAAGTTACCTATCAAAACAAGTTTAATATGAAAAGATCAAGGTTAGCAACGTGAAAGACATACCAGAAGTTTTTTTTTTTTTGTTTAGAATTTTTTGAAATAATAATAACCAAATCACGACACAGATATTGACTCGACTCTGCACTATGATATAATCTTATATCGCAGACAATAAGCAACGATATGGAATAAATTAAGTATATAGAATATAACATCCAAGACCGGTAAACGAAATAACACAAAGTTCCGCCCCCACCAGGATTCGAACCCAGAACCTCACGTAGTTTACACCACTGCGCCAACGAGGTCAAGGTCCTTGAGGAGGAATTGATTACGTAAGGTGTTTTTTTTACAAGGGTTGGAATTCTTCGCCTGTTGAAGTATCCCCTGGGGCTCTTTCAGGCAAGAATGGATAGTCTTCTCCCACCTTAGACTTAATCGCAGCTAAACGTCAGGCGGGATTGAGGTCAAATGATTGACTAGTTAAAAAAAATTGTTTGAGCAAATCCTTTCTCCATTAGAACATCATTTTATAATTGAGTAACTGAACTAACTGAGTAAATAAAGCCTATATTTTATCAAGTTTTTTTGCTATTTCTTGGCTATGCCAAGCCGGGGTGATTTGCTTGTAATATAATAAACAAAGGTAAACAACCCATGTTCATTCCGTCCCAAGTCGGTGTTTGTGAGGTATACCTACAACTGGTTTGACAACAATCGTTTGATTTATTTACAAGAATATTTTTACTCTTATAATACAATATGATTGAAATTGTCGCCATATTTTTTCGCATTTCAGATGCCAACAAAGAGGATCAAAGGAGGTCCTCGCTCATTGAGATGAGAACTCCCTTTCAAGGAAACCTTTGGAATTGGACGTCGTTATTACTCGTCTTATTTACATCTTTTATGTATTCCTTTGACGGAAACATATAATGACTTGTGATCGTTATCTCTGATGCTTTTGATTATTATTTTCCTTTTTTTTAATTCAGGTTATGAAATTCTAACGCGTTGATGTCTTTTGTATTGAAATCAAGTTTTAATTTGGTATTTCTTTATTTGTGTTGTATGGAAATTTTTTGTTCTAAATACTTATGAGAAAGTTTATTTTTCTTTATAAAATTGTATTTGCGAGTTCTACTCGGGTGTAAATCTACTCTATAAATTGTACCTACTATAGTGAGGGGAGTGAATTACATTGAACATAAGAGGGGTCGTGATATTACAGATTAAATTATCTATTTTCTTTGTCAAAAGGTAGGTATTTAAAATAAAAATCTAAAGAAGTTTAAAATGTAAATAAAAAAGGGTGAAAACTGAAAAAAACTAAAAATGTAAACGCACAAAGTCGTTCAATAAGCACACAGGAATATGGAATAAGTTGATGCCCCAGGGCCCCAGGCGAGGCCCCGAGGCCCCCTGACAAACCAAGTCAATTGGAAAAGTTCTCGACTCGCTCGAGTTTTCCTCTTACTGAATTTCATATTCATGGAAATTGCTTTCTGTTGACAAAATCAGCATTTCTACCAAGTTCCCGGAATTATGTTACACTACGCTGATATCTACTACATGCCTAGAAAGCGCATATCGAAAGTTTTTTTGTCAGTTTGTTAAATTTTATTAATAAAATACCATCGTTCAAAAACAGATAGAAAATCAATAATAATTGACTAAGAATGTCCTCACCAAATGCATAACCAATCGAACATTTTAGATGGATATTCTTTATGATATGCTATGCACATTTGTGAATTATTTAAATGATGTTTTTCTTATAAAATCGGTTGAAACACCTTTCTGTCTTTAGGTTGAATTTGCTTTGATAAGAGTTTCTTTCTAATAGCACAAAGTGCCTGTCGCTATCCAAAATTGAGTACACTTTTTAGTAGTTTAATCAGGGATTGTGTTTCTACAAAACAATAGTTCGATACCAAAGACCCAATAAATAATCCAATAAAGACATGAGATCCGGTTAATTATTTGAACATAATAAACGCTCTTTGTGAAAACTTAAACAAAAATGTATCACTGCTATGTGGTGTTGCGATGAATAAAAGAAAATGAAACAAGTTTTGGTTGAATAAAAGCTTAATTATCTTAGAAAACAGTTCGTTGATTACGAACGCCGTGTATTATGCTACCCGTTTTGATAAAAAAAATAATACACTTTGCTTCACACATGCCATAAAAAGTAAGTATGTAGTAGTGATGTAATAATCCATGATAAATGTAACATAATAATGTAAAATCTTATAATTTAATCTTTGCATGTCAGTACTATGACAAACATGCTGGACTTTTTACTTTTAAGTGTATGTCAACACCTATTTTGTACACAACACACACACACATATTTTGTACGAAGTTTTCTGCAAATAAATTGAATCTATTCAAAATAATTCGAATGTATATAAAAACTTATATAAAACTATTTTTTAAGTTAAAAACAAAAATCAATCAAAATCAAAATAATGTTATTGCGTAAACTTAAAAAAAAATCATCAGAAGTCACTGTAAGTGTACTGGACAATCCTTCTAGATCCTTCTACTCACTCATCGAATTTTAAAACTTGTTTAACCATTCTACGTCCATTCTAAATTTTGGAAAAATAAGTTAAAAGTATAAGTTTAAAATATCACCTCCACACAAACAAACATGAAAACTTAGACCCCTTATAATATTATTAGTCAAGACTATTGTAGCAGTTTAATTGATATTGCTTTTATAGGTTGGTTTAACTTATTCAGTTAAATCAAGAATCATCATTTATTTATTTAAAAACGTAGATAAAATTATTCAGGTGTACAGTGATAAATACTTAGCGAACTTCATTTCGCTTTAAAGCACACAAATATAAAACGTTAAAATGGATTCGTACCCAGCCAATACTTTTCAAAATACGCCAAAAACTTGCGTAGTTTTTTCTTTTATTCGAACCCCTATCAAAGTCGAAAACTAAATTAATAGGTGGGTTTGAATTCGCGAGCTTTTCATTAAACCCGCTTAGGGGATAAAACACTACCGGATATTACAAAACGGTCCCCCGAAAAGGGGGGAAAACCATTTAGAAAAACGACATTTAACTAAAGAGCTATATAAAGCACTATTCACTAATGTAATTGTTTTGGATGATGATTGAGGCGTAGGGGGGTGGGACAGGGGGTGGAAACAGGGGGGGGGTTCGTTAAGAGACGTCATTACAGGGAGGAACTGCGTCGTTATCTATAGACAAAGCTTCTGTTATGTGCCTGGCCATTTTTAAGCCTCTGTGATAGGCCGAGAGCAGGCTCAATGGAGGTTTGTACCTAACTGTGTTATATCTATCTCTTTTTTTAATACAATACAAAAATCTGTATTGAGTATTTTATTTATTTTGTAACCCAACGATTAAAAACACTATACAATTTAGTTTTAACATTTTAATAACTTTTTCAGTGTCCTAATCACTTATAGGCTAACACAGCATGCAATATAATATAAGGTTTATCTTTTTTTTATTAACTTAACTAAGTTAATAAAATTACAAAAAGGTAACAATAAGTAAAAAACATAAATTTTAATAACATTCAGGTATTCGTTATATGGCATTAGTAAAAATCCTACCCATATTATCATGGTGTAGGTCGATAACATCACTATGGTGCTGAGTAACTGAGTAAATACATAAGCAAAACAAAAGCAAATTCGATGTATTCATAACACAATTGCAAACTAAAAACACGAGGAACAAGAAAGTCCAATAAAACGGGCAATGGTCGGAACATGCAATGGCATGACATGAAAAAAGGCGGGCGAAGCGACCTGAACATAGTAAAATAATCAATAAATATGCCTGATTTCTGGCATATTTAATAGTTGATATGAATTTTAATGTAGTGAAAGTAAATCATTTATATTAAACTATACCAAAACCAACTAGAAAATTCATACTTTACATACTAAAATACATTATCAAAAAATACTTCAAGTTAATCTTAATTTATGTATTACGTATTGTTTTCATTGACTTTCTTTTAGTGAGAGATAAATTTGAACATCATAGATTCAAAAGCTTTTTTAAACAGCAAAAAGTGTTTCAAATATCCCCGACTCTCGGCCTAGCGTCGTATGTAAAATATAATGTGATGCCCCCCCCCCCTCTCCTTCGTTACGAAATGCATCCCCATAATGAATGTTTTATGTTCAAATATAAAAATATATAAACTGCACTATGAAATAATGCAACGAGCTTCCCTGTTTTAGAAGAGTTGACAAAACAAATTTGTCGATAAAATAACATTTTATAATTCTTATTTACTTACTATACCTTTAACACCAGCTAGATGGTTAATAAGTTAATTTTCACAAAGTAAACGTAACATATACATTTTAAAACGAAAAACAACCCAATAACCCGTCGTCAAATCCATCCAATGCATTTCAAAATAACTCTAGTAAATAGTACAAGTTACACTAACAAACAAACCTTAAATAACTAAAAATAACTTGATTTCATCAAATCGAGAGTAAATCGATCGACAATCGAATGAAAAATTCTACGTCTTTTGCCAAACTATCATTAACCATCAATAGAAATTGTGGCTTATTACTGCTTATTTTTCTTTATAACAAACTAAATATTTGCTTATTGAAAATTATAAAACATAATTAATTAAAGTTAAAGGTGTTTTGCATACATTAAATCCGCGAAATTTAAGTTTATCGATATCTACGCAAAGTTAAACGACCCTATTCCTGGCTTTTCATAATGAGCGCAGTAATCAAGAGCTTCCTCACAGAAATCATGAACACACGTACCTACGTACGAACTAGTTTCACCATATATGAATGCCTTATATACTTGAAATTGAGATGGCGGTTTTCAGTGGATTCGCAGCGAACAATTACAGCATTCATTTATTTAAAAGGCACAGCAAGTGAATCTTTCAAAGGACATTTGTTCTACGCAATGTTTTTCCACATCATTGATATCTAAATATAAAAACTGATATAAAATTCATATATAAAATGTTGATTTATTTGGTTTATATAGATTTACTGTGCGATTATTTTGTGTCAAATTACCTTATGACAAAAATTTATTTATTTGATTTTATTACACTTTGTTACACTACACTTTGTACAATTTGTTAAAAAAAAAAAACATTTCCGTTGGTCCCCAGTTCCATTTCATAAAATAAAAATATCTGATACGCTTTATTTTGGTCTTTTGAGGTCCACTGATCTGCTTAAGCTGTTTCGCAACGCTATCGCGATACTCAACGTTGCAATTGTAAATAAATGTATTTTTCTTGCCATCAAATAACCCTTAAGCTACATGCGAGGTATGTTTTTTGAAAGCATAAAACATAATTTTAAACAAGTTCCCACGGACCGTAGTAAGTTTCTTAAGCTATATGCGAGGTATGTCTTTTTGAAAGCATAAAACATAATTTTAAACAAGTTCCCACGGACCGTAGTAAGTTTCTTAAGCTATATGCGTAGTATGTCTTAAGCTATATGCGTAGTATGTCTTTTTGAAAGCATAAAACATAATTTTAAACAAGTTCCCACGGACCGTAGTAAGTTTCGTAGCGAATCCGTAGTATATTTCTTTACGAGAATTTTAATATTAAAAATTCAGAACAAATGTCATTAAAATGTTGTTTTTTTGTGGTTTAATTGAACATTTATAAATCTGTTAAACATTGTTGTAAGGATTCAAAATATGGAAAATATTTACGTCCAAATCCTTCATTTATATCTCGATAACTGTATTCATGAACCACTCGAGCAAAACCTAGCCGGGACGGCTAGTGTTAAATAAGGATGAGACGGAATAGGATTAGTATCGATTTACTCGAGCATTAGGGGCTGCGTCGTCGGCATTCTGATTGGGCAATGAACAAAATGTCGGTCCGTAATGCATTTATCACGGAATACGAGCTTAACACCCTTGCGTTGCTTGCAATAAAATACCGGTCAAGTTTGAGCCGGACTCACACATGATGGGTTCCGTACCAACGTTAAAGATTAAACTTTATATACTTTTTAGATAATTTCTTGTGCTGGAGCCGCCTTTAATTTTGAATTTCTTTATGTTGTTAGTATTTGTTGTTGTAGCGGCAACAGAAATAGACATTCTGTGAAAATTTCAAGTTTCCAGCTGCTATGGTTCTTGAGATACAGCCCGCTGACAGACGGACGGACGAACAGTGAAGTCTTAGTAATAGGGTCCCGTTTATTACCTTTTGGGTACAGGACCCTAAAAAGAGAACGAAAAAAAACCTGAATGCTCAAATTATTCTTGAATATTTTATTCAATGTGCAGAAATCATGAAATACATGCATCAAACTAAACAAATAGTTAGGTATATAGTTACTTTATGTATGTTAACGGGTACTTATTTATTTTATGAAACTATTATTTGCTTATTATTTACAAAAAACTAAGGATAAGTATACTTAAAGACATCTTAACCCAAAAAGTATTGATTCTTTGTTTAAATGTTTTTTTTTTGATAAAGTTTATTATAACTGAAAGCGTTTAAAAAAGAAAATAATAATAAAACTTTAGCTACTTCAAAACAAAAACACAACATACTAATTGATATATTTCTAACAGCTCATGTCCTATTAGGTTGTAAAGACGTGTGGTGTGTTTTCATGTGCGGATGTGCGTATAGAAATGAAAAAAATTAAACCAAATTTAAATTCACACATTTTCACATGGAAATGTGAAAAGTTTAATAGGAATATACTGTGTTCGTAATGCGACACTTGCAGTGTCAAAATATACTGTGTTCGTAATGCGACACTTGCAGTGTCAAAATATACTTTAAGTTATTATTCAGTTTGCAAGAAAGTAAACAAAAGAACTAAGTACAGTAGCCTACCTAATTAATGTTTGTGTATTGGTTTAGCTAAATACAGACGCAAACCAAAAATTCACGTATTATTCAGCACCCTAAGCCACCTATCATACTGCAAAAAATAAATGGACACAACTGACACAGCCGTACCATCCATTTCGGAGATTTTCGACATACTGTAATTTCTTTGTAGCCTGAATTTCAGATGGACGACATATCATATACGAATGATTTATATTTACTCAAATTAAATTTAATTTAAAGAAGTTTTGGAGAATTATTGCAAATCAAAGTTTCTTATTTTTCTCAAAGACAAACTCGCTCACTGACTCATCTAACATCTATTTTACCTGAAGTCCTAGCTGAAAATTGATGAGGACACACAATTAATAATAAATTAATAAGTATAGTAAGGGTATTCCACAAAAAAAAACTCACAAAAACATTACATGTAAATCTAAATCTCACAAGCTCATCACGTTTTCACTGTAAAAAGGTATAAGATATAAAAATAAGACCTCCTAAACCTTATTATTGGATCGGAAAGCATGGCTTACATGACAGAATAATAAAGAATAGTGAGTTAATTTCTTACCATATAAATCGCAGTAATGAGATATGTCCATGAAGCGTCTATGCGACATAAATGTAGGGTAGAGAAAGAAGCTGCATGATATCCAATCCGGAATTGGATCGGATCGTTCAAAATCTGGTCAGATCTGTCAACGCTGGATTGTAACCTCTAATTCTGTTTAAAAAATAATTCTAACTTTCCAAAAGTATTTAAAATAAAAATAATTTTTTAATGAAAAATATTATGAAATTAAAACGATTTACGGCCCAAATATGAAATATGGCATTTTTATCTCATTTCCATGGCAATAAGTCTCAAAATGTTTTGTATTTTTTTTTGGCTTTACTAAGATGATATGGATGTCCAAACTCATTTTACACTGAAGAAGCATGTTAATTAATGTGAACAATTTATTTGTTGCGTTATTTATGATTAACTTTATAGATATTGTTTTTGGATAAGGAATATACTATAATTATAAATGTATACATACACAGTCAGTTCATAAGTATTGTCACACAGTAAAAACTTTTCTTTTAGAATGCTGGCTACAAAAAAGTTTATTGAATTCGAATTTCGAATTGTTCATGAAAGTAAAAATGTATTCTTTTTAGCATTTTACTCATTTTTAAATCTGGAGTGGACGCTTAAAGAAGACCGTGTTGCAGTTATTGCGTTGCATCGTTGCGGTTACGCGCCAATTCAAATTTTTGACATACTGAAAAATTTGAATATAACCAAAACATTAGTTTATCGTACCATCAAACGATACAATGAAGACTCTAGTGTAGATGACAGGTCAAGAAGTGGTCGCCCTCGGTCTGTTAGGACTCCAGCAGTGATAAAAGCTGTGAAGGCGCTAATTCAAAGAAATCCCAAACGTAAGCAGAAACTGTTGGCCCTTCAGATGGGGTTAAGCAGAACCACGGCAAAAAGGGTGTTAAATGAAGACTTAGGGCTTCGGGCATATCGAAGAAAAACAGGACATCGTTTGAATGCTCGTCTAATGGACCTGAGACTGAAGAGATGCCGCGCTTTGTTGAAGCGGTACGCGGGAAAAAATGTCGGGAAAACTTTTTTCGGATGAAAACAAAATGATAAGGTGTACGCACACAGTAGTTAAGAAGCGAGCAACCGTATTCCGCGTGTCCAACGAGGTTATTTTCCATCCTCGCTCATGGTATGGTTGGGAGTTTCTTATTGGGGCTTAACAAAGGTACATTTTTGTGAGAAAGGTGTAAAAACGAATGCAGTTGTGTATCAAAATACAGTCCTGACGAACCTTGTGGAACCTGTTTCTCATACCATGTTCAATAACAAGCACTGGGTATTCCGACAAGATTCGGCGCCACCTCATAGAGCGAAGACCACACAAGACTGGCTGGCGGCGCGTGAAATCGACTTCATCCGGCACAAAGACTGGCCCTCCTCTAGTCCAGATTTGAATCCGTTAGATTACAAGATATGGCAACACTTGGAGGAAAAGGCGTGCTCAAAGCCTCATCCCAATTTGGAGTCAGTCAAGACATCCTTGATTAAGGCAGCCGCCGATATTGACATGGACCTCGTTCGTGCTGCGATAGACGACTGGCCACGCAGATTGAAGGCCTGTATTCAAAATCACGTAGGTCATTTTCAAGGTCATAAGAATCTTTGTTTTGTTAAGTTCATTTTGGTATATAAATGGTTACATATTGAGTAAACTTGTTTCAATTATTTATATTAAACATGTGACAGAATTTATGACCTGACTAGATACATATGATTAGAGTATTAGTATTAATACTCATAATATTAGTGTAGTAAGGTCCGTATTACAGAAGGTTGCTCCAAACTGCCATGCGGCCGAACAGCAGTTGTAAGTATATATTTCTTATATGACGTCAATTGGCATAGATATCAAGCGATCATCACTGAGCTGAATCGTTCTTTATTTCAGAACATCTTGAGCGATGTTTCTGTAAATTATTACAGACTCATCCATTCCAGACTCAGGTCTAATGACCTGAGTCTAGAAGATCGGCGGTATCTATTGGCTGAATGAAAAAAAGAGCTTTTGATGTAATTTAATTTAAAAATTACAGTTCGCCTTATTTCTTCAAAGATTTCGAAGTCACTGGAACTTTAACAGCTAATTTGGGGTTCTGTTTTGTAAAAAAAGTTTTCGACCTCGAGGACCGTTTTCTTTGGAATACCAAATCCATAGATAAATATTTGGTCACCGCTGCGCTCCGACTAGGTGGAGCCCTTCATATTACATCAATGAGGCAAACATATTTTTAACCTTTTATTTTAGTGTGAATTGACTATTAGCATCGATGATTGTGTGAGTAAAGGGTAATGCTGTCAACTTTTAAAGTTTTACCCGATTATTGGGAAAATTATTTTATTTCAGTCCAGTACCTGAGTAGCTGTTATAGATGTAGCTTTAAAAAATAATGTACGTATAAAGATGCCGAGTACTGTAAAGTAAAATATTTACTGTATTGGTCGAACATCTTTTGTACCCTACGAGTATTGAAATATTGATACATCATTTGGTATTTTTTACAAAATATAACTATAAATTTAACAAATAAAGTTCAATTTATATAGTAATATATTCGATAGTTACGGGATTATTGTGGTATTTAAAATTTATTTGACTTTTTTTTCTTGTCGTGAAAATTGGGTTTCTACACTACAGCCTCTAATGAATAACAAAATTTTAATGTATACTGTTCTTAGAATTATTTAACTTAAATTAAATTCTATAAAATGGCAATCCATTTAAAGGACGCGGTACGTCATCTTCAGTCATTCGTTGTTAGGAGATAGAATCGACTACGCCAGATTGGCGTACTTGGAGTTGCCGCATGTCTCTTGTGCGCATGTTCCATCTAGTAGGAGCACCGTGACTACCAATTGTTAATCTATGGCTAAAGCTTTTTATTGACCTGTGCTGGATCTATCTCAGTCTCAAAACAGCGAAGTTTTTTTTTGACTCGACAAAATGTTGCTAAAGACATTTTGTCGAGTTTGGTAGCTGATGTCTAAATAATAACCTGAGGTTAATAGAAGTTGAACCTGATCCTAACACGATCGGTATGGACATATCCTGAACCGAGTGGCACCCCTGACTGAAACGATGAAATCGGAAGTAATTTTCACTGCCAACCCTAGTCTCGAGGCAAACTACTTTTTATATATCCGACCATATCCCAACGCACTAAAGCTCAAAATAGAACACTGTTAAGAAGAATAAAATACTGAAAGGCCGAGAAATATTTCGCTTTAGAAGATTACAGTAGATATTAACTAAAGAGGGGGGGGGAAGTGATTTATCTTATTATATTGAAGCTAAATACATTTACAGATTACAGCTTCCTTATAAAGAGATTTATTTCCTTAAGGAAAGGTCCCGATAGAAAATATAACGTTTATTATATTATATTTCGAGATTTCTGAACGTTCTCGAGGAAAATTAATCTGATAAGATGGACTGATTCGATTTCTTAACAGATGACAAAATTTATAGGACATCAATAAAAAACACAATTTTACGTATATTTATTTTTGGTCTCTAAATGGAATGAAAATGAATATATATAGTATCTATAAATAATAATGTTGAACATAAATGTTTATTTCGGTATTAAAATAAATTATTTCGAATTTTGTTAATTAAATCTGCCCCCCTTTTTATGTAAAATCATCTTAGACCCTAAAGTAGGTATAAATTCTTCCATATATCTATCTGATTCATAAAGCAAGACATGTAGTTCATAAAGCCTACACAATCTACATATATTCATCACACCCTACATGACGCCTTCGAAAGGATTTATTCATTTCATTTAAACGCGCCTTCATATAAAAAATTATATATGTTCAATACAATCTCAAACGTAAAACATAACTTACGCCGTAATTAATCCCTCGAGAGGGGTAGGCAGAGGTGTAACACACCGCATTTCGCATGTTTATATTGAAAAAGTGTATTAGGCACATGAGATTAAAGGCCTTCCATTCATTACAAAAGGACTATTTAAATGCGAACCACAAATAAATAAAAACAAAACGTGGTTTATCATTTACTTACACATGTTTGTGTGTTGACATACTCTATTCATTATTATCAGAAACATAGCGGCCCGCCCCGACTTCACACGTGTAGATATAGGTATTGAACATTTTTGATAGTATTCCATCCCCTATATTCATCAGGGATGATCGGAGGCTATTCAATGTAAACAAACAAAGAATCTAATCTATTCTTGATAATATTAGTGTAAATTAAACTTTTTACGGACGTAATAGCTCAGTTGTAACGTGCCTTGGTTAACCAAACGCCCGACCCGACAGGTCGAGTGTTCGAATCTCGGGTCGTTGTAGCTGCCGTGTTCCTCATTGTGCCCGGACAGTGGCGACAGATTCCCAACCTGTCACTTAACATAAACATGCGAAATGTGGTGTTTAACAACTCTGCCTACCACTCTCGGGGGATTAATTACGGCGTGGGTTATTTACCTTTTTTATATACATAACCGTGCAATGGTTTTAACGCATTATGTGTTTAGGCATTACTTATTGTGTGTCATGTGGGTATTATGTTAAGGTTAGCACATAACAAACCCATTCAAAAGAACTTAGCGCCTCCCCTAACTACAGGTACAGTTAGAAACAACGCAATGAATTAATTATAAAACATTAAAGATATTTCTAACAAATTTTTGAATTAAAAAAAAAACTCCTAGAAAAATTAATAATAAAACTAAATTTTTACACTTAGGCAACCTAAAATCGGTAATTTTCTTCTTATTATTATTTTTTCTTTTTAATTACAAATCTACTCAGATAGCTAAAAGTAAGTATAATACCAATTGTTACTGAACACTAATATTATCGTAATGGGCCTTTTTTCATACAAAAATGTTATTTTATTGTTTTATAATAATATTGTTTTCCTTACATCATGAAATTTTAGGTTTCCCGATATCATAATAATTTTAAAAATAAAAATTTAAATTAATACTAAACATTACCTAGACATATTTTACTTAAACTTATTGAAAAAGAATTTGTACTCTGATCCGTCATCACTCTGACATATTTATAAGCAAACCGAACAAAGACAATAAATATTTTTGTCAAGAACGTTTCAAATTCAAAATGTGTTTAAGTTGCCAAAGTTCCAGTTGAATTTCACAATTCACCATCGAAGAGTATTAAAAAAGAAGAATAGCTTCAAACAAAAAAAAAATATTTACAAACAAAAGTGTTACTTTAAAAATACGCCTTAAAAAGTACCTGTGAAACAAGCACACTATCCTCAGATAACTGATTGCTGTGCTTGGACAGGGAGTGCCGGACATATCAAACATACCTCGAAGATAATATCCTTGTCAAACATTCTTACATATACATAACTAGCGATACGCCCGGCTTTGCATGGATATTATGCATGTACATACATTAATTTATATTATTACGGTATGGTATAGACCTCATACATTATTCCATTTTTATTCATACTTATTAATTCATTTAAACATTTTATTGAATCGTATGTAATTAATTCAAATTATTTCTGTAATTGAGATCTCCCATGTAATAATAACAATAAATCAATAAATATTTATATAAACCTTCATCTTGAATCACACTTTCTATTCAAAAAAACCGCATCAAAATCCGTTGCGTAGTTTTAAAGATTTAAGCATACATAGGAACGGACAGGACTTGTTTTATACGTAGTGATGATGTTCAATGGAAATTGGTCATTGCCACCTTATACTAACGACAACATTACAATACACTTTATCAGTACAAAGCGATCCTTAGGGAAGGTGGACCAGCGGACAACCAAGATACTGTAATAGTTATATGTTAAAAAATTATTATCATCAATTCATAACTTGTTTATTTTTCAAAAAACAAAACATTTTTTATCCTCTGACATTTTCTATCTGTCTTCAAATCGATCTCTTATTTTAATTCTTCAAAAAAGTTTTAATATCGACATACCCACTACAATACCTACTTCTATTTGACAAATGATATCAAGTATTTTATACAACATAATGGGCAAACTATTCGATGGTTCACCTGACAGAAAGTCACTGCAGCCTATTGACACGACGATGCTCTTAATGTCTGAGAACGCCATGAGCACCGCCAACGCGTTGCTCATGTGAAGATAAAAGAGTAATGCGGAAACAGATGAACTTTTGCTGGCTGAAATCATATAGGTACCCTTTGCCTTTGAAATAGTTGAGTAAGAACGGCATTCGATACAGTTTATTGTAAATCTCGACGAGCATGTGTGATGTTTTCAGCTGTATTCAATGATAGGTAAATCAATCTTGTAAGCACTTAGAATGTTTTGTCCATAAGCTTGTACGATGAAAAGAATAAATGAAATTATAATTAAAATAGCAATAATATTTACTAATATCTAATATCTTTAAGTCAAGAGTAATGATCTGGCATCTTCTACAAAACTTAGAAAGCACACCATAAAGAGAGTCTGTGGCCAAATATTTGAAGATTATACGAGTTTATTATGAAAATGAATAATATAATAGTGTTTCTTAATAGTAACATATATTTTTAGTTCAATAAGTCTTATAATTATCTCTTAATTTTATACAGATTTAGTGAGATATCATGTAAAATTAAATTTAATTATTGAGATAATATAAATAGAAAAGTTCAGTGACACGCTTAATAAATATCAGCCCAATCCCATGAAACTTACATTTGAAAAGTCGTTCACGGCTAAGGATTTGAATTATCTTCCAGGATTTTAGGAATTGTTCCACAAACATTACAACCTGGACCTTTTTAAGCCCTAAGTAATAAATTGGCAACTTTTACATAACTTACAAAGCACACCATACAAAAGAGAAAAAAGGGTCTGTGGCCAAATGTTTGCAGTTTACACGAGTTCATTATAAAAATGAATAATATAATCGGTAGTGTTTCTTAATCTGCAGTCAGCATACTTAAACTATCTGTTTTTGGATCTGTAGGCTCATCTCTCGATCTCATTTAGCAATAAAATCAAAAGACACAAAAATACCGTAATGGCTGCTTCTAAAAATATTATTATAAAAGGAATTTAATTTGGGATATCAACTGAGTAGCAAACATCAACCTGAAAATCACTTATTTAGTAATGAAAAACATTTTAGCAGTAACAATATTACAAGTATTTCGTTTAAAACCGCCTTTTAAACATTTTTTGTTTTACTGAGGGTCCGAGGACGAAAAAGGTTAAGAAATGCTGATGCAATACAACTTAAACTTACTTTCTTCTACCGTTGTTATCTTTACATATTCTTAATGATAGTTAGTTTACCTTTTTAGACACTAGATATAAATATAAGAAAGTAAATTTTGATTACTAGCTTTGGCCCACGTTTCATATTTTTTCATGTTCTCAGATTTATTTTAAAATATACCATGTGTCAACCCTGAAACTCCACTCAAAATACACCAAGGTGAAATAATTTTGGAAATCGAGTGAGAAGTTCTATGGATTTCTTTTTCTATTCGACGAGTGCTCCGGAGGTCTTAGCAGCTCTACCGTGACTTTAATTTTCTTTGGCTATCGTTCCCTATACAATCAATCAGGCAGTATCGTCTTTATAAAGACAACACAACAAGACGGAAAGCATATGTACGACCGCCATACCTGTCCGCATCCCCATCGAACGTAGTTCTAAATATTATTTATACAAACTTAACTCCTTTATAATTTTAGATCAGATAACACTATGGACATGCATTTTTAGAAACTAGTAAGCTTAAAAAATTATGTATACCACACATTGCGTCATTTTCTTTGTGTTCCTTCCCAGGAACCACTTTAACGACAAATCATAAATATTTGTTACACTTGTACACTACCTACCTAATTAAAAGGTGAGACTTGTTTAGAAAAAATTTCCTCTGATTGAAATTTTACCAATAATTTTAATAGAAATTCAGGATTGATATAGACTAAATTTTGTTTAATGAACGCTGATAAAGTCTTGAGGATAAAATCCTTCAAAGAAAATAAATCCGGAAACGGGCTAAGTGTATTTTAATAAACTTTCTCAGTAAATAAAACACCGAAATTAATACATAATTCAGAAGGTAGGATTCTTACATAAATAAGGTAGGTATTTGATATGGTTACATTTCAGTAGAAGTTCGTTTAAATTCTAGTCTAAGACTGCACTCCGCCTTGTTTATTTTCACTTGCATAAAATGTGTACAAATTCAAATTCAAATTCAGAATGTTTGTATTTAAATAGACTTAAAAAGTGCTTTCAAATCGTTTTTTTTTCTACCACCGGTTCGGAATGCTATCTACGGGGAAGAAGCCGGCAAGAAACCTCCGTAGTTGCTTTTAAAAAAAAATTACAATAGTTTTTCATTACATTTTGGAACATTTAGGTTTTTTAACTATTTCAAAACATCGAGCACACAAATAGCTCATCATGATTGGTAATTTAGCTCCCGGCAATTTCGAAAGTAAAGACAGTATGTCAACAAATATTTTATACAACATCACAGGTAAACAAACGGCTCACCTGATGGAAAGTGATACCGCCTATTAACACGACGATGTTTGGAACGTCAAGAACACCGCCAATGCGTTGCCTGTGTCGAGACTATCTACATCATTAATTTTTAAAATCAAATGAACTTTGCCTAAACATGTAAAGAAAATACAAAAAACTTTTAAATTACAAACTTGATTTGATTTCTACAAACTTTTATAAGATAAACATTACCTATTATCATAACAAACAATAAACCTAATCAATTTACTTTTTAATGAATAAATTCCACAGCTCTTAAAGAGATAACAAAAAAAGTTATGGTAGAAACTAACAGCCAGCACTTGATTTAATGTCAATTTAATTTTTCTTTCATAGTCTATTTATCATATATATTCACGATTGAGTAAGTACGAGGGTGTGTACGAATAAATAGGTATGAGTAATATTGTGTCGTATCCCATTAGTTGACATGAGTTTTGTAAACATTATAATTATATAAGCAAAGCCACCGACCGCGGCCAGTTCAGTTAGGCTTCAAACAAACCATGCAAGAGCGTCATTAGAGGAAGGGTTCCGTATACTAAAAAAAATATATGTAGATACAAACAGTAGGTATCTTTTGTTTTCACTAAAGTATTTAATATTCACGATGTCAAGTTAGATACCCTTCTCCTATTAATCTCGTAAATGTGATAGTTTGAATGTTTGATGTTATTACTCAATCACACAATAACGGCTTGAACCATTTTGAAAAAATTTGCTATACAGACGGTTTATGATTGATTAACACATAGGATAATTTTCATCTCCAAAAATTTTAGATTCCTGAAGGGAATAATCTTAATGTTAAGTCTTCAACTGCTAATAACAACAACCACATCACGACACACACATTGACTCAGCCCTGTAGTAGGAATCGTAATAACTTGTGTCACAGGAACTAAGCAACGATATGGTATATACTAAATAGATAAGAATACAACATCCAAGACTGGTAAGCGAAACAATGCGTCTTAAAACATTTAAAGTTGATTTAAATATTATGTTGGTAAGTGTAGGGAATAATACTAACAGCTTCATGATCATGAGCTCTATACCACTTTAGCAAGGTCATAAGTTAAAGGTTAAAGTTAAACTACCAAACTGAATTTTGACACCAACGTTTTCGAAAACTAACTACTTTGACATAATTGATACTTGTCGATGATTATTTACAAATCATGTCAGCAGAATAACAATAACCACACCACGACACACACATTAACTCAGCCATGCACTAAGATATGATGTCGTATCGCAGACACTAATAATAATAATAACAGGATTCGAACCCGGTAACTTTAGTGTAGCAGTTGGCTGATTACACCACTGAAAACTCCACCGAGGTCTTCGAAAAAGTAGGTAAACTATGGCCGGAAAGATAAATTGTGTGTTATCAAAAAAAAAAGGGTTTATGTAGTTTAAATAGCATAATAAGTCTTACTGAGGTTTACCTAAAGCAGTTAATTTATTTTACTGAGGTAATTTTGACATTTGAAAAGTCAAAATAATTTCTACATTCGCCTACGGAACCCAAGATACTCCAAACTGAGTCCTATTAAATTTAAGGTGTTTTACATAAAACCATTGAAGTATTTTACATAAGCAAGATTAAAAAGCAGCCCAGCGCTTTCACATTCAAGAGGTATGGACCAAGTACAATATTATAATCTAAGAGCTTGCTTGGGGGGGCGCCACCCTCTGACCTCTCCCTCGCACCCACGCCACACCGCATACCCCCGTCCCACTCCAACACAGAGCAAAAAGAAATCATTTGCACCACAAGAAAGATGTGGAATATCATTAACTTAAATAATAATGTAAAGCAAACTACACAAGTCTGCGGTTTAAAAACGTTCAAGTTTAGTTTATTCTGACAAAATATGTTAAAGATATGTTATATTTGCTTCCATAGATTTTTAAGGAAATCGTTCAAAGACACTGAAATACATACTTCTAATCTGTGTGCTAGAACACTGCTAGTGAGTTAGTTCGCAGAAGGGGGTGGAAGGGTCATAATTACATGGTTACTAGGGATCATCCCTTCCTCGTAACCATGTAATTATGACCATAATCAACGGTAACTGCTTACCATAGGCTCGCGGTACGATCCTCTTTATTAGATACCTACTTTCCTACGTATTTTCTAGTAAAGTATGCTCCAATTTTGGCTACATCGTCATTTAAGTACTATCAAATTAGATTTGCATCAGTTCAGATTGTTGAATAATGTTTGCCCTTTCTATATAAAACCATTGACTTTCGACTGCAGTTAACCGTGTAATGCTGAAACTGTCGTGCTGTTTCAATTGAAGCATGGGAAGGGATCGCTTTACCTCCTTGATCTAACATACATAAAAACATTAACTTATTGAGCCCTCGAGAGGGGTAGGCAGAGATGTTTAACACCGCATTTCGCATGTTTATGATGAGTCCTAGTGTGACAGGTTGCGAATCTGTAGCAACTATCCGGGCACAAAGCTACATCCAGCTACAATATACAGCAAACCCAGACTCGAACCCTAAACCTGTCGTGTCGGGATGGTCGGTTAACCAAGGCACAAACTGAGCTACCACGTTATCCTTGGTCCTGGATTTTTATTACCTACCTTAACTGTTTACTCTATAAAACTGAACTACTATTGATGACTTGTTAGCTTAGTAACTAGTTGCCACATCACACAAGACCGAATGGCCTTGTGTGATGTGTTCGGTCTTGGATATTTTGATTCTTTATAAACATTTTATATTAATATAATAACATTGCTTTAGCCAGTGTAATTACCGAAACGAGTGGTAGACCATCTAAAACTCCACAGGGGCAACGCATTGGCGGTGCTCCTGGCGTTCGAAGACATCAAGGGCATCTTCGTGTCAGTAGACAGCAGTATCACTATCCATTAGGTTAACCGTCTGCTTGTTTGCCCATGACATCGTACAAAAATACTTAAGACAAAAGTTGTATGCGCCAGAGAAAATTAACGAATGCCAATGTCACACGCTGACTAATTCCGAGTCAAGATAGATGAGAAGTAGACACATCAAAAATTGGTAACAATAATCTCTAATGTAGCCTTAACGATTTTTTTTCTTTATTACATTCATTTGGTTGTTTTTAATAAGAAGCTAGATTGCCGAGAAACTGTCAATTTACTCTATACTCAAAAAGTTAAAAACCAATATATAACTAAATAATTTATCCTGTTGATATAACCGATTTCAAATTTTATGGTTCTTTCCACTTACAAAAACTAACATGATAAAGTTTATCAACAATAGAAATGCAACGTTGTCGAGGTTCAAGGAACCACAAACAAATGAAAACAAGAGCAAATGTCATAATATCTATATAATACTGCAATGTTCCGTAATTATTATAATAAAGTGGTATTATATTTGACATTTTGCATGTTGGCGATTTCTTTAAGTAACGTTATGTGCTAGTAATCATTCTGCTACGAGTTTTTGTAATTCTCTATTGGGCGTGAAAAAAACCGCTCCGTGAGTTCGCTGAAGTTGGGTAACTATTAAGGTTGTGTGGGTAGTTTGTTGATTACAGTGATGTATAATGGAGTGCAAGTGAAGTGAGACTTTAATCATTGGGGAAATATTTCAGACTTCAGACTTTCAGGAAAATAATAATAATCCGTTCCGCGGTTTCTTCTCAAATCGAAAATATGTAGTTTCTCAGAATGTATTGAGAAAATTTCTTTGACTTCACTCGATTTTGCGTTGAATTGAATTGAATTTATTCGTAAAGTGTTGGTTCGATTCCTATGTTTATAAAATTAAATTATGGACCCTAAGTTAGTACTTAAGTTACAAAGATTTTACAAAGCGTTAAGATGACTCAAGGGTTTAAATAGATGTTCAGCAACGCGCGTTGAACAGCCTGCCCTTCATTGCATAGCTGCATTCTTCGATGATTCTTGGATCAAAGGACGCCACTGTTGATCCTGGTGAACAGCAGTTGCAGTGGTTGATAAAAAAGTCCCGTTATGCAACTAGTGTTACACGCATGTATCTATGAGTAACTTCACCAAATGATCACCATCAGACGGGCTGCAGGTTTACTTACATTCTAAATCTATAAGAACAATAAATGAGAAACACGCCTGAAAAGTCCTTTTGAGTCATGAAACCATTCTCAAGATATAAACTAAGTGTCTGTATATCAATTTTTCGGATCTGTTTTAAATAAAGGTAATTAGGACATCCATCTATCAAATACGTGAATATACAGTGAATGTCTACTTAATTCTAAACCTAACAGTTTTTGATGATGGTGCCAAAATAATTTCCAGCTTTAATTAAAACAGGAAAAATAACATAATACGGAAGACAACATAATCTTTGACGAAGAAGTATTATAGCAAAGTTTTTCGGCTCTGTTTCCGGCGGGGCAAACATTTATATTAAACATAAATGTAAATGTTATACACCTACAAGATGCATTGTTTCACTCTCTGATTTTGGATTTAATATCTTGAACATGTAATATATTATATTCATTACTAGCTTTTATATTGTTTGCATAGAACTCCTTTTTTATATAAACTAAGCCTTTACTTAGTTTAAACGTCCATTCACAATATTTGTAAACACTTGGTATATAGTAACTTTGCCTCTTAATACTATTAAAAGATTGTTACTTGATTGTGATACCTGCCTTTAAACAGGGCTGAGTCAACATGTCAGTTGTTCCTACTTAATATTTACTTTCGTAGTCACTTAGAAAAAAAGGCTGAGCTGGCAACCAAAAATATTAGGCTCAATAAGTCAAAGCAGTACTTCACGGAAGGGCAAAGGCTTCTGCTTTACAAACTACAAGTGCAGCTCCACATGGAGCACTTCTGTCACCTTTGAGGAAGCGCATCTGAATATCAGCTCAAGCCTTTTGACTTGGTTCAGAAAGGAGCCGTGAGGATTATCAAGCAGATTGAGCCCTTAAGTAACAATAGAGACTTTGCTTCTCTCTGTGTTTTATTGCTTGTATGCTGGGAAGTATTTGAGATGGTGCCCACGGTCACTATTTATCATCGCACCTCTCGCCAACGTCTGGGGATCATCTTTACATCTTATTTCTTATTTTTTCACCATAGAACTGAATTGGTCACACATCGCTCTCTTTCAAAGAAGACCCACGAACGCTTAGACTGTGTGTGTGAACTCCTTTGCATGGGTCCTTCAAAAAAGGCGTTAAAATGTTCTAGCAGGGTCGGTAATCCGTGCGTGGTGTGGTGTCCCTGGTACTGCAAACGTCCATAGGCTACGGTGGCTGCCTACCATCAGGCCAACGTATGTTTGTTTGCCACCTGACTGGTATAAAAGCGGAAATCATGTCTCATGATCATGAACAAAGTGTCAGCTCTTAAGATATTCCATGTCACGAAGAAGTCTCGGCAATGGTTTTTATTTGACATGTCGGTGCATGCATCGTTCTATTGTGCGTATTGTTTGTTTAACTTCTGCGGACGAAATATTGACACGTACACACGCACACACGTTCCCACATACGCACATCCACACACACTTACACTTAACTAGCATTAATAGTAGAATTAATCCGTCAGTCGTTCACCCGTTTGATCTGTAAAATTGTTACCTACAAATTGTAAACCTGTACAAGTCTGAAGTCAAGACTCGATCTTGTTTGCTCAGCGATATAAATGATGTACAGCGTTGATGTAAGTTTACAACTGAAAGTTTTATTGAAACACGTTAAACTATATACAATGTGAACATAAAATATAAATTAACTAAACACTATAAACCATAAAAATACCTGAATTAACAATATGTACATGGAATAATTTATATACAATGGTATTATAATGGTATTAATATATAATGGTATTGCTGTTCTGACTAGAGAGCATTGGTTTGGAAGTTCAAACTTACACCTGTTATTGGTTTATGTATTAGTTATAATTGTATACTTGTTTGTGCCGTTGGTTTTGTGATTGTAATGAAACAAAATAAATGACCTCTTTACTGAGCAAACTCGAGGTCACGTACACTGAAACAATGTGCATGTACACACCTGTAAAACTAACACAACCTTAGTCGAAAGTTCATTGTGAGGTGGAATAACTATATTTACTTTTCTGTCCTTGTATTCTCTACCAGCGACCCGCTCCGGCTTCGCACGGATAGACATAGGTATTTAACTTTTTATATATTATAGTTTTATATGTATTATGGTTTTAGGCTATTTTTGGATTACCATAATTCTGATTTTATTTTATTGGCATAAGACAAGCTTATTCTTCATGTATCATTTTATTTCTTAAGGTTTTGTTTTTGCTAAATAAAAACAAAAAAAAAATATCGCCTATGTTCACCAGGGATGATGTTGGATTCTATATTCTACGTGGAGGAATTTTTCAAATCGCTCCAGTAGTTTCGCAGCATATACAATTCAAACGAACAATCAAATCTTTAATAAGTTTCATTGGTAAGTTTAGTAAGTTCTTTGCTAGCCAGGAAACGTAAAAGCCTTTATTTTTTCAAGATAAGTATTATACTTTTAAAGAAAGAAACTAAATCTTAATCTAAAAAAGGTTTCTCCACTTGTGGATAAAGGTCTCGTCCATCTGATGCCATTGGTGCCGGTCCTGTGTCGTTCTAGTCCATTGGTTTCCTGCTACTGATACTGTCGTCTTTCCTTTTTATAGTCTGTCTTCCACGTTTTCTTTTTTTATCCTGAGGGTACCCCTTAACGTTGTCGTGTTGAAATTCGGGACAAAGAATTTTTTGGAGAGTGCTCAAGCGAAGCTAAAAAAAATGTGCACAAATACCTATGACACATCATCACATAAAAATTGCTCAACCGATTTAGGTGATTCTGTTGTGTAATTCTCAAAACGAGCTTTACAAAAGCGGAATTTTTCGCAAAATCTGTAAGTTTCTTCTCTTTTGAAACTAAGGTAGGTTTTTTTTTTGTAAATGTTTTCCGGCTCTGGATACGATTCCTTTTGAGCCTTATCGTTAGAAATTATCATTGACCTTGAAGATGATAAGATGATAAATGAGATAAAAATGATAAGATGAACAATGAAAATGATGACAACATGCTAGTATGGTTACTGTAGGCAGATTACCTGCATTACCTCCATATTTCCCTAACTTTTTAAGTTTTTCTTAAAGGACTGTAAAGAACATTTAAAACTAAAAATACTCTAATCTTTTCAGTAGTTAACTTGATGGACGGAGGAACAATGAAGGGTAAGAAATAGAATATCGATAGGGTAAATAGAAAATAAACACTGACTGTAACCATGACTGTAAACCTCAATGTAAAATTTATAAAGCATTCAAGCAAATAAATGAATATTATTATTAATTAATAGACTACATTTTATTTTATAATACAAACATTTGAGAATCATACAAATTTTTTAATTGAAACATGAAATAACAAAAGTTCCGCTCTTTAATAAACTAATAGACAAATTGTTACTGTATAATTAAAAATTAAAAATCATAATAATAAACAACACTGGAAGCAAATTAGGAAAAAAAACTAACCAAAAAAACACTGTGCTTTTCTAACCTGTATCCATTTCTGTAATCATATGTTTTGTAGAAATATTAATTTACTAAGGAAACTCCACTTTAGACTCACAAAACATCAGGTGTTTTTGTTATACTTTCCTGTTTTTTAAATTAATTCCAACAAGTTATATTAAATTTATTTATTGTCAATATAGCACTTAAAACACACGTTAATTGAAGTTATACGTGTTATTACACTTAAATAAAAATAGCGAAATCAGTCTTCTATTTTTGTTCAGAAAAAACCAACAACAAGGTATTTAAATAAATATATCTTAAATTATCGGTCATAGTGCAGACACCGCGGAACTACAAAAAATGGTAATGACTTAAGATTAGAAAGAAAATTCAATTTTCTGTTGTTGTATTTTCTATTGTATTTACGTCGCACTATCACCTACGAAGTATTCATTGGAAGACGATCTATCTACTCATAGACAAGAGTATTACACTATGAGATTTATTAAATTGAGTTTTACTTAACTACCCTCTCTTCCCTACTTCTAAAAACAGGCAAAGTTCGTCACAAGCCCGTTTAAAAAAGTTTTTTGAGTTTGGAATTTCATAATGATAATTGAATATTCAACATAGATAAATAAACCCTTCATTCATACTTTAAAAAAACACAATCAACAAACATAAATGAAAAATAAGTAAACAGGTACGAAAAGTTCCAGTTAACCAAAATAAGCTCGAACGAAATGTTAACAAGAAGGCAACCGAATTAAGTCGTAGCAAAGAAACCGTCCCCTTTCAAAGCTTCGTAACTGCCTCATCAAGACGGTAGACTTGCAAATAAATGCAACGTTCACAAACAGGCGTTAAATAACGTTGAAACCTTTTCTTCGAGAATCCAAGAGGAGCTCGGCTCTAATGGGACTTAAATGGACCTCATTAGGGTAAAAAACGTCAAGACTCGCCCAGAGCTCAGCCAACGTTGGCGAGACTTTGGCCACCCTGCGTACAGATTATGCAATTTCAATCCAATTTGCGGGTGCAAAGTCTCGCGGGGGTAGCTCTGGGGAGGGGACGCACCTATTAAGGCGGCACACACGACATAACCACACATTTTTTTCACCACCCTTCTTATACCAAACCAAACGATTCTAAACCCTAAACCCTACGGCTACGACACAAATGAAAAAGTCGTCCGTTGATTAAATTATTTGATTCGCCACCTCTTCCAAAATGGCGTCAAATATTGTAAGGCGTTAGGTTTTATTGAGAGGTGACAACCCTTAAATTGCAAGTTTTATCATTCACTGAGCTAAATAAATGTTTGAATTTTTAAATTCGTTTTACTTTTCTATGACAGAATACAGTGTAATAGGTACACCTAATAGTAGGTGCAGTGAACTACGACCAATAAGGCAATCAATTTTTATTCTAAAATTATAAGCATTTTTATTGATTGAAAAATACTTCGTTACATCCCTACAAAAGTTACAAACGATTGAGCTCTAGTTACTCGATATCTTCTATCGACTCCTTTGGTATCCTTATTGTAATTTACAATGTTATAGATTTTACATGTAAATTAAAACTTAATTCAATAAAACAATGGTCATTAATAACGAAAAATTATAGACTTCGTTAAGTAGATGTTTCTAACGAGTAAGTAAGGTTGTTGTATGTAATCTTTATTAAAGTTTCTAGTTTATTACAAATTATAAATTTAAACACGGAATTCAAAATATCAACGCTCATGACAAAGTTTTCTTTAATGTTTATTTATTTATTTAATTACAATTTAAATGTTTCATTTTGAAATATAAGTAATGGCCGTCACTCTAAGCCTGTGTTGTGAGACTCTAATAAAACTAAAAATAATCATACATTTGCGGCGCTAAAAGGCATCAAAGCTGACTATTAAATAGATAGGTATAGTATTGACCAAAGTTTGAAAACTTTAATAGTAAACAGGTACACATGTCCATTGATCAACCTAACCTGTTTGGACATTGTAACATTCTTAAGCTGTACAACATCAGGATTGAAATTACACTTGTCATGTGAAACTTTATGTGTAGCTGTCACACAACCACACAAAAAAAAAACGCTTTAAAACACTGTACTTTTCTATTGATATATATTTGTATCCATATCCATATGTAATGCAACATGCACACATGCTACAACAACAACATACAACATGCTAAGATTGTATCAATTCCACATTTTTATTTATAGTGTATTGTATGAATTTGTATTACATTTTTTAGAAGTCATAGTTTACTTAGGAAGTTAATAATAAATAAACCACATCACACACTGTTGTGTCACAAGAAACTAAGCAACGATATGATATAAACTACATAGATAAGAATACTACATCCAAAACCGGTAAGTGAAACAATGCGTCTTGCGAATAACACAAAGTTCCGCTCCCGCTGGTATTCAAACGTACAGGATACAGTAGTGTTCCTACCACTGCACCACAGATATCGAATGTATGTAAACAAACTATATATTTCTATTAAATAAAGTACATTTCTTAGTACCAAAACATGTCAGTATAGCTACCTATATACTATCAATTTTTTATATAACAAAAATAATAGATGGATACTATATGCTACATGGTCCTGGCTCATACAACCTGGTTATTAGATAGATCTTCAGACTAAGGGCAAAAGAAAAAAAGAAATTGTTACAATCATATTGCCAGTGTATGAGATAAGTTAAGTCCAAGTAGATTAATAAACAGCAAAAACAGACGTGAATCTCCAAATAATATAATAAATACATTTTAAGCATGTTATAAAACTTTTAAAGAGTTTTTGTGAATGATTGCCTTAATTGTTAATTCTGTTAACAAAAACTTGCTTAAGTGTTAATTTAGTAGGTTAAACATATTAATTTAATTATATACATTAATTTATTTGAAATCTAAAATAAGGTTAAATACCTACTGTATTTTTGACATTTAACCTTAAATTGAAATTGACATTTTATAACATTCATGTAATGTTTTATTATTATTTCATTTAAATATATATATATATATACCTAATAGTTTCATAAATAGTAAATATATTTAGTTTTAGTGTCTGTTGACAATCGATGTTTACTTACTTTAGTTTAATGTTGTTATCCCTAATAAATAAATAAATAGTTATTTTTCATTGATTGAGTATTGCTATGTAATTATTATTAGTTAATTAAGAAGGTTGTTAATTTCAGATTCAGAAAATTGTTATTGAATAAATTGAATTGATAAACCGAAAACGACCCGAGCGAATTATTTAACTTATTTTCTACAATACTTTTAAACATCATACCTAGCACTTGTTTTACAATACTTTGATCACAGCCACTGTCAGCCGACGGAAAGTGATGCACGCGGACACTTATGATCCTATAAAATATTTCGTGTTATCCTTCGATAAGATACCTGTATGAAAAAAGTCTATAAGTAACAACATTTATTCCAAATAAAAAAGCAAGTTAAAGTAATACCTGTACTGTGAATATTTTGCGTTTTTGAACTGAATTCTTTGATAATTTTCGACGATGAATACATATTTTCATACAGTAAAGATTATTTTGTGCTTCAGGTCGTGTATGTTTTTATTAAAAGTTTTTTTATTATTTTAGGATCGGGAATTGGTTAAAATAGCCTTTTGTCAACTGCTCATAATTTTTACAACAAAAAACCTCCACTCCAACATAAAACTTAATGACACGCTTAAATTGCTTAACTATATAAAAGTATGTAATTGAATAGCAAACATCTACTATATTTAGTAGTGAGTAGTTCCAGCTACCATCATCATGTCATCTTTTTCATCAGTTTTCACAATATTTTGCTTTCCGAGAAAAAATGCACGAGTTATTGGAAATACCAAAATAGTTTATTTCATTACACGGATTTGACCAATACTTTTATCAAATTCAAAACAATCACCCATAAATATCTAAGAAGGTACTTAAAACATTTCTTACAAATTATTTTACTTTTTGTTCCTGACTTTTTTCAAGTCAATGAGTAGGTAAAACGAAAAGGAAATTAAAGAAGCAACTGACACCTTAGCAATAACATAAACAAATCTGTTTCCGATACCCAAAACAAACCTTTATCCAACAATCATCGCCAATGAAAAGAGCATCAGAAAACAAAGTTCGGATCCAAGAAACCTCGTAATGGATACGGTAGCATAAAGCCATAACAGACAATGCCACCGGAAGACGTCGAAGCAACCCATTATGAATATTATAAAGAAGCAAGACCTACCTTTGAGATGACAGTTTGAGCTATCATTACTAATGAGGTAAGCCGACACTTTCTTTTGTTTCCCATCTTGAACCACTCCTTATTGAATTACAGACGCCTTTAATCATGACCCCGAACGTCAATCAATAGCGCCTCCGATCCGACTGTGTAATCAATATTCCTTTGATTCGAAAAATAAAAAATGATTAATCTTTGCGTTTGGCGGGAAGTTGGGAGTGTCGTTGACAACGCAAACGATGCTTAATGGAGGCTTGAGTTGTTACGATGCCGGTGCCGGGGTGACGGGGACTAGTTTTTTATTTTATCAAATTTATTTTTGATGTAGATATTTTCTATAAAATTGTAAACATTTTCTATTTTATTATTATTTTAATAGAAATTAAAGCTAAGTAGTCCGATACTTACATTCTTACCTATCTATTCGTTACATATTTGTAGCTATAGATAGGTATTAGCTATAAAACTTTTAGCATACAGAGAGTTTAATACTAGGTCGGTTATAATCATATCTACACACAATATGGACAATTCACACAATATGTCTTTCTCAATATAAATTGTTACCTGCGATACAGTAGATGCTTCTCTGGGCAAGCTTATCAACTATCCCAGAAACTTCAACAAAGAAATATGATTAAAAATATATAGTTTTGCAATTAGACAATACAGTGTTTGTTTCAGGCTTCTAAAGTTAATTGATTAAATTAAATAAACACGATCCTTTTGATAGTCTAAAATAAATAAGGAAGTAAATTTCTTCTCCTGTAGGCTTTAATTAAATTTGTTACCTAAGCACTGAGTAGCACTCCCTATCTAATTTTCATTCATGTCTAACTAACTACTTCCCAATTGTTTTTCTCTCCATCTGTCTTACTAATGCCGACATAAATTAGGTACTTCGCACTGTTGAACTAATATGCCAATGTTTGCCTTCTTCCCATATCTTTTTATGTAATTACAATAATAATAATAAACACACAAATTGACCCTGCACTAAGAAATAATCTTGTGTCGCAGGTCACAGCAACTGTACGGCTTATATTACATAGGTAAAAATACTACATCGTTAGCAAAACAATGCGTCTTGCAAATAACGAAAAGTGCCGCCCCTGCCGGGATTCGAACCCAAGACCTCTTGTGTACCCGCAAGCTGTTCCATCACTTCGTTGTTCGTCCATCGTTGTCATGTATTTCACCAGAATCTCTCTGGCTGGCTTGCGTATTTCTAAAAGCGACTACGCAATGGTCCATTTCTTACCATTTGGAGATGGTCATACGATGGATTTATAAGAGCGCCATGAGCCATCCGACGTCACTAGGACCTTTCATAGGTCCATCTCAGCGGCCCAGCCCAGATGGCCAATCGTGTCGTATTGCTTTTACATGTGACAACATTAAATTACAACTGCGGAAATAAAAAGCCTACATTCAAGCACTTCAGGTAGTTTGTTTTTTCTGAATTCGTTGACACATCATAGACATTTTTTCTATTGGTTGCAATTCAATTCACAAACTATTAGTTACTAGATTAGATATATGAAGGTATCATAATCAAAATCAAAAACATAACGGCTTGATAAACACATATATATGCACATTATTTATATGCACATTGGTTCTAATTTTGAAAATACTTTTAGATATAAAGTCCTATGCAGTAGGTTACAAATGTTGCATACCGTATTCCAAAGAAAATCCTTTTTAAAAAATTAACAAAGAAAGAAAGAGATGCTTCAAGGTCTTTAATACTAAGGACAAATTTAGGCATCATAATATTATACGCCCATAGCGTTGAGATGGATTCGAAATTTCTTTTTTTTTTCTTTTAAACTTGATATGTATATATATATCATACAAAAATATTTAAAATTTATAAATCTAGGCGATTCCAGCAAATAGTAGTTAAAGTAAATAGCGCGTGTAACGGGATTCGCCTAAATTTCATACAAAATCGTATTTTTTTTTATAAATTAAACATCTTGAAGACGATAGGTACATACATCATTAGTATATCGCAAACAATAAAAAAACAACCACATATGTATCTACTTGTTTATTTACGAAGATCAGTTGTCATTTGAGAACTTCCTATCCAAGATTCATTTTTCACAAATCCTCCGATTTTTTAATTTCCATGAAATACGTATATCACAACCAGTGTTCGAAATCAGCAACTCTCTTTATAGCAATAGGAAAATAGATGAACAGATTTTAAGGGCAAAATACATTAAACCATTCTAGAATCAAAACACATCACGCCATCTCTGTAATAAGTTTGAAAGTAATTTGTAGTACCAAAAAGAATTTGTTGGTTGACTAAAAAAACTCTAGCCATAACAACATAAATTACATTGAATGTACCAAAACATTACAAACATTTTTTGAAAATCTATTCTAAAAATACATTAATGAATTCTCTCAATTTGATTATTGTGCACAGACCAAAACGTATCTGTCACCTTGACACTTTGTGTCTTCACTTCAATTGTCAATTTTGTAACCTCAAAAAACTGTAAAACAATAACATCAGAAAAATGTTTAGAAGTCTCCTAAAAACTCTAATTCCAACGACACAAGCATGTGGTTTCCATACTACAGCTTGTTTAAATGAAGTGAGGTTACTTACAAGGCTGAGGGTAGTGGATAACTCAGAAATTGGCAAACGGGCTATGGCTGAAGGCAAACCGCCGAGAGTTATCTGCGTTTATAATAAAAAGCGTATGTATTCATTCTTCGTTATTACGTACTACTATTCAGCGTATCTTATTTTCAGTTAGATATAAACAACTTAATTTTTTCATATATTAGACAAACAAAAATGTTCTCATGTTCTCCTAATTAGCTTTTTAGGTATAAGAACCTACCTTTAGGTCTTTTTCATAATTTCCAGGTGTTGGTTTCATCGGAGACAGAGTAATGGTAGCCATAAAGGGTCAGAAGAAAAAGGGCATTTTAGTTGGACTGAAACAAACTCAGAAAGTAAAAGTGCCCAAGTTTGATAGCAACAATGTAGTGTTAATAGATGATAATGGAACTCCTTTAGGCACTAGGATCCATGTGCCCATCCCCACAATCCTCAGAACTATTCTCAAAGAGCGAACACACTCAAAAGGAGCAGATTATACTAAGATATTAGGAATCGCCAGTAGATTTGTATAGTTAACTATGTTAGATAATGAATAAATTAGTGTTAGAGTTATCTTCCACTTTTTTCGTTAATATCTTTATATCCAAACTTGATCCTTGTTGATATGATTATTATTTAGATGATGTGGCAGCTCAATGAAGACATGGTAGCTCAGTTTGTTATATGCCTTGTTTGAGGGTTCAAGTCTCAGGTTACCATAATTTGTAGCTGTCATGTTCCTCATTGTCCCTGGAAAGTGGCAACAGATTCGCAACCTGTCACACTGGGACTCTATATCAACATCAGAAATGCATTGTGTACACCTCTGCCTATCCCTCTTAAAGGCAAAAAATGCAGCATGATTGTATGTATGTTTTATTCATATTAATATTTATTCATATGTATGTTTAATGACCACTTGAAAAAACTTGTTACTTTTAAAGTTAGTAAACTAATGTTGAAAGTTGATTTAATTCTTACCCTCTTCTGACACAACTTTTTCTTCATCAAACTCTAAAGATAATTATAAAACAATGAAACAAATTCTGAAATTTGAAAATTTAATAAAACTTAAATTCATTTCCAATTTGAGAGTAGACTTAAATTAGGACACGCTACCTACCGACAGACCGTCACGACATCAATTTACAGTAAATATCATATCCTAGCAAGTAGTACATTTTAGTGTAGTTCACACAGACGACGCAACGCGCGGTGGGGCGCTGGCGGCGGCCTAACACGATTTCCAATCCACCCAGAACATTCCTCATCAAAGAGCAAGTCATCCAAGCGATCACCGCCGCGCCCCAAATAAGGCTTTAAAATTGTATATTGCTACGTTAAAATTTTTGTTAAAACTGTGAACGATACCTATACACTTGTACAATGATTGAATTAATAAACACTATAAACATTGCAACACGAATCCACGACTGCCAAGTATGACTATGGATTACACTTACCATCAATATAATGATTTTATTTATATATTTATAATATAATGCACAACAGGTGTGACTAGATATTTAAAGATTCATGTGCGTTGTCCACTACTGACATCTATCGTGATCTCCGCCGAACAATCTCCCGCCACTAAACAATCACAACAAAACGCACTCAAACTAACGAACACCAAATTTACACCGGCTTTCAAATAAAACACCGCTAACACTCCATGATAGTTAAATCTACAAATTCCATTAAAGAAATCTATTTACTTATGAATTAGAAAAAGATGAAAGTTTATATGTAGTTTGAGTAAACTTTTATTTTATTTAAAAGCCGGATAATATATAACAAACAATAATAATTGGAATAAACATTAAACATATTTATTTGCAGACTTTGTAGTTTACAAATAATTTTCGGAAGAATTATAATCAGGTCACACGATTTTCATTTTATGACAATGACTTGACTATAGACAAAAATCGTCTTTCATAGACCTAAGTACATCTAAATGTCTTCCGAAAATTTTACATCTTAAGAACATTTGCTTCACTCGATTATAGGGTTGTTTTAGGTTAGGAACAAATTTTCGGGTAAAAAAGGGTGGGGATCATTTGAGGGCTGAGAGGACCTGAAATGGAAGGGAAGAGGTTATTAGGGCACGTTATATGTTATACTAAACATAGAATGGATCCAAACCAAAACTATCAGACAATTATGTCATCGACACAAATAATAAACTAGTCACCTATCAAGGAGACATTGGAGAAACCATTAATCCACGTAACAAAAATCTTCATAGAAAAAATAGAAATTAAAAATAATATTTTTTTTTATTACGGAGGCCATAAACCAGAAATACATCAGAACCCTATTAATTTCATTCGATCCTGTTTTAACAGCTAGCTATCAAAAATAAATTGTAGTCATTTGATGGAAGCAAGTATCATTCGTATGGGATTTGATATGAAAACGATTTATTTGCTATCTTATTAATGACCCACACTTGTAGCCGAATGCTTACATTTTATGGTATATGGCCCCAATAACAAAAAAAATCTACTAATATTTTATAGAACATAGCAGACACGATAACATTCTTCGAAATTACTTTTAACACTCATTATTTGACTATATTTATATCAAAGCTAAACTCTTACAGGTTAGGAAGATAAAAAAACGACAGTGAAGATACTATCAAATTACATTCGGTATAATTACAAGTAGGAATAGGTAAATACAAGTGACAAAGAAGCTATACATCCGCTCATACGCACAAACTCGTATTTTTACATATTACACTCAAGCTAATTTAATGTTTTAGTTTAATATAAGTTGTATAAAATTCGGATAAGGCGATAAGATCAGTAATAGTAACGTACAATGCCAATAATTTATCAAGTAAGTCATCCAACTTATACCACATTGAATATACAGTTTTGTACAAGTCGAAAATCTACATATATATTTCGAAACGTCATTTTTCGACAGTCAGGATTTGACACAACTTGAACGCAGTTTGTCGCTCGCTATTGACAGTTTTGACAATTTTAGTCAAACTAAGTTGCCTCAAAGTATCTTCAAAGTGGTAAGGGAATCCAAGATGTACAACTATGCGAATGATTGCTAATAAAATTAACTACAAACTACCAAAGACTACAATCTGACGTATATTTCTTGATTTGACACATGGTGACATGTTCATCAAATTTTCAAATGTCAAATATGCTTGACAGTTTGTAGTAATTTTAATTAATAACATTAAAATGTATGTTTACAATTAAAACATTTGATATGACAGCTGAAATTGGTAATGTAAGATGACGCTAAAGCCCTGACATTTCATGAAACTTCAGTGATGCGACTGACTTTTCTGCAACATTAATTGACACTTACTTTTCAAGTATGTGTGTTAAGTTACTGAAATGTTGAGATCTTGTTCTGACATAAGAGACGATCTGTCAAAAAATTTAACCTTTGAATGGAGATTAGATGATACAAGTTTTTGAATTTTATTTTAACACCATCACGCTTGTCATTGATATTGGATGTCTAATTATAAATGTCAAACTTTTTAAGTCAACATTTTCAAACATAATCCAATCTTTCCAGTTCCACCACAAAAGTTCCAGAAACATCTCAGGTCTAATGAGCCGAAAGATAAATACACCTCCATGGACAGCCAACTCTTTAATTACATATTAATAAAACACTAAATAACAATACAAACAATAATTACTGCAACATAATTAAAAAAAAAAAAACTCTACAATTTGACTACTACGAAAACAAACGTGTTAGAAAATAAACTACAAGTTTGTGTACTGTGGTGAAACTTATATGTTCCACTGCTTGAGAAGAAATATTTTTTAAGCGCAGAATGCACAAGTTTCAACGCAGTGTTGTAACTCGATATTTATCGCTAAAAGATTTCGGATTATCGTATCTTAAACCCGAGTTGACACTTCGAATATCATCTCCCAAAGGGATTGTACTATATAAACATCGAATTATTGTAATTTTCCGTACTGACAAATAATACTGTTTTATTTGTCTGCCACGTGATTCGCTCAGTAATTTAAGATAGTTATTACTTTTGAACTATTCATCTTTTTAAAGATACCAATAATAATATTGTTTATTTTATAACACATTCATTCATAAGATTATCTATTATATAATTTTATAAATGTATACCTTAAATTTAAGTAAGGGTATAGTTAGAATGAATTACGATAGAGGGCGCGGCGGTCGAGTCAACTCGAGCTAACACAGCATACAAATGCCAGCATTTGCACACATTGTAACTACAAACTTCGTCTTAATCGTTTTCAAAAAACATAAGGCAAACATTTCAACTTAATCTCGTACCATGTACTTATATTCCAAAGAATAATTTCACGCGACAAACTGTTCAGTTGTCTGTCAGATCAAACTGGAAGAGACTCTTTGTCGTTTGATTAAGGTATTAAATAGCTTAACCCAAGCCAGCTGGGTGTTGTGCTAGAAGGAAGATGGTAATGAGCTAATTAGTTGACATTATGGCACTCTCGTAAAGCGTATTTACTTTACACATCACTGAGACAAGGTTACGACTTCATAAAGAGAAGGTATATTGCACATCGTAGTTTATAACATAGAATAAAATAACAGTTTCTTTTTTAAAATTAGAATGTAGCGTCACGTCAACCGCCGCGCAATTTAAAAAGTGATCTAGCTAGTTCTCGCACGTGAAAGTATCCAACTAGTAGAGTATTGCCAGTGGGGAAAAACAGTAGCTTAAAAGTCAAAAATCCGCAAATGTCATTTCGAAAGATAAAAGACAACTTGACAGATATCGACAGAAATGAACCTTTTAAAGGATTTCTCATCCGACTATCATTTTTGTGAAGGATAAAATTAAATTTTTCCCTTATTGATTGTCAATGTCAAAAATCAGGTGCAAACAGATTCGAGGTGTGTCATGTCGGCATTGACATGTATAGTAAAAGCCACGCCCACCAGCAATATTCCGCGAGTCGCTGTGTGTGTGTGTGTATGTCTACACGTCGACCACCATTTTCTTGTGTATGTCCGTATTGCCCACCACGTTGCAGAACTCCTCGAACGATATCTTCCCGTCCTCGTCCTTGTCTGCGAACAAGATCGTCTTGTCAACGATCTGTTGCAACTGGGTGTCTTTAAGGTTGTTGCCGACCATCATTTTCAATACCTGGAAATACAAAATGTGTTACCTTAGGAATATGTATTGGTAATGACATTTGTCAGCAATGACCATGTTCCTTCATACGGCCGTTTAAAATAACTTATTGATAAAAAAATATATCAGCTTAGGCCTATCCCTTAGCCATCCATTCAAAGTAATCCAAATGAATGCCATGGGCTTTTTTTGTCATTTCAATAACACTCATAAAGATGATATCCATCCGCCGATGGCTAAGCCAGGATAACCATGCTTAATATGTTATGGTTATCGATATCAACTGTTATTCGGCAGGTCTGAGATAGATTCCCGAGCCCGATTAATTTTCGTATTGAATAAGACAATTTGATGTAGGTCTTTGGAATTAAAATTATACAACTTTGAAAATTATGATGGAGGCATTATTATCTAGAATTTTAAAATATATATTTTTAAAATATTTTTTGTCTCTATCTCTTAACTATGATTAAGTAAAACCTACGTGGTTAACTTGTCTGAAGCAATATTTAACTATAAACCAAGCCTTATCTACACAACTGATCAAACAATGCTGAAACACTAACATACTTTATAGTAATACCTGCCTACCTAAATAGCTAGGTAAGGATAAAATTGTAGTGGAAAATTGTTAAGACAATCGTCTACCTGCTGGACATTTTAAGAAATCTTTAAAATAATTATGCTTTAATTAATCGGTCAATTTAAAGCCGGACTCGCACATGAAGGGTTCCATACAATTTTACATGGCTGAAAAATATGTACTTTTTAAATAATTCGTAAAATAATCAAGAAAATGTAAAAAATCAAGTTTATTAATTATTATTATTAATTTCTGTTTTACTATTGGTTTTTAGAGGCAATAGAAAAAATACATTTTCTGAAAATGTCTGAAGTATTATGGTTCATGAGATACAACTTGCTGACAGACGGACGGACGGACAGCGGAGGCTTTGTGTTAGTAATAAGATGCCATTTTTTACCCTTTCGGTACGGAAACCTGGATATCGTCGATAGAACAAGATTACAACGATATAAATCGGTTAGAAACAGTATCATAAAGAGGCAATGTTTGTGAAATGTGAGTTTGGATGTCAGGGGCTGTTCAAGTATAACATAAGATTGAAGATTTTTGACACCCTCTCCCCTCATGTAACCCTCCGTAACATTAAAACAAATGGGAACTTTGAAATCGAAAATCTTGGGAACGGTTGCGAGATTCAAAATAAAAAAACATTAATTCAGTAAGCAAAAAGATCCGAAAGCTATTTAGCATATACACTTATGCCTGTCCTCAACAAGTCACGTAATACTTGCCCTAAGAAGAAATGTGAACGGCCCCTAATAGACAATTTTTGCAATCACTCAGCAGATTATAAAAATTATTTAAATATATATTGTATTTAATATTTAAGATAGACAGTGGACATTTTGAAAAACAAAACGAATTTAATGAGACAAAAAATTTCAGGCAAAACGTAATCTGTAGTTACAATAAAATGTGATAATTAATACGTTGCGATGTGACACTGACATAACAATTGTCGTGCTCTCGTTATTAAGTTATAAAAAACAGAAATACATTGCGTGTGTGCGTTATCAATTAACTAACCAGCTGTTATATATTTTTCAACTTACTCGTCTAGATGTTGGGTACGTGTAACATTTTTTATCATGTTTAATTAACATGGCACATGGCATCCATTTTTCATCAGGCAAAAAGTGATAACGTATTGTAATAATTTAATTTCACGCACATAATTAAATAATAAATAATCAAATCACAACACGGTCTTTTTTATACCACTATGGTGGCGAACAAATCGGCCAGGCTGTGTGTTTATCATGAGTTCGTATATGTTGTCTACGTCAGGTTACATAGATTACTACAGTGAATTTTGTATAAGAAATTTTTATTCCTTATCAATCCGTTAGAAGCGCTTTACAAAGATTCATACAAATTTGTAACTGCAGTCGCAATCGAAGGTAAAACTCGTGGTAGACACACTAATGGTAAGTATTCACCAAAGCCTACGGATGTTTGCAATACCAGGGTTGCTAGCCCTCGTAATAGACACAGTTCATTGAAGTCAAAATATTTTTACAGGTTACAAATAAAATCACTCAACAACAAAATTAGAAGAACGTAAAAAAAAGTCATATCAATAAAATGTTATACATAATTATAGCACTTATTAACTCAATTAAATTTTTATTTTCTATAACATATTCATAATACTCGTAGAATTGACTTTGACAAGAAAAAAAATCTATTTTTATCGTTCCCCTAAATTATTTCTAGAATGTATTTATAAATTTAAATATACATATTCAATATTTAAAAAAACACATCACATAATAGTGTCTTTCAGATAGTTGAGTACCTGCAATGACATTTCAATCAATATCCATATGTTTGCTTTCTTATTCTATAGTTACCCTTGAAAATTCCGCCACTAATTTACCTAACATCTGATCCGGGTTATTTACCTCGTTCTATAATAATATATCAATGATGCCTAGATACGTATACGAATTAATACGCTTGACAGCTATTGAGACTTTGCCAACGCTCTAGAATCTTGACATGAAATCAAAATATCTCTAATTTAAATTGTGGTTTTAACAATACGCTACTTCAGTTTCTGTCTTGATACATTTCACTTAATTTCATCTCATTGGACAGAAGAAAACAATGTTTTATCCTTTTTAAATCGTTCACTGGATGGTAAATATTCAGTCGCCTTAGTCAAATGGTATTTTTCCGTAAGCTTTAAAGCCGACAGAAAATAAAAATATTTTGAAATGGCATTTCCTCGCGCTCGAGTTACGTTATTGAATAATGGCATTTGTCTAAGGGGGCAGATCGCCGTATTTTATTGCCTTGATATCTCAGAACGCCAATAGCACCGACAATGCTTTAAATTAAAAATAAAATAAAAAAGCAACTACGGAGGTTTGTTGCCGGCTTCTTCCCCGTAGATAGCATTCCGAACCAGTGGTAGATAAAAAATGACGATTTGAAATCACTTATATTGAGTCTATTTAAATAAAAACAATTTGAATTTAAATACATTATTGAGTCAATAACAAGAGTCTTCTTTAATTCAAAATTTCTTTAAATTCAGTCTCATTCCTTTCTACTGACAATCTAAAACCATTCTATTATTTTTACTTTTTTCTCTGAAATGTTCATGAGCTATTATAGTCCATGAGATACAGCCCACTTACATACGGACTGACAGACGGACAGCGGAGGCTCAGTAATAGGGTTCCGTTTTTTACCCTTTGGGTACTGACCGTAAAAAAAAAATCTGTAAAGCTATTAAATTAATTTTTTCCTATCTAAATTAAAACTGAAGGTTAACGGAAGTCATTTACTCAATCAAAAAAAAAAGAAGTAATTAAATATATAAAACTTTAAATAATTCCTGTTTCACTCGCGACTGTACGGTAGCTATAAATGTTTGAATAATTAAAAAGATAATGATTTTAGCTTAACAACTAATCGAGTTACTTTTGACCTAATTACAAAGGTGCTGGTTACAAGTGTATAACATTAAACCTCATCATTAACAAGCTTATGTTACTTCGTCAGAGTGGAACTCAAATTTTCTTAGACAAAATTTTACCTAGGTTTAACTTTTTTTTTAATTCGATGTTCAACAGTTAAACAGGTAGAGATGGCGAGAGGTAGTGCGTCGCGTCCTAAGGGTTGCTGACGATGTCATGATAACCAAGACCACTCTGCCAAGAGTGTAACGACCAAGAAGAAGAATAGTAGTTACATATTTTTTATCATATTGTATCCAAAATCCCCCGCCGCGTCTGTCAATCTGGATGTGTTTGCGATCATTTCTAAAACTACTGAACGGCTTCTAAAAATTGTTTTCATCTATCAGGATTCCTGAGGATGGTCTTGATGTATAATTCGTGAAGGTTTTGTTTGAGTAGATTGGTTTAAAATATGACGATGATAACTAAACAACTCGTCATTATTAGAGTGCGCGATGATAAATAATAATAAATAAATAAATAATAAATAACCACAACACGACACACACATTAACTCAGCCCTGCACTAAGTATCGTAAGAACTTGTATCGCAGGTGCTAAGCAACGATATGGTATATACTAAATAAATAAGAATACAACATCCAAGACCGGTAAGCGAAACAATGCGTTAATGATGATTAGTTTATAGTTGATATGTTGTACTAATTGTTGAAGTTAAATGCGAAAAACCTGTAATTTGCCTTAATATTAGACCATACTACTTGTCTATATGTCAGGTATATTTACGCTGATGATTTTCGTAAATAAATAAATAAAAGTGCCGGGAAAAAACAAATGGATTACCCGCGTAAAGCTGGGGCTGGTACTAATAATAATGTTTATATTAAGTTCTTTACTTCTTCATAAAAATATTGCGATGTTAGTTGCCGTTTCTGCCTACAGCAATCAATATTTCGTTTCAATTATGATAAGTACGGTGGATGCGTTCGAGTGTCAGTACGATAGTCAAGGCTTAACTACTTACTAAACCTATTAACATGACACAACTGATTATAACTTAACTACAAAAAATAAATAGTTAAGATAACCGTTTTTAAATAACTCTGATTATAGTTCATGTACAGGGTGCGACGAGAAAGCTTCCTTATTCGAAAATTCATAAAACAAAATGAATTGAAGATATTTTTTCAATTATTTTTACATGTATTGTGGTACATTTAAAGTTCTGGCCAAGACATTGGGAGATTAGAAATATAAAGTTTTGGTCCAGTTCGATCACCACTTGGTCAATCTTGGTGATAACAAGTATTGTTGTTCAGCTGGTTCAAGGTTTTCGAACGACTGGTTTACATCAAAAATTTAAGGCATACCCATAAAAATATGTCAGGGTGCTAAATCGGGTGAGCTGCTGATGATGACTCCTTGTGCGGAGACCAAAAGAAGAACCAATTTATTCAATATAGGTAATATTGAATAAATTGTACAAGTGTAATAAATAAATACTGACTTGAAAAAGTTCCCCGTTGGAGATGAAGCCATCGTTGTCCATGTCGTAGATCCTGAAGGCGAACCTGAGCTTGGACAGCTTGTCTCCCTTCACACTGAACTGGGACACACCTTGGATAAACTCCTTAAAGTCCACCTAGCAATAGAGAAAGCATATGAAACTGACGTTTCACATTAGAATGACATAAATATACTTTTAGGCGAGATTTTAAGTGAGTCAAAAAGTGACAAAAGACAGACGAATATTACGAGTTAAAATAATTTTTCATTTTTAAACTAACACACTAGAGTAATTGGATCATTTTCAGAAAAATTCGCTTTGCATTATAACTTCATTTCAACCGATAGACACTACAATAATTATATATCTCGAGTCAGAATAAATAAGAGTGACAAGAGAGAAATACCTAGTGATCGCATCCGGCTTCAGTGCAAACATTACTTAGTAAACCATTCTTTCCTACAGGTATGAGTTTGAATGTGTACCTGGCAATTTTAAGTATCAATTTGAATTGGGTCTCTACTATATATATACCCTGATGGCATAGACCTTCAAAAAGCCAGGGGGTGTCCAATACCCACATATTTTTATACTGACTAAAACACAAGGTTACATTCCACAAATCACCGGAAGACTATTTTATATGAATGTAAACAAAATGTATACATTGAGATTATTATAGGCAACATGTTTTACAATGTTTTTTTTACTATTTCTTTAAAATAAATAGTTAATTCCAGGGTGCCCAATGGTTTATAGAGGGTGTAACCCTGGACAACCGTTGTTGCGCCTCTGGGTTCTAGTTGCATTAAGGATGCTAAGCAAATCCACCCGTATCTCTATCAAATCTTTGATTCAAGATTCAAAGCGGAAGATCGCGAATCGCGACCATGGAACCAAAAACAAAATGTACTACAAATATTCTAGAATTAACACTACGAACAACTGACTGATACTTTTAACTGACATTAAGCACAAACAATGCTCATTCTTATGTTTTAACACTGCCGGTGCTTTAAGGAAACATTCTTAAAATTAAAGCTTTGAATTTAAAACAACGGAATTGAATCACTTGTCGTTAAACGAAACGACATACCATGAATTTTGAGTGGTTATTTAGCTTCAATGCCTAAACTACATATACAATACATATATATTTAGTTATATACATTGGTATTTAACAAATTATGACACGTATGACAGGTCATTTCGTCACCCACATCTTTCCTTCCGCTTTATAACGTTTCTCACGCAGTCCATCCTTCCTTCATTGGTCTACCTCTTCTTTTCTGTTTAGATTGATATTAAAATGCCTGACATCTATCCGTTTCAAATCGTTTTCATCCACCTTTTCTTTTATCTAACACTTCTCTTTTTCCCCCAATGCAAAAAAGGGGTGTTTTAAGTTTGACGTGCCTATCTGTGTATCTGTCGGTATGTCTGTCTGTGGCATCATAACTCTTGAACGAATGAACCGATTGCGATGATGTTTTTATGTTTGAAAGGTGACTTAATCAAACGTATTCTTAGCTATGCGTGAACCATATCAGTTGCCCCATTCAAAAGTTATGGGGGTCGAAAGTGGGGATGAACAATCGAATGTACGCAAAAATGTCCAATAGTTTTTTTTTAATTTGTAATTTTATTTTTATTCCACTAAAGTGGCAAACAAGCGTACTACCCAGCTGTCACTGTAGCCTATAGACGTTTGCAATACCGGTATCATCACGCAACCTTCCTTTTGACCTTTTTCTCTGATAAAATGCCTTGACTCACCTCGCCGTTGCCATCAGCGTCGAATATGTCAATGACGCGCTGCACCAGCGGGTTCTGTTGGAGCTCAGGCAAGGACATGAACTCGTCAATGGACAGCGCGCCCGAGTTGTCCAGGTCCAACTTCCGGAACCGCTTCCCCAGCCGGCGGATCTCGTCCGCGTCAACTGACACACACACACACAACCTAGCGTTACACCAACACTACAGTACTGAGCTCACAACGTCACAAGTCAAATAGAATTACACGGATAGAGGCATCTGTGATTTTTTAGAGGTCTTAGGTCAGATTTTTTTTTTGTACTATTTAAAAAGTTTTTATATGTATTTTAATATAAATTTGGATTCAAGAGAATACTTTCAAAATCGGTCCAATCAAAACAGCGTAATCAAAACAGCGAAAATCAAATATAAGACAGAAAACTTATTAGCCGTTGATCGAAATTAATTTTCAATTAGTGCTCAGGGTCACCACAACTAGAAAATTTTCGAATAATATTTTTTAGCTCGTCTTGAATTAAAAGATCACAGAAAGCCCCTGCTAGGTGGCCCGTCAATATCTCACCCACTCGCCAATTCTTTTTAATCTGTGTACAGCTATGAGCTTATTATTGAAAGGTTTATTTGCCGCAGCCCTATTGGCCTTAGCAATTTCACCTTGACTAATCACTTCTTTACCCTACCTACATTGTAAGCAGTTTTCAAACACCTTTTCAACATATATTTTTTCCATTGTACATTTATATACATCCAACAAAAACTACTTTCTTTACACTTTGACTATGCCTTCACCATTGAAATGGTACCTACTGCATTTTAGTATCAATATCAAAATCAATAAAGCTGTCAAGGGCAATATTTATTCAGTTTAGGTAAGTACATTATGTGCGACCTACATAGCAAATGAATTCTAAGTCTCAAGTTATGTTATGACTTTTATTTATAACTTGCATGTTTTTCGATTGCGAAAAAATCTTGATCTAATAAAAAATCAATCACCCGCCTTTGATTGTTGTCGACGAATTTTCTTAAAATTAAAAAAAAAACAATTCCAGGTACTAATTACTATGCAAAACTATACAGTAAAATAAGCTGATGACGACTTTAGATTTGTTTACTCTTTGTTGCGTGCGTAGGTACCTACTTCACTGTGTAAGTCTAGCCTCGGAGACAAAAGTATTTTATCCGGCTTAACATTGAATCCCAGATACAACACAAAATAAATACAAACAGACGAGCCACATTGTCAAAGGATGCCAACGACGATGCAACAAAGAACGTTGTCACATTATCAAGTTGAACTAGATAAATTTCACACTACTCTTCGAGACTGTACTTGGTAGAGAGTGGGTCATCTGTTTCTATACATTCTGTCGTCCTAGACATATATAAACAGTAATCTGCGCTATTCTATTAACATACAAAGCGATTTATACATGTAAAGCAGTACAGTGTAGTGCAAAACACGGCTGACACTCGCCGCAGCCGCCCCCGGGATCATAAACACGACTTTACAACAGTTTTACACCTAACAACGAACAGCAATCACTACCGCACATGAATCATAGCTGCCAAAAAGTTTATTATATTCATTTTATTATGCGGTATCCGGCAGCCACGATGTCATGTGCGGAGCTATTTAACAGAGATTTTACGAAAAAAAAACTCCAACCAACGAGAAAGGTCAGCGTGTAGCGTGTGAAGGGAGATGTCGAAAATAGCGGGTTTTATAGCCCAATTACAATAGAGTGGCGGTGGCAAACGGCTACGTTACACTGTAGCTTTGCCGCATGGCTGACGTTTCCCGTGTGCATACATTCCTCGCTCCTGATAAGAGTGATAGCTGTAATTGCTGGAAACATTCTATGGAACATACATTCATTTCTAATGGCAGCCTGTACTAAGACTGAACGAGATGCGGGATGCACTTACCAAAAACTAAGTTTTAATGTTATGTCCATCCAGAACAATTTTTTTAAATAATTTCGTCAGGTTGGAGGAATTATGCGAACACCACCTAACTCAAGTAATCATCATAATGTTAGCAAATAGAGAGAACAGTTTAGAAATGTAACATAAATAGTATGATTCCATTAAATATTAGCGTAAATTAAAAAAGAGTTACAGACAGAAGCAGAAATAGCTTAATGGTCTTTAAATTTAAGTGGTTGGTGTGGCTTTGACAGGATTTATAATTTTAATTATTTGGATGGTTGAAAAATTGTTCTGGACAAGTTGTGAAAGTGCAATGCGCTAACATGAACATGAGCATTGGAGATGAGTGGCTACTACACTCACAGTTCTCCACCTTGAAATCAAGGCAGTTTACACGCGCTGAAACAAATCTACTGTTACCTTTCCATTTTACACCATTTTATCTTAAATCCTATAAATATCTCTATTATATTAATAGCTTTGTATCTATAAATGTATCTCAACTATAAAGGGAATCTTAAAAGTTGTCAAATTGTTTTTTTTATAGAAAAACCTTTTAGCAACACTCAAGTTCATTATCAAGTTGGGATATGTTTATTAATACAGCCCTTAATACCTAAAACCAAGTTTATTTAGGATTATTGTGTAAGTTTCAGCAAAAGATCAAAACAATTGGAAGGATAATTTTTGGGATATAGTTTTAAACATTAATAAATAAGATTTAAACATGACTTTCAAGTTCAAAGCTGAACATATTAATCAATTTTCAAATTACATTTGTTCAAAATTATTACACTTTTATTTCTTATTGTTAGCTTAATTTAAAACCAAAATATAAAAATTAAAAAAGAGAACATAAACTCATGAAAGAATGATATAAAATGCAAATTATTTGTTTAATAATAAGAAAGATGAGGAAATAAAATAAATGATTTTATCCGAAACAACTTCTTTGAGAAAATGAATACATTGCTACCTATTGGATTCTAACTGGTTTACAACAAAGATAAAAATTGAATGTTCATTATTAATACAAACATACAATATAAACAAATTCTCAAAAAGTTGTTTCTTATAATTAGCTTACTTCAAATTAGTTTTAGACAATATTAGAATTTAGTGTTATTAAAAATTATTACTTACAATTGGAACACAATTCCATGGGGATAGAGTTTTCATTACCCTAAAAAACAAATATAAAGAGATTCTTCTTCAATAATGTTATCAACACGGTATGAAAATATAATGAATATCATTTTCTAAAATAAACTAGCCCAACCTGTTTTACTAATTACCCACAGATTTAAAAAATGCGAAATCATACATTGTTCTATAGCGTCAAGGAATTCTACGTACCTAAATATGTTTATATTATCGTTGAGATATTATTTGAACAACTAATACATATCCAAAAGACTTTTAAAACATTTAAGAAGACAAAACCATTAAAAACAAAATGAGTTAAATTTAGAACAACCTCGTCAGTGGTACTTACCATTTTGCTAGCTTATTACTTTAAAGATCCACAAATAAAACAAACTTATCGGCTTCAAATTATCTATTTGTTGCTAAAAATTACGTTAATTCACGTAAAGAATTATTATCACTACTCCATCGATTTACGGAGAAAATGTATGAAAAAATCTACCAAGTGTTGCTATCCGCAAAGTTTAGTTTCGATTTGTGTCAAAGTATTTCGTTTAGAAATTCGAACTTTTACCGACTTTCGATAATAAGAAACTCAACATTCAGAAAGAGCATTATTATTTTATATCACAAATTTATGATGTGATATAAATAGATATAAAAGTATTAGTTTGGTTTAAAATTTATTTAAGTAACCTATTCAAAATTTAAATTGCCTTTTTTTTAAATATTGTCCTTAAAATTTGGACAATCGTACATATTAAAGAAATAAGCTCAAATTAACTGAGTTTTCAACCAAAAGTTTTGGTTTGAATTTACACACATTTGGTCACCCATTATACCGAAAAGATAAAACTATGTTTATTATATTATTAATTGTTGTAAATTATTGTATAAAGGGTGTACTAAACCTTTTAGAACAAATGTTACATGAATTGGAACTTTTGGCTACTAAGAAAATTGAAAAAAGCTATAGGAAATTTTAAAACCCCTGCAAGGAAATTGTAAATCTGTCATGGAAATTATAATAAAAAATGATGATAATTAATTGAGCTGCGATGTATAAAGTGGTTGTGGGTATCATCCAAAACAATTTCTCGGAACATTTCTCATTATATAAGCGGTAGAACACACTGAGGGTAGCAAAGACTCTTCTCTGACTTAAGGGCACAATACCGCTTATAAGGGCGGAATCATCGATAATCCTCACAGCCCGTTTCTGAAACAAGACAAAAGATTGAGCTAGTTTTCAAGTGCTCCTACCCAATGGTGATAGCTGTACTCACAAGCATACTTCCGAGTGACTGTGAATCTGAACCTCACTGGTTAACTCGACTCCAAGAATGTCGGTTCTCGATATTCTTTAAAATAGTGAGGGGAATGTTTTGTAACCGTGGTGCCACAACAAATGGGATTTTTGTCTGTGGTCTATAGTATGTGTCTTGGTGGGGTTCAATTAAACTATTTTTATTCCAGACACAAGTCGCACGCAGCTTTCTTCTGGAACCTTCACGATGGAACGAGAGATGTTTATTCAGCTCGGGTAAAAAGCGCCCTGTATTGTTATCCATTTACAATGAATTTCACCAGTAGAAACAACAGGGAACCTTGTGTGAAACTTAATAACCATGCTACTTATATCAAAGCAACTTTCGTCTAGGATGGCTTATATGTTATAAAAAATCTAGTGACCCATTTACACAAGGTTAAGATTTGCTAGAATTTTTGATGCTAAACTCGAATAAACGCCTTCTCTACATTTACACTAACAGCCAAAGTTCACCATGACTCTCAACTGCTTAAGCTCACTGGTTGAACTTGTACTGTAAAAGCGGTCGCTGATCGAATCTTGCTGTTCTTGGTGTCTCAATAGCTGAACATGGATATGCTCCGTATATTTTGAGAAAAGGGAGGCAATTTATAGTAGGTGTCTCTCCTGATCTTCGTTAGGGTCGGATAACGAAGGTCGCCTTCTGCGTGGAAACCCTAAATGTCCCTCGATAGTTCGGCTCCTGATTGTATGGCGGTCGTATTGTATTTGCTTTTCGACTTATTATGTTGTCTTTATAAAACGATACAGCCTGATCGATTGTACAGGAAACGATAGGCCTCGTTGTTTAAAATGGCTCAATGGACAAACAAATGTTATTTTATGAATTTTTACTCATTTGCTACTATCATTTTTGCGAATAATTAATTTTTTTCTGTTACAATATATAAAAAACATAGAAGCAAACATAGCGGACCCTGCCTGCTTCTTAGTAATAAAAACGTCTTAGATAACTAATCCGATGGTTGGCTTGCCAGAGCGTGTGGATGTAGCATTACAAATCCAGTCGGCGGATGACTAATCGCCAACGACTGGTCGACTGTGCGTATAGGCTGTAAAATGTTAAAATAAGCATCCTGAACATTTTTGTATTTCAAAAAGTGCTATATTTAATTAAATTCAAATTGTCATAATTCAACTTATCATAACTGTGGTTTTCCATTTATGAACGCAATATGATCTGTCAAATTTATTCTCCCCCCTTCACCTCTCTCTTCGTGGAAAGTCAACCATGGCGGCCGGGGTAGGTTTTATTCTATCTCGATTTATCTTGTTAATCATAAACCATCCCATTCAAATAATGTAAAATCGCTTCCATAATATTAGTCCTCAATCCTATGATGTCTGATTTTGCAGGTACTCTACACTTATCCGGAAAATTTCCGTGCTTACAAGGCGTTGATCGCCGCAAAGTACTCCGGGGTAGACTTGAAAGTAGCCTCGAATTTCGTGTTTGGTGAAACTAATAAGTCTGAGGGATTTCTAAAGAAGTTCCCCGCCGGTAAAGTGAGTGTCTGTTTGGAGAAAATTCGTGAAGTTGGAAGTGTTTAATTCAAGAAGTGTCGTTTGAGCTGACGTGTTAATTTTTGATGATTTTAGGTGCCAGCGTACGAAAGTGCTGATGGAAAAGTGTTGTTGACTGAAAGCAATGCCATCGCTTACTACGGTAAGTTTTATTACATTGCCTGTTTACATATTTAGGTATAACCTACAACAGCTGTGAACTTTGATTTAGAGTTTTGACTAGGTTTTTTTACTTCAAAACTGTCATTAACAAGGTCATAAAACTAAGTTCTTTATATTTTTAGTAGAATCTAACGTCATACATATAAGTTCAATAATCCACGCCCATGTTTATCACACATAATTTTATTTAAAACTTAAATTTATATTATCTTATAACCAATTAGATAAGTCAACAATCAGTTCATATTTTAAAAAGATTAAGAGGATATCAATATGAAAAATATAATGAGAATATTTGCTTTACATTTATTCTGCATCTACATATGACTTGAATTATGTTTGATCATAGCTTTTTGTAACCCTGACATTATTTGATTGTTTTAAAATAAACCAATGGAAATGATATAGATCAAAGTAAAACCATAGTTTTTCATTTTGTTTTTATGTGTGACTAGCTTTTCCCTGTAACTTGTTTGTGGAGAGCTCATATATAATTGTTTTTTTTTGGAGACAACATACCTATCATAGTCAGTACCACAAAAATAAAAAAATCACCCTCTAATATTAGTATACATTTTTTGTACATATTAAGCAAACCTTCAATTAAATAAATATTGTTAACATTTTTACTAGTGTCAAATGCCGCTCTGCGTGGTGGTGATGAAGCCGGTGTCTCCAGGGTGCTCCAGTGGGCAAGCTGGTCGGACAGTGAGCTGCTGCCTGCTGCATGCGCCTGGGTTTTCCCATATCTTGGAATCATGCAGTTCAACAAAGTGGTAAGTTATAATGTAAAAGTCAAAAGTTCTTCATTCAAGTCTCAAAGATCAAAGTAAAACCATAGTTTTTCATTTTGTTTTTATGTATGTCTAGCTTTTCCCTGTAACATTATTCATATTGAAGACAATACCTATCACCCATAGTCAATACCACAAAAAAAACACCCTCATTAAAAGTTTTAAAAATAGTCAAATTCACTACTGATTCACAATATTGAGGAATGGTAGAAGTAATTTTTGCACAGCTACATTCTATCTTAGAATTTTTTTTTCGATTAAGTTGTTAGTAAAGTTTTGGATTTGACATAAAACATACCTACTACTGTCTATATATATTTTTTTAATTTCTATTTCTTTTAGAAATCAACCTAGATTTCGATTTTTACGACTTATATTTAAGTAAAGTTATTGTTAGAGTTTTATGTAAAATTATTTAGTTACACATGTAATTGTCAACACAAATAAGTTACATGGACATGAGATAGATTAATTTATTTTTACGTAATTGTTTGCTCAGTTTGAGCAGTCAGTATGTTTGCTCAGACTTAAGTATTGCAGCCTCTGAGAATAGTATTGCATTACCATAATAACAATACAAAATGTTTTAAGTATTATTTATAATTATTTTCCATTAAAACATGGTTTTTGTTGAGAAAAAGATGACTAATAATTTTTTATTTTGTTATTTAAGAGTTTAGGAGAATGGATTGTACATAAGGTTTTAGTAAGAGGTTTTCTAGAAACAAAAATTTCTATCCATATGGGTATATGATAACAACAATATTTTGTATTGTTGTTAAGATAGGAAAAGATAAAGAGATGCCGAATCTCTTAAGAGTTACAAAATCAAAAATACACTCATCATTTTATAACTATTGAATGAGTTTTTGAGGGAATGAGGGTAAAAAATGCAATTTCAATAACACTTATACTTACAATAATACACTATTAAATATACACAATAATAATTTAAATATATTTGTTTTCAGAACGTTGAGCGTGCAAAGACAGACCTAATCGCTGCTCTGAAGGTGTTGGACTCCCACCTCCTCACCAGGACTTTCCTTGTCACCGAGAGAATCACCCTAGCTGACATCATTGTCTTCTCTACACTGATACATGCTTTCCAGGTATGATATTGCATTACAGATAAGAAGTTTTATGTATGAATTAGTAACTTTTTTGAACAAGTGGGTAATTTGTTTGAAAAATACATGTGATTTACTATTCAAGTGAATAAAAGTAAATAAATGTATATAGCCAAGTCCTATTCTAAAAGCTTTATTTAAAAGCCAATTCAACTTTCTACCTGTTTAAATAGCTGATCTATGATAAAGAATTTTCCAAAAAATACACCATAGTTGCACATTTCAATATATATTTCATTTATACAATAAATTTCATGAAATAAATCCTTAATACATGAAAAAATATAACTTGAAAAACTTATACATGAAAAAATATAATTTAACTTACCAATTTGTTACAATATCATTAACTTCCATGAATAGAAAGTCCTGGAGCCAAGCATCAGGTCTTCGTTGGTGAATGTGACCCGCTGGTTCCTGACTGTTGCCAACCAGCCACAGGTGTCTTCAGTAGTTGGTCAAATCACTCTCTGCACTGCTGCACCTACCTACGACCCTAAGAAGTATGCTGAACTCACACAGAAGAAGGTATTGTCTCTTATTATAGTAGCATTGAAATATCAAATTATGCTTTTATTATAAAGCATAGCGTTGGACAGCGTTCTACAACGTGGACAGACCAATTTTGTAATGTACAAGCATGTACTATGTACTAAACAACGTAATAAAACAGCCATGACCTCAGGGGAAATATTCATGCTCATCACACGAACACCTGCCCAATCCGGGAATTGAACCCGAGACTTCGACGTAAGATGGAGATCGACAGCCACGGCCGTTGAAAGTGAATCGGTCTAAATGTTTGCTTGAATTCTGTACGCACGAAAAGGCTGAAGTAGGCAAAAGCTAGTTGGGAAATGCATCAAATGGGCAAAGAGGATAAGAATATTTTTTTTGTCACAACTTTTGTTTGTAACAACAACAAATTAATCTCAATGTTTAAATTCCAGGATGGTGGCAAGAAGGACAAGAAAGCAGAGAAGAAGGAACAGCCCAAGAAGGAGAAGCCAGCACCTGAACCCAATGTAGAAGATGAGCTGGATGAGAAACCCAAGGAATCAAAGGACCCCTTTGACTCAATGCCTAAAGGGTTAGTACTACTGCTATATTTATACATATAAAAACTTCCATTTACTTTTTTGGGAATATTGGATGTTGCCTCCTATCGAAATCAATTAGATGTTCTAAAAGACAGTCTTCACTACCTCTGAAGACAATAGCTTGTTGACAATTGCAAGAGTCTTGATTGAGGTTGCCAAGGTCGACTGACAATGCTCTTGATATTCAGTAATTTATTACCATAAGGCTTGTCAATACAAGCTCAATAGCTTTGCCAGATCGAATGTTTAAAAAATTGTTACCCACAGGCTGGAGTCAAGTATGTCTGTTTGAAAAATTCCAGAACATTCAACATGGATGACTTCAAGCGGTGCTATTCCAATGAGGATGAGGCTAAGTCCATCCCCTACTTCTGGGAAAAGTTCGACCCTGAGAACTACTCAATCTGGTACGCCGAGTACAAATACCCAGAGGAGTTAGCTAAGGTGTTCATGAGCTGCAATCTTATCACAGGTATGGTGATACTTTAAATTTAAATATAAAGTCATTAAAGCTCAAACTAGTCGTCAATAGAGGGCGGTTTCACTTTCCAACCATTGAACTGCTTGCCCGAGATATATAAAATTTACAAAGAAGGGGCTCTGTAAATCTTTCCAACCGTAACGATTTTAGGGCGATCCAACGATGATGAGAGCTTTATGTCATCGACATTAATATTAATATAAATATGCAAGAGATACGTCCATACACATTTGTTCCCTCATTTGTTATTTTAGTATGAAAGTGGTTCCATGTTAGATAAAACGTGTTAAAACGCATCGAAAATGGTTTGCCTGGTAGAAATTTTTGTTTAGAAAATTTCACTGGACTGTTTAGACAGGTAACCCATTTACGTTGTATTTAAGGGGGGAGCCTGATTTAGAAGCTTCAAAAAATCGATTTTTTTTTTTTTGCATAAATGTCTTCCTAAACTATCTAAGAATGTGTCCTCAAAATTTCAGACGGAAATTCGCAATATTTTCGGAGTTATAGAAGAAAGAGTCGGCAAGCGTCGAGCAGGTATATACGAGCGGCCGGATCGCTCGGAGCGCGCGCGCTCCGCCCCTCGATCTATTGTTCGTGTTATGATCCAAACAGAATAACGGTCCTTCGAGGGACTGTTGACTGTTCGCAGAAGGTCATTGTAGAGCTATGTAGGGATAAAAGTATGTATTATAACGGTATATGTGACCTGGCAGCGTCGGTTCGAGCAAAGCTACATTTAGCATTTGGGTTCAGTTTCGATTTGTCTTTCGGCACGTGAACGTCTTCAAATCATGCAGAGCTATCCAAAAGTGAGCAAATCTTCAAGTGAACGCAGTGGAAAGCCACGGAAACGTAAATTCCACGGCAATCAGTTTCATAATGGCGGCTTTTAAACATCCACCACGTCTAATTGACGAACATGTCGAGCAGCACATTCGTCCTGTGTACGAGGACTTATCCAAGGACGAGCTGCTTACGAGGTGTTTGGGTGGACACACACAAAATGCGAACGAGTCGTTCAATTCCACTGTGTGGTGCATGACACCTAAACACCTTCACTCAGGCATTAAAATCATCGAAATTGCTGCTTACATCGCTGGAGGAATGTTCAACGAAGGCTACAGTGCAGCATTGAAAACCATGCAGTTGATGGATTTAAAAATTGGACAGCAATGTAACAATTTCGCCAAGAGAGCCGACGAGGAGCGCGTCACCCGACAAAACAGGCGCGATTCATTGTGTAGTAAAGAGGCCAGAACAGCCCGCAGACTCGAACAACAGGGCACAAACCAGGTTTTTGAAGAGTGTGAAGGTTTACTTTATGGACCAGGAATCGCTGATTAGCATAATAACGCGGTAAGTTTAAGAAAATTACGATTTTTCATATACGAAAACTTTGACGCACGTTTTCTCGAGTTTTCATTTTTACGATTTTTCCTAATTGGCGGGAAAGATAGGGAAAAAACTAAACGTCCTATCGAAATAAAACAAAATGCATTTTATTCGGGATGAAATTCTCTTCTAGTTGAACCTAAAAAACCTTGAAAAAGTTAAGATTAACATATTTTTTAAACAATCTAAAGTCAATTTTTTTTTTTTTTTTAATGAACTTTTTTTTCAATTCACTAAAAATTATTGAAATTTGAACGTTTTCATCAATTTTCTTGGTTTAACTAGAAGCTATACTATTCAGGAATAAAAATATTTTTGGGTTTTTTGTTTCAGATGAAAATTGCGACCTGCATCATTCCCGCCGCACAACAAAAGCGCTCGCGAGACGCCTCGGCGAAATTCTTGTCCCGGGCATAATATTGCTTAAATCTTCATGAAAAAATTTGAGAAGACTGTTGAAATATACAACAATAAAACCTGAAAGTTTCATTCCAATCGTATATTTTTTTCCTTCCCAAAAAAATCCTTCAAAAAATCGATTTTTCGAAGCTTCTAAATCAGGCTCCCCCCTTAATTACGTTTTATCAACATAAACAAATTATTTCTCAAATCACAGATGAGGTAAATATTTGTATGGGCATATCCTACAAAAATAAATTACAGTTTAATGTCTTATGTTGTGCACCATGGTCGTCAAACTTGACTTTTTTGCCATGGATTTGTGGGATTTTGGCATGCAAATATTTGTTAATAGAATTAATAGCGGCATGAATGTGTTGCAGGCATGTTCCAGCGACTGGACAAGATGCGTAAGCAGGCGTTTGCATCAGTGTGCCTGTTCGGCGCCGACAACGACTCCACCATCTCCGGAGTGTGGGTGTGGCGCGGACAGGACCTCGCCTTCCCGCTGTCTCCTGACTGGCAGGTAACTTGCCCTTACATTTGTTGCAAGATATATGTGCAAGAGGTTCCGGGTTCGAATCCCAGCAGTAGCGGAACTTGGTGCTTTTTGCAAGGCCATAAAAAATACATCTTCTTTTTTTGTTTATCACTGTTTTATTTTCAGATCGACTACGAGTCGTACGACTGGAAGAAACTTGATCCCAAGAGCGAGGAGACCAAGAAACTAGTCAAAGACTACTTCTCATGGAGCGGCACCGACAAGAAGGGACGCAAGTTCAACCAGGGAAAGATCTTCAAATAAACACGAACAATCAACACAAGTGCATTTATTTAAGCTTCACCTCGTTGAGTGATCGACGTCTCATTTGTATAAGCAAATAAAATTGTTTTATTTATATAGTCTTTTCGTTTGTTTTTCAGGAAATGCCACTCAATTTAAACTAGAATGCTGCATTATTTTGTAAACAACTTTTAATTTCTGAAGCAATTAGCCCAGTTATATTGCACGACATATCGGCAACGAGATCCTTGTTCTTACGCAGCTGGTATCTATAGATTAATTACGGTAGACCAATAATTTATCTATGCCGCGTATATGCTAAGTTGCGTTGTTGTAAAACGTTGTTAATCTTGTTGCGCTTTGCTTGTTGGTAGCCTAGTGGAGTGGTTAGTGGCTTGGATTTAACAATTTAGTTGATTTAAGGTGAAAAAAACGAGTATTGGAAAGCAAAAATTTATATTTCTTATAATTCAGACTTTTGCCTAAACTGATAGATTCTTTTAACATTATTACATACATTCTTACATATTATTGCATTTATGAAACCAACTATGACGGTCGCTAAAGAAAAATATGATATAAGACAAAGCGTTGTTTATAAGATGAGCTTTAATATTCAAAATATAGAAACGTCGATTTAAAGTTTAATAAATGCAAGTTTGTCATGTCGACATTTGCAACGCCCAACGGACATCGTTAAAATGGTTGTAAACTTCCTAGAAATAATACATCGCCACAAGCAACAGCCCGTTGTTTTTTAACAGGTTAATTTCTATATGAAATGTCATTTAAAAACAGAGTTAAATACTTTACGAGCTACACTTTAAAATGCACGTTAAAATTGTCTCCACTGAACCAGTCATCATAACACTTAATTATAAAACAAATATTGCGTTTTAAAATTGTCTTGAGAAAATTTGTCATTAAACAAACTATCAGCCTGAAGGCTTTTCTCCAAAAAATTTTAGTTCTAGAACGAGACAATGCATTTGACCAAATAATTTGATGTCATGTTTCATGCAAAGTGTCATTTTAGATGTCATGTTATTGGCAATGTATTGTTTTATTACCAAATATATGATATACCATAAAATCAACGCTAAGCAATTAACGGCAGTAATGTAAAACGCTTCTACAACGTTCGATAAAACTTACATTTCCTTTCTTTTGAACTGATTTCTTATTGCTTCGTAATAAATAATTTATTGCATCTTATTATAAATGCAACTTGACAATCCCGCGAAATACAAATAGAAAATGAGTAACGTAGTTAGTGCATTCAATATAGCGGACTAGTTGATAAACGATTCGAGTTAACACGTGCATTGGACGTTACGCAGATAATTGTTTAAACTAGAAAAATATTTAGAACTTTTGAGCTTTACGAAGTAGATTGGCTAACCTACTCACAAGATCGCTATGAAAAGCTCTGAAAGGAAATTTTCACACATTGTTATTTCGAAGAACTTTAAGGTATATCTACCTTGTCCTCGACTCGTAGGTACGATAAAGCTGTGAAAATTAGTAATTGTTCTGATTGAACTAAAGAGAAAGGAGTTCAGAACTCTTCATAGATCGAACCACGTTGTTGTAAACTAATGCACGTGCTCACTAGAGTTCCGTATAGGTTGGCGACGAGGTAAGGCAGCACTGAACGGGCGTCACACACACCACTATAATCTAATATACAGGTACATACACAACTATCGCATAAAAACTGCAATATTATACACCTCGAACAATTCAATAAACATCAAAAAATGCAAAGTTCAACGGTGGCTAATAGGAGAGATATAAACCTTATAAATTTGAACAAGTAAATTTACATCTCAAAAATGATAACATCTCGCACCGAGTCGATAGAGTATATTCAATTTGTTAAACATTAAAAGTGATCTTGCCCTAACACCACAACAACAGCACAACGCCGGTAAGCATTCCTCACATTGCTATTGCCATTTTAAATTAACTGATTTTAATTTAACTAGCTGTCACACTATTAGGTTAAGCGTCCAATTTAAATCAGTGACTATTTCGACAGTGGTACGACTTTCAGTTAAGAAGCATTGGTTTTCATTTCACATGTACCTAAAGCGTTCGTAAGGCGCGAAAAACGTTCGAAGGACCAAATCCCTTGTCTCATCCTTGAAAGTAAGAATGTTTTAAAATCAATTGCTGTACTTAAAAGATCATCAAGATCGATTGGGCAAAGAAAATATACAAATCTGAGCTGAGAAATATTCGACGCTTTGATAAGGTTGTTTCTGCAATCGTCGTATTAAGGGAAGTTATAGAAGACGCTCGTGCGCAAACCGTGGTTTAATAATGAGTGTTAGAAGTGGTGTCGAAGTCGAAGTCTTCATACTAAGGGTAGCGTCCGTCTTTCAACTAATTTAGTTATACTAGCTTAGTTTCTTTGGCGAGGTCATTGACGCCGCTGGATCCCGTGGGATCGTTCCTGGAAGAAACGTTTTTTTTTAGTTCTATAATATAATTTTATACAACTAAGTTATTCGAGCAATATTCTTGCTTACATAAATAAGCAAGTGAATAGTAATAAAAATTAATAATCGTCGTTACAAGCAGTGAAGAAAAGTACTGCTCGAAATACGATTGGAAAATTAAAATATTTATCTATTGATCTTCTATTTCATTAAACCCTAGTTTTCTTCTTAGCAAACAACGAAAGTAACGAATTGTTATTTGGCTTCGATCTTCTGCAATTTATTACAATGAAATAAACGATGAGATTTACAAATGTACTAACAATTACATAACAGGGTTCAGTTTACCGTATCGATATGCGGTTCATGTTGCAGATCTAAATCTGCAGTAAAAGGATGTGCGTGCACACCCAACTCCTCTCCTCCCTCTAGCGAAGAAAGGCTGGAATTAAAGAAAGGAACATTTAAATTGTAATAAACATTTCACTTAAGTAGGAAACAAGTTTTTAGTTAAATTTTAAAGAAAGTCTCAATTAATTTGTTTTATTATTTATAATATAACAACCTCAATAAAATATATAACTAGCACTTCTAACCGGAATTGGAAAAATAAAATATTCTTTGGAGGCGAAACAAAGAACTAATTTTCTCCGAACACTGTAAAGTCCTGATGAAACGCAAACGCGATCAAGGCGTTTTGGTGACAAAAAACGGACGTGCTGTAGAGTCGTTCGTAGATAGGCAGACTGAGTTATTGTTATACGCTACACTGAGAGTAAATTGCGTTTTTAAATATTGCTGTACGTGGTGTTGTGGGAAAACTGTCATTACCTATCTCGAGCAGGTTGCGTGCCCTGCAGCAATGGTAGTTCATCATCTCTTGCATGCGTGTGGCACTCGCACCGGCATTGCTCCGGCTCTACGTAGCTGCAAACATAAAAATATCCCTAAATAGAGTCCTCTGATCTGGATCTATGTGATTTGATTTAAGTATATGTAGGTATATTGTGTCCGAGAGATGTGGATATGTGCTTAATTATGTATTAGAAATAAATTATAATAAAGTAAATTGTACTTGAACACGACGGTTTGCCTGTCATCCTGATCGGCTACTGGAAGCGTCTGAATTCGCTTGGGTTGCTTCCTCCGCTCTGGCACTTCTTCGAAGTCTATCCACTCGCATTTGGACGGTAACTCACTTTCTGTAAATAAAAAATAAATTGATCGGTTTATGTGTAACATGATTGCAAACATGGAGCTACATAGGTACCTAACTTTATATGAAATACCTACTAGTACTTTCAGTACCGCTGGCAGTTCGAGTCCTTTGTGGTTGAGCAGGTGCTGAGGCTGAAGTAGCGCGCGGCCTACGAGGGAGTTTAATGCGGAGTTTGTCAGCTGTGGGGGGCGGTACAGAGACAGGCGGTCCAGAAGCGGGCGGCGTGGCTGGAGGCGGCACGCCCGGCGGCGGTGCGCGTACGGAGCCGCGGGGGCGCCGCACGCCCGCCACGCTCACGGCGGCAGCACGCTCCCGAACCGGCACCATGGGCAGAGCCAGCGGCCGCTCCTGCGGCAGCGTGGTTGGCACGTACGGCAGTTCTTCCTCGAACGATTCCTGCACCACCAGCCCGCGCGCCTCCACCTCATTCCCACTCGCCGAGCAGCTGCCGTCTGACTCCGACGAGTCCCGCCCGTGCTCAGCTTCCTCCCGCGTCTCCTCAGGCACCTCCTCCACTCCTATTACGGTGTCGTCGCTCGTGATTCGCGTGTCACGGAGAGGCGGCGGTCGGTACTCCTCCCCTCCGTCGGGGAGGCTCGGAAACGATGCTGATATTTCACTAGTGATGCTCGGAGTCTTTGTTATGCTGAATTGCGTGCTGAACACCTGCTCCTTACTACCAACGTGGGTCGAGAAAACTAGGCGCTCCCGTTTTTTCCTTCTCTCTGTTTCTTTCTCGATTGGTTCGGTTACTCTCTCGGTTATTTCTTGTGGTGGAGTGATAGTCTCTTGGACTGGCGTCCGATCGCAAGACGGCCGACTTTGATTCGACTCGCATTCGCTCGAGTTAGTTCTGTCCTCAACGGTGGGTGGTGATATGGCGGTCAGTGGCGGGGCCTCTATCGATGCGACTACTGTCCGCGTGTTTTGCTCACGCGGCTCCGGGGACTGCGGCGCCCGCTCAGTTGGTGAATGAAGAGGTATTATTATACTTCCATCAGGCAGCACTGTGCGGCGCGCCGGGGGCTGAGATGACGCTGACGTGGATGGAAGTGGTGCACGGTCCGGTACAGGTGCAGACGCGGGCCGACTTGATGCTCGTTCCTCTGGTGGAGTACGAAGTGGAATATGTATTACTCCGTCTCGAGCTTCCGTATAGTATTTGAGTCGTTCGGCAGCGCTGAGCGGCGCGGCGGTGGCGGGGCGCGACGCGGGGCCGGGCGAGGCGGCGCGGGAGGACGGCGCTGGGGACGTCACGCTGCGGCGCGGCGTGCGGAACAACGATAGCACTGAGCCGCGCAACTTACTAGAAGATGTTGGCGTAGCAGATCTGTCTCGGCTCTTGCTACGGGAACGACCCTCAGTTAAACTCTTCTTTCGCCGAAGTACCCCCGATGGCGAGTCCGGTGAAGCTATGGTTTCTCTCGATTTAAACAGCGAACAGAATGAAGATTTTCGTGAGACTGGTGCTGCCGGAGAAGGTGAGCGTCGAAGCGGACAAGGACTCGTGCGCTCTAGGTCCAATGAAGCTGGTTTACGGGCCGATTCTGTTGCACTGACACTCGTTACCTTCGTTAGTTCCGGTTCCTCGTCCGGTTCCTCGGATTCCTCGTCAGGTTTTAACTTGATTCGAATTACATTTTTATTTCTATTGGCAGTCTTGTAGACTTCCGGTTCGGAGGGCTCCCGGCGAACTCGTGGACGGCCCCGATGCGCCTCGGCTCGTGCTTTGTTTCGAGTCTCCTTGATACGTTTGTTCTCGTCGACCGGCGGCGGCGGATCAGGAGCTGGTGATGGGATGGGCGCCGCTGCGGGTGCGGGAGCATGCGCTGGAACAGGTGTGGGTACAGTAATGGGCCGTGGAGCCGGCTCCACTGTTACCTCGGCATGAATCTGTCGACTAGTGTTTGTATCCGGCGCACGATCGGTACTCGAACGCCGCGCCATTTCCAGAAGCCGCTCTTCCACGGCAGCTGCGCACGCATCCGGATCCGTTTCAATAGGTCGTGGACCACAGAATGATGTCTCCAAAAGCATTTTGTGTGGTGAGGGTGAGCGCGACATGCCCGACACGACAGAGAGCCGTGACACTCGTCCGAGCCCCGATACGGCGGACACGGCGGAGCACGCGGAGCCAACGCTGGACAAGCGGCTGGTGCGGCCTGACACGGCCAGCAGCGCCGCCTCCGAGCCCTGGCTGTCTTTGCGCGAGTGGCGGCGCGGCGCGGCGGGCGGTGGCGGCGCTGCGGGTGGGGCTGGCGGTGCGCTTGGCGCCTCCTCGAGGAATGCCAGCTCCTCGGTGGAGGAGCGCAGGTCGAGTGCCCCGTCCTCACGGAAGGCCACGTCGAGTCTGGCGCGCGTGTCGTCCCCGGAGAAAAGCGCCAGATCCGGTGAGGAGTCCCGCGAGTCGTGGTGCGAGGAGCTCGAGGCGCGGGAGATGTCGATGCGCGGCGCGGCGCCTCCTGGCGTGGACTGCGAGCGTGGCCGGCCAGGCGGTGCCAGGCCTCCCCCCGCCGCACCACCCGCCTCCTCCGAGCCACCTTCTATCAAACTCACTGCACCTGAATCCTCCCGAATCTCCGGCAGCGGGAGCGGCTGCTTCGTTTCTGGACTCGACTGTGAAGGGCGAATTGATTAAAGAAGATGTTTAAATATTTTATGATTTTATAGCTGAATGTTTTGAGGAAGACAAGCGATAGAGAAGAGAGTGAGATACATACTGTGTCCCTCACCTCGTCAGAGTTGTCGTGGTCGAAGGACGCGAAGGGCGCGGGCCCGCGACGCGACTGCCGCGGCGCCGCCATCTCTCGCTACTGGACGCTCATCTTCACATTACGCCTTCTGCTAAATAATTGCATAGTATAGTACTGTGGGTATGTAGGTATAGTGCGCCACAATGAACTTACGGATCAAAACTGCTTTAAACCGTGAACCAAATAAATAAGTTGATTTTAGTATGTACCTACTTATTGTTAAGTCAGACCTTTAGTTTCAAAAGATGACATTAGACGTTAAAATTGTAATATTATAAAGTAGACGAATATAAATTGATAGGTATAATAATTATCCTACAGTTGTATAAAATAATTTTTAAATACTTAGGTTAAGTAACAGGTTAACTAAAAAGTAAGTTTATACTAAATTAGAGATAGAACATAAGTGCCAACAAATCATTTTGGGAACCAGAATAAATAAATAAATAATTTATATAGAGAAAAAGTAAAAAATAAAAAAATCTGCCTTATAATATTATTGTGATTGAAATCACGAATAATAAGAGGCACATCCAAAGGAAATCAAATAGCCGAAATACTTGAATTCTTTTGAATAAATTGTCACTCACAAACTTCAGCGGTTAATCCCGTTGTCATAATTAAAATAACTCCGATGATATCACATGTTAATGCACCGATTACTATGCAAGGCTGGGGTGTCATAGGTACTTGATATGAAACACTTGGGTTTTCGGCTGTCGACACTGGTTGCTTGTGGGGTAAACAAAAGTTTTGCTAGTGGTGTTGGATCAGTGGATTGTAAGGAGAAGACAGACCTGGTGATGTTGGTCTGATCGCGCCTCGCAGCGTGATGTCAGTTTTCAATAGTCATCGACGCGCCCCTCGCGCCTGCGCTGTAGCACATCCCCCGCTCGCCCTACTTCCCTACTGCGCACTGAACCCAACGTCATGCTGTCATTCACCTTATTCGTGAAAGGTCGCGCCCCTGAATCCTTTTAGGTAAGCCTCGGTGACAGTGACAGTCCGAAACCTTATACCTTCCTCTTTCTCTCTTACGACATCGACAATCAGAATGAACAGGACAGCTGCTTTAGCTATGATTGTTATGGTAAATTGGGATTCAGTAATAGGAGAGGAAATCGAAACACCTAATTTAGTTTGATTGGAGACTAGTGCATTTTCCGTGAGATTAGCAGAATCGATCATTGTTAAACGAATATCGCTCTTACGGTATAGTCTGTGTATGTGACTAACTAACCTACTTTTTTAACAAGGAACGCTGACCTGATACCTATGCTTGTTTAATTATCTCCTATGTGTGTCATATGTCAAATATCATTCTATCACGTAGGTGCCGCCCTTACGGTGAACCAGATTTTACATGAATAAGCAAAAAAAATGGGCGTGTATAGTATCTGTATAGGTTAATTTAGGGAAGGTCAAGGTTGTTCAAATGTTATTGGCCTTTATAGACAGACAGCCTTTATAGATATACGATTTTGCTAAGAAAATTAAATTTGGTTGGCGCCCAAACTGTAACTCAGTCTAGAGTTACATGTCGGGCGCCAAAAGGACATCTGTCGCTCAACTTTTTAACTTCGGAAGCATTAAAGGTCTACGAATAATAAATCAACATCACGATCATATTTTTATTGACAACAGAACATAGGGTCCATCTGTGTAGGTAAATACATACATCACACCTCAAACAGCGCCTATATACTAATATAAATATTTATATCATATATTCTTACATATTTATATAGAATGTTTATTGTGTGGCATACTTTATAGGCGTATTATATAGGCTTCTACGCAAATTAAAACAACAACATGGATAGTGTAAATATTCTAATAGATCAATGTACATTTAGATTAGCTCAAATGGAAAGCTTCTTATAACATTGGTTATATAATTTCTGCTTATTATATTATTTTTGTTGACAAATTCTCAGTTTGAAGAACTGAACATCCGGGTCATTTTTTTTGATCCCACAATAAAAGCTCAAAGCTTATTACGGAATTATGTCCGATCTATGTGATACAATAATTAATAATTTTAGGATTTCACCGTCAAACTTGTATTAAATTTGATAAAAGTAACATAGCATGTAATAAAACTAATTGTTCAGTAATATATAATTAAAAACAAATATACCTTTAACACAATAAATCATTTTGTGCCGATACAAAAAAAGCTGAGACCCTCACAAATGAAAATAAATTTGATTATTTTATTGCTTAATTAACTCTAACATACAATGTCAACAACTAACTGGAATTCGTTATATCACAATATGTAGGTATTGGGTTTATACCGAAAGATTCTATAAGCATATAAATGGGTACTACCTTGCTTTCCAAACATCAAAGTTTTCATACCGGCGACATAGTCAGTTTCGATCCCAAATCCCACATGCGGTGCCAAAACTGCCTCATCTAATACCTTTAATAACATCTTGCAACCATAGAAACTACAATCTACTTAAATAAGATAATTTTATTCGAAAATACATGATTAGCAATATACGTAACGTTTAGTATATTTATTACAATCTATATTTGTAAATGGATACAAGTAGATATTCACAATTCAATGCGTGGGCATATAAAAAGAGGTACAACCACTTTAACCTTCAAGAACTCTATCTACTGTATTCAAAAGTCAATCTGCAATTGCATATATCACACCATATGAGTTTTTCCAACTCTCTTTTTATGCGTCCATGATTATGGCTTAAAGGGAATAGATTAAGATACAGTCCAAATTGTCGTCGTCTAAAAAGATAAAAGTACCAACGTACTTAAACATGAAAAATAAATATTGCTAAGTTTACCTATAATCCGACTTAAAGCTAAATAATGACTACGTAAATAAGTTCCAGTGGTAAGTACGTCGTCCGCTAAATAACAATATACAATTTGCTTTAATTTGCATCTTAAGTCTACAATTTCTTACTAAACCATATCTCTATTTATTGTAGCCAATATATCTCTCACCAAACGGGTTTCGCGACGATATGTCCTTTTAATACGTTTTCGCTCAATTTCTTCTCAACCATGATGAGATAATTCATTTACTTACAATAGTATACCTCGCCAACCATCTACGCGACAGCTATAAAACGAATATTATTCAACACTAAATCATTCTAAAGCTACGATAAATGAGAAATATGCGACAACAATGGGATAGAAAATCCTATAACAGTAATATTTAGTAATCAGATAGGATAATTTTATAAGTTACAGAAATTCACCATGAACATAGACGTAATGTTTAAATAATATTACGCTTAGAACGTAGGCCTTATTAGTGGACAAACTTAGAAAGACTTTCTAATAGGGCCTATTACTACTTCATTTTCTAGTACTTTATGCTTCCATTTTTTTGATATACAAATTGAAATTTATCAACTAACTTAAAGCTATGGCTTATATAATTCTCCAAGCCATTCATTACATTTAGTCCCTTTTTCTTTAGTAGTAATACCATATCCTTTCCTTTTATTGTTACTAACTGGTGTCATCGTCACACGAAAAAAATGCGGCCACCATTATGTTTTCTTACCTAAATCTTTTAGTTTTTATTAACTGCAAGGAAGAAGTCTTTGTTCACTACAACACTTCCTACGCAGATAGGTCCAACCACACAACATACTGACTTTGAATTTCTCGTAATTATTCTTACTTTTCAGTTCTGCTTCCTCATCATGTCCTTTTCATCACAATTCTTGCTCATATTTCCATCACATGTTTATAACCCATTGCATCGGAAGTTCTGGGCATTATTATGATGTAGTTTAATCGGAGTCGGAGTCAGATGACGGTGGTTGTGGTACGACAGGCGCTGGGGGCTCGGGGCGCGGCTCGGCCTTCGGTTCGACAACCGTCGCGATCGCATACGCAGGGGCTGACTGACCCGTTGTACGCTCGATACCCACCCTGGAACAACGGCCACATTAGTACAGCTAATTGACTCAGCCCTGCACTATATTACATTAGAGGTATCAAGCAAAGATACAAAAGTAAGAATCAAAGTAGAAATAAAACACAAAGATCAACCGATGGGACTAAGACCTCAGAGCATTATTGAAATGTGTTTAATGAGTATGTATTGAAAAAGCTTTGTGAACTCGGTCACCATCTAGAAAACAGTTTAAGTTTGACACATAGACGATACCCTAAACTTACGCCGTAATTAATCCCTCAAGAGGGTTAAACACCGCATTTTGCATGTTAATGTTGAGTCCCAGTGTGACAGGTTGCGAATCTGTCGCCACTATCCGGGCACAATGAGGAACATAGCAGCTGACATGGCATGATTTAAGTTTGAAGTTTGAAAATTTTGGATAGTCAACTAGAGAATAGAATAGAACAAGATGACTCACATGTACTCGTGCCTCGCTAAGTACCGGACGTATTTCTCTGGTGGGTCGGAGTCATGGTTCTGCAGGGAGACGGACCGTATCGTGACGTGTGAGACCTGTGTAGCGGGCATGGTGAACTCCACGAGCGCCCAGCGTGCCAGCTCACCCGGGACCTGGTCGTATGATGTCAACGCCATCCGGCACACCAGGTTGTGGGTTGTGTATGCACCTTTACATTTACAATGGGATGAGGTCATTATTTTTGTTGTGTGTACTTTTTGTGTAGCACTGTGTTCTTGTGAGTGTTCTCATAGCACAATCCTACGGCTCGGTATTTTATAAATGAAAAAAAAAAAAAACACTGCTCGAGTACTGATCAATCTCGATGAAAATTCGGCAGAAAATTTCGTCTGGATGATTTATCGAATAATTCTATAGGAACAACTTGGGCATTAATTTCTACCTTACCTGCTATCATCTGTTTATCTAACCTTGTCCTTCCTTCGGCAGCCGGGGCATCCTCCAAACAATAGCTCTATGCTGATGTTCATACTTTGCTTGTCCTGAAGTTACTTCAATCAACGATTCTTGTAGAGTGTCCACGGCGCCCAAGAATCTTTCTATGCCCTTTATCTTACCAGTTCGTCTGAAAACAAAATATTGTATTTTATACTGTAGTTGGCATTAATTGATAATAAACATACGAGCATAACTTTGTGTGAACTTTATCTATCTGTTTCCCTGTCATGACTAAATGATAAAAAAATTCATGAAGATGTAATTTGAGAAAGGATGTGGTCATCTACATTTTGTTTCAAAAATGAAATGAAAAACTTCTTTCAATGCGGATGAAAGAGCTGGCAAAAACTGGTGTACCTATTTGCGCATAAAAGATAAACAAACCTATGAGCAGACTTAACAGATCCATAGCGGAAGTGTTTCTCGACCCTGAACAAGTAGATCCAGCACTCAGGTATTGGGAATCTTATTGCGACGTCCTCACACGGGACCTGGCCCAGCTTCCTGGAGGCGAAGCCTGGGACCAGGATGTCTGCTCGGAGCTCAACCTGGAAAAAACAAGAAACGAAATGCATTACAAAAGGGAGTTAGTAAGCAGGGCTGGTACACTACGGGTACTCGAAAGTATATACATGCATATACAGATAAATACAAACTTAGACATAAAATATCCATGATCCCAGAGCAAATACTCGTTCACCACACAAACACCTACTAGAGCCGAGACTTGATCTCGGGACCTTATGTGTCACAGCCGGTGGCTTAGGCCGCAGCGTCACAGAGGCCGTCTAAAAAGGCCTAGTATATAACTTGATCACTTTAAAGGTGTGAACTAGGAGTTTACACCTGTTTGGTAAGCGCCTTGGAACTTGTTTGAGAATTGTCCTGCCGAAAGCTGGCAATGAAGCTTACAAAGTCTACAAAGGTATGTTAAGAGTCTGGATTTGTTACCTTATTCCCGGTGACACACCAAACTGCTTTAAGCTGCAGAGGCAGTTCTCTGTTTTTGGGCGGACGCACTCTGAAGCGCATCAGCTCAATGTAACACGCGTCTGGAGGTTTGAACCTAGGAGGAAGTACAGCGTTAAATATCTTTGTCGCATATGGATTTTCTCCGTCTAAAAATCTGTACAAATAACGTTTGATCGCTTAATTTGTATAAATTATTATTATATTTCCTTTCTGACACTGAAATTAAACCATTCGAGTAAATTCACATGATTTAGTTATTATCGTGAAACACAGTGTAGGTACTAGGATCAACAACAGCTTTTTTTCAGAATCAAACGCGGTTTAGGCTAAAGATATAAAAGCTGTAAATTCAAACTATGACTGCAAATTTCCTATCGATTGACATGGGCATACTTAATAATCTGCGTGTTATCAAACTCCTCAGGCTGCACGCAGGCGTGGAACTCCTGGTTCTCTACTCGGATCCACTCCTCAGTGACCACGGGGATGATGTCATGACGACCCACCACCTCCTTACCCTGGCGCCTGAGGTCATTCACCCCCAGCTCTATGTCCGGCATACCTGAAAAACATGTTCAAATTATCAGTTTTTAGCCACCAGCCAAGGCGGTGGTTTCCAAATTACTGCTTTGTCGGTAAAAATGTATCAACGGCTATCAACTACAGTAAAACTCATTTCTCTCATTAAAAGCCAAATCCATCACTGGTTTACAATACTAGGAATCTTCGAGGAAACCCTGTTTCTCCCTCTTATTTAACAGATGACTTCATAAAAGAACCTACAAAATTCAAGATTTTCCAAACCTGATGGGGATTACCGATTTGTATGACAACCTCGTTGCACACGATCACAAAGCTTCCCGAAATACAACTTGTATGCCATTTGTTGAAGTGGGATGAACGACATATCCCTCTTACCCACGCCATAGGTTTAGATAAAGATTGCGAGAATTACCGCTTAGGAATCCAATGAAGAAAACCCTAACACGGGCAATCTGCTTCAAGACTCCTCCTTCAGCGTCTTGTTCCACATACAACTCATCTACTGCTGTTATTTGCACCTGAAATAAGAAATATCATTGTTGAGTTATAGTCAGAGGGCATTCCTGAACACAAATAAATTTGCGTCTGAAATAAAATGATGTTTTTGGTTACATTACCGGTTATGTAAATCTGCATTCGGCTGACTATGATTCAATTTATTTATTGGTTGTACAGGTAATATAGAATTTTGGGTGATTACTAAATAAACTTACTTATACACCAACCTTGGAAAAAAATCTGTTCCATCCATCTGTTATATACACATATTTGTGATCTTTAACTATCTTTCCCTAAGTAATGTCAGAAATTTGTCAAAAACATACCTCCTCCATTTTGTAGGTTAGTGCTCGGTCTCGATGCGCGGGTATCTTGAACAAGGCTTCCTCAATGCAGCATGAGAATTGCTTTACGTCTTCATAGTTCAGCGACCCTAGCTTGAACAGCTGAGACACCTAAAAACAACTAACCTTTAGTATAGAATTAAACAGTTACCAAAGTTTATTAGCATAACTTTGTGGAATGCGAAACTTCCGTCTAATGAAAGTTTGTAGCTTTTCATATCTTGTCTATCAGTAAATAAATTGTATGAGAAGATCTGATGCTGACTCCATTTTGACATTGACTCAGCCCTGCAGTAAGTATCCTAAGAACTTGTGTCACAGGCACTAAGCAACGGTATGGTATATACTACATAGATACGAATACAACATCCAAGACTGGTAAGAAAAACAATGCGTCTTGCAAATAACACAAATCGAACCCGGATCCTCTAGCATAGCAGTCGGATGTTTACACCACAACGCCACCGAGGTCGTCAAAACTACAAAACTGTTTATACTACAAAACATCCGGACGAACTGAGAACCTCCTTCTTTTCATGAAGTCGGTTAATAAATAAGAATATGTAATTCAAGATCAGTGAGGAAAACAATGCTATTTTGAAATACCTAACACTAAATTCCCACCCCGCCAGGACTCAAATTACAATTGCGAAGCAGGCAGCTGTTGCACCACTACTCCAGAGGCTTATGAGAATGGGTAGGTAAAAGGCAAAAAGAATGATCATTACTTGAGGCGCGTGTTCCACCGGGAGTCCCAACTTCCGCAAATCACTTCCAAACTCCTTGACGCCTTGATAGTCTCCTTGGATCGCGTATGCCGCAAACTGGGATAGCTTGTTGGTAATCCTTTCAGCTTTTGTCACTTGACCTGGCCTGGAATGCATATTGAAGATTGTATGACTTATTGCTAAGTAAATAGATAGTATGATGTTTAAAGTTCAAGACTGGATATAAGTTTAAAACTTCTCATGTCATCTGATAAGTTGGCAAAGTTTCTTCTTCGTATTGTTTCATGTTGTCTTGTTTAATACTTACATGCTAAGCTTAACGAACTTGCAAATTTATTAAATTTACTGTTATTCTAGATCAGCAGTTGCTAGTTTTGTATGCACCTTCGTCGAATTTAAGTTTCAATTTGAAACAAAACATAGCTCAGGATGCAATTTATCTAATTAAATTTGATCAAAATCTGTTCAGCGGTTAATTAAGTCGTGAATGGACAAAGGACATTTAGTTACTAACAAGTACATAATATTATTCAATATACATAATTGTTTTTTCAAATCCTTTCGTCCAACTAACCTGACCCCCGGTCGTTCCTTATAGAAGACGTATTGCAGCTTGACAGTGAAGATCTTGCCGAACTGGTCGAACTGCTGGGCTCCCACCTCGGAGACGGAGTAGCAGGCTTGCAGCGGCAGCTCCTGGAATGGCTCCTTGTCTCCTGCTGCATTGAACAGCTGGACCACTGGGTTGTCGCCTTGGAAGGTTATCCGGACAAATATCTTCTTCCAGAACCTATCAATTTCATGTTTGCAGTTTGTACACTCCTTTAAATTATGTTTATGAACACGTATACCAAATAAACTGGATTTCAAGTGACAGACAATCTAAATATTGGGAATAACTCTGTGCCAAGAAGCTTAATAAAATTATGAACTTTCTGTGCTGTCCTTGTGTTGTCCATGTGCCGTCTTTATAATGCAAATAATTGTTATTCATATTGTCACAGATTCGGCAACTGATCACAAGTCAGAACACCGATCATTTTCTAATCTATAGCATTGTTTGTTCTCATCACGTCACATTAGCATAGTTTTCGTTTAATACGATAGTCGCCATAAAATAAAATTGAATGAAGAAGCCTAACAACATATTTGGCCATAATATTAATAATTCCTTATAGTAATGTGCAATAGTTCTTTGCATTCCCTAAGTATACAGTGATCGATAACATGGAAAATTTCATAAAATAAGTAGTTTGTGGATCAAAGATAATCCTAACCTAATAAGATTTAATTACTTAGAAATTAAACTTACCGCTGTCCAGTAATCTTTTTCTTGTTTGGCTGTCGGAGGTGCATCTCCCAACCTGGCCCCGTGTAAGTGACTCGTGGGAAGTCCTCCAGGGGCACTGACACATCTTCATCAAACAACGGAGTTGGTGGTGTCTCCCCACCGCTGCCTGAACGACCACGCTCCTCTGTTGACAAATTTTAATATACTTAACTTATCCATATTACACCAATTTTCACAAGTGCTCTAAAATTTAATTTTGTTTGCTAAATATCACGCAGTCACCCTCGACGGGCTTCAATCCGGAACCTGTTATACCAGAAGTTTTGTCGTTACTCCACAAACGATGTCAGTTGTTACAATTTAGGCAATGAACTCGTAGGAAATGGTTTTTCATGGAAAATTATTTACTTGATCTCCAAGATGAAGAAGACAAACCGGTCAAGTGTGAGTTGGACTCGCGCATTATGGGTTCTGTAGCACCTTATAAAATGAAACTTATAAATTTTATAAATTATCTTCTTTTTAGATGATTTCATAAAAAAGGTAATAACAACCAAAAAATGTCAAAAAATCACTTTCCTTGTATGGGAGCAGACAATTTCATTTTATGTTTGTTGTAATAGCGGCAACAGAAATAGACATTCTCTAAAAACTTCAACAGTCTAGCTATGATGGTTCATGAGATACAGCCCGCTGAGACATACAGACAGACGGACAGTGGAGGCTTAGTAAATTTTTTTTCTTTGGGTACGGAACCCTAAAAATGGACTAACAAATTTTGCCAATTAAGAATAAGAATTTTATTGCTACGTCTACTACAGTCGCAGCAATTTACACGTCCAGTTTCAGTTATATCAAGCTTTATAGCCACGATATCTACCGTAGCTACTTAAATGAAAAAATAATTACCATGTTGGAAGTCCACCCTCTGTTGTTCAAAGCCAGAGTTGTCAAATGGATTGACCCTCGGTGACTCTGGTAGCTGCTGTGGTCGAGGAGGTGGCGCCAGCACTGGCACTGCCGCCGGTTCCACGTTCATATCCAACTCTTTAGGTCTGTTTTAACAAAAAAGAACGTAATATTTCAAAAATAACAAATCTCATGTAATTAATCAAAAATAAGTTAAATACTTAATTAGGAATTCTAGACACATATCCAGCATTCCTATTTAAGTCAGTAATATCTACCTGATGTTAAAGGAGAAGTTATCATCAGCAGAGTCCTGGGACCCCTCGTGCGTGAGGCGTGGTGTGGCTGCGGGGGGCGGCGGAGGCCCCATACTCAGGAACGTATCAAATGCTTCTGCTTCGAACCCGCTGGACGCCGCATCGTTACTACCGTCGTCACCCCAAGCATCTACAAACACAAATAAAGTTTTCACTCAACTTTTATCTTCACTCTTAAGCTCTAAAAGTTTGAATCTTTGGTTTGAAATTATGGTATCACATCCAAGAGCACTACACCTTTTGTGTTTGCGGCCATATATAGTAATGTGCAGAAGAAGTTTATTTTTTGGGTACTTTTTAAAGAGGATGTTGGTACTTAAAAAAACACTAAAAGAAGAGAAATTGTCAACTTACTCGTGTTCAGGTGATTGGCAGCAGTTGAATCGAATTTGGCTGAAAATGCGTCAAATGCATCTTGAGATTCTGGGAACGCGTCATGTGTCATTGACTCAGGTGCTTGTCCCCAATCAGATTCAGTAGCAGCAGCAGTTTGTGAACCGAATGCGTCACTGCTATACTGCGGCGTTTGAGCATTTCCGAATGCATCGTTTTGCTGCGTATGAATATCGTTAAATGCACTGTTATCTGCTTCATTGTTAAAAGCGTCATTGTATTGCTGGCTATTGTTGAACGCATCGCTTTGGTCCATAGTAAAAGCATTCGATGGTTGAGTTTCCTTGAAGGAATCCTCGGCACTAAATATGTTAGTTTGTGAATTGTCAGGAACATTTTCTACGATTTGGCCAGTCTCAGTTGTTACGGTGTCTCCTTTCTCTGCAAGTTGTGTGTATGCTTCTTCCTGTTGTAAACCGAAAATATTTGTTGAAACATTACCAAACGGAGTGTTTTCTTCTGCAGCCATTTCAAATGGATTTTTTTCACTTTGATTCATGTCAAAGTTTTGGAAACTATCATTAATCGCTTCAGCAAAAGGTGAACCAGCGTTTGGAGGTATAGTTTCAACTTGTGGCTCTGAGCAGTCCATAGGCGCAATTGGTGTAGCTGTTGGCTCCATTTGTGAAGAAAACAAATCATTTTGAGCGTTTTGGAAAGCTACTTCATTAGTTATCGGTGACACATTTTTTGTTTCTGTCATAACCGGTGCTTGTACTTCATTGTGAGCACTGTTATCAAGTGTTTCTAAAATGTCGTCACTTAAGAAGTCTATCTGCTTTTCTTCTTTTTTAGGTGCCTTGTATAAGCTCAGTATATCCTCGTTGGTTGGTTTTACTACTACTGGAACTGGAGCATCGAACAAATTAATTTCTTCTGGTCCAGATTGTACCGCTCGCGGCGGTGCAGGTGGTGGAGCTGGCCTTGGTGGTGGGGGCCGTGGAGCAGCAGGTCGAGCCGGGGGTGGTCGAGTTGGTTTGCTACGGTTGACATCAAAACTGCTGAATTGTTGTGTACCAGGAGGCGGTGGATCTTCTAAAGTTTCTGGTTCTGGTGTTAAACACATGTCACGCATTGAGACAGGACTGGGTGTCCGCGTGGGCGGAATACGATCTAAAAGGTGAGAGCTTGTTACCTCCATCTGCCCTGTCACGCTAAGTATAAGGCTCTGAGTTTCTGGTGGCAACGGACGTGGAGGCGGCCCTGGAGCTGCATTATGTGCACTATAGATGCTGTCAGTAGTCGTGGTTATTAGTTCAAGTTCTGTAGGTTTTGTAAGACGTGGTGTATCTATTGGCTCACAATTAAAGAAATCAACTGCCGCAGTTGTTACTTCATAATTTTTTGCCCCATCGGGCTCGGCACCAAATATGTCTACCGGCACAGTATCACCCGCGACTGGCTCAAACCCTCCACCCCCAAATTCAGCAAATGGGTTACTTGCGGCAAAGGGATTATCACCTGTAAAAACTGTGGGGTCGGCGTCACCCATCATAAATGGATTTAGTTCCTCAGTTGAGACCGGGGCAGCAGCTGGCTCCCCCATACTTAAGAACGGATTGAATGCCATTTTTATTTACCGTTTCTAGTTTAAAAACTCAGACTCTAAAAGTTTGATTTCTGTCCTACCAGGATTAAGATCTCCTGCAAATGATGTATCAAATGGATCAAAATCTTCTTCCGGAATTTGTTTAGATACAGTAGGTTCTGGCGTAAGCGCTTTGATTTGAAATATATCGTCGTGTGGTTCTAACAAATCCACTTGGCCTTCGTTATCAATACCGTTATTAGTTTCTTCGCATGAAAATTCTTTTGCAAGTAATTTAAGTTCTGTTTTGCAAGGAGCTATATTAGAAGCAAAAGTAGTATCAAACGGATCTTCTATTTCTGTTTCATCTTCTGATATTGTAGGTGGACCAGATGGTGTCAAAACTTTTGCTTGTATATAGCTTTGACCACTTGCTAAAAAGTCACTTGGCTTAATATTAACTTTACTGTGTCCTGATTGTGGACATTCTGAATGACGTCGTTTTCCAGGAAAGTTTATTTTTGCTGAAATGTCCTCATCCGAACGAGTACGAATTAATGTTGTGGACACTGTATCGGCTGCTTCTGTTTCGTCTTCTGTATCCTCAGTGATTGAAACCTCACGAGTATAGTATGGAGTAGAGGGTTTTGTAGATTTATTTTTCACACCAAGTTCAGAAACTTGAGAACCGTCGACATTAAATCCAACGCTTTTGCCAACAATCAAATTTTCTGGACGCGACGCTCTTCTTTCAGTTGTTTTTGGTTCTTCTGCTCTTGGATCAAAGTCAGGGTCACTTGGTACTCTATAAACAGGAGTTGGTGTACTGCCGATCAATTCTTGCTCTAATATTTTTAGTTCAACTTTTCCAGGAATTACCACTTTATCAACTATACTAGTGTCGAAGGGGTCAATTTCAGCGTTTTGTAAATCGACAGGATCCAAAGGTGACTCTCCAAGTTTTGACAGATCAGTAGTACTACCGCCTAACAAATCACGAGTAGTGTTGCTTTCGGTATTATCGATTAAATCGTCTGAAGTTATGGACTCGCGCACTCCAGACGGGTCTGTCAAATGTATCCGAACTGAAGATTTTCTTCGATTATTTAACTTTACCTGAAACTCTTCGGCACGAGGATCGAAATCATCATCTTCTTCAATAAATTGTTGTGAAGGCACAACGGCTTCAGCAAAAGTGGTATCAAACGGATCGTCTTCACCTAAGTAAGGGTCAATCACATCAATTTGATCTTCAACAATACACTCAGCGAAAACTGTCTCGTTTTTATCTGCTTCAAACGCTGACCAGGATTCCTGTAAAACCGGTTTCAAAATTATTTCCTTTTCTTCCAATTTATTTACTACAGCACTGCTTTCGAGAGATTCAGTAGCTAGCAGAGTAAATTCATCATCTTCTTCATCAGCAACAGGTTGAGGTTCGTTATGCTGATCATCAAAGCTGAAATCTTCTTGAGCCTTTGCGTTTTGTTGTAATAGTACAGTATGAAGTGAGACACTTAAATCAATGGGTGATGAAATAGGAATGTCCTCCTCAGCATCAAGGATGCTTTTTTCGACTGATTCAACTTCAACTGCTGTTTTTACTGAAGGTGGGTCTTGATCATCTTCTAGTAATAAATCACCAGGAATAACTCTTTTTGGTCTTTTTGTTGTAGCAACTGTGACGTTATCTATCCGACCTGTGAGGACACTAACAGCAATACCAATGTCAAGGGCTTTTTTCCCAGTACTTCCTGATTTCGCTTCCTTTCCTTTAATTAAAGCATCGACGTGTGATGTATCGAAAATATCATCGTCTTGACATTCTTCAGGTGAGTCCGGTACATAGCCAAGCTTAACGTCCCCTCGTTCAACTGCTTCAACGTATGATGTGTCAAAGATATCGTCCTGATCGTCCTCTTCAGATTCGTCGTCTGTTACTCCGTATTCACTCTTGTCGCCGTCGTCTTCTGCTTGTGCAAGTTGTGGAAAATCTGCCTCAGTCACTTCAACCACTGGCCTAAAAGTCTCCTGTTTTTTTTCTTTTTGCACTAATTCTTTCGGTCCAGTAGGAACGCGTTGAAAAAATGATGTTGTTTTTATGCGATCTAGATCTCCTTGTGTCTTTTTTAAAACTGAGTCGATTCCCGAGGTTAGATCTTTGAATTTAGACCATTCTTCGTTTTCCTTAACAGATGTTTCTCCAGCTTCTTGCTGCTGTTGCTGGTGTTCTTTTTTATATTTCTCTAATTCTTCTTCAGTGAATAGTTCTTCGTCTTTACCTTTTTTCGACTTTTTTCCCTTTTTCTTCTTTTTAAGGCCTTTGGGTAGTTTTAGCATTATATGAGCTTATTGAAAGGAATTTGTGTTGCTGAAACAAACAAAAATAAAAACTGAAAACATTTGGTTATATTTTTTCATATTATTGATTTAAGGCAAGTTTAATAAAATGTTACTTTTAATAGACAGGGGCATAATTTTTTTTTCCTATTCTTTGAACAAGTTACGAAATTAGAAAAAAATATACAACATCAATAATAGCATGCGATAAAGGAATATACATCTAGAAACACCGATAAGTTGGTAGGTATGAAAGTGTAGAACGACGAAAAAGCGTAGGTGGTTTTGAACAAGAGTCATCGATTATGAAGGATTCTCTTTGTAACATCACGTATTAATTATCACGTATCCACGATGTCCTCATCTTTAACAAAATTTCATGTTGACCTTCACAGTTATTGAGATGAAAATCGATTACTTGCGCTCAGTTTAAGAGATACGTAGATGCTCGGAAAAAAATGTTGAAAAAGGTAGCAACATTTCTACTTGATACGGAAATAGTACAGTAAACAATCGATCGCATAGCCTTATGAGAGTTTCGGTTTGGTGCTGTTATCAGCGTTGTAGGTGATGGAGGGCGATATCTGGTGATGTTGTGGTGATGAGCGGTGATGATGGGCGGCGGTCAGCGTACGGACAGCGGCTAGCTACTTCAGAAACCACCGGCCGCTACTTACGGCTATGGATTACGGCTATTGTAGCTCGCTACGGAGGAAAAGTACCTTCATCGCAAGCGGCACCACCCGAGTGTTGGTCGCGGAAGATGAGACGCCAGCGGGGCGCTGTCGACGGCACTGGCTCTCAGCTCTGCCACTGCTGCCCCGCGCTGGGTATCGATCCGCGCACCCTGCGCGCGCAAACACCTCGCGCACTTCACGCGTCAGCTTTTGCATTACATAACTGGATTCATAGCGATGCATACACCAAGGACGATTGCCTTGGCTCAATTCTTTTTGAAATTAAGAATGATTAGATTAAGGTTAAATTTAGGAACCCGCTTAGATGTTTAAAATTCCAAAATTAGGTAGCTAATTCTATCAAATAACATTTTATAGTAACATACATTACGAATGGATCTGAGTAGAAAAAGGCTCGGTAGAAATAATGTTTTATTTTAAAGCATTTTATATTAATCACTAGACTTCCGTAAATAATTTATTGGAAGTAGTAGGTATGTGGGTAGTGGAAGTGGTTTTATTTTATTACACTATACAGCAGTAACGTTCAATATTTGGCGTACCAGCTGTGTCGTCGTGAACTCTGACCTTATGTTTGTTATTGAACGAATAACCAGAGCCACGTTAAGCTGTATCCTACGAACATAAAAGCGTTTAATAATGCAATAAATAGGTTCGCAATCGAAATATAACTGTTTATTTGTCTCTGCCAAGTTTTTCTTCTTTGTTTTTTGTTTTAAGCTTTGAAAACTTATTTTATGTTCTGTAGGTACCTACAATAATTATAAGTTGTAGCTATTTTCTAAATCGAAAGCTTTTGGAAGCTTTGATACCTACCTAATATTTAGGATCACAATCGGTTGGTAGGTCTACAGGTGTTAAAAAAGTAGGTCAAATTCCTTAAAACAAATTCCATGACCTCAGTAAGAAGGCGGGTTTGCTATTTTCTTGCCATTATAGATATATTATATAAGATTTAAACTGTGTAAGTACTAATATCTACTTAACTAAGTTGTTTCAATTTTGAAACGTCTTGATAGGAAATTATAAGCTTCAAGTCTTCAGAGCTTTCATCATCCTCTGATGGCAATTTAACATAACCATATTCTATATCACCGAGGTTAGTTATGCGATGCGAACAATTGAAGGTTTTTAGATGACAGTAATGATTAGTGTACTTTATTACCTTAGATAAATGATTACTCTTCACTGTGGTCGTAGCGACAACCAATACATTAATCTACTTAAGTGTAGGTATTTCCTACCTATGTCAATAAGCATTGGTTAAGTCTTTTAACTAAGATACTTAAATATTGTTGATCTTCTAGTATTCTAGATAAACACAAAAACGTATTGACGTTTGTATTTTATTGTTATACTATTGTCACTATAAATGTCTAATGTTTATAGACAAAAGCAGATAAAAAGAAATCATGTATTGGTAGTTAAGTGCCCAGCTATATAATTAATATTATATTTTTTTTATAATATTATATTTTTTGTAACCAAAATTAGAGTTTTGTTCACAGCTAGTTAAATAGGTATGGTTATTAAGGTAGTAAGGCTGACAAATCTCCATACAGATTTGCGAGTAAAAAAGCTCCAAATACCTAAGTTTGCTCTTTTCTCTGACATCAAAGTTTTTAACTGTATACGTAGTCACAAAAGCCGTTAAACGCAATTTTTTGTAAAATTGTTAAAACTTAAGCTTGGTTTTCAAATCCGATTAATTGTATATACTACCTAGTAATATTTACCTCACGTTAAACTATAATGTTAAAAATTTTCTTCGTACAATGGAACGACCATGAACGACTATAGCGCTTTTTACAACTCTAGTGGCAGACATACCGAACTATTTTGTCAAAATAGTATGTAACGCGACAAAATTGTAAATACTACTCGAAATATTAGGTAAATCGGATCTCTCTTTCAAACGTTCTGTTTTTTTGCATATCTGTTTTTGTTATTGCGGACAGACGAAACTTTTAAATTTAGTCATATTTCTACCGCGAGGCTACGTCGCGTACTTGCGTGTCGTATTGTTAAAAGGAAAATCCACCGAAAAACCTGCAGTAAAGTGTTATAAATTGTGAAAATGCCTGTTATACCAGTGCAGCGCACCACTCAATCTCGGTGAAAGAGCGTTCACGGCTCCGTCGTAGAAGCGCGGTGGCGCGCAACGTGGGTACCGAGTGGTGGTTGTTTGTTATCAAACAGAATGGCCGAGGCGGCTGCGGGCTGCATCGTGAAGGAGGGCTGGCTGCAGAAGCGCGGGGAGCACATCCGGAACTGGCGCGACCGCTACTTCATCTTGTTCGAGAACGGGGACTTGGTGGGATTTAAGACCCAGCCCGAGCGGAACAACTATGGGGCGCCTCTCAATAAGTTTACGGTTCGCGACTGCCAGATCATGGCTGTAGACAAACCCCGGCCTTATACCTTCACCATCCGCGGCCTGCAGTGGACCACAGTCATCGAGAGGAACTTCTCCGTTGAGAACGAGAAGGAACGGTGAGTCATACCTCGATCATCCTTGGCAAACTTTGATCCTAACAAATCCATTCTCTGTTTTCGTTTCTACTTACTACCTGAACATTTTCTACACTTTCTTAGAATATAACAACATATCTATTATTGCTTGCTGTGCAATCCAATTATTGCTTTAAAAAATTGCAAATTCATTAAAAACTATATCATTACTAGGAATTTGAAGGCTTACTACATTTGAGGTAAACACTTGATGATATGATCCATTTTATTTGGATAACAATTTTAAATATTTATGACTCACTTGTTTTCTTTTTTCATACTCATAAATTGATTTCTATCTTCATATTTTTAATAGTATATAGTAATGAGTAACATAAAGTAACCAGTGATGTAGTTATCTGAATAATAATATGTAATTTTGTTGCTCATGATAATATAGCCTTACGGGTGAGTCAGGTGATATTGTAACTGACCTATGATTAGTTATTATTAGTTAAAAGCTTTTAAATGGTTTATACAAAAAAAAAATATACTAAAAACAAGATGTTACATAAACTGATTTGTCCTAGGTGCATTAAATTCTAGACAGATGCATAGTGAGGCTTAGAAAGACCCTGTATCAAAAATTGTTTTCGGGGCCAAATAGGGTTATTTGTTGAGCCCCTCAAAGAAAACTAGCAGCCTTTTTACCTCCCACATATTCCTGACTCCTGTTAGCTGAGGACCTGCATCATTGATATCCCTAAACAAAAGTTATGCCTCTAGTTCCACTTCTTTAGGCATTATATTGGAGCATTTACTAATTACATACTTTAATGACCTAATCCAAGAAAAAAGTGATCCTTTTTAAAGATCAGCAATGCATCTGCTGACATCTTTTGCTTGCTGGTTTGCCTGCCTATTTCCGCCAATTGGTATTTTAAAAAATCCATTCCATAATTCATAGTAAAGCAGCAAGATGGTATAACAAAAAAAAAACGTAGCTGCTGCATCATTGCTTGCTATATATAATTAGTTGGGAAGACTTAAAGACCTGATTGTGGATGTTATTTTTGCCTACACACATTTGGGGTTGTGTAGTCCATTTCATTCTCAATCAATACTCCTTCTAAGTTAAGCTGCAGCACCAACAAATGATATATACTATATAAATGTATAATGCTGTATACTCGTAGCATTGAGGATCTACTACATGCTTTCACCACTTACCATTAACCAGTCTGAACATAGTTTTTGTGCTAATGCCTGAATGTATTTGGTTGTTTTTGGCACTTACTTCTAATTAATTAACTTTCTTATAAAATTCAAATTCATAGTCTGATTTTTGATCTTATTATTAAGATTTCTAGTGTGAGATATTAGAGTAGTATCAGATAATACAATTAATTTCACACACTTATGTATTTTACATAGTACATTTCAGGAAATAACTGTGACATTCAATGTAAACAATTCGTTTTAGTTAGTACCTTTCCTTTTTTTACTTTTTAAGGAAAACTGTATTTAAAATAGTACTCATAAAATCTTCTTACACCAATGGTAACTCCATTTCAATAAAATAACAAATAGATTTTTGTTTTTGGAATAATTATAGCCAAATTAAAAGAAAAAAATTGTGCTGATTTTATTGTTTACTTTTCAGAAACGTTCATTGTAAAAGAAAAAATCATAAAAAAAACTTGTATTGCAGTGAGGAGTGGGTGGCAGCTATCCGGTATGTGTCCTCGCAGCTGGCGGGCGAAGGTCCTGCAGCGCCACCGTCGCAACACGACACTGACATTGGACAGCTCGGCACCAGCTTCCGTGATCCCCGGAGAATTGTAAGTCTATTACCCTGATACAAAAAGTTTTATACTTGAAGACACAGGCACACAGTATAGTGTCTCAGCATGTTATAGTTATGAATTGTGAGTTCTATCACAGTAAATATAAAAAGTGGGATATTTTAATGCTGATATCCAACTGATGTATGACCTGTGATCCCAGAGAATTAAGTTTATATAAAGAGAGTTGTTTTAATGTCCATGGTGATGTCTATTAAGAAGCTTTAAGTTATTTTTTTTCAGTAGAGAGGACAATGTCTTAAGTGTCTGACTAAAAGTTACATATTGTAATGTTTGTTTTTGACCAATTATTATACCATCAAGTTTCATTGGCAAAGTTTTGCCCCAATAAAAAAATATGAATATTTGAATGTTGTTCAGTTTGCGATAAATTTTATGTTTTTTTTTAAACTACAACACCAAAAGAAGGATGTAAAAAATCTAGAATATCAAAGCCTCGAAATTGATACTTTTAAATTTGTTTTATTTTTATCATGAAATGTGGATCCTATTGTCTCTTTTTATTGAAATTTACAAATCATTCCCTTTTTTGTTGTGTTCATTCATTGTACTTCAGGCATAACAAAAACCTTACATTTATATATTATTATTTATTATTATCAAATCACTAGTTACATAACGTCATAAAAATTAATTATGTTTTCCGCATCATACCTGTTTGGATCGGAAAATATATTTTTAAAATTAGTTGTGGTAAGCAAATACTGACATGAATGTGTAAGGATAATGTAATGATCGTGTTGGCGTGTTTGTCACCATGCCGCTTTCACAATTCAAGGCTGCTGGTTTGATTCCTATATTAAATAATTATACAAAATTAAAATTTTGAGTCATTAGAAGCAATGACATAATTTAGAGGAAATCCAAAATGTTCGCAAATACGAATTTTGGTAGGCAATCAATAAAAAAAAACTCAAATTCAACTTGTTTAGATTAGGCAAAATTTGAGTTAACAGTTCGTAAGGAGATTGCTCAGGTGAAGTAGAAACGGACTAATTTCATGTATTTATACAAGAAATCAAACTAAAAACACACACATTTTATTAGAAATTAGGGCACAAAATAATACAATATCACAATCAAGATCCGTTAAAAAGCTAAGTAGGTTTGAGGAAAACCGTATATAACCGTTGCGAAATAGTTTAGTGGGTGTGGGTATTCCTAGAAACGTACGACTAAACTGCGAGGGCGCTGCGTTATGTGCATGTTTGTTTGTGTTCGTCTAACGACTGTTTACGATCGCCTCTGCTAGCGCTTATGTAAAGAAAAAAAAAAACTAAAGATTTTTTTCTATACCTACCGGAAAATAAATAGAAAAATTAACTTTTCAGTATTTTCTTTTGTGTATTTTTATAAAATTTTCTGATTGCTAGTTTTTTTTTTAGCTCCTTTCTTCACGTTTTATTAGTGAAAAATTGTTCGGCATGTTATTTATTTCGCTGGCAACCTTTTGATTGTACCCCAAAAATTAAAAAAAAAGCTACGCACTAAGCTTTATTAAGAAAATTTTACAGTTCATAAATGTTATAGTATAGGATTTAAAGAGGGTTGTATTTGTAAGTTTAGCTAATCTGGTAAATAAAAAGTTGTATGCATGTAGTAATTTCATTACATGTGACATTGAAGTCACCATTATCGACTTAATAAACAGTGTTTATTCGTATAGTCAACTCAATTTTACTATCCGGAACATGAAAATGTAAAAATTAATTTCATTTTCAATTATAAAAGTAAAAATACAGTGTTTTCATCAAAAATTATATCGGATAAGTAATCAATTTGACTCCAATAAACTTTCTCAATAGTAGATTGATGGATATTAATCACTTGTATCCTGTTATAGGTGATTGAAAACGCCTTGAATGCACAATAAACTGTTTATGAATCACTATTTATAATCCATCATGACAAGAAAACAATTAAATACAATTATGTAGAATGATATTGTGATAGGTCATTAAAACCCATCAGTCCTATGACGTAACCTAGCAGGCTATCAATGAATAATTGTGATCCATGTTAACTACTTAATTGTATTGTTTGTAATGTTGTCAATCCTACATAAATGAATCCGACATGTCGGATTGGGATTTGCGACTTAGCTCGCGAGACAAGATACTTTCCTCCCTTCTCTCTCGCGCTCAAAAGTCGCTCTCGCGCCACTCACGTGTTGGTGTGCTAAGTAAGCCGTGCTGTTTTATTGTTATAGAGGAAAAAATAGGAGCGACAGCCGTTCGATAATAAATCACCTGTCCTTGCTAACTGTTTCTCTTAAATTCCTTACTCTATGTAAAGTTTAAAGGCGAGGCCACAACTACGTAACCGTTTTGAAAACATTTTCTCGTTTTGCGCGTGCAAACTTATCTTATGAAAAAAACTACCTTAGTTCGAGTCGGAGTCGCCTAGCAATGGTTCTGTATCAGTGTATTCGATTTAATGCTATTGTACATAAGACGAGTTCCGCGATTGTGTAGGTCGAAAAAAAATATTCAAAAATCACTTTACTTGTATGTTCCCTTTTTGACGACCTCTGTGGCGCAGTGGTGTAAACAGCCGACTGTTACGCTAGAGGTTCTTGGTTCGAATCCCGTCGGGTGTGGAATGTGTTATTTACAAGACGCATTGTTTCGCTTTCTGCTCTTGGATGTTGTATTCTTATCTATGTAGTTTATACCATATCGTTGCTTGCGATACAAGATTATATCTTAGTGCACTAAGAGGGCTAAGTCAATACGTGTGTTGTGATGTGGTTATCATTATTTTTATTACTTAGTGTATTTCTATAAAATAATGTTCACAATCTTTAATCAATTGAAATACTTATTCATAAATTAGTGATTGGTCTCCGCTGCGCTCCGACTACCAATCATTGATCTATGTACCGTTTTTAAGTTAAAAAATGATATTGTTTGTCAATTTGCTAAACGTCTCCGTAAACATCAGAAGTGCATGAGTATATAAAAGAGGACACACGTGTTAGAAGTATATGAGATTGCGTTATGTACACCAACGTGACTAACTCCGATCAAAACAAACCAAATTTCAACAGAATGAGTCACAAAGTTATTTTTAGAATTCGTTATGTTTCTCTTATCAACACGATACCCTAGGTCTTTGAAATACCAAAATGTTATTGCAGTAATATATGAACAATATCATGCTTCTTTTGATTAAACAGGATGTCTCGGATAACAAGAATTTAAACTTTTGCACGCAACCGATATCGCAATGTAAATATGCGTACTTCATTTGTTATGCGTTTCAAAAAAATACAATTTTTGTATTAAATACGAGCGAGCATTCTGTATCGAATTATCTACTTTAGCTAATCGGCAAATCATTTCAACACTGTAGTATCCTTCTGGAACTTTCAAACTTAGTCAATTTTTCTTTCCATAAAGGCCTTTGTCGACTTATAAAATTACAAAATATGGAAACACTATATCACCGTTCTGCTGTTTCAAAAGCAGTGAACAATTCATTTTTGTGTACTGACCCTCATTATTCCAATTCCAGACGCTAGAGAAGTTCGAGTTCGTCAAGGTCCTGGGTAAAGGCACCTTCGGGAAGGTGGTCCTCAGCAGAGAGAAGGGCACAGGGAAGCTGTACGCCATGAAGATCCTGAAGAAGGACGTCCTGCTGCAGAAGGACGAGGTCGCACACACGATAGACGAGAACAGGGTCCTCAAGAAAACCAAGCATCCTTTCCTCACGGTAAGCTGTGGCTTTTGCCACTGTTAGTAAAAAAAAAACAATCATGGAGGCAAAGTTGGAAACATAACATAAACTCACGCTGTAATCCCTCGAGATGGGTTGGCAGAGGTGTAACATACAGCATTTCGCATGTTTAGGTTGAGTACCAGTGTGACAGGTTGCAAATTTGTCGGTAATACCAGGCACAATGAGGAATATAGCACTGACTCGAACCTTCGACCTGTCGGATCGGTTCTGTCGTTTCACCAAGGCACGTAGACTGAGTTAACAAAACAATATAGTAATGTTTAGAGATCGGACAAAATACTACTAATATACCACTTATATTACTAAAAGTGAAGTGAATTTCGTGAAGAAAGAAATCTAATTACTATTTTCCCATAATGAATTTTCCATGTGTCCAAAGATGGAGTATACTTGTCAAGAAAATACCTTGGAAAGGTTCAAATAGTAATCGTATCTAGTTGTAACACAATATGCCCATCTTGCGCTAGGTCAGTTGAAAATAGGACAGCTTAGTACAAAACAAAACTAGTTTTAGGGTGCTACTACATCTGACTGATGTCGCGTCGCGTATCATCGGTCGCGTGACGCCACAACGGACTAGTAGATTGTAAACCATTAAATATTACACACTCAACCGATGATGCGTTAGCGGATAGAACATTCTGTCGATGACACGCCTGACGCATCATCCGTCAGATGTGCTGGCACCCTAAAAATTATCAGTATGTACCACATTAGATGTTTGAATTGGAATAGATGTGTGAAAGTGTTTCAACCATCAAGGGTTTTCGAATTTTTTTGTAAAACCCTGACTGTGGGTTAAAAATTTGCAATGTTTCGTGTATATTACCACAGGTTGCAAAGTATTTAATGTTGCCTAACGTTTTATATAACACTTTCGGAATAAGTGTACAATAAAATGAATAAATGGGTGTTAATTGGGTATATATATTACAATGTTATCCTCATACGATTTTACTAATTAGTGAAAAATTGAAGGAAGGAAAGAAAGTATAAGGAAAATGTACTATTTAAATATCCATTTTTTGATAATGATTAAATTATCAATTAAAATATGATAATAATACAAATTAGTGTTAAATGTTAAATTGAAGGATATCATAGTTTGATTTATGGTTTTATATTACAGTTATTGCAGTATTACATTCACTGATGAATGATGAAGGGTTTGGAATTCTTTGCCTGCCGAGGTGTTCCCTGACCAATATAACTTGGGCCTCTTTAAGGCAAGAGTGAATAGGTTTCTCTTGCAGGCTTGATCCACCTTAGACCTCATCGCCGCTTAACATCAGGCGGGTTTGGGGTCAAATGCCTGCCTGGTCATGAATAAAAAAAAAAAACTTACCTTATTTATTAGAGAATGTTTATCAATAAGGAAATCGCTTTAAAAAAACATCTTCCAAGTATCTACTAAAACTCGGTAAAATGTCCAAGGAAAACTGCATCCATGGTCATGTAAAAATAAATAAATAGAGAGGTCTTTAAATTTGATTGATTACTTACTTTTTTGGAAATCATACATAAACAAATCACATACATAAGCTGACGCCGTAGTCCTCCTAGAGGGATTGGCAGAGGTGTTTGCTACACACCACTTTTCGCATGTTTATGTTGAGTCCCAGTGTGACAGGTTGCGAATCTGTCGCCACTATCCGGGCACATTGAGAAACATGGCAGCTACAACTTACGGCAACCCGAGAATCGAACCCGAATCGGGTCAGTCGGTTATCTGGCACGTAACAAACTGAGATACCACGTCCTTTCCACTTTTTTTGGATTGGAGATAAAATTAATATATCTACCCTCATAACCTAAATGTTCCTTCTAAATGTCTTCTTAGTACAAACCTTAACTTAATATTAGGATAGAGTGCCCAGTGCTGAGCGGGCAGCGTAGCGTGGCGTGCAGGGTTTGCCCACGTTCACACGGCATTGTACTGCACGTTTTTGGAGCTCAATTTACGATGGTTTTATCAGAATAAACACGTAGATCCATTATCATAAGATCCATGCGAAAACGTATTCGCTTTTCGTAAGTCGTTCAAGTTATGCTGGAACTTCGTTTTTGTAGATAAAATCATTATAAGTCGACCTAACGTGTTCACATGCTATCGTTAACGCAAGTGTGGAGGTGTTTCGAGTATATACACCCAGCAAACACTCTTCTAACACAAAACGCAAGCTATAATAGAAGCGCACATAATAGAAGTTTGCTTATAATAAATCATGTCCTCTTCATCATCAGGGCCTGCGCTACTCGTTCCAAACCTCAGACCGCGTCTGCTTCGTGATGGAATATGCGAATGGAGGAGAGCTGTTCTTCCACCTGTCCAGGGAGAGGTCCTTCTCTGAAGACAGGACCAGGTTTTACGGAGCTGAGATTGTCTCCGCCCTGGGGTATCTACATTCAGAGGGGATCATCTACAGGGACTTGAAGCTGGAGAATTTACTGCTGGATAAAGATGGACACATTAAGATAGCTGACTTCGGGTTATGCAAGGTATTTATTTATCTATTATTTATCCAGACTATCTGATCCCGTACCACGTAACCGTTCCTCTCGGAATACTTTCCCATTTTTTAGCTTCCCTTATTGAAGCGAATTAATACAAAAATAATCATTCAAATCGGTTTAGCCTTCTTCGAGTTTTAACAAGACTAAAGGACAAATAAATCGAGTTAAGGAACATCTTAATTCGATTTATCTGTTCGAATAGCAAACTTACAAAAAAAATCAACACATTCTACTGTATTTTGACAAATCAAGGAGGCGGTTACCGTGACAAGTGACATTTGAGATGACAATTAACGATTAACGGCCATTTGAAATAAGTAAATAATAGGTATATTTAAGTTATTTAAGCCAAATAATAATAATAACCACACCACGACACACATTTCGACTCAGCCCTGCACTAAGAGATAATCTTGTATCGCAGGCAACGAAATTATATAATATAAACGCATTGTCTTGCAAATAACATAAAGTTCCGCCCCCGCAGGGATTCGAACCCGGAACCTCTAGCGGCGCAGTCGGATGTTTACACCACTACACCACCGAGGTCGTCAAATCTATGTTTAGTTTATTTAAGTGAACCATCGGTAACTTTCAATTCTTTTTTTAAATCCTAATTTATGCGAGGCAAATCGTTTATGGTTAAGTTGACAGATGACGTGTAAATTGTGACAGGTGAACATAACATACGGTCGGACAACGAAAACGTTCTGCGGCACGCCGGAGTACCTCGCGCCTGAGATTTTAGAAGACAACGATTACGGTTCAGCCGTGGACTGGTAATGCATTCACTTATTTACTCATGGTCATTGTTTATATTTAATTAAGTAACGGTCTATGTGGCGTAGGACCATAAAACGGGGGGGGGAAATCTGATATACGATAACATTATTTTTGTTATTATTATATTATTGTGTTATTCTTCAAATTCAAATTGTTTTTATTTCAATAGATTTTAAATAAGCGCTTTAAATTTTTTTTATCTACCACCGTTTCGGAATGCTATCTACGGGGAACAAGCCGGCGAGAAACCTCCGTAGTTGCTGTTTTTCAAAAAATTACAATAGTATTTCATTACATGTTGGAAAATTTATGTTTTCTTATTTCTCATTCTTAATGGTTGACGCAATAAAACAGAAACAAAATTTTAAATTTCAATTACATCTATTTTTACAAAATATTTCTTAATGTTGATAGGTATAATGTATTCAATATGACTTGCAAGTGAATATATCTAAACAGATATTTTCCGTTCAGGTGGGGTACTGGAGTTGTTATGTATGAAATGGCTTGCGGCAGGCTACCGTTCTACAATAGAGACCACGAGGAATTGTTCTCTCTCATCGTCAGCGAAGAGGTACAGTATATCGTTCACGTCTCGGAGAACATTTGGGTTGGTACCACCCTCCTTTCTGTTTCTGCCGTGAAGCAGTTCGCTGTGTTTCGGTTTGAAGGATTGGAGAGCCAGTGTAATTACAGGCACGAGAGGTATAACATCTTTACCTCTACATGGGCAACGCTTAAAGGGTGATCTTGGTGTGCGACGACATCACGGGTATCAACGGTCATTGGCGGTGCTCTTGTGATTCTAAGACATCAAGGGCATCGTCGTGTTAATAGTCGGCGGTATCACTTTCCATTAAGTGAATCGTCTGCTTGTTTGCCCTTGAAACTTCATAAATATTTTAAAAACTTAGCTTATATGACAGTACATTTGATAATATGTAGTCTATTACAGTAGCAAAGCGTTTAGAACCAATAATATTAAGGCCTTTCCGGTCCTTGCAGTCTTTCTACCACTTTACTTAGTGTGTGGCCTATATATTATAGCTCAAAAGTTCAAAACAAAAATATTACAAATATATATATAGGCTTTAATTTTGTACATTTGTAAATTCTGAAGTTAGCGTAATCTTTGAAGAAACTCATCCTAAATTCTGTAGATTATTCGAAAATTATGTTGAATGGAAAAATCGATGGAAAATTCAATTTAAGGTTTTTTTTTCTGTAACACAAAGCTTGGATATATATCGACCACTGTTTTTCCTAATTTAATACTGGGCAGAGCTTTAAAGAGAGACTTTTGTCTTATGCTGTTTTTTTCGCTCATCTATGTGGATGCTATAATTCTTAATCTAATTTGTGTATAGTAGAATAAAATGTGCCTGTATGTTGCAGGTTCGGTTCCCGCGTACATTGTCAGTGGCGGCGCGTGCGTTGCTATCGGGTTTGCTAACCAAGGACCCGCTGCGGCGCCTCGGAGCTGGTCCTGATGATGCAAGAGAGATCATGGCGCATCCGTTCTTCTCATCCATCAACTGGGCGGATCTCGTCGCCAAGAGGGTATTAATTTATTCATTGGTTCATTGGTTCACCAGAGAATGCATTAGTGTTACATTGTCTTCCAATAATCAATTCCAACAAAATATGCAGGTAACCCTATCCCGAGGCTTGAGTACAAGTTAGCCTAGAGCCTTCTGATAATTTAACCCTCGAGCCTTGTAAGCTAAAACTTTAGGTGTATAGGTACTTTAACTTTGTATTTAAAAACTCACTTAATCGCAATTCACAGATCCCACCACCATTCAAACCTCAAGTGGAATCCGAGACTGACACGCGATACTTCGACTCTGAGTTCACCGGAGTATCAGTCGAGTTGACCCCTCCGGAGACATCCTCATCTCTCGCCAGGATCCAAGAGGAGCAGTTCCCTCAGTTCTCCTACCAGGATCTCTGCTCATCATCAGCCAGCGCCAACCACAAGAAGCAGTAGCCATAGGAACGAACGCTATAGATTAATCGGTGAGTCAGCGGTAAGGAAAAAAGACAAAACCTTAAAGTCTGCGAAAAAATATATTGATTGCGTAAACGCACCAGTTTAATGGTTGTGACACGTCAGATCTCTAGTTCTGGCAGGTATTTTTCTTATCAATATGAGTATTTGTTCTGAGTTCCTAATCTTATGAATGTATCTAAGTAATGTGTTCATGTAACTATGTATTTCTTATGATTATCGTTGCTAAGTAACAAAAGCCTGATGGTTGACATTTGTCATGTGTCATGTGTTTTTATTTTTTGTCAATTGAAAATGAACTCCAATCCCTTGCCATTAAGAACTATGATTTCTACGGTCAAGTCTTTTCGCCTTTCCGCTGACGGTTAATTAAGTTTTTACTCGAGACTTGATTCGCTTTTTCGCACGGTAATGGCTTATGTTGTCGTCATGTGCATGTGTTGAGTTTAGTTCTTCATACTGTTTTATCTAATTATTTGCTATTCTTTTAATTGTTACTGTTTTTTATGCCATTCAATACTTACCTGTGGTAAATACAAACAATACATCAGTCAGAAGAATAAGAAACTTAGTTTGCAGGTTTGTTCTTTTACCCTTAGGAAGTTTTTAATGTATTTATTAACTACAATTCGAGTAAATTCACGTTTGATTCACTAAATTATCATGTGTAACAGATTTCAAAGCTTCGAATTCTTTACAGTCTCGACTTAATATAAGTGCCCATATACATATGTACCAGTAAAAAAAAACATAAAAAGCGAATCAAGTCAAATGTTTAATTTAATTGTAAATACATAGTAAGTGCGTATGTAATTTTAGAAAATGGTTTGAAGATTAACCGTTTTTTGATACGATTCGGCACTTACGATAACGGATGCGACTCTTTAAACTAAATAAAATACTAATCGGTTTATATATTCATAAATAAATAAATTGAAATAATATTTCACTTCAAAAATATGTCGTCGGAAGTGATGCCCCTATCGTAACAACATTAATAGAATTTATACTACGAAAACTATTCAAATTAAATGTAATTCGACATGTAACAAATAATTTTAAACATAATTCCGTGGTTCCATTTGTTGAATAGTCGAAATAGGACCAAACAGTCGGATTGAAGTCGCCGCTTTTTTACAGACCCAAACTTTAAAAAAGATTCATACCAATATTATAAATTGAAACAAATATTGAATAAATTACGTGGACCGTCGCCAGCCAGCCAGTATGTTCATTGGTCTAAATAAATTACGTGGACCGTCGCCAGCCAGCCAGTATGTTCATTGGTCTAAATAAATTACGTGGACCGTCGCCAGCCAGCCAGTATGTTCATTGGTCTAAAAGGCTACATATTCGTTTGCATCTTGTCTATGCTGTAGTTATGTGACATGTCTATCAACTTATACATTTAGATAAATGAATTGCTAAGAAGGTTAAAAGCGGCGATCTTTAATTTTGAATTAAAGTGTACCTATCTCAAAAACATAATTATATTATACTCAAAAATAAACGCCATGGATTATATTACCGAATAATTATAGTCCTAATCGAAATAAAACTTATTACCGATGCTTCGTTCTAAAATATTTGATTTAAGTAACGAAAATATGTTAGAAAAGACTAGAACAATTAAGGTATTTCTAAATGTAGACGGACGCATAACTATGTTAGTTATTTTCAAAATCAAGTCCTACATCCTACATATTATATACAGTTATATAAACAATTAAACTAAGATATCACCTACAAGTACGAATGAAAGGTGGTTGCATTTACGGATATGATATAACTATTCATAGGCTAACTTGTAAAGTAAATATTATATTATATAATAATATCAATAATTATGTAACAAGACTAAACGAACAGCAGGACAAGTTACGATTACTTTTTTGTTGAAAATCTCTATATGGAAGATTATTTTTTTAAGAATGTACTGAGGATTGGAACCACCAGAGGGTTGGAAAGTATACTTCGCGAAAGTTTTGTGATTTTGTACATAACGTTTCGGGCACTTGAAATTTATCTCGTGAAACTGTGTATATTTTCAATCGATGTAATGAAATCTATATTTAATCGTGTTTTTGTAAGACAATATTCATTTTACCTTTTCATAGATGAATTTCAAGTTTTAAAAAAGTATGAACTTTTCGTGGCAAGCGTTGTATTGTATATAATGTGTCGATAGATGGCGCTGAAACGCCTGCTCTAAACATGACTACACACTAGTTACCTACGTTTTGTTTTTCGGCGCGTTTCCTTATTAACTAAAGTACCTAAGTAGTGAATTGATATTTATTTGTCTTTGCGTTAAACGAAAACCGTTATAGAAGCGAGCATTATAAGGTACACAAAATAATGTCTTTTGTGTAATAATAGGTCTTGTCGCTTCTGGAACTTGACACAAGTAAAAGAAATCGCCGAAAACAATGTATTTAAATCTCGTATTATACTTGTATGAGTCAAGTAATAGTTTGCACGTGAATGTGAAGTTTATATGAAGATAACAGTCTTAATGGAAACCTAACGTGACTATTATCTGCCGGATCATGTTCATGTTTAACAAAACGTCCGGCAATGGGATCGTTCAGTTGATTGACTTATTAAATTATGTTAAATAACACACGTATAATTTATAAGCGAGTCAAAGAAGTATTGTATAAATAACCTATAATATTCGTTTAATTTGTTAAATCATTGGTTAAGCGTATGTATCCGGCAGCGAATGCGCGTCAGCACGCTTCGAGGACATCGCCCCAAAATGTATTTCCTTTTGTATATAAATAAAGATAGGTTAAAAGTGAATTGATCTTTTTTATTTAGCACAAGCGGGGAGTTCACTATCGGGATGCCCAGTCTTACAAAAGTCTGCCACTTATCTTGGTGCGTTAATATTGGACAAATCAGTTGTTTACAGCCCTGGCCTTATATTTGTTGTGATCCGTTGAAGGTCTATGGCGCCAAAACTGTAAAATTAAAGTAATATTTCTTTAATAACATTTTTATAACGACTATTTATTTTTGGTTGTTCAGTCTCTATATTTTGGTAAATGACAATTGAATCTTTATGGTTTAAACTTCTTCCGCAAGTGCTTAAAATTCCTAACAACTAGCGCCACCAACCAAGAACCTGTTTGACATGAATAACTTTAAACTGTTAAATTATTTATACTTGATCTAGTTATTTTCTCTATGAATTAAGGGTAAAAATAAAACAACATTTCTTTTATCTCGATATAATTCATCGATAAAAAAAGATAAGTAGGAGCTGTGGCGTAGCGAGGAAAATTGAGGTTTCAATACACCATGCGCCATCCAATAGCAATGGAGGTATCCATACATCTTCACCTTTCATGTCACTATCTTGGCAGGAAATAATATAGATATCCGACTTATTTTCCACTGGACAATGAAAAATATTGCTTTTTAAATGTTTTTTTTTTTTATGATTAGTTTTACTTAAATGGGGATAAGATATCACCTTAAGAATTTTTAAAAGTGTAGTTTAGATCATTCCTAAGGCACACCTCTAAAAAGAAACGAGACATTATGTCCATTTGCTAAAAAAAACATGTCTGTTTATCCAACGCCACTAACACCAAGATGTATAAATGATGATAATGTGTAGTATAAAGTATCCATATATCAGTAATATATAATACGTTAATTACGTGTTTAATCGTATTATAATAATAAGTCGTTATAATAATAATAATCGTCCAGTGGAAAACTTGCCTAACAACAGATCTTTACTGAAGCGACCTCTTCAGTCACAAACTCGCATAAACTTTCAAAACGTTAACAATTTAAAACAACTTAAGTATAATAAAAACAACAAACGCCATGAAACAGTCCAGGCGGTACAACTTAACTCACAACTAACTATTTACTCACTTTATATGTATGTATTTGCAGTAATTTTGCTTTTTAAGATATGTAATGTGCTGTCATCACAACACAACCTTAAAGTGAAAATCACAAACGATCCTTCACGTACATTTATATGTAACAGGTGATATAATTTCATCAATCTCAACTCAATAGATAGTTCGTACGCCAGAACCCGTGGCAAGACTCCGAATTTAAAGAATAGATCACTGGATAGTTAGATTATATTCTTGAAATAAACTTTTAATTGATCAACAATGGTTCACGTAACTTGAGAGATATATCATGTAAGTATCTTAACTATATAATCGACTTGCTTCACGAAGCGTATAAAATTATATTACAATATATCCGAAGCGCAAGCGGCACTTCAAATGTATTAATAAATACTTGGTCGTTCGTGTGAGTTGACTATAATTGATTACAAATTAACGAATCGTGGTAAGTATTGCTTTTTAAAATGTGTTAAATCTCTAAGTCTTACGCTAAATAATGATTTATACAAACCCTTAATATATAACTCGTACATAGTCTATAGTTAATTATATCAGCCATGTGATCGTGAGGTGCCTATAAGCGTGTCGCGCGGCTTTGCTCGCCTCACTACCTTACATTGTAAATTTAGTTTAACTATATCATATTTACATAGATAGCGCCCGAACATCATGCTTATATGTATGTAAGCTTTACGAGTCCACAAAGATACGAATATTATAGCGAAATTAAATTTTAAAAGTCAGTTTATCACAGCCTTAAGTTGTCTGTACTAATTAAATGTTAGTATATAAATCAGTTAGGCTAAGGGTATGGCTGTACGTTACAAGCGAAGCGGTTTACAAATACAGTTGCTTCAGAAGCGGGTTCATTTCAATGTCTGTTCCGCAAACGCATATCGCTTGTAATGTATCCCAGCCCGAAGGTATCACAAGCGAAACTAAACGTAACGAATAGGAGTTAAGGTACAAATTACTTACAACAATGTAACCCTAAACAATATTAAATTAAAAGGCAGGACACAGCTTTGGTGTTTTATACAATTATACATGTTTAAAATTAGAGTATTTAGAACTTAAATACTAATATCGTTTATTACTTTGTGGCCTCAATAAGTTATCGGCGCTGTATTGAAAGTATGACAATTTAAACGATGATAAAATTTAGAAAATTAGTTTCTATTCTACTAATATAGTAAGTAGCCGGCAAATTACTCGATCGCATGCATACATTCTTTGCAGGAAGGTACAATAATGCTTTCAAATCCAGTTAAATATACTCTCGTGCGTGTGAATTGTGATATCAAATTTTTTAAATGAAAAAACGAAGGCAATTCCTATACAATAACATTTTGAGGTTAATAATTTATATCAAATCTGGTAACTAGGTCTAAGAATACAATTCGCAGTCGTCCGTATACTAAAAGGAGAAGAAGCCAAAAGGAATTTCGTTGGAAAACTCGAAAATATCCTAAATTGTTTGTAGCGTATAAGCGAGCTACATTACGCTACGAACATAGAGGCACTAGTGAGTGACGGCGACCCACGCGGGCCATTCCAACTTCACGCTTATTTACATGGACATAATGTACAATTCTCTTCACACGCTAACTAAACAGCAGCACATCGCCGATAAACGAACCAAGATATTAACTAAGAATGTCAAAGTAACGAAGCGTCTACGCGTACCGACCTACTCTAAGCGAGATCAATTGAAAACTCGTCTCAAACCAAATCCATCGTCAAACACAGTCTAATCAACTCTATAGCTAGAACGTCCGATTGGATTCATAGAATTATGTGAATGATGTCGAAAACGTTATCACTTAAGCATAGTTCATTGTTGATTTAAGTTGAGTTTATTGATTTCAAATGAATGATTACTAAACGTCATATTTTAAGACGTAATTAAACAACGATTGCATTTCACATACTATATGCACAAGTTGCTATGCTCATTATGCTATGAATCCGTAGACCGATGATGGAGAGACGATCGCAAGACGAAGGAAGCAACCGAAAGGTCTCGAGGAGAAGGTGTCGGGGCGGGGCGGGGCGGGGCGTCCGGCGCTAGTGTGCGTGTGCGCCGGGCGCCGCGCCGCGCTACACGAAGTCCCGGCGCCGCTGCACCGCGCCCCCGCCGGCGCCCGGCTGCGCGCCGCCCGGGGGGCTCGGCGGGGACGTGGGCGTCGGGACCTGCGGCGCTGCTCCTTTACTCCTTGCCTGTTCAATAAAAAAATGTTTATGACAAACAATGACCATCTCATAATTAGATATGGCCTAAAATAGTACTAGGCCTATAACAGGTTTTAACCATACAATGTTTTAAATAAAATGTTATTATCAGATTCTTAATTCTAATATTAACTTTAAAACCGAAATAGTCCTGCGCTTATAAGTTTGGGTTTGAAATAAACCTTACTTAGTATATGTCTTACAATAAGAAAGTTCAAGCTAAAAAAGCTATTATAATGTAATGTATATAGTTGAAATTAAATAACCTTAGCGCGTCGTTTCCTAGCCAATGCGGCGGGGTCCGCTCTTGGCTCGTCGCTAGTACTGGTGGCGCCCCCTGTACTCCCCCCACTGCCTCCTGTCCCCCCCGCAGCCGCCGCCGGGGGATCAGGGTCCGCCGCCCCCAGTCGAGTGGCCAACGCTGTCAGTAATTCTTCTACACGACCCAACTACAACCACAATTATATGTGATAGATAAAATATATCTTGGGACAATTGCCACACATTAAATTGAACGTCACAATCTAAAACACTAAATAGTCGTACACTACTGACCTTTTGCTGTAACCTCTGCACTTCACTCCTGACGTCCCTTCGGAGTTCTGCCAGCGCTAGATCATGTGAACTTTGAACAGGGGGTGGCGCTGGGGCCGGGGCGGGGATCGGCGCTGGGGGCGCTGGGGCAGGGGTCGGTGCAGGGGCCGGAGCGGGGGGCGCTTTCTTCTCTTCTAGTTCCTCCTCAATGGTATCTTGCCTGGCACTAGCCGAACTGCCACTTGCTGAGCGACCCTTAGCAAAGGAAGCCTGTGGAGACAACAACTGAGATTTGCGTTATTATGACAGTGTTGATCGAAGGAACGGCTAGCGCTACTGTTTTAATACTTTTTGATTTTGTGAGTAATGCAATAAACTCAATCTACGACATGTGATTTAAGTCTATGGTTACAGTATCTTCAGTACCTAGTACAAAAGTTAAATTATATAAAGCTAGTCAAAGTTATATTGTCTAAGAAACGGATACGTTATAAAACAAAACGAATAATAAAGTTTTTGGAATAACTTTAGTGAAACATAAAAATTTTCCTCGCACGCTGTTAAATTCAATTAGTTGGTCGGTAGATATATCTTTTCATTCTCCCACCACTTAGGGATGCTAACTGGTATGTATGACGAAGAATCCAATAAAAAACCTTCATACTTTATAAATTTTTGCATTGCAATTGCAAACAATGATTTTGCCTTGACTACAATTGTAAAACTAAATAAAAAGTATATTTACCTTAAGCGCCAGTGCATTAGGTACAGACCCCCTGGCAGTGAGTGAGCTAGCGAGCGCGTCGCCCCCCGCGTCCAGCGAGCCGCCCCCCGCCATTAACCGCCCCCACTTGCCGCGAGCCGCCGCCGCCCCCCCGGTCGCGGCTGGGGGCGCCACTACCGGCGCAGGGGACGGACTCGGCCCTGATGCACTATCGCCTGGACATACAATAATAGTACTATAGTTAATTATTTTTTAAGAATATACGAAATTGTTAATTTAATATGTATCTACTACCACGGTGCGGGTGCAACCACGGCTCTACCTTGGCCACTTTGTAACTATTACTTTCTGAATTATTTTCTTGTTTCGTCCTTTTTTGACGCAGTCGGGTTATAGTTTAAACTAGATTTTTATTATAAATTATGGGAACAAAAATTGAAGAGTAAGTTTGTAGAGTACCTTTCTCGGGGTCGTTGTTCCCAGCTGGCCTGGCGGCGGGCGGCGCTGCGGGCGGGCCGGGACCGGGCGGCGCGGCGGCGACGCTGCGCTCGCGTCGGAAGCGTGAGAATATCTTCCTCACGAGGTGGTCCTGCGCCTGCTCCAGCTGCGGCTCGCGCTTACGACGCTCCATGAGCTCGCGCTCGCGACGCACGTCCGCCACCTAGTCACACATACAAAATACATGTATACATAGCACGCTAAATACACGTATTTTCCACTTTCATAATTAAGGAAAGAGACAGTCTCAATGCCGCACGCCTGTATCGCTATCGCGATAGTCGCTTCTTAGTGTGCTAGCCCCAACATGACACAACACCTAGTGTCTTCCCGACTTTATATTTGTCCTGAATCAATGCGCAATGTTGACGCGTTAAAGAACAAATTTTCTCCAAACAAATGTTTGCTTTAAGATATGTTTCGATGTTCGATTCACAATCAAAATAAAAAGTGTTCCATTCACATGAGATGAAAATGACCTGAACCTAGCCAACTAAAAGTTTAACTTTTCTCTCTTACTTTTCTAAATATAAGCCGATGCCTCAGATTGTATGTGAGCGTGAGGTTCCTGGCGAAGCTGTTGGCGAAGGCCTGGTAGAAGTCCAGTACTTCGAGCAGACGGTCTCGTTTGATGGTGTGTAAGTCACAATATGTAAGCGCCCGTACGTTGGCCGCTGACTGTCCCACAGCGCTGTCCTTCCAGAACGAATCGCCGAATACGTCACCTTTGCCTGAACAACATGGTATCGGATATCAGCTTTATTTTATAAACATTTAAAAATGTCAATAGAAAAAGGACAACATTTAAATGAAATATTTGAATTTTCGGTTGGGAGTAATACTGCAAGTAGGTAGTAGCAAACAGCCCCAGCTTCGCTTGGGTAGCAAAGACCAACAGCCAGATAGAATTTGACAACAAAATCACATAGGTTATTTTGGTTTTTAGGTTGGATTGCCTATAAAATGCCTTTTCACCGTGGAGTAAAACTCTTGGAGAAATCATATCTGTCACTGCTTCAGTGCAAATCACCAATGCTTATTACCTCAAAGTAGTATAATAGTACAAAATCTCACCCAGAATAGCGACAACTTCATCATCCTGAATCACCTCCAAGGAACCAGTCACTATGAAGCACAGTGAGTCGATGCTCTCGCCCGTATGGTATAATAAATCGCCGGGCGCAGAGTGTGACATGTGGAAGTGCATGGCCAATGCTCGTAAACACCCGTCAGAGGCCAGTCTGAACGCGGGGTGCTCGTTGAATACCTTGCGGTTGAGGTGCACGCATATATCCGCCTTCATGTCCTTGGGGCAGTAGTTCAGCACCTATATTTTAAAGGGATAAATAAAACAATCGAGCTTCATCATAATTTAGGCATCCTAACATAAGGATATGCTATCATATACCTATATAACTCATTCGGTTGGAGTTTTATATAAGGTAAACAGTATCATTATAAACTCATAGCGCGAAGAAAATTGTCTCTAAAGAATTAACGTAAAAATCCTCTCGAAAGTTGAAGAAAACCTTGTCAGTGTCGAGTCCTTTCGTCATGGCCCACGTCGACACCACATAGTCCATGACTCTCTCGCTCAGGGCCTTCGGTACTTCGTGCAGCTTCATGAATTCCCTCACATTATTCAGCATGTCGTGGTATTTTGCGGTGGCTGATGTCATTTGCTGTATTATAGTGGTCACGTGTCCGAATATCGTTGCGTATAGTAGGGCTGAAACAGTTCTAACGGGTTAGTATTTGACTGAAAGGTTGGAGATATAGATATTGTAAAACAGAAACAGTGACCTTTTTCACAGTTTTCTTTAAGGATAAATGGGGTCAATTGATAAAACAGAAAAATAACAAATTTGTTTTCGATCAAAATCTAGTAATCAAGGAAATAATTTAAGCAAAATCAACTGTTTCCGTTTTACTTTCTAGCCATAAAATACGTCACACGTGATCGTCCTGACATCTGTCAACTAGCATACGTAAACGTGACGTCACAAGTGCTCGATGAGCCACACACACATTTATATATACACTGCGACACTTCGTGGGCCTGCACAATAAAGTTGAGGGAGAAAAAAAGGTAAATAAATAAAACTTAAAACATCACAACATATCAAAAGTAGAGACAACTCTTGTTATATTCAAATTGAGCGAAAACCATTTGTGTTAAAGTGCAGTCTCAAATGGGAACAAATAAGTGAACACAACACAAAGTGTAAAATCGTGTCTGCCACTTGTGACTAGTCCTTCACGATAAACAGAATGCAACATTAACTACACACAATTTTGTACGGAGATTATGTTTAGAGTAGATGAGACGGGCTTCTATCAAAATTTGTTGCTAGGCCCATTTGAAAACTTAAAAAGTGGTGACCTTTTTTAGCTCTTATACGTTTAGTATAACTCTGGGGTCCCGTATAATTGATACGGTAAATACAGCGGTAGCTAAGCAATCAGTTCAGAGTGTAGATGTTTTCTTGTATTGTGAAGGGCAAATCACATGCAGCAGACTCGACTGACAAAACCAAACGAAAACAAACAAGGTATTGGGAGTAACACGTCGCACGCTCCACCCTTGCATAGACAATCTCGAGAGTTCAGTAAAAACTTGACACCGTGATAACACGTTTGGTTTTTTTCCTGTGGTCTAGTTATATTTATCCCAAGGCGAAATTTATGGGTTTATCGTATCAACCCTATAACCCCATACCCTTTCTATTCGTTATAGTTCATACTCCTCTAACCATGGCATAATCGAAAATTCCACCTTTGGAAGATTTTCCAGAACCACTGGGAATACTCCTCACTTTGTTACCAGGCAATAATCTTTACCAACTCCCAAAGATTGATTCAAAACTTGGGTGCACGCGCGACGCCTGTGCCCTGGCAAATAACAGAAGAGTTAGCACCTGCTACAATCATCATGCAGATGGTGAATATCTTCTCATTATCCGTCTCGGCGGCTACGTTGCCGAAGCCCACGGAGGTCATGCAGGTCATCGTGAAGTACAGGGCCGTCACGTACATCGTTTTCCTTGAGGGCCCGTTTACCAACTCCGGCCCGTCGGATTCGTTTGACCACACATAAGAGTAGGGACTTTGCGTAACGTTTGCGAGCTTCCAAAGCCAAGAATACTGCAGCCCTGAGTCCGCGTCTGATCTCCCTATGGAGTACCAGACACAGGCTAGCCAATGTGCGACCAGCATGTAGAAGCAGAGTAATAATATCAGCATGGCCGCCCCATATTCCAAGTATCGGTCCAGTTTGCGCACCACGCGCCCCAGTCGCAAGAGACGAACCACTTTCAACGCACTAAACAGGCTACCTATACCCTGTAACATGGATTAAGAAGCGTTTATGATCAGATTATAGACAGAGCGCTTGCAAAACTATGTACTATCGAAAAAAATTACAGGCTGAGTGAGCTTTCTAGCCAAGGCCAAAATTCTAAGATCCATCGAGTGAGTAAGAATATATTTCCCGAGTTACTGTATGCTTATTTGTAACGTTGAATATGAGGTCCAATTGGTCTATCTGTTAAGGGATATGATCTGTTAGGGGTACTATGTGGACCGACAAAATCACTTTTTTGTTATTTTCCATGAGGAGTTAATTAAAGAAGTAAACTTACGTCTTCATCGTGGTCAAACGCGTTGAAAACGTCGTATGGCAGGCAGGAGAGGAGGTCGATAAGGAACCAGGACTTGAAGTAGTTCTTCCTGATGACCTTCGGATCGCTGACCACTTCCCCGCCAGGACCGACGAATGTCGTGTGGAAATTCAGTACTATATCGATGAAGAATATCACGTCCACGATCGAGTCAATAACCAGTAGGGAGACGTCTTCGCTGGTTTTGTTCTTGAAAGCCACGTTGTATGGTACCATGATGGCCGTATAAAAGGTTAGGCAGAGTATAATCCAATCCCAAATGGCCTTAAACGCGCAGTAGTGGAGGAGGATGTGAGGAGGGGTCTTTGGCGCTTCCTGTCGGTACTGGGGTAAGACGTCGCCTGACAGGGACATCACCTGTCAAAGTCACACTCCTGAATACACAGTTCAATGCTTTACAGATGTATTGTGTCAAAAAGATTAGGAACAAACTATGACATGTAATTTTACACTTGAAACATCAGTTTACTCTAGTCTGAGAAGAATGTGAAACGATTAATAGGCTTATGCCAATTTTAAATTTGTCAAGTTTGTTCCCTATTTTTGCTTTTTAAGGTCAAGCTTTTATATAACAGTTTTTGTTTTAGAATAATAGACAGATTTTTCGAAATATATAGGAAATCTTTAGCTACGATGTAGAAGAGGTTAGCGTTTTAGTAGAATTGAAAGTCGTGCTATATGCAAGTGCAGTGATAGATCGATTTGAAAAATATACGGAAGATTTATAAATAGATACCTGAAAGTTACAAAGCAACCAGATCCATTGAGACTATATTTTTTCCGAAAAATACATATTACAGTTATTGTTATTTTAAGTAAAAGTTCACAATAGATCCAGCATCATCAAGACATCACACAACAAAACATGAGTTCTAGCGTACTCATTACGTATACATACGCCAAACGGTCTGTTCCAAGACAATTTCCGCATGGAAGGGTAAGGCACAAATCCATCCTGCTTCACAGAAAAACATATTTAATTCTGTGGATAGTCAAAAATCTATATTACAAATTGGTGCAAATACAAATAATGAAAATGGTGCATTTGCATTATGAAATGCAAATAAGGATATTCAGTTATTTTAATTGAGATAAAATTAATGATTAGCATACATTTGAACGATAACGAGTTATTTTTATTATCCAATTTAATTCCAAATCCAATTCCATTATGAAAGCTTTCGAATCTCAACAAACACATGTCGATCCCATGTTTTGCTTTGCGTGCGCGTACGTGTACGTACAGTAGTAAGGTATATGTAGTAGTGAATATAAGCGTGCGGTTACATTTGTTGTGGCGGTACTGACATGCGCGAGGTGACTCTGTCGCTGTGGCTCCTTGAGAGCGGGCAGAGCTGACACGAGCACGGAGCGGGACCGCGTCACGCTGCGGGCCAGCTTCGCGAACTTCGACAGACCTGACACGAGAAAATAGAATTTGTCCACCACTAAACAAAGAAGTGAAGGCAGCAGGGAGCTGTTTAGGGTTAGGCCTTTCTCCAGCAGTGGAAGTATTCCGACTTATAATGGTAATGGAACATTTAAGGTGAGAGCTTTACAAAAGTATCGAAGAAGACAGTTAGTTATGGTAAATTAGTAATTTAAAGACGATAAAAATTGAAATAGCCTGTATGGTAGTTCACTCCACATTAAAGAACGTACAATTCAGCTATTGATTGCTACAATTGGGCAGATAAGGTAAAAGGGGGTTAGGGGTTAAATGGGTAAAATATGGGAATCAAATAGTAGTAATATGTGTAATAGTTGACCTCCTTTAGGGTCATCCGAGTCTATCGGCTGCTTGAGCGCGGTGATGTCTCTGAAGGTGAGGAGGAACAACACCACCAGCTCGCGCTCGTTGCGGATCGGGGCTATGTGAACCAGCAGCCATAGCGGGGTGCCTAGAAATAAAATGGTAAATGTAGTATCAAATAACATTATTTGCAATTCTAAAGTTTCTTCCTCTTGCACTAACAAATCGTTTTACAAAAATATTCTAAATAAATACCAAACTTTTGTGTAAATAGGAATAAAACCGTGAAATTTTGAGTTAAGTGACACCTGTATAATTGTATATCTCCTCCAGTGTTTGCTTCTAAGAAGTTATATAGACGTCTAATTCAGAAGTTCGATATGTAGGTATGGAAAAAAAGAACGACTTCTTGTAAGAAAGAAAAATTTCGTTCACGCGCCTTTCTTTCTGTATAATTCCAAACCCAAGATTATTAAAAAGGTTTTATTATGAGAGCAATTTTCGTTATTCAGATATTTCATAAATATAAGAGCTATTACAGAAAACTTTCGACGATTTCAAAACACGCCAATAATAAGCCAGCTAAAGGAAGGTACAAGAAATGTTTACGACTTTCAATGCCGGATTTAATGGCACCAATTCTACATTCTACCTTTTTGATGTTGAATTCTAACCCCAGTGGGCCAGGTTTGTTTCATTGAACTTTAATTTTTCAGGAGCACCAGTAATCAAGCTTTTCTATTCGGAAATTGGTTACTTAAATGTACCACATATAATTGAACCTTTGACCTTCAATTGAAGGCTCTGATGCACCATTTAACCATTTCGTAAGCTAACTACATTGGTGATAGTTTCTTTGTTTTGGACTGTGTGTGAGACAGAAGGACGTGAGTGACAAGTTGTCTGGTGACAGAAAGTGATGGAAGAAGACTCCAAGTAAATGTGATATGATAAGAGCACACGAATGATGATTGATCATAGCAATATTGTAACCAGAATTCCAGACGCTACTAGCTCTTTGTCTACATGTGTTTTTGGTTGGATTTTCTTTAAGAGCATTGTGGAAGGGATATGTATAGGGCAGCAGTTTGCTAGGATAAAAACAAAGAAAAGTATTTCGTCTGTGTTAGACCTTACCAGTAACAGTTGCGCCCTGGATTTCATATTTTATGCAGACTAGAAGGCAAATAAGTTGTGATATTAAAGTCGGTTGTTTTTCATGAAAGCGTTCCAGCATTCTTACTGTTATTCCTACCGATTGTCAGTGGATCAAAATAAAGTTATATTCAAACTGATTCACAGCTGTTGCAGCGGACTAAACGATGAATTGATATAAAGCCGGGCTTCCACTGTGATTCGATTCGAATCGACCTTGGACGGCGACCTCGAAAAAGTACTTGCAACGAACTTGCTTGTCACTATACAAAAGGAAATTTAAAAAACTAAGCTGTCAAAGCTGTTATAAAAGAAGACCTTTATTGTTTTAATAATTTTTACGTGATAATTATTACTGAATTTTTAATGATTACAGCCTATAAAATAAACCAATAACATTTCAATGTTAAATGTTCTTTGTAAGACAATCTGTGTCGCTTAAAATTACATTGCATTTTAATTCAAACATTGCTTCAAGCTTTAATTAATACTCAAACATTTAAAAATCACGTGCGATGCTTGACCTACTTATACACACTATTAAGGTAAAGAAAAACTTGTAAAGTGCAATCAATTAATTTACCTAAAGGTAACACACAATCTGTCGTGGCATTAACATTGACATTAACAGCAAGTCTGCATACAGCTTAATTTGCTAATTACGAACTAAACATTTCGTGTTTGATTTATTCATGTGTCCACTTATCATTTGCAATAGTCCCCGTCATTACTCTAGCAGTGTAGGGAGGGCTTTAACGGAAGACTTCGAGGTCAAAGCCTTATTAGTGGGGGCGTCTGGGGGTGATGGATGTAAGGGTAACAGGGGTAACGGGGGGAGGGTAAAAGGGGGTACACCATACTAGTGAGGGGAAGTGTCGTAATGCAGTTTCACTAAACAGACCTTGAGGCGCCTACGAAAAATAATATATACTTACAAATAAAAAAAATCGTTGAACTTGACATGACATTTTTATTTATTAGACTTTCACACATTCAGAATTTAACGTTTGCTTGAAAAAAATAACTTTTATGTATAAGGGATAATGTAGCATTCGAATGGTGTAAGAATTTTTGTAATCCGTACAGTGCTTTTACATTTTTTTCATTACAAAGGTTTTCTCTTTATTATTTTAACACGAACTTTTGCTGAAATCTTCAGTAAAAATATTTTTAAACCAATTTTTATTTGCACTTCTGTATTATTAATTTAGTACGCACGGTAAAGTACCCGCACAAAAGTGAGTTTAGTTTATTGATTTTCAAAATAAATTAGTGTATAACGAGAAAAATCCATAGAGTCATTATAGGCAAGCTACTGAAACACTTAACAGGAATGTGTATAATTATTGTACCATTAAAATACATAATAAAAGCTTTATGTGTATATCTGTTTGTTTGTTAGCACAATCTACTCAAACGATTGTTTTTTAATTTCATATATCTTTTTATAATAAATAACATCTGTAAGGATATGCGTATAAAAATTAATTTTCAAATACAAACATTCCATTATTTTCATAAATCCAATTAATTAAATTATATAACCTTAATGTATATTATACGTACTTTTATAATTATATTGTATCTAAAATAATCGTTTAAAAATATTGTTTTAATACGCATTAAGCATTGGGTACAAACCTCTGTGGTTTTACAATGCCTAAATTATTTGCAGTTGTTGTAGTAACTTTATAAAGCTAAAAAAAATGCAATAAAATTAATGCGTAGATATTCTACCTTTTTTAAAATATAAAATACAAAAATACTTGAGTAGTTGAAGTACCCCAGCTTAACTTGAAAACGAAAGGTATTAAAACATAAAAGAAAGGTAACTTTTATAAAGTTTAATTGCTAACACACACTCGACCAAAGCTTTTGTGAGATATTTATATTTACAAGCCGTTTTTGAGGAAGGCAGTAAAATGAAACGGCAGGTAAAACGAACATGTTCAATTATGAGGGTTTGCAGGGACATGGTACCAGGAGAATGGGATCGTTACCCCCCTAAATACCCCCTCCTCCCGACCGGACGCACCACAAACAAATGGGGTACCCCTTACTGCGTTTTGTTTTTTAATAAGCGAACTAATGAACACGTGGTTTATTCAACTTCTTTGGATTGGAATGAAGTAATTTGCAAAATAATTTGTGTTGAGCTTTTTTTGGGTTAGCTAGCGTTTGACCAGACATTCACATACGAAAATGTTATGTTTTAAAATGAGTTTTAAAAGGAAACGAGCCTATAATTAATTATAATTTTAAAGAACTGACCACTGACTATTTGCTGGGTTGATTAAATGAGTAATATGGAATAACAATAATTTAAAAAACCGATCTAGTGCGAGTAGGACTCGTGCACGGAGAGTTCCTTACAAATTTTTGGGTATCTATCTGTACGTGTTCCTGAGAAAAAGGGTCTTACTTAACAGACTGATGGACGGACAAAAGGAGAACTAAGAGATCCAATAAGGGTCCCGTTTTTTTATTAGTACGTCCTAAGGACGGAACCTTAAGAAATTAAAGTCAGTACGACTTTTTTTGTTATCCTTCAAAAGTAGGTACAATATCCTACTCGTAATGGTACCAAAGATTAAACAACAAACTTCTTTGTAAAGATCAAAGAAAGCCAAATCCCATTGCAGCCTCGTTATCATATTATGTCCATGAAATATTGTCAAATTAAGATTTAATAAGGAGAAGCGGGGATTTCCTTGGTTCAGATTTTGTAAGCGACCAAAAATGTTAAATTAAAAATGAAAAGAAACTTAGAATAAAAAATGTCCTTTATTTGTTTTGAGTAGTAGTAAGATCCCTACAAAACATAACTGTGATGACGTTAAAATAAAATCTGTAGCAGTCTGGTCATTTAATAAATTATTGTCTTATCTCACAATGAAGGTCAAAAGCGTACCGTTTCTTTATTAATTAAAGTATTAATTATTCTATCAACGAAGCATCTCGAAACGAGCGTTCGTAACAAAGGACTTTTCGGGGAAATAAAAATACTTTCTTTCGGAATTTTAAAACCTTTAAATTAATTAATTTTTTTTATTCATAAATAACAAGTTTCTAGAAATGTAAGGCTTTTATTACTATTTTCTATAGTTAATATTATAAAGAAGGAAAGTTTTGGTAAGTTTTAATTAAATGATGTTTTCTCAAACAGACATATGATGAATTCGATAATGATAGGTCTTTTCAAATCTATTATACTCATAATTTGTATGCCTGTACTGGTAGAAATATATTACCTACAACCCCGACCTAAACAAACCCAACCCTTTACAATTGAAAGTAACAACTGAATGTTGTACCATGTGGTCTGACAAATAAATGATTATAATCTGGATCAATCTGTAACTATTACAAATATTATGTAAAAATATGGTTGTATCGTGTTTTGTGATTAACTAATAAATCTTCATAACTAAACATCCATGTTTTTAATTCTTTCCCCGTTAGATATATACTTAGAATGGCGTATGATTCGATGGATGTCGTTTACGTTTTTTCTTAAAAATACTAGTAATAGGAAAAGATTGAATTTTAAAAGCACGTCTTACTGTGTTCATACGCTGTAATCTACGGAACTACCCACGCAATTTCACTGAAATTTCGTGAATGTGTACGGTAAGTTCCACCTTGAAAGATGTATAGCTTTGGCCCGGCTGTTCTTGACACCTAAAATTGGTTGAGCAAAGTATATACATACTTAATACGTACGTAGTATGTACGTAAAACTAGGTTAGTATTGCTATATTACACTGTCCTTCTAAAAGTGCAATAGCTCGCACAGCTGCAATCTTTACTTGTTGGAATACGGCAGTGACGTCAAACAACTTGCAGTCAGGTTGTTTTACACAAACTTGCTTTAAAATATCACGTTTGAGGGTTCCGTGCCCCGGAAGGAAAAGAAAAACATTATACTTAAAGTCATTAAAGAGGTTATGGTTTAAAACCTTATTTGTTAGAGCTTGTCCTTAGTACTTAAGAACCAATGGATTTTTTTGGATTGGCATAGTACTTAAATATACGCATGTTTCTCCAATGCTTTTAATGACTATAATATATATTTTACATTTAATATTAATCAAAATTTTAAAACAATGATAAGGAAATTGGTTTTTAAATAATCCCAACAATACTAATTGAACAATGAAACGGAAAATTTTTCTTTCATTTAACCAAAAATGAAAGAAACACAAATCCAATGGTGAAATCAGGAACCCCAAGTTTTAATTAGTTGGTGTCTATTTCATGAAATGACGGAAATTCTTAGTAATTCATTTAGATAATATTTTGATTAGATTTTTTCTCAAAACTTTATTTGGAATTGGATATCTATTGGGTAATCATTTAGATTTGAGTACATTGCAGATTTAATTGAGTGGAAAAACAACTACGGAGGTTTCCCACTAAATTAATTCCCTTAAATCTGCCAGTAAAAACGATCTCAAAAAGACTCATTTGTATACCTTTTGTATGAGGTTATTATATACAAACTGCAGCCCTATTGCTACCGCCATAACCGCAAACAGATTAACTGCGCGGTAATCGGTGATGCCTTTCAAATTTCAAGTCATTACGGTGGGTCTAAAACTTTTATAGTAATACCACACCTATCAAACAGGAAACGGTCCTGCCTTTTACTTCATTGACAAATCGGAGCGGTACCGTAATGTTACGATGCCCATAAGTGTGTGTTGCAATATGGAATTTCATAGAACGAATACTGAACGGCTTGAGTTGATGCGATGTTGATCCGAGTACGAGTTGATAGGTGTGATACCTTTAGGAGTGGGGAGGTCCAAATGCTCGTGGACTTATCTATAGCTGCTCTTTATGATGGGCCATCCGTCATCATTCCGAGATAGTTTATGACGATTTCGTAAGGGTATAAGTCATCCGACGAAACTTCCCCTTCTAAACGATAATCCATCTTAGTGGGCCAGAACGGATAGCCCAAGGCTGGTGCCGCTATAACTAAGGGGTTAGGCACTAAGAGGTACTAGAGTCTTAGAGGTACTTACGGTTTTTCTTATAAAGCAGTATTTCAAACTGGTCCGCCAAATGATGGTCTAGAGCGCGGTCAACTCGTTCGATAGCTTCCTTCTCGCTCAGTTCCCCGTACATCCATGTGCATCTGGTGAGATAGAAGACATGTCAATAATAGTAAGAAGTAGAAAAATAATGTTTAAATAATAATGATAATCACGTCACACTATTGACTCAGCCCTGCACTAAGAGAATCTTGTATCGCATGAACTAGGCAACGATATGGTATATACTACATAGATAAGACTACCACATCTAAGACCGGTAAGCGAAACAATGCATCTTCAGTGAGATTGCAAACGACCATAGGCTACGGGGCTGCTTACAATCAGGCGGACTGTACGCTTGTATGCCGCCTTAATGTTATAAATAAGGGAGTAGAACAGAATATTCGCTTTATAATAAAATAAAGCAATGAAACCGATGATGAACTTTTCCCTCACAGGATACGTAGCAAAACTACTCGTACTTTTATGCGACTTAGTTTTCCTGTGCTCCTTGACAGGTCGGATTTATGGCAGGTTTTGCAATTGGCAAGCAAACCAAATCAACCAATGCCAAAGGCTTCAAGCCCAGAGGCTTTTAAGCGTTGACGTCTTTACATATTCCTCATTGAAGTTTGATTCTTGGAAATATAAGTAATAACAGTAGATATACATTTATCCATGGTAACATTTATAACATTAGCCGGTTGACCACAGAATGGTGTTATTATGGAGGGAGTTTTATGGAAGGGAGGTGAAACAAACAAGAAATACGATGACGCTTATATATCCCCATGTCCAAACCGTAAAGTTATGGTGTACTGAAAATTAAATGTCACCAAATACATCATTCTGCGGCACAATATCGCAAATTCGCGGCACAAAAATCATTTGATGGCACATTTTTCACAAAATTAGGTCATCCTTTTGTTTACATTGTTTACCGAAATATTATAAAACATCATAGAAATTATTATTTTATGCTTTTCATACGATTTTTTTTGTGTTTCGTAGTCAAAATAAAAACAGAAACTACATTTATTAAAAATATATACCCAGCAATATTTCATTCGATAGCCAAACTCTGCAGTGAGAATGAGTTAAATTTAAATGCTGTTTAATTAAACAACGATGTTTGCACTTTGATGACCGGTTGTTACTCATACATAGTAGCCATTTCCCATTAATTTTTCATTCAAACTTTGCCTGCTGACAATCTAATTATAGCAAACGGTGAAATAGAATAAAAAAATTTGTTTACCCGACTTTAAGTCGAAATTTATTTTGAAGGCAACTAAATGATAAAAATCAAACAGTTTTCATTAAGCTAGTTAGGTGTTGAAACATAAGGAACATGTGTAAATATTGTATTTTTTTATTGCATAGATGATTTTCTTTTAAAGAAAAACCTATTTCTGAAATTCTAATGATACGTCAAAAACGTGTGGAAAACCTTACAAAGTTCACAAACTGAAAAAGCTTTTTTGCCATTGACCCAACTCACAGTTAGAATCATCCCCGTATGAAGTAAAATAAACAGAAGTTAAATATTAATATATAAATTTTGGATAAGGCATTTAATCCACAATGACAAAGGTAACAAGAGCTTAACTCTCATTATAAAACCTGATCAAACACAATTTATTTAAACGAAGCCTAGGTAATTAAAGGCTGTGACGTGCTTATTTTTAGTTTAACAAACCATATATTATATTAATACCTGTATATTAATATTTACACATAACATGCGAAAGTTATATTTAAAGTTTAATCAGTTAAATTGTTGATAAACGAATTTTTGTAGGGATTTTGTTCACCAACATTATAATCTTTGTCATCGAATTAGTAATTAGGTATAATCGTTAACATAAAATGTATGTGTTACACAGGATGTAACTTAATTACCTTTTGAGAAAAAGTATGTAAGCGTAATACTTGCGATGATCTCATGGAGCTGTGTCCTACGCTTGGCTACGAATCCAACTACGAGTAACTACGTCTGCTACGACCGTAGGCATTTTAACGCAGAAGGGCATAAGAGGTAACGCCGGTTTCCACCGCGAGCGGAGCGGATAAAATAATGATTCCTTTTACGTGGCAATACAAAACTGCATACATTGTGACTCTTTGTTGGTGGAAACGCACATGGAATTCAACCATTATGCCAAATATTGTTTACTTCAAAAACTACTGATTTTAAAGTATTGTTAAGGTGCCAAGACTTGTAGGTAACAATGCTTTATTAAGACATTAACATTTTTCTCAAAATTTATAAGGGTTTACACTTCATTTGTCACGCAATCTAGCCTATTTATTTCAATGGATCGTCATGTGGCCCGCGGGCCTCTCGTTGGGGTCCCTAAGGCCTATACGCACTGTCGACCAGTCTATGTATGAAGAATCGCCCGGCGAGCAAGTGCATAGAACTACATCAAAACCAATGAATACTAGATAAAGTAACAGTAGTCTCTAATCGTTCTCTCTGTTCACGTCGGAAACCGGGCTCTAGTGATATAAAAAACGCGACACGATTACACTGGGATTTGATCGAAAGATGGCGCATTCTTTTGTTAGGATTTGCATAGCGATGAGTCTTTTGAAGAGTTTTATAGTTGTGTATACATACCTGCAAGATTTCTGCATGACCTCTGCCCGGTTGTATCCGCTCATCTTGCAGAACGCCTCGTTGCAGTACACGATCGGATAGTCTACGATCTGAGCGTTCGCCAGCAGGAAACTGCTATCTGCTGTTACAATTAAACACATTACATTTGTGGGTATTGCTAGTTATAACCATTTAAAAAAAAAGTTAGGTTCTTTGTTGGCTATAGATACCATCTTCCTCATTGTGCCCGAATAGTGACGATAGATTCGCAAGCTGTTGATCTGGTACTCATCATAAACATGCGAAACGCGGTGTGTTATATCTCTGCTTACCCCTTTCGAGGGGTTCATTACAGCGTCAGTTTATGTTTTATGTTATGTTGGTCTGTCGTTTATTAAGTTTATTCCAAATAGGAAGACGTTGTCATTGGGTCCTATGTTGTCGAATGGATGTCTCGCCTTTGTTAAGCCTTATAAGGAAATTGATTATATTTTTAAATTGAAAGTCATAACTTCTTTTAGTATGCTTTTGTTTTTATTTTACATGAATTATCTTTACCTTTCTATTCGTATGAGAATAAGAGCATATTTTATATTATTTTTATTTTAGTTTATTTATTTATTTCAGCTTGTAGGTACTGAATTGCACTATTGCCAAAGGTCAGAACAGATAGTGTTTTAAAAAGATACGTTGACCAAAACATAGATAACCAAATTAATAACAATATGAATATTACGTCCCCCGCTAAAAGATTTTGATAAGGCATATCCATAGTTTTATCTACCTCTTAATCTTACCCCTGATTATAATATTTGTGTTGTAACCTTGGAGACAGAAATACTCTATGGGGACGAAAGTTGACCCGTGGTATTGGGTCAAACATTTTCGTGCTTACCAAATAAACAAAAAATCAACTGAATTGAGTTAGTAGGAGTGGGCTTTGTTAAGGTTTCCTAATCCTAATTAAATTTTGTCTCAGTATAAAACGTGTTTTACGACGAAATCGCGGAACAAAGTCAGTATTAAAAATATAAAACATAGCTAAGCTTTAGAAGTTGCGGTAAATGCTAATACATCAAATTTTTCGTAGCGTACCTACGTAGTTAATGATTAATAAATTGAAAAGCCTTCATAACTGATTAAAAACATGAATGTGTTTTGTCGGCTTCGTGTTCCTATTAAAATAAATACTATTCGGATAGTAGCGTTCGGGAATCTTCGCGAAAAACGAGAAATAACGAAGTCGCAATATTTCTCACTGTATATCTGTATCTATCTATTATTAAATTGATAATGGCACAAATGTGAAAAATAACCATGAAATAGAGGTATATAGGTTAGGTTAACTGGGCACATCTCGCACTTAGCCACTTAATTGGGCCATTGTAGATAGGTATGCAATATACCTACATTGCAAAGTATTTAATTTATTTCGATGAAATTATTTTCAATTCGCTCTATGATTTATCACAGCTTGCACACTTATTCTAGACAACGTGAGAGTAAATCAGACACAAAAATATAATCTAAAGACCACCAATCATAAACAAACAGATAATCCAAAATCGAAAGATTGCTTGAATTTGGATAAAGGCTTTATAGATCTACACGACTCAGTGCATTCTATTATTGCCTACAGAATTTTGGCATCGCAAAGTGTCCTTGGTTTGTTCTTGAGTAGGGCAAGTGAATGATACTGAGTTAACAAGGCGTTTTAGTTAATTGTTAGAAATAGTTTTTCATAAAGGCTTCCATTATCCAAGGGGGAGCTACGGGGCTGAGGCCTCCATCAAAATCATCCCAAGCTTCTCATTCTCCGATGTGTCATAAGTTACAGGGTGTCATAGGTTAGCTACTTTTTAAAGATCTATCCCATCTATATCTACTTAAACGAGTAACTTAAGCTGGCCAATTGGCCAGTGCCCAATATTTATTTATTTAAATCAAATACACTATCATAACAGTTACACACCAATTCGATAGTGCAGTGAACAATAATAGATACAATTAAATTAAACAATAGATAATAAAATCACATTATACAACATTACAAATAACATACTCAACTTAAGTTTAATTGTTCCACCACAACTTTAAAACACAAAATAAATAAAAATCTAATTATAAATGTAGCCACTTTCGTGAATTCGCTCAACGAACAATTATGTATGTCAATTTCATCATCCACCCTGTTAAGATGCTGCAGCGCTCGTGTGAGTGGGCTCTCGACAGTAAGTTAGTTCTACTTTCAGGAGTAGCAAAAGTAAGTTTCCTCCGAACCCGTAAATCGGTATTGGCTACATGATAATTTTTTCAATTAAAATAGAAAACAACACCTAATATTCCCTCAGTTAACATGATAATGATAAGTTTTTGATGACCTTAAGCAATCAGACTAGAAAAAGTAGCTGTAGGAACTTAAGTTTGGATCTGAGGGTATGTTCCGATATACACCGCGAGCACTGCGCAGTGGTCACAGCAGTGAAAAATTCGTTCCGTTATAGACTGGCAGTATACTGCCGCAGTGCCCTAGGAAAATATATGACGTCATGAATCGCCGCCACATTTCCACTGCGAGCACTGCCGTTTTCGAGGTAAGGTGCTCGGAGTGCTTCGATCACGTGATCAGTGAAAAAATAGTTGTGACTAGAAGAACAGTTTTAACCACTGATTTATTTATAAACAAATAAAAGTTTGTGGCTGTGTAACAATGGCAAAGTTAAAGAAACTAACGTAAATATATTTATTTGAAAAAGGCGTCGAAAACGGAGTTTTCATAGCATGCTGCGCTGTGTTCCGTTTTAAATAGTAACCAGTATACTGACTATAAAGGAACGGCTTCACAGTATACTGAATTGACGTTATAGCTTAGAGTGGTCGCACTGTATATCGGAACATACCCTATAAGTACAGATCGTCTAACCTTAAAGTACCCTCCACTGAATTTGATTGTTAAGAAATTAATTAATGTACATGTTTTTTCGTTGATATAATGTCCGTCTCATCTGACGAACTTGCCGGGTGGTTTAATTACCAACCAATGACGATGACTTATTTATTTTATGACGATTGTATGTATAAAATGTATTTTATGCATGCGAGAGAAAAGAAGGTGGAGGGGCGCGCAGTTTTAGTTAAGAAGAGCTCGTCTAGTCTAGTTTAAGCAAGATTGTTATCCGGTAGCCCAAGATAAAACCGTTAATTTGTTTCTCATGGAAATTTATAACGAGAAACCTTGGTTAGAGCTACTCGATAACCCAAAGAATCATGCAAAATATGCAAATATATTTGCTTTGGTCACTTTAAGGGCCAACTTGTAAGTGTCATGCTTTAAAAAGCCATTGATTTCACTAAACATTAATAACTGTAGGTAAATTTCTATATATATGTATAACTAAATCCGGTTTATATTTTAAAGCACGTACTTACCTAAATCTGAACTCTCTTTCTAAGAATAAATGTAAAAGAAGAATTACAAAGTGAATGTGACGTCACATTACGAAAGTGATGCGTCAGATCAGGGCTTAGCCTACGTTAGATTGGTGTTTAGTGAATTAGAATTCTCTGATTCCAATAAGTACGGTCCTATATTTTATTAGGTGTATGTAACTTTGAATCGTGGCTCCTTATGTCGTAGTAGTAGCAGCCGATACTAATTTGAAAACAAAAAAACGTATAAATCTGTAGGATATTTGCTACTACTTCACGGTGAAACCATTTGACAATTCTTAATTAAATTTGGGAGAGGACAGTTTCTATTACGATAATCTTGTTTTTCGAGCGAACACGTGTTCTGATGACGTATGACTTCGTCCGTCACGAGAGTACGGTAACTGAAATTTATAAAAAAAATAAACATGTAACGCCACATCTAACAGGGGACACCAAAGTCATAATTAAAATGCTATTTTTTTTACTTCCACTCTGACACACCACTGCGAACTCTTGCTAACCAGGTTCAACAGCGTTATCCCTAAACGAATTGTGCAGCTGTGTCACGAAGCACAGGCTACGCGCCTGAATTTTTGGCGCCCACAGCGGATTGATTTCTTGTGTCAATCATTAGTTTAGTCTAGCTGCTAGCGACAGCAGTTACTAATTCTTATGAATCATTGCTAAGCGCCTTGACCGTGTTGAAAACTACGAATTCATAAGTTTCATAAGACTATACAAAGAAGTAGGTAATTGGCAGAACTAAGGAACAGATTAGTTTTCAAGCAAAATCGAATATTAACAGTATGAAAGTTTACTGACGCTGCGAGGAAGATCGGCGGATGATGTTCTCGAGGAAGGTATTTTGGGGGGCGACGAGGCCCCGCCGGCCCCCGGGCATGTCGGCGCGCTAGTGCCGCGTCGCACCTCTCAGGCCCCCAGCAACCATCTCTGCCCACAGCACCTCTGGAAAACCACAATCATTACTACCGGAGTTACCAGACTTGAACCCAGTTTGTGAAGTGCTGATCAACAAGCTTGATCAATGAATTTGATTGAATTGTTTTAAGCAACTCAAATGGCAAATATAAAATGTTGACAGCTGGTAAGTTGATTTTTATGTTGATCAGGATTTCATAAACGTTGTGTATCTACCTATGACAAAAACCTATAAAAGATAAGGTTTTAGATTCTCACAGGGTCGCCAACACGTGTTAAAACGTATTGAAAGCGTTATTAGCCTATGGTGGCTGTTTACAATCAGGCGGGCATTGAATTTAAAAACTACCAGATATTCGCGAAGTTCCGTACGTATTTTTAAGTAAGTAAAGAGGTTATACATGCTACAAATATCTGCATGTACACTATGTACACTGTAACAGTCTCGACCGGAACCATAAGCGAGAGGACTACGTGAGAATTAAGATCTGTATATTTCACCTGCGGGAAAAAAGATTGTATTTCAATCTAACTATGATGCATTTGTCAAAAAACAAAATGGCCACATACCCAATGCTTAAAAAAAGGTATTGTCAGTCCTTAATAACAAGCGGCCATCTTGCAAAAAATAGAGAAATTGTCTGTGACATTAAAAATTTAAAGCTTTAAAAAGAATTGCTTTAAGTGGCCTTTTTAGGTCCACTTTACTTTGCCGTCTTTGAAGGACAAACTGCTACTAAGTCAGTGAAGACACTGACTCAGTAATGTAAACGGTACGGACAAATCTGTGCGGTGAGTGGAGTTATGATTGGAGGTAGGGCCGAACTTCCCGCGCAAGGAATATACGAGTAGATACTTCATTATTACTTTTAATTTAAGTTTGTCTTACAGGTGGTAGATCTACGTGCGAGATCATCTGACCACCCTCCTTTCTATTTCTTCCGTGAAGCAGTTGGCTGTGCTTCAGTTCGAAGGATTGGAGAGCCGGCGTAATTACCGGCACGAGGGGTATAACATATTTACCTCTACATGGGCAACGCTTAGAGGGTGATCTTGGTGTACCACGATATCACGGGTATCGTCGTGTTAATAGGCGGCGGTATCACTTTCCATCAGGTAAAAAATTTGCTTGTTTCTCCATGAAGTTGTATAAATTAAATGTAAGTACACAATATAATAAAGCAATAGCGAAATGTAAAGCTAAATCAAGTTATTAAAACTCGATAAGTTCTCGATCCGGATAAGTTGTTGAATCTTGTGTAAATTCTTATAACGAGAATTTGAAACCTTACTATAAAAATATATAAAGAAATTAAAATTGAAGGAGCGGCAATAGAAATGGGCATTCTCTGAACATTTCAAGAGTCCATTATGGTTCATGAGATACAGCCCGCTGACAGACGGACAGCGGAGGTTTAGTAATAGGGTCCCGTTATTTACACTTAAGTAAGGAAACCTAAAAACGATACCTACATACGAATAAATTAAAATATCTAAGTACCTGCAGTTCCTACATTAATTAACAAAAAAATACAATTAGTATCGCTTTAACGAGTAATTTAGCTTTTTAAACACGTTTAATTAACACTATTTCATTTAAAAATTACACAACATGTAACTAAAACTTTTTTTAAAATAAATCGCAGGTTAGGTACGCTGTAATGGCGATGCTTTACCACAGCTTTGTGACAGCCAGCATAACATACGTTTTTAAAGGTATATATGTTAATCTACCTACCCAAATATAGGTCATGATAAATAGGGTTTCGCTCCCATCATGGGATTTCTCGGGGACTTTGAAAATCTCGAGACTTCCCAACCCCTACAACAAATAATTCGTTATACATATAAGTACAATTCAAAATTCAATACCTGCGAAAACTGCTTTAAGCATTATTAATAGCGAGGGAGCAATTAAAATTTTATGGAACCATATCAATTTAACTGAACATCAAGGTTTCAATGTTAAGCTAGATAACATTGCAAAGGCATGTACTTAATTTCTCTATTTATCTATATTACTAACGTATACATAAATTCATATTATTGGTATGACTTCGTATATAATTTTGTTCGCCACTTTGCCCCAGGCGCAATCTATAATTTGTAGGTAGTAAAAGAGAATACCTTAATAAAATAGAATTATATATGCATCCCTTACTTTTTTATTTAGAACTAGATTAGAATTTGACATCAATCCCGCCCGAGGTTAAGCGACGATAAAGTCTATGGTGGAATACGCCTACCCAGGAGAAGCCTATTCACTCCTGCCATGAAGAGCCCCAGGTAACATTTATCAAGGAATACATCGGCAGTCAAAGAATTCCAGTCATTTGCAGTATTATAAATAGTTTTCAACACATTTGGTCCGGATGGTTAACTTAGGTAGGTATATTATATTTAATAAACAGAATGTCGTTAAAATTCCCTCCAACTAAAGCACAGTATCAACTTACTAGGAATAATAAGATAAATATGTATTTACGTAAATATATAGCAGTGTTAATAGATATAACAGTGTGAGTTTTCGAGTAAACCTTACAAACATACTTCCATTTACCTACGAAATAGCGCCCAAAACCTCAGACCAAATAGTTTTGCGTTCATCACATAAATATTAACCCGAGAGATCTTTGAACCCTACTGCGGCGAAACCTAAATGGGAATGGGAGGATAAGCATTTACCCTGCAGCGGGTTTAAAAAGGCCACTTTGGTAGAATCATATTAGGATCCAGATATCAAATTAAAAATGATAACATAGTTGGGAATTCATAATAGTAATGAACTGTCCTTCCATACTATGGACCTGCCATCTTGCAAAAAATAAAGAAATTTTCTATCCGTCAACGACTTTATAAAAAGAATAGTTTTCAGATAATAAGTATATACCCCAATTGACCGTATTAGCTAGGTTTAAGGTAGGTATTAATTTGGTATCAAACATTAAATGAAATGACATCAAAAAGTGGTTTCACAGTAATATCACTCGAAACAATTGACTATTTATGAAGGTTAATGAAATTAGCTCTGTTTATGCTTCATTGGTTTAGAGGGGACGACAAAAGTGTGTGTTTTTTAATGATACCTTACACCAAGTCAAAAGGTATACATTTTTTTATTTTCAGGGTAGGAAGCGAAAGATACCTTAAGGCTTGTTAATGGCTTTTATGAACATTTCCCGTTATCCATATAGCCACCAAAAAGTTGGTTACTTATACCAATACCTAATGTAGGTATTTTTAAAAATGCAAATTTAATTGTCTTTAAAATTTGGCAAAGAGTTAAATTGTATTCAAAGAAAGGACTTCAAAGGACATTGAAATGCATGTTGACAACGAGTAGGTACCTACATCAAACTAATCGCTAAAATACAAGTTTCACGGTAATGCTAAATCCTGATCACAGTTCCTTCCTGCTGACATGAAAAATGAATACTATAATTCCTGTTCAATCTATTGGCAAAGATAATCATAGGGAATGTATTTCATGAAACCAAACCAAGAATTATAGAGGTTTTGAAACACTATCTATAATGAAAATCATACGTTCAATACGAATGCGGCGACCTCGCAGACAGTCAGACGCGACTATAGACATTTGTGGTTTTAATTCAATAGGTATCTACGTAATATACTATACTGTTAAACATTTGAATGTGTCTTATAGCTCCTCCAGACGATGGGCCATATAACGACATAAGCCATCCGACGCCACAAATCCTTCGACAATGACGAGGACGATGGACCATCGTGTGGTGCCGCTATAAAATTTGAAACCGTTTCATTAAGAAACAACAGCAATGATTTGTTTTTCGCCATTGAAACCATGTGATGTGTGTGAACCTAGTAAAACCATAGTAGTTACCGTACCTAATCACATATGCATAGGTATACCAATTTAATCACAAGTGTTGTACCATATTAATGGAATCATTTACTAATGGTCAAGATTCGTGCTTAATTTCTTATACCTAAGTAGTTTCACCACCACCAATTTTATACGGAACAAAAACAAAAATACGAAGCTCAGAAACAAAAGACTAAAAGAACAATAATAACAAAAGAAGTGAGATGTAGAACATATACCTACATAAGACTGTAAAAGCAAGAAGGTATGTAGATACAATTGAAACCAAAAATATCTCAGAATAATTTAAAATCTGTGGGGCCTGTATACCAAACAAATATCGGAAGGTTGGTAGTAGAACTCTATATAACGGAAGATTAGTATTGTGAAATCAATAATAAACAAAATAAACCTATACTAGTTCAACCATGGTTTCTATTGGGGCACACCCGACACTCTATCCAACCACTGCAACTCCTACTCACCAGGACCAAAAATGGCGTCCTTAGATCGAATAATGCAGCAGTGCAATGACGCACAGGCTGTGCCCGGACACCCTACCGGCTGTCTTAGGACCCGCAACGAACTTGATCAGAAGAAATAGGAGGTAATAAACCGGACTTGTTCAACCAGGGATCTAGTTATCTGATATATGGAATCGTTGGAATCATCGGACTTGAGAACGTTAAGGCTCAAGCATCGATGCAAGGTTATATGTTGAGATACATTGATATGTTGAGATTTTCGGAGTGTGCGCAGGAATTGCACGATTTAATTGAACTAGTCCCGTTTCATCATCGGGACACAAGACGTTGGAGGAAGTTCCATCCTTTCGTCGTGGATATTCCAACCATCCGGACTGCACGCTTCGAAAACTCTTTTATTATGCGTACTGCAGAGTGGAATTCTTTGCCTACCGATGTTTTCCCTGGTAAATATTACCTTGGGCTCTTTAAGTCAAGAGTAAATAGGCTTCTCCTGGGTAGGCATGTACTTAGACTTTATCGCCGCTTAACATCAGGCGGGAATGGGGTCAAATAAATTTTGAAAATCATTTGAAAAAGGGGTAATTGATAAGTCTGTTCAATGCTTAGATATTGTGACGGTCAATAGTTGCAGTCTCTACTTGAACAATTGACATTTGAAATCCAGACAGTATCAAATAGGAATGAGATAGATCAAGTTATGTTGAACTATGTCTTATCTGTTCAATCAATCGTTAAGTCAAACAAGGGCAAACCCTTCAGGAATACACCATTTAGAAACGTAGCAATTACGCATACCTACCCACTGATAAACAGTTGAACATGTTTAAATTCCTAGACAAAAAGCTATGAGCTAAGTAGTTAACATTATGGAAAATGCTTCGATAACACGCAATACTGACTGATTCAATGTTTCATCTTCATTATAGAGTTAGTCGAGTTTAAGGTTTGTTTGACGTAACATTCCTTACCTTAACGTTAGCTAGCTAGCTAATCCTCCTGCGACCTGCCATGGCACAGGTACCTATTTTACATCCAATCACGCCATCTAGACCACATGAAATATATACTTAATCACTTTCCCGATTCAACTTGACACTAAAACAACCATAATCGTTGACCACATCACATTACTCAAACTCAAACTGGATATTTTTTGTTATATATCAAATTAAGACACATTATCACGAGCCACAAACGACAATCTAGTTTCTTTTCTTATGAAATCTGTTCTATAAGTCGCGACTCGGTGTGTTCTACTTAATCCGCTTATAGGAGACTCCGCTGCCACCACATACTATAGCTGTTATGTTACGTACAATGCAAACGTAGAATTAAACAAACAGGGCTCTTAAACCCCTGAGAAAACAAATTTCCTCCATAATTAATGAATGCAATCTCCCCTCTATAGGACTACGAACCCTATGAAAAATGTAACGATGGCCAGCGATAAACGTGCAAAGAAATCGGATTCCTACAACTTTTCGGGGGAATTAGATTGTTATCCAATTAATACATTCAGCGTTTGATACTTATATCCTTAAAAGTGGTTAATTAATTGGATTTTCGACGCGTACTTGAAAGCTCGGCCACGACGAGGATTTAAGTCGATAATATTTGTGGCAAACCCAAGACTCATCAGGTAACAGCGGGTGTTAAGACGGATACCGATTTACTTGCACGCTATTGTTATTGATGTTTGTTAAACAAATCTTTTGTTGGGGGCAGACGGCGCGGCGTCGTGTAAAAGGTTCAAGTGGGCGGCGCACAGTGAATCCTTGGTACTAACGGACAAGGGTGGTAGCAACGGTGGGTCGGTGGGGACTCGTGGTGGTGATGGCCGGTGGTGGCGGCGGTCGACTCGGCCCGGGACGCGCCTCGACTGAAGCGTACGGACCAGCCGCCACCAGTACGCATGCGTCAGAACATGCGCCCCTACCATCCCACAATCAAAGCCTTACTCTCACCTACTTCACTCTTCAACTGCTTAAAGAATGAAACACACCAAACCCCTCAGTTCGGTTACAGTACATGTGCGTTATGTTAGGAACAGAGAACAATCTCAAATTGTATTATGTTACTAGCTTTTGCCTGCGACTTATAAGTAGAAAATGGTACTAATTTAACTTTTAATTACTTGACATTTATCGTTATATTGTGGACAATCCGAAATCTTTATTAATTATAAGTTATTCTGATGTATAAGCTATTCTATTGGAAAGTTTCATTCAAATCCATTCAGTAGTTTATACATGAAAGAGTAACAAACATCCATACATCCTTATAAACTTTCGCGTTAGTAAATAAGGATTTTATTGTAGCGTAAATTGGCTAGTGCTCTTTTCGTGAGATCATTGCGGTATTACTTCCTATTTAGTATTAAAATCTATGAAAGCGTTTCTCCAAATGCAATGTAGCCTCAACGCACGTGTGACGTCTTTCATACTTCACAAAACAGACTACGGACACGTAAAGCAAGTGCTGTGTGTGTTCCAGCCTTTACCAAAATGTATTCAACCCATAATTAAACACAAACATTAAGTATACGCCACTCGCACGCCCCTCGGCTCTATCAGCTTACTTTGTTGCGTAAGGTAACACACGGATTTAATGTCGACTTGTTAGTTAAACATGTTTGTTTTGCAATTTTAAATTTAAAAAAAGGAAACGTTCCATCGTTTATTGTATCAGAAATTACATTTATCAATCTTATCAGATAACTATCTCCTTAAAAACAAACTTAACAAAATTTCATTTAAAACTTATAATTAATGTTAATTAAAAAACAAGTATCTAATCGAACTGATTCTGTAAGATAAATTGTTTCTCAATTAATTTTTGGTTTTGTTTGCCTACGGAGGTTGATTCATCAAAATGTTAATCAAGTTTCATCTTTTACATAAAAATGCTTCAAACAACCTGTACCTGTGTCCCCGTAAATTTTAGATGTACCAATAAAAAATCATTGAATTTAGTGTTCTCATGATGCTTAGCTGAATTTATATCGAAGACTATCAATATTGACGCTTTGTACATTTCATAAAGATAGACCACAATTCGTAAGAATTCAATTCTTTGTTTTATGGCAACAATCGTGTTAGACGACTACCATGCCAAAGTCACGTGATGAGTTTATAAGAAATCTTCAGGATATTTTTTTTACAAAATCCAACGAAAACATGCTTAGTACAAATTGTATTGAGAGTACATTTTCAACAACTAATTCTCATTTCAGAAACCGGGTTAAGTCTTAAACTAATTTTAAAAAAAACAATATTATAATTTTACACAGTTCTATTGACAGCTGGTTCAAGAGGTAGTGATGAAACATCACTATGAATTGACTATGGCTAGTTTATTTATAATCGATTACAAAGCTTGTACTCAAATATACTGCAGTCAGTCAAGCGAAACTAGGAACAGGCGACTTAGGGACGCTTTCAAAGGATTCAAAATAATTAGTTACAAACAAGATGATGTAACATCAGTAATAGAATTAAAACTATATTATATCTTAATGATCCCTCTTCCTCGGTACGAGTGTGAGGGCCCCCCTTCTCAATACAAGAGGCCTGGGCCCCCCGACGCGTTGTACCTGTCCCCCTGATCGGGAGCCCCCACTAAGACGATTTCCTTCCCTGGATCCTTCCCTGCCACGTTTAGCTACGATCACTCTTGTCAACTTAACGGCATTTGGAGAGCCCTGCAACTATTTGAAAAGGTTCATTAATGAATAAAGAGATTATTAAATTGAGTTTAATAAGAAAAATTTCGGCTGTTCCAAAATAAACCCAAAATTTGACATTTATATGAAAAAGTATTTAATTTTTTTTATATACAATTCAAAAATCAGTTTTAAAAAACAATTTCTTTATTAAAAACAAAATTTTATCTCCAATCACAACATACATTTAAAACCCGACGTAGTAAAATTGTATTTTTAGTATTTTATTTTGAGACAGGCGAATTTCTTCTGTACTCATTTTATTTTCATTACATCAGTAATTACTGTGAGAGTCAACATTTATAAAATGTGTGTCCTTTTATTGGTTTACCGCGTTAATACTTTGTCAGTTAGTCATTGACATAACAATATTGTGTGTGAATGTACTCGTATGTACATATATAGATAAATAATACCAACCCTAGGGTGTCCACTTGTCACTGTCAAAGCACCATCTTTGGCAGTTGGATCTGAAATATAAGTAACCAATTTAATAAATTAAAAAAACCGATTTATTAGAAAATGTAAAAATTCATGTTTAAGCCTGAAACACAGAAAGTATCTAGTTCATGCACATACATTTTTATTTAAGACCGATAATTTTTTAAACTGAGTTAAATATCTGATATCATATGAAAGACTCTTGAGTATAAGAATGAATATAAATTTGGATGTTACGCATGTATACAGTGTAACTCTATCATCTATATTATGTTAATTTAAAATATAATTGATTATTAGAATACTTCGACAACTATGACTTCAGTGAAAGTGAATTTAGATAACAATTTCCTCTTGTAGCATGTAAAAAACTAAAAAAATTCTAAAAAAATCTCAAAGATCGGACCTTAATTTTTTTAAACAAATACAACAAATTTATTTGTGATATATAGTTTAGCTTTTATAGTTCTCGGGTCATTTAAGCCCCTATTTTTATATAACGTACCTGTTTTATCATTGATCTGTTCATCGTCAGCGAATACAATCGGCATATGCATGATGTCAGTCGGGGCAAGGGCCGGAGTAGGTGGTGTCGTAACACTTCTTGACACTACTCGCCCCTCTGTCAATTATTGAAAAGTTAATTGTTGATTTTTTATAACTGTCAAAAAATAAACAGCAAAAACATGCAAGCATAAGCTTTTTGGAGTCTTTAAGCAAAAAAAAGTTCACAAATAAGTTATAAACTCTTGGTTTGAGTACGTATTGATTTTATAATAGCACAAATACAATTTAATTATTGAAGTAAACATTTAAATATTTTGTTCTGTGAATATTTACATACCTATAATTTCCAAAGTTCTTGTGCCGCTGAAAGGAAATGAAAATTAATGTATTTTCGAAGAAAATTGATTTCATTAAAAAAAAAATGATAACTGGATGTCCTTAAAAGCGAAAAAAAGAACGCTGATTTTAATTTTAACTTTATTTAATATGAACTGCCAAACATTATAGAAAAAATTGTATGTTACATCAACCAGCAATCGTCGATGTTTGTGACCGTAAAATGTAAAATCGAATATAAAAATGACTATACCATTGAAATATCTTTAACCATGAATATTGTTTTCTTTTTAAATCGCAAACAAAACTGATGTGTGCAACTTACGAGATCTTATGTGTGCTGACAGATGACATATTATATTGCGTTGGTGGCGTCGGTAAATGGGCATAATCGATGCTCTCAGAAGGCACTGGTGACAAACAAACAGATCGTTAAATACTACAAAATTGGAAATATATGCGTAAGGTACAAATAGGTAATATTAGCGGCCTCTGTGGAGCAGTGGTGTAAACAGCCAACTGTTAAGCTAAATGTTCAGCGAGAGCGGAACTCTGTGTTATTTGCAAGACGCATTATTTCGCGTACCGGTCTTGGATGCAGTATTCTTATCTATGTAGTTTATAACATATCGTTGCTTATCACCTGCGACACAAGATTCTTCAATCTTACTGGTAGGGCTGTAGGTTAATCGTTTGCTTGTTTGATCATGAAGTTTTAAGTCAAAACGTAAGTTAGTATATTATACCTTTAACATGATTATCATCCGAAGAATTAGAAGGTGGCTCTTCTGTCACGTCAGATACAAAACGTGCTATCTCCTCCTGATATGAAAACATAATTATATTTTATTTACTCGAACCTTACATTATTATTATTGTTAAATCCAAAATATTATTCGCTTATTATTTTTTATTTGTCTTCTCAGAGAATTTATTTGTCACTTGATTTTAAAAATTCCAAATCAACTATCAAAGCTTCATTAGAAAGATAACTTCACCAATGGCATCGTCGTGTCAATAGGCGGCGATCAGTTTCCATTAGGTGAACCGTCTGATTGTTTACCCATGAGTTCGAATTATTTATTTATAGTTAAAATACGTTAAGCAAAATCAATTACATTCATTAACCAAACTCAACTAAGATTAAAATAAAATGTATATTGATGATCTAAAGTAAACTCAGCGGCAGAAAAAGCGGCCCGGACGCTTATCGCGACATTGTAAACAAAGTAAACAATCTTTATGAGAAATTTTAATGAGGGTAGGTGTCAATTGGATTGTTTAGTTGTATGAAATGGGTAATTTGAAATAAAGTTGCATTGGGTTTGACTTTTGTTAAATTTTGTGTCAGTGTTATAAACGAACGTAAGCGAGGAAGGTAAGTTAAATTAATCTTTCTTTAATTCTGTGTGTGTTTGTTTAGTTTCTTAACTGTAGTATTGATTTGTTGTTTATTTTGACTGCAGAAAAGATTAGAAGATGCCAATTACAGCTGCTCAGGTTGCTCAGGCAGTAATGTTAACTGACCAGGGAAGAACTCAACGTGAGGTGGCTGCGCTTCTCAACGTGCCACGTACCACATTAAGAAGAGTTCTCACAAGGTACCGGGAGACTGGTCTGTACACACGGCGACCAGGAAGTGGTCGAATTAGATGCACCTCGGCTCGTGACGACCGATTCATTATCTTGGCTGTATTGAGAAATCGGTTTCTAACTGCTGTCGAGATCAGGCGACGGCTACAGGCGGCACGGGGGGTCATTGTTAGTGAACGTACGATAAGGAGAAGGATGGCAGAGCGTGATTTACGTGCGCAGAGACCAGCACGAGGGCCAGAATTGTACAGACACCACAGAGTTGCACGGTTGAGATTTGCGCGTGAGCATGTGAATTGGACTCATGATCAGTGGGGCAAAGTATTGTTCACAGACGAGTGCAGAGTGGCTTTACGAGCACCAGATGGTCGTGAGAGAGTATATCGGCGGCGAGGAGAACGGTTTCTTCCCATCACGACACGTCAAACTGTCAGTTATCAAGGTGGGTCCGTAATGGTATGGGGAGGTGTGTGTTCAGAAGCCCGCACGGAGTTAGTTTTTGTAGATCACCGCCTGACAGCGGCCAGGTACATTGAAGAGATCCTCGAAGATCATGTTACGGCATTTGTGGGCTTCAATGGTCAAGAGGATTTTTTACTAATGCATGACAATGCAAGAGCCCACACCGCAAGAAGCGTAGAATCGTACTTGGATGCTGTCGGAATTCGAAGATTACAATGGCCTGCTCGCAGTCCAGACATGAATCCAATTGAACATGTTAAAAAGACGTATCCGAACACTACCAAATCCGCCTGAGACCCTCCTTGAATTAAAATCCGCTCTCACGGCTGTTTGGGAAGAAATTGCTCAAGTAGATATCAAAAACATACTGCAAAGCATGCCAGAACGCATGCAAGCAGTCATTGCAGCTAGGGGCGGCAATACACGGTATTAAGTTGCATTTTTTTATTTAAAATTTAAATTGTCCTTTTTTTTCATTTAAGAAATTTTGGCAAAAATTTGTTTTTATTGAGTTTTTTTTTACCAAATGACAGACATTTAAGTGTAACTTTTGACTTTAATTAACTTAAAAAAGGATTATTACTTTAAATAAAAATATTTTTTATCAGAATTTATTATTATAATAAACTTAAGGCGATTTTTATCTGTGGGCCGGATTTTCTGCCGCTGAGTGTACATACATTAGCAAAAAATAAAAAATTACCGCTATCGCATGGTCAAGAGCGTACTGCGTTACTCTTGTACGTCGTTGCAAAGTAAGCGATAATCGTAACCGCTCGTCAGCGCCCGTCACTACCACAACGCGTCCGCCGCGCGATCCAAGCGAGCACGCCGAGCCGACCGAGCACAGCGAGCCCTGCGACCCTGACACCACCAGCATCGGGATCGATATCTACACGGATAGTAGTTGATATTAACAAAGTGAACATTTATCGGATTCTGAGCCGTATCACATTGGCGAGTTGTGGACGAATACCACAGTCGCCTCGCTTTGGATTCGTCCACAACTTGCAGTGTGATACAGCCCTAAATCACTTATAGTACGAGAATATTTCTGGGCAATGGTTTCTAAATTTAAAAACTGAAACCTCCCCAATAAAATGTTTAAATGTACTCCGAACTGTCATTTTTTTTTTTAAATCAAATGAAAAATAATTACTCGTCTACCGTACGGTTTGGGAAATTTAAATTGGGGAAATAACCGGTAAGAAACCAAAATTTGTGTAAATATATAACCAGCTGCGGTACACGCCACCGCATGTACGTAGTGCATACCTCATTGAGCGCGTCATTGGGTCCGTCAGGCGTGTCGAGCGGCGGGCTGAGCAGCACCAGCGCTTTGATGAGCACGCCGCCGTCGCCCGCCGCCAGCGCCATGGCCAGCGCGGCGCCGGGCCCGCCGCCCGCCAGCACCACGCCGCGCTCGTCCACCACGTGCGCCAGCCGAGCGCGCGCGCCGCCCAGCACGCCGCCCACGTGCGCCTCCACGCCGCGAGCGCCTGCCCCTATACACACACACCTGTATACACACACACCACGCCGCGCTCGACCAGCGCGTGCGCCAGCCGAGCGCGCGCGCCGCCCAGCACGCCGCCCACGTGCGCCTCCACGCCGCGAGCGCCTGCCCCTATACACACACACCTGTATACACACACACCACGCCGCGCTCGACCAGCGCGTGCGCCAGCCGAGCGCGCGCGCCGCCCAGCACGCCGCCCACGTGCGCCTCCACGCCGCGAGCGCCTGCCCCTATACACACACACCTGTATACACACACACCACGCCGCGCTCGACCAGCGCGTGCGCCAGCCGAGCGCGCGCGCCGCCCAGCACGCCGCCCACGTGCGCCTCCACGCCGCGAGCGCCTGCCCCTATACACACACACCTGTATTTCTAAAATGTTTGTAAATAAAACGACCAAGTCAGACAGAAGCTGTTTTATTACTGACTCGTGACAGATGTCATACCAGATGTCGTGGTGTGACACATACACACCATTCCTTCCGCACTAGTTACAAAACCTATAATAAAATAACAAATAAAAATACTTAACTTACATAACCTTAGCCTTAAACTATAATCTTAATATTAGGTAATAAAAAGGAATTGTTTATAGTCAATTTTCTTTCTAGGTCTAACTTCCATTCTGGTAGGTATAGGCGGTTCTGAGTTTGGTCTGGTCTCAGTCACCATGTCATCCTCAAATGCATCATCAAAACACTCTGCTCCCCCTCCCACACTACACTCTGCTCTGTTACTTTGCTTTGTAGTCGGTTCGGAGACCGTGTTATCAATAGGATCCTCTAATGAATCACTAATTACAACAGGTGTAACCGACCTACCCGCACACGGTATGGGCATGTTGTCCAACTCCTGCGCTTTACCTATACCATTTTATAATTTGATCTAAGTGTCTGTTACATGTTACGTTATTTTCATCAAAATAAACTTCAAACATTCTATTACCTAATATTTTAACAATTTTTGCTTTAGACCAAACGCTCTTTCTACCTATAAACCATTTAGCCCATATAATTTCTCCAACAGCAAAAGTTCTACTAACTTTCCGTTGCTCCACTGGATCTTTTGCAGATTTTAATACAAATTTTGACGGTAGCATTAAATCTAGACGTGAACGTAAGTTTCTCCCTAACATTAGTTTTGCCGGAGTGCAACTAGTGAAACAATGGACTTTGTTCCTATTTTTAAACAAATAACCCAGTAGCTGTTCATCTTTTTGTTTTTGAGACAAAAAATTATGTGATAAAATGCATCTTACCATTTTTTACATGTCTTTACTGAGTTTTCGGCTTGACCGTTACTCGACGGGTGATAAATTGGCGAGTTAATCTAATTAATACCATTGCTGGAACAAAACCTCTGAAATTCCGCTGAGCATATTTTTACGTCATTATCAGACACTATTGTATGCGGCAAACCGAAACGTGAAAATACATCTTTTAATTTTGAAATAAGAGCCTGTGTGCTAGTTCCGTGATTCATGTTGATGCATTCCAGCCATTTACTAAATGCATCTATAATTATTAGATAGACGTGTTGTCCGATTGAAAAATAATCAATGTGAAGACGATACCACGCTTGCTTGGAATGGTGTGCGGTTTAAAAAAATTTGGTGTACTGTAAGGTTTCAATTGAATTTTGACTTTAAATTTATTAAATGACCCTAAGTCTTCTTGCCATAATTCAGAGTATTGTTCCAGCAATTTATTTACAGTACTACAAGATGTATCCATAACCATATTATTTAAAGACAGAGTTACATTAAACATGGACATAAAATCTCGTCCCAGGAGGGGCGGCCCACCATTTTTAACCACGAATAATCTCAAAAGTTTCGATTGCTTATTAAAAATAGCATTCACTTCAAAATAACCAAGTGGTGAAATTTTATGCCCATCGTATAAACACATTTTAATATTTGATCGTGACAATTTACATTTTGAAAATAAATTTTTGTACAGTTTCTCAGAAATTACTGACGTTCCCGACCCAGAATCTAACTCCATAGTCCCAGAAAGTGATTTCCCAAACAGAGTTTAATTTTGATAGGTTCATTTGTAACATACCTTAAATTAAAGTTATGGCATTCCGTACAACTGTTATCCTCGTCGTTGTTAACAACAGCATCTTCATTACTGGAACTTAAATTGTACACTCGCGATTTTTGGGAATCGCACACCTTTTTTAAATGACCTTTTGCACCACACTTTTGGCACTTATAATTTTTAAAACGGCACTTATCACTCAAATGATTTTTCATACCACAAACATAGCAACGTGATAAATTTCTATCATCGGTATATTGCCGGTCGCGAGTCGCTGCCGCTGCGCTCACTCTGCCGGAGCCGCCGCCTTTTTCACGACTGCCTCCAGCTCCAAAAGAAGCCCTGTACATTTGCTCCTCTTTGACCTCGGAAGCCACAAATATTTTGGCCTCCCTAGCACTCGCCGCTTGTTCCGCTAACTGCAACGCACGATCTATCTTGAGGGTGCTTGGATCTTGTTCGAAGAGCTTTTCTCGTTCGGACCCTGGTCCTAGGCCGAGGATGAACCGGTCTGTAAGAACCGTATCCAGTGCAGAACCAAAGTTGCAATAACTTGCGAGACCGCGCAATCGCGCCGCCCAGTCTCCTAAAGTTTCGCCTGGACCTCTTACCGCTCCGTAGAATTTTGCCTTGTCCGAGTAGGAACACTTCTTCGGTTTAAAGTGCTGGTCGAGTAACAAAACCAGCTTGTCAAACGTAAGGACATCCGAATCTTCAGGGTAGGCAAGATTGCGAACAAGCCTATATGAATCATCCGACAAATGAGTAATTAATATACCCTTATTGTCATCTTTGTCAGCGTTTATTTTCAGGAACTGATTCAAACGTCCTTTAAATATCGACCATTCACACGTTTTATAATCGAAAATTGGTAAATTACCAATAAAAGACATTTTAATTCACAAATTTTAATGTTGTGGGTAATTTTAAATTGTCTTCGTCACCAATAAAATGTTTGTAAATAAAACGACCAAGTCAGACAGAAGCTGTTATATACATACACACCAATTTCTCTAACTTGTATGTCTTTATTTCACTATAAGTCGCTTCCAAGAATAGGTTCGATACAAGCGGCGCTCGAGCGAAATTCACACGACGCGGTTGCGAACACGACGATTGGTATGAACATATACATATAAGTTTATATATTACATTCAAATTATTCAACAACTAAGTAGTTGTTACAAGTTTACGTCAAAATTTAAACACAACACTATTATTGCGTGTTTTACTTCAATATTGATGCAAACAGACGTAATAAAAATCCAGACGGAATCTCCGTTAGAAACAGCTGAAGCCATCAACAAAGAAGGCCATTAAGTATGTGTGAGTGTATTGTTTCGATTCCGGATAGAAAAATTTTCCCATCTCTTTAACTTACACAAGTCAAAGTCAAAAATGTTTTATTTCTATAATAATATCCTTCAAATCGTCACTGCTTAAAACTACTTTATACATAATGTATAAAACTTCTTTGTACATAATGTATAAGATGGCATTTTTTTTTAATAATAAAATAATAATAATTTCTTTAGGTTATCGGAAGAATCCGGCAAGAAATCCTATTACTAACATATATTTTTATTACATTTCCATTTAGAATCCATCAAAATAAACGTATTTTGTAATTTTTACGAACAGTTGATGTATTTCCGGAATCGACGTTTTAATATGTTTTGGTAATTTAGATAAAAGTGTCCGAGACTTATCGGAACTTTTCAGCCGAGACACAAAAACTATTGATTGCAGAGAAATAATGATTTTAACAAACGATGATCATATTAGTCATGTCTCCTACTCAAACGATGAATAAGACCCTGGCGCCTTGCATCCCTCTCCTACACTCCTAAAATAATCATAGTATGTAAGTGTAGATATTGATATTAACAAAATTAGCTATCTAACACACCAAGAATTACAAGGGAACAAAAATCCCCCACAATTAGGCTAATTTGGAAAAGGAATTATGGCAATACCGGTCGGTTTTTTTTATCATTTTTTTAATGTAAAACAATCAGTTAATCAGAAAGAATACTTTTTTAAAGTGATCCCTTAGTTTTTAGTATGGTAACACTATGCTTTTTACATCTTTTCACCACACACGACGGCATTATTTTCTTTACTTTTTCACTCGGTGAAGTGTCAATGCGTAATGGCAGGTAGACTTACTATGGTGTGAATGTGTGCATCTATATAGGAAACTGTCTTATGGGTTTTCTCATTTATTAGTTCGGAAGACGGCGTCTGGAGTTTTTAATACGTCTATAGGTACATAATTATTGAAAGTACTTAGTTGTAAATGACCTTGGAGGTTAGACCTTAACGATTTTTACATTTCTCAAAAAAGTAAAAATAACATATAATGTCCGTATACAAATCCCTACCAACTAAGCTTCAATTATCTATTAATTAGTAATTTATTGATGGATTTCAAAAAATATTTTAATGGTTTATTAGTTTTAATGTATTACATATATTGAATACAGTATTTTCAACATCACTATGCGCAATTTTTCTCAATTTCGTTACATAACCAGGGGATGCGTGTGTTGGAATAAAATTAAATTTTCCGAGTCCTGCTCTATAGCTCCTTTTTTATAAATGTTAATTATCGACAATGGATGCTCGTACGAATTCTTTAGATTCCCCATGAGTGATCTAATTAAAATTACAATTACCTGCTCCACCAGCATGTAATGCTAATACAGGCATCAGAGGACGCAACGCACGACGCCATCGCGGACTCTTATCAGTGGACACCCATATCACACGACCGGCTGACTCGTTCCAACTGGTTATCAAATCCTGCTCGTCTTCTTCTTCTGCTTCTGGAAGAATGAATAGGTAATGGTTCTAGGAATGTTGTACAAATTAATGAAGTTTGATCAGTTTAGTCTTTTGTTTTTTGGAAGAGGGAAATACTGCGTGTTAAAAAGCAAGTAAAACTGAAGAAATATATTTAAATTTATACGAGTGTACACATACATTCTATTTAACATTTCTTCTTAATTTTTTTCATTTTTCTACATTAAAAAATTCTTACTTCAATTTTATAGATGTCAGATAAATAATAAGTTCAAGTGTAACTGACACACCAAAATTCATTTTTCAAATTAATTCAGTAGCAGTACAATTCATTTGGTGTGACGTCTTTTTATATAGTTTAATACTACTTTACAAGACTTCACGCAACGGACACGCAGTGACCGGTTTGAGTATAATTCAGCTTTGAGATTCTACTGACTTATGGCCCGTGGTACATGAGCAGCCGCCGGCAGCAGCCTCGCGGCCAGCGCGGGCGGCAGGCGGCGCCGCAGCGCGCGCAGCACGCGCCGCAGCAGCCGCCGCAGCGCGCCCGCCAGCCACGCTTCCAACGCGCTCAACGCCCATGCCCCTGGCCGACCCTGTGTCGTCAGATACAACATATACAATGCCAACTTTCAAGGCCAATAAAAACTAAATACCGCCAAGCAAGAAGTTTTTTCATCGTTAACTTAAAAGTGATAGTACCTGTATGCAAAGGCCATGAAGTCTGTGGCATACACATAATTACTAACTATTTATTAAACATAAAACTAACCTAACTTAATTATATTATCTAAACCTATATTATATACAATTACAACTAATATTTACACATACATAAACTATTATTAGATTAGCGTGGTATAGCATCGAACGACACAGCTTATCTTACAGTGTAACGACATCTTTATAACACCGCTATTGTTTAGTTGGCCCGATAAACAGCGAACTGGTTTTCTAATACCTAGCGAGCGGGCGGCAGCCGCCGCTGCTCGTTGATTGGCCACGGCTTGCCAGTCGGCTCAGAGCTCATGCACGACGCGCATTGTATGTTGCTTGGTTTCGATTGCCTTTCTACTTCTCGCGGCTTGTACTTCATATAATTTGTTTTATTGATTCCATCACTCCTTCAATAATTAAGTAAACTAATACGTGCCATCCACTTCCACACTGGTGACCCCGAAAAAGGACATCTTATTTAAAATGGAATCATCGGATACAGCATTAGGTCGGAGTACACTGCAAGCGATAATAGTAACATCTGTCGCATTGGGATGAAGAATATTCCATTTAACGCCAACCGACCGTCACTGTGGTTTTCAATTTTGGAGGGACAGTTTGCACTCGCAAATATCACTGTGGATACAACAAAGTTTTATTATGCCATTGGTATGATCGGTCCCGAATATCATATGGAAGTTGCAGACATCATCGAGTCTCCTCCAGCTGCTGATAAATACGCGAAGTTAAAAACGGAGCTGATCAAAAGATTGTCTGCATCCAAGGAGCGCAACGTGAAGCAGCTTATGGATCACGAAGAACTAGGCGACCGCAAGCCTTCGCAGTTTTTGCGCCACTTGCAAACCCTCGCTGGTCCAGACATGCCGGAGGACTTCATACGCACCGTCTGGACGAGCCGCTTGCCAGCTAGCATGCAGAGCATCATTGCTTCGCAAATTGCATCACCGCTGGCGAATTTAGCGGAGCTTGTTGACCGGATTCAGGACATCGTGCCGACATCTCCTCATGTCGCCTCCACTTCCGCTTCAACGTTACTACAGCTCAGGTCAGATGAAAAAATTGATATGATGGCGAAGCAAATAGAAAAGCTTACACATCAAGTGAACGCGCTGACACTGAGCAACCGGAGAAGTTCTCGATCTCGGTCAGGTTCCTCGCATCCACGTCGTGACCGCAGCCGAAAGCGATCGCAGTCCAGCTTCAGGAAGTACCCGATTTGTTGGTACCACAAGAAATTTGGAGCCAAGGCGAGCAGATGTGATGAGCCGTGCGACTACCGTCCGGAAAACTTCCAGGGCAGTCGATAATGGCGACTGATGACTGCCCTGGTCGCCTGTTCGTCACCGATCGTCATTCCAGGATCCAATTTCTCGTGGACACCGGCAGTGATTTGTGTGTGTACCCTCGTGCGGCTTGTAAGAAACGACGACCAAAAACTTCTTATGAACTTAGGGCAGCAAACGGAACTGTGATTAACACATATGGTTTTGCAAACCTACGTTTAGACTTAGGTTTAAGACGTGAATTTGTGTGGCGTTTTGTTATCGCCGACGTTAACAAACCAATAATTGGTGTAGATTTCTTAGCTCACTATAATCTTCTGGTTGATGTTCGTCATAAAAAATTGTGTGATAATCTAACTTCATTAAAGGTTTTGGCCGAGGCAGTGGAAAGGCATTGCGATATTTCATCGATTAAAATTTTAAAAGGTAATTCTCGATACCACGCTATTCTTAATAATTTTCCAGAATTAACACGAACTGCAGGTACATTCATTCACTTTACACTACATTCACACCACCCCAGGACCGCCAGTATCTAGTACACCACGTCGACTAGCGCCCGATAAATTTAGAATTGCCAAACAGGAGTTTAGTCTTATGCTTCAGAGTGGAACTGCGAGACCCTCAAACAGTCCCTGGTCTTCCCCTCTCCACTTAGCTCCGAAGAAAGATGGTTGGCGACCGTGTGGGGATTATCGAATTTTGAATTCTCGCACAGTCCCAGACAGCTATCCGATTCGACATATCCATGACTTCTCACACAACGTCGCTGGTTGTACAATATTTACAACCATAGACCTTGTCAAGGCTTATAATCAGATACCTGTCAATAAGGATGACATTCCCAAGACAGCGATTACCACACCGTTTGGCCTCTACGAATTTCCGTTTATGACTTTTGGTTTACGTAACGCCAGTCAAACCTTTCAGAGATTCGTAGATGAACTGACACGAGATATGGATTTCGTTTATCCGTATTTGGATGACTTTTTGGTGTATTCCCCCGATCCCCCCACCCATGAAAAACACTTGCGACAACTCTTCACTAAAATGTCACAATATGGTATATTACTCAATACCACTAAGTGTGTTTTTGGGGCATCGGAGGTAACATTTTTAGGCTACCACATTTCTTCAGCAGGTATCAAGCCATTACATGAGAAGGTGCAAGCCATCAAATCATTTCCCAAACCTGTTACTGTCAAACAGCTTAGGAGATTCCTTGGCATGGTAAATTTTTATAGGAGATTCATTCCTAATGCAGCCAAAATACAGGGACCTCTAAATGCGCTACTTACAGGTTCAATTAAAGGGAACCATCCAATTGAGCTCGAAGGTGAAGCATTCAAAGCCTTCAGGGATTGTAAAGACAGTCTATGCAATGCTGCACTTATAGCGTATCCTGATTGCCAAGCCCGATTAGCTGTTACGACTGATACGTCTGGTGTGGCAGTTGGCGCTGTTCTCCAACAACAGAAAAAAGGCGCCTGGCAGCCACTTGCCTTCTACTCATGCAAGTTGAATCCCTCTCAACGTAAGTATTCTTCTTACGACCGGGAACTCCTTGCCATTAATCAGGCGATAAAATACTACCGCCATATGCTCGAAGCGAGAAACTTCACTATTTTTACTGACCATAAGCCGATCAGCTTTGCATTCCATACGAGGAAGTCCAGCTGTTCGCCTAGGCAATATCGCTATCTCGACTTCATTTCCCAATTCTCTACGGACATACAGCACATCTCCGGCAAAAATAATGTCGTTGCAGATGCCTTGTCCCGTATCGAGGAATTAGAAATGAAGATCGACAATGATTCTCTTGCTAAAGCTCAAGGATCTGACTCAGAGCTATTGGAGGATGGTAGCTCTCTTATCTTGAAAAAAGTCAGAACACCAGGAAGTTGGCTTGAGTTGTATTGCGATGTTAGCACATCCACTCCTAGGCCATATGTCCCTAAAGTAATGCGCCGCTTAATTTTTGACACTCTTCACTCGTTGAGCCATCCAGGTATTAATGCCACTGCCAACCTCATAGCACACCGCTATGTATGGCAAGGCATCAGAAAAGATGTGAGAGAATGGGCACGAGCATGTCTGAGTTGTCAACGCGCAAAAGTGAATAGGCATGTGTCCGCACCTGTAGGTACTTTTTCTACACCCACTGCACATATGTAGATTTTAATGATTTAGGCGGTCAAAAGTAAATTTTATAAAACATTCCAAATTAATGACTCACTTATATTTTAGCTTGGTAACAGATCTAAGTACGTCATACATCCCTTCCCGCGCTAATCCGATGCGTTTGAACCTTTTCGCAGGTAGTCGAAACTCGGTTGTCGTTTAAGGTGAAAGTATCAGTGAGCGCTCTCTTGTTTCTACTATAAATTCAAATTGCAAAATTTATTTTGTGGACTGTGATATCGAAGTGATTGTGATGGATTTTGAAAATTCAGGTAAGAATCAATTATTTTTAGAGAGAAAAAATGATACTCATGTATTTTTTAATGTATTAAAACTCCGTCAAACATGTGGTGTTTCAAAAGTCTTACTTTGAACATTTTTTTTGTATTAATTGGGACTTTTAATATATTTCAGTGTCCGTCCCTGATAAGTAATTTATCTCACAAGATAAAACACATATCTAGCCTTGTAATGACAAAATAATAGCCGCAATATACCGCAGAATACGATTTTACATCATTTTAAAAAAAACGTGAAAAAATTGGTAAAATTACATTTGTTTTATTAATATGTACTAAATATAACTTTATTTTGTCGTAGGGTCTTCCAGTGCTTCAGGCGTGAGAGTAATCACTCGCAAGTACTTATATGAACAGATACAAGCTCAAAATTTTTCAACTTTGGTTGAAAAATTAGACTCCTATGAGACATACTTAGTATTGCATTATGGAGAAACAGAAGACGCTAAAAACCGCTTGAAACATAGATTTTCTTACATAAAATCTCAAATAAAAGAAAGATGGGCAAATGCTCATAAAGTGGAAAAATATTTTCTAAAGAAAAATGAATCTTGGCTACAAGGAACATTTGAGATCCCGCTAGAATTTCATAAACGTCAAGGACGTCCATCTAAAAGTTTTGAAGATTCGAGCGAAAGAAGCAAACGGAGAAAAACTGTAGATGTTCGCGCTACCATAGATGATGAAATCATTGTCCATGCAGCGCAATCAGTATTACAAAAAAGTGGTAAAAGAGACGCGTCAAAAGTGCTTAAAGATATAACAAATTCTCCAACAAAGGCCAGCGCATATAGGAAAGCTTACTCAAAGGCAGATAAAACAATCGCTCCTCTTACTCCATTCCAAGCCCTTAAAATGTTTGTTGAAGCTGACCTCACTAGAAGACAGTATGAAATTATACGAGAAACGAACAAGAAACATTACCCCTGTTATGATCTTTTGTTATCAGCAAAGCAAGAGTGCTATACGCCAAAAGAATCCCTTCGTGTAACAGCTACCTGTGCCGAAAGTAATCTGCAATGCTTAATGGACCTTACGGTTAAACGATTATCATTGTATTTAGAAGAAGTATTGTTAACCCTCAATACAATGGAAAAACAATCTTTGACCCTAATATGTAAATGGGGTTGTGACGGGTCACAACAAGACAAATTCAAACAAAGGTTTGATAATGACTTCGACTGCGATGGCAGCCTTTTCCTAAGCTCATTTGTGCCTTTGCAAATTGTTTGCGGAAAAAAAGGTGACAAGATTATTTGGCAAAACCCGAGACCATCATCACCTCGTTTTTCACCTCACATAAAAAAGAGTCAACGGACATTATTAAGGATGAAATAAAATATGTAGATAACGCGATAAAGTCATTGAACCCATTGACTGTAACTTTGCAAGAAGAAGAGTTTACATTCAGATATACTTTAAAAATGACAATGATAGACGGTAAAGTGTGCAATGCTGCCACTAATACATTATCTACCAGTCGGTGTTATATATGCGGAGCTACGTCGAAAAATTTCAATAGTTTGGATAAGAAGAATGTTTTGTGCCCACAAGCATTGGAATTTGGTTTGTCGGTGTTACATGCCAGAATTCGAATTTTCGAATCAATCTTACATTTGGCGTACAAGTTACCTGTAAAGAAGTACAAGAAAAGAAAGACACCGGATGAAAAACAGTTGGAAGAAAGCAGAAAGCATGAAATACAAGAACAATTTAGGATTCGAACTGGTTTACTAGTGGACATGCCAAAAGCTCAATTTGGGAACACAAATGATGGGAATACCAGCAGACGATTTTTTGAGAACCCAGAGCTAATTGCTGAAATCACTGGAATTGACGTAACATTAATTACGAGATTGAAAGTCATATTAGAGGCAATTTCAAGTGGGCATAGAATAAACGCAGAAAAATATGATGAATACGCCATCGAAACAGCCAAATTATATATAAATCTGTATGGATGGCATCCAATGACTCCCACTTTGCATAAAATTTTAATTCATGGAGCAAGCATTATACAGACTTCAATATTGTCTATTGGCCAACTCTCCGAAGAGGCTGCGGAAGCTCGTAATAAACATTTTCGATCTTATCGGCAAAATTATGCACGAAAATTTTCCAGGGAAGAATGTAATTTAGATATTTACCAAAGGCTTCTGTTAACTTCTGACCCTCTGATAAGTTGTATGAGGGAAATAAAAAAAATGACACGAAAATCATTCCTGCCTGAGACAATTGAACTTTTAATGTCAGCAGAGCCAAATCCTGTGTCAGAGCAAGAAGACGGGTCAGAACATAACGTTAGCTTGTAATAAATATACAGGTATAAACTTAGTATAATTAAATAGGTAAATACAATTGTTGAAACTAAAATATAAAAAGATTTAATTTCCATAATACTATTTAAATGTCGATTTTATGTTTAAAATGTATTGTTTTGGTGTTAATACAGCATATTTTAAATACTGAAGGGTTTTTTAATTTATTACATAATTTAAAAGCAAAAAATGTTTTTGTCCGCCTAAATCATCCAAATCTATGTATGTGCACTGCGAGATTTAAACATTAACAATCTTTACCTCTAGTTCTATTAGGCATTCGTAGCACTCTAAAAGAAGACCTTAACAGCTCATCTGCTGAGATTTTATACGGCGAGCCATTAAGTCTTCCTGGCGATCTTTTCCACTCCAGCCTTTACACAACCACGGACTTTACAGATTACATTGCCCGAATAAAGTCTTTTGCTCAAAATTTACAAGCTTGCCCAGCTTCTCGTCATACCCCTGGTAGAATCTTCGTCTACAAGGATCTAAACAGTAATAGCCATGTTTTTCTACGTGACGATACTGTTCGCGGATCGTTACAACCGCCATACACCGGGCCGTACAAAGTTTTAAACAGAGGATCAAAAACTTTCAAATTAGACATTAAGGGTAAATCGGTGACTGTATCGATTGATCGGTTGAAACCAGCCTATATACTATCAACTGACATTCTGAAGCACAAAACTGATACATCACTTCCTGCCGCGATGAGAACACCGGAGCTTAAACCTACGCGATCCGGTAGAAAAATACGCTTACCAGATTATTATCGCCCGTAGGGACGGTCTCTGGGGGGAGTGATGTGGCATACACATAATTACTAACATATATTTATTAAACATAAAACTAACCTAACTTAATTATATTATCTAAACCTATATTATATAAAATTACAA